>JBAMBO010004113.1:0-1210648 GCA_037044535.1 Lordiphosa magnipectinata
CGAGTCGTATTTTCAAAACTTTTTCGAGTCATATTTCCAATCATTTTTAAGTTACATTTTTAATCACTCATTTTCATTTCATCATAATTTTCTTGAATTAAAACTGGAGCCATTTTACTTTTTTCAGAAGTTTTGGTTTAATTAGCATCAACAGCAGAGTCCATATAGCCATGTTCGTCTGTGTGTTTATCTCAGAGATGGTAAGAGCTATAGGTTCAATAAAGGCTTTAACAGCCTCCTCTGGCGTCGAAAAACGAAGACGTCGAAATCATTGGGTCCACGGGAGGAGTTCAAATCAAATAATCTCGATGTTGGGTTTCATCAATTTTCCAAATGCTTCTAGAAAATAAACCAATCATAATGGATCGTCCTACGTTTCTCTAGAGGTACAGTCGCGACGTGGTCGGTATTTTCGAAAAAAAAACAGGAAAACTTTTGACGAAGTGCTTTATGCGAGAAAAATTTTAATCAGATGTGACTCATTTTAAAACAACCATAAAGGCGATTGCTGTTTTGTTTCGTCCCCAAATCTTCTTCTTACTTCCATTTTTTTGTCGAGATGATTTGTTCAAAACAAAGTTAGCAGTAGACGATCTCTCCGTCTCTCTGTACAAGAAAATGTTTTGAGTAAGATTTTGCTAAAAATGTCAAACATAGTAATAAAAGTGGCCAGTCGGACCTGGTCACCACGTACTCCATCTCTATAGAATCTCTTTTGAGATATAAGACAAGTGTAATAGAAACTTAAGCTGCAAACTTCCTAAAAATGGGCAAGAGTTCACTTCGGGGTTCGAACCCTCAAAACCTTTTGGGTTCGGGTCCATGGAGCGAGTTCATAAGGTCGCTGAACCTAGGTTCAGGCTCGAACCGGGGTTAAGGAATAATTTATGTAAATTGGAAAAACCTTAAACATTTCATTCAAACATATTTGCAAGTCAGAGACTTAATAATACATAATATTTGAGCTTACTCGACCTCTGCGCTAAAACAAAACATCATTTAATTAACGGTATATCAGTTGGATTGACAAGGCTTATTGGTTTTGTCATAACTCATGATATGACAATTACGCCGTAAAGTAAAGACATCATTGGCAGGGCATTTGTTTCATTTATATTTCTTGTTAACGTAATTTTATAAAATTGCCTTCTACTTTATGTGATTTAATTTTATAGTTGCATATCTATTCCGAATTATTGAAACGCACCAACATCAATAAAAAACATGAATGTTTGCATTTAGGTATATTGAACGAGAGCGTAAGTTAAAGTCGGCTCTAACCGACTTCGATATACCCGTTACTCATGGAAACAAATGTTTAATAGCCTTCCTGTATGCCTGAGGTGGGTCAGCCGAAAAGGATGCAACATTTTTTAACTCGGCTATTTATTATCCGCCAGATATTAATAGACATTTGTCAATTACTAAATCCAACATAAATGACTCCAAATTCAATACGATAAACAGATCAGACAACAAAACTTTTGAAAACGTATCACCTTTCCTAATAAAAACAAGAAAGAAAGTCGGTCAAGCCCGACTATTACATACTCTGCACCCTTAATGTCGCAGCTCGAATTTGGTTACGAGTCAAACGGCCAGTTAAGTCTCTCTAAGTCTCTCTCTCTCTCTCTCTCTCTCTCTCTTGATCAGCATCAACAGGCGAGTCGATATAGCCATATCCGTCTGTCCGACGGACGAACAAACAGATCTCAGAGATGGTAAGAGATAGAAGTTTGACATGTATGGGACATATAATTCTTGTACTTGCAAGCAGATCAAGTTTATTGTCACAGTTTGCCACGCCCCCTCCCGCCCCCGCAATTTAGAAAAATCGTCATATCTCCCACAGTTTTGTAAATAGATGGTTTGTACCTTCTACGCATATTTAGTAATCAGAATTAAGTATCGATCCCCCAAAGGAATGGTGAAGATTGGATGAACGATATCGAGTTTTATGGAAAACAAAAATTATTATGGGTAGCACCGGTTCAATTGGAATGGGCGGCACTTTGTGGGGCTTCTATCTAATATTGATCAGATATATTCAAACTTTTGGGAGTACAGAGTACATTATAGTAGGGCTTGAACGACTTTCTAACTTGTTTTTTGCGAAAATGTGACATAAATATTTGAAGTCGTTTTGCGCCGGCTAAGAATTTATTGTAGACCCATGGTTTCTTGGTGATATTTTCTTAGCATTGACCGTAGATTTCATTTTTACTATACGCTTTGTTGGATTTTTTTCACCCATACAATTCGACCCCCCCTAATGTATATAATACTAATTATAATTTGTTTATAATTAATTATCAAACTTATAGCCCTTTTGGGGCTCTAGATCAGAGCCGGCCAACAAAGGAACTGATAAAACAAAAATACTAAAAGTGGCAATTCTTTTGTTCTGGGACAGTGTGACCAGATTGTAAAATGTATGCATATAATATGTTCACATAGAAAGATTTGGACATAAACAATAGCGAAGATAATGCCATGGAAACGCTGCTCAAGGTGGAGGATCTCGATGAAAACGAGCAGCCGTCTGGATTGTTCCAGCTCCGATTACACTGATGGCCGATGGCTGATCCGCGCTTGCCGTTGTCGCACTGGAGGCGGAGGCACTATTATGAGCATTACTTCTTGTATTCATAGTGATAATTATTTTTATTTTATTAACTATGCTAGCCAAATGTAAAGCCAGCGCCGGTCCAGCTGCACCCAAATTGTGGGTGGACTCCTGCTCGGTCGCCTGCTCTGAAGGCGTCTCCTTGTTATCCTTTTCCTTGGCCGGCTTGGAGCGAAGCCACCGCCCCTTTGGTGTGTAGCCGGTGAGGCCGAGTAGGCAGTAGTTTGGGTTTGTGTTCCTATGGCAGATCCAATTTGAAATTTTATGGGAATTTGGGAGTATTTCAATGCATTGTCTTGGTCTAATTTTAAATTATTAGTATATGAATAACTTGAGACATTCAAGTCCGACCCCTGACTACGTGCCTGTTGGGAAGATACCTCTTGAAATAATAAAAAATGCATTATTTGGGGAGCTATCGATAAAAACACAGAAAATACGGATCTAGTATTTTTGCAGTATTTAATTGAGGCCTTTTGTGGGAAGTGTGGACTGCCAACAAAGAGAGCACAAGGGCTTTGGTGGAAAAATGTTGTATGAAGTTTTTTGATTTGACAGTTCCTTTGTTGAGGTGTATACTATATACTCTGTACAGCTTTACTGAATGATCTTTCAGAATGTGTGAATGTTGCCGGAATACATAAATATTTTTTAGCCACTTCGTTTAATGGGCCATTAATGTCCATTAATTTCTACACTGATGAAGCTTAGTGTTCATCTAAAAAAAATATTAGAAATACATTTCCTAATATGTAGATTCAATAAATCACAGTCAATTCCTTCCAGCAGATGAGCGGATCCTCGTCCTCTGACAGATGGCATACAATTGCTCAGTTTTTTCAGTAAGACTCATTTTCCGACCGATTCTATCAATGTCAGCTATAAGACAAAATCATTCGACTTTAACCAAATTTTCCAAATCTGTTTGAAAGCATTTGATATAAATAATGGCCAATTCTAACGACGCTAACATTGAAAACAAACAAGATTTTCCAACTAAGATCCATTTTCTGACCGATGGTTCCTATGACAGCTATTAGATATAATCATCCGATCCGTTCGGTTCCGACATATCAGCAGCGTGCAGCAAAGAGAAGACTCTGTGCAAAATTTCAGCTCGATAGCTTTATATCTAAGAGACTAATTTGCTTAGAAACAGACAGACTGACGGACGGACAAAGTTAAATCGACTCAGCTCGTCACCCTGATCAAGAATATATACAGCTTAGGGGGTCGGAAATTAATGTAATAAAAAAAGAGAATGCACTTTTTGGTATAGCCAAGAGCTCTTCCAGCGATACAGTTTTTATTGATGCACGGTCTTCTCGTGGGTGTAATATCGGTTGAAATAATGGCTGAGGCATGATTGCGGTGTTGTTTTCGACCAAAACATGCATGATGCACAAGCATTGATAATTGAAACGGGTGCATTATCGTGGTACAAAAGCCATTTCCGTAACTTCAAGATAATACTACTTTCTGACCGTACAACTACAACATTGTGGTAAGTACTCCTGATGCACTACGCCGCCGTAATCGACGAAAGCAGTGGACCTGTTTTTAAGTATTTTTGTTTTTTTTTAGTCTTGCAATGGCAAGATGTATAGAGAAGAAAGTTCCAGCTAATCTAAATATTTAACCCCTAAGAACGCAAAAATGTTTTTTTTTTTACTTTTTCTTTAAAATAGAAAGCAGCTGGCTTGTAGCCGAACCGAATCCTTGACACCATTGAGGGGGCCTTGCTGCTCTGGTCTTAACATTAGATAAACTAAACCTCCATCGTTAATAAATAATTCTAATTATTTTCAAGCAATTTAAGGCGGTTTCGAAGATATAACAAAATGCCAATGCTTTTCGCTAGGTACTCTATAAGTCTTGCCCTGATATCCATTTACTTATCATGTATTTCCACCACAACTCTCGCCATGCCGGGCAGCTACAGCAAACAAGGGTCGCCGTAACTTGAAACTCACCACATTGAACCCATGAGCGACCTTAGCTCCGCCCATTTTATAATGGCCTCTGTGGGCAGAGCGACGCCTGCGCGATGTGAACGAAAATGAAAGACAAAGCAAACGAAACGAGGGAAAATTCATCGAAGCGAGGACTGGGAATATGACTCGATGGGATGAGCTTGGGACTCGCCTGGAGCGCGCTTTTCCGTGGCTGATTTTAGTTGTGATAAATTTATTCAAATGACGAGCGCTCAATATGGAAATGACTCTGGGGGCCGACGCTCTAGCGGAGCAATTAAAAGTCGAATGGCTTTATGAAATTTCTTGCTGCGGCGGCAGACAACAACGGCGACAGTTTACTCTACCTCCTCCGGAGAGAGGTCTCAAATTTTATTGTCTCGCTGCCAAAGGCGCAGCCTGCAACATGTGGCATTAATTATGCGGCGATAATGTCTTGCTTTGTTGCCAAGCGGTTTTTTTGGATTCATTTTATGAAAGTGTCAGAATAAATTACATTATTTTTAAGCCTCGTTCCGGAGAATTGATAACCGAAAGAGAATTCATATGTCCATGTCGTTTGGGTGCACTTGGCTTTGAATTTTAATGAGTGTAGGCGGGCGGGTGACACGATGTTTCCGTCTATATATATTTATGTTTTTCTGAAACATATTCCCATTAATTTCTGTCGCCATTTGCTGTGCTCGGAGGCGGAGAGAACCAAACGGAAAATGTTGCTCAGCACGCGTGGAATCGATGAGTTTTCCTGGTTGCCCTTTTAGGGGGGTAATTAAATTGTGACAGAACATCATTCTGCACGTCATCAATTAGGTTTTTATGTATTCATTGGCGTTGTATGGGTGAGAGACATATGACATCATCGCCAACCAAGCTGTTCTACTTTCGCCTAACGGTTTCCGTTTCTCACTAACCCTTAACCCGTTCACCCACAAAGAATCCCGCTGGCTGTGCAGATTCGCCACGGTCTTAGGCCAGTCCTTTGTTCGAACCAAAATATTTTGAGGCCCAGGCTGCTGCTGTAAACACTTTATGATGTGGTCATAAATCGCCCGCCTTCACGCTTTCGCCGGACCTCAGCGTACCCCGAACCGTCATTAGTTGTTGTCCTGTTACCGTGGACGAGTTTTGCGTAACTCGTCTTGCATTCGTTTTGCTTCCTTGCAACTAGCTCTCAACGTTGTGTCCGTTTGCAAACTCATAAATCACTCTGAAGACATGGGTAACCCTTTTCGGTGTGTTTTACCTGTCTGCTATTTGAATTTGTTTTGATTTTAAGAAATATTAGCAAAAATGCGTACATAGTGGGAACACTGGAAGGCAAAGAAATCTATCAAGAAAATTATATGCTAAAAAACTAAGTCTAAAGAATTTAGATCTTTAGTAAACGGGATAACAGTAAAAAAGTAGCGTTAAATAAACTTTGGGCGTCCGTGATACACAGGAAAAGGAAAAGACGCGCCGTAAATCGGTCTCTCAGATAAGAAACAGCTTTTTACCAACAAACTAAACAATTTACAAGCAAAACTTATTTCGCTGATCTCAAGTGCAGTTTTTGACTTTTTCCGTCAAAATAACGTGGCTTGGAGATGTCCTCAGTGGTTTATTCTATATGCAGAGATATTTGATTCCATGAAAAATAGATAAGATGAAAAAAAGGACGAAAATAAACACAAAGTTTAAGGAAACTTTATAGCAACAGAGCTTCTCAGTCTTCGGAAAAGTCTTTTTTTTCTTTATCTCTTTTCAGCAGCTCAAATGAATGAGTACAGAGCATGTTAATATAATACCTTACTTTAGAGGTGCCCAGTAAGCGGCAAAAAAACCGTATTTTCTCCAAGTGGTTGTTGTTGTTTCACTAATTAATTTCTTTATATGCCCCGCTTTACTTCGAAAAATCCTGACCCCACGACAAGTGTGATGATATTTGGAAACTTTTTATGGTAATGATATTAGTAAATTGCTAAAAATTAAATTAAACTCAAGCTAGTTAAATGAAGTTTGTAGAGTTTTTATCAAGCTGCCTGCGGAATCCAAGGAATCCAATTGATAGCCAGAATCTCGCCACAACCAAATGTTATTTTCAAAAAATTTTTTTAAGATTCTAAATAAAAGACTTGATTTCATTTCCGATGTCGAGAAAACACTTGTCTAGTTAGTTCGTGATTACAAGGTGAATTTTGCTTCATTCAGCTTTCTTCGATTTCGTTTTAAAGCATCTTCAAAATTGCGTGCACATTTAGATGATAATGTTTGACTCGTGAAGTTTTAGTACAACCAAAGACTAGAACTCATAAAGATGAGTAACGGTCATACCATAAGTGAATGTCAGGTAAGTTTGCGACATACATAGATGCGCTTTGTAAGTGCAAAGTTTGCTCGGCAGTCTTAGCAAACGCACAGCTTACAGATGTAAAATCGAAGGTCCACATTGAAATTTTAATTGCCATTTACTTGTATGGCCGTTACAAATCTTTACGAGTTCCAGAGTCTTAGGTTTACAAAAGTTACCGGCAAAAAAAGGACCAACCAATCAACCCTACATCGAATCTATCGGAATGAGGCAAAGGAAAATAGTCGAAAACCATATAGCCAGCTGCACCATGAAGCTTTGCCTGCGCTAAGTGTACCTCTACACCTCTTCCCAAACAAACAAAAACTTCATAAGGAACTTCATGAAGGAAACTTCTTAGTTTAAGTGCGGACTGAGTTCGCACACAAAACTTTATAAAGAGAGCGTAAGTTAAAGTCGGCCCTGCCAACTGAAGGGACGAACTGAATCATAGCCTTCCCTTATGTTGATTAACAGAGCATTAACATTAATGTTAACATATTAACATTATGTAAGCAGACAGCGCATGATTACTCCAAATATATGACAAAAGATGTATTCCTAGAGGAAAAGCTGAGAAGAATGCAACGTTTTTTATAGCTCCGGTTTTTATTATCGGATTTTTATCCAAACTTCAGATATTGTAGACATTGCGAGAATAAAAATGAATTTAGAATTTGAAATCGATATCTTTAGAATTGTAGGTGCTATTTAAAATTTGTATACCGTTGTATATTAAAATTGTCCAGATGTTTTTAACGCATATAAGTAAGCATCTCCAACCACACAAACTATATATATTCCTGATCAGCATGACGAGCTGAGTTGATGTAGTCATGTCCGTCTGTTTCTATGCTATCTCCTCCGTCAGTTTTAAAGCTATCTTAACCAAACTTTGCACGAAGTCTTGTGGTACAAAGACGCTGTACTTTTGTCGGAACCGGACGGATCGGATGCCTATGGCGTATAGCTGCCATAGGAACGATCGGTCAAAACGTTTTGTCCACAGCGCAAACGTCCCCAAACCTCGAATTTGTAAGTTATCTATGCCTTTTCATAATTCCACCAAGTTTGGTGAAAATCGGTCAACTATATAGTATAGCTGCCATACAAAATATAGTTTTGATAATAGATCCTAGTATATAAAACTTTTTTGTTTTCAATGCTACCGCTCTCAAACTTGTTACTGATTATTATTATATGCTACCACATTCTGCCAAGTTTGATCCAAATCGGATGACTATAGCATATAGCTGCCATAGGAACGATCGGTCGAAAAAGTAGTTCTAGTGAGAAAAACTTTTTTGTTGCAATGCAATAGCGTCTTTAAGCTTTCCAGCTATGAATACTATCGGTTTCCACAACATTTTGGGAAGTTTGGTGAAAATCTGATGAAGATATAGTATAGTTGCCATATAACAAACAGGCGAGCAAATGGTTTAGCTACGAGGGTGTATAAGTAACTTTATTGAATGTAACTTAAGCTAACAATTATCGTTGAGTCAAACGGAGCGAGGCGGGAGCCACCCGCGCTAATCGAAGCCAAGCCAGAAACTGAGCGCCAGGTATGGCGCGTGTTGTTGTTCTGCTATCGCGTTAGGGATGGTGATCGATGAATGGTTTGACCAGAGGTGGCCAGGGCTGCCACAATGGCCAAAGTTGTGGCGCCATCTATTGCTGAGTTTGGAAATAACTCCGCTAAGAATGTTCGGCGAAAATCATTTAAAACCTTAATTTATATAAATTATGCAGGCTTCAAGGGTGTATAAACTTCGGTCGAGCCGAAGTTAGCTTTCCTCTATTTTTTATTGAAAGGCGGTAGGGAGAGTAGCAAAAACTTAGAAAAAAACTTGATCTGCGTTTCTACGTTTCAAATGTTAATTCTCTACCTTTTAAGTCTCTGAGATGTTCATACAGATACACGGACAGACGCACGTGTTTTTAAGACATCGATCTTAAATTTAAAACTTTCATTTATATTCGCCATATCTATAATCCCTTTACATAAGGATCGGATAATAAATATCCGAGTTAAAAAAATGTTGCGTACTTTTCAGCTGCCCCCCTCAGGAACACAATCGAATGGTATTAAACATTTCCTTCCATGAGTAACGGGTATATCGAAGTCGATTAGAGACGACTTAAACTTACGCTCTCGTTTCATTTCGGAAGGTGCTTGTCTTCGTATAAATACGTAAAGTGACATAGTTCACAGTAATGCAAACAAGTTCTGAACGGACTTGAACTGCTACTTCCAGCTCGTAACCTTTTCAAAAAGTTGAACCTAACCAAAATCCATAAAATTGCTGGTCGGTTAATTACACTGTTTAGTTTAAAGGTGGATAGAATATAGAAAATAAGTGAATAGATTATAAGTGATGACGGACTTATGCAACCATTAAGGATTGGTCTACCATAATCTGTGAGCGCTTGGCAAATCCAAGTAATATTTGAGGCGCCTCTAGAAAGGGAACTTACTGCGCCCGTAGATCAGAAGCGTAGACACTAACAGCAGCGGATGGGGCACGTCCGAGAGAAAATCCTTCAGAGGATTATGGATAAAAGTTAGCGATGAATTATGCACCCGAATCAATCACGAACTGTATGAGCCGTGTTTTTTTTTTTTTTGCGCGTACCCCATGCAAATTTGCAGCCCACCACCCGCCCAAACAACCGAGAGGCGGAGCCTCTAACGCAGGAAGCAGGAAAAGAAGCTTCCAAGTTGATTTCTCGGTAGAGTTTATTGTAATCAGCACCAAGGACGGCGATTCAGTGATAAGGGGATAAATTACGAGTTGGTCTAATTGGAACATTTAGGGTAATTTGGCCAATCAAACCAAACGAGTTCACCATTACCCCATGCATAACTCTACTTTTAATTGGGGAGGGAAGACTATTTAAAAGACTAGAGAGAGTTGACTAGAGATTGATGGTAAACTGACTTAAGGATTCCAGTTTAAACCAAGAACAGCAAACAATAAGAATTGCTTTTGCACAGAGTTAATTCTATCTTGATGGGTCGAATATTGCACAGACAACAGACATGATCCGTACGCAAGAATCGGAGGGTACCTTTGACCAACGCTTAATAAACCCAAGAACACTCCTTGCCCTATGAACAGTGGCAGTTAAATGAGAGTTAAATTTAAGTTGATAATCAAGAAATACCCCTAGATCGTCATTTCAGCACTCTAATACCAGATTTTCAAGCAGATATGAGATGAATTGTGGTAAGCTTCTGTAAAATGTCATAACCTTACACTTAGAACTGCCACAGGTTTAAGAGGCTATCTTGACACCAGGACTGAAATGCATCCAAGTCAGCATGCAAATTATAGCGGGAAACCAAATCATTATATGTTAAACATAGTTTCACATTATCGGCGTACATAAGCACACGAGAGAGAGAGAGTCAATACTGATGGAAGATCATTGATGAAGAGAGTAAAAAGTAATGGACCCAAGTGACTACTTTGGGGTACTCTAGAGGAATATGAATTACAAAATATATCTTTTTGTGTTCTAGAACTTAGGTAATCAGAGATCCAACTAAGAAGGTTAGTTGTAAAACCTATTAAGCTCAGTTTATAAAGCAGCAATCAGTTATTAACAGAATCAAAAGCCTTAAGCGGATAGCAAATAATAACAAACATTTTTAAATAAAAATGGCTATTTTGTTTTTCAAAATATTCTCCATGACAACTTATGCACTTTTGCATTCGCTCAAAACAATTTTTGAAGCACTTTTTCCACTCCGATTGAGGCACCTCCAAAACATGGGCTTTGAGCGCATCAACAGATTCGTACGGCGTAGAAAAACGTTTACCGAGCAGTTTAGTTTTGATGTTTGGGAATAAAAAGAAATCATTGAGTGCTAAATCAGGCCTGTACTGCGGATGACCCATCAATTCGTCGGTTTGGCCGGTCAAAAAGTCGCTGGTGTTACATGATGTGTGAGAGCTCGCATTGTTTTTGGTTTTGCGAATTTCTCCGAAGACTTCCGTAAAACAAATGGTCGTGCACCACCCAGAATTTTCCGTCCTACGTTTGCTCAAGCGGAACAGTGGCCACATGACCATTTGATTCGCAGTGCTTCGTGCGAGTTACATAATATTTCCTACAAATCGAGTTTACACTGTACTGGACTGTACCGTAGTTTGGGTCTGGCTGATGAGCGACACGAAAAGAGAAAATGTGAACCCAGTGAGAAAGAATCAGTCAATGCGGAAGGAACGAATCTGTCCATAAACAACAATCCGAATAAGCTAGAATTACTAAAACGTTTTAGTGTTAATAATCTAAACACACAAGAACATAATTTGCGAGAACAACTTTTATGGGACTTGGCTCGTCTTGGTACACCCACACGGCCGATTGCTGTTTGGTTTCCGGCTCATACGCATATATCCATGATTCATCTCCTGTGACGATCTTATAATCGTCTTTTGAAGCACCGCTATCGTATTTTTTCAGCATTTCTTTGCACCAATCCACACGAGCCATTTTTTGATCGATTGTCAAATCCAACGCGAACAAACCTTTCTTATGGCACACATATGCTGTTTAAACCAGCGATGCCCAGCCGTATGCTCTTTGGGTTCGTTTTGTTATTGTAATTGCACCAAACATAGGAAATCAATGATCGTATACATGCAGGACGCGAGGCATACAAAACGACACACACGCTAACGATTTCGTGTGTATGCAACGCGTAAAACAAAAAGCGGCACAACAACCGATTTTGGACGACTTTCACAAAATTCGTCGCTGAGCGATCTACGACCAAGATTGAATTCACTATATCAGCAATATACAGTTACTAACATTTCATCAATCAACAAAACTCAGCGTTCGATATATTCAGCTCATACCGGCAATCGCTTCGAGTGGTTGAGCCAGAGTTTTTTGTTCCAACGTTTATGTGCATATTTATTCATCGAACAAAACTCAGCGTCATACCAGCAAAACCATCGAGCGATCAAACAAAACTCAGCGTAAAGTACCAGAGCATTGCTCTCTCTAACTCTTTTCCCATATCTGTCAGCATCGCCGTCTCAGCCTTTATTACTACGAGGTGATTTGCGGTCACTCTAATCAATGATCGTTGAGCCAAACGAACAAAACACCCGAACTGATTGATATAAAGACGAACATGATTATAATCAAAGTGCCAACAATAGGATTGAATAAAACTCAACGGTGAACATGTTGTGTATGCAAGTTTGATGCATAGATCGCAAAGCCATTTGGATGTTGATTAATGTATGAGCATTTTGCAATTGAACGAAGCTATTCTCTGATCGACACACTCTTGTTGAGATAATCCACGACGAGAGTTGTGCAAAATAATTCAACGAAAGCCTTCTCTTGAAATTTCCATTTTTAAACCAAATTGATTTTTCAACTCACTGTAAACAACACAAATAGTGCTAGTGCCTCAACACGTTGTGAGACCGTTTATACTAAAAAATGTTAAACTTTACTTTGGTATTGCCAGATTTCAACTGTTGACATTAGTGTTACCAGTCCCCGACATAATAAAAATCAGTATAAATGACGTCAATTTGCATTTTACCTAAGAACCTTTAGATCACTAAGGATGTAAGCTCTAATAGATTAGTGGTAGTAGATCAAAGCTTCACAAATCCATGTTGGAAGAGGCAACACTAATGTTTCAGTTTAAGAGTCATAATTCTTTCAATTGCTGTAGGAATTGCAGACAAGTTGAAAATAACCCTATAATTCGCCACATCAGACTTATTGCTTTTTTTGAGTGAATGATACTGCTACGGGATAAATGGTGTACAATTGAAAGGTGAAAGACTTTGGGAAAGCCGAGTGCGGCAAGCCAAGCTAGGTGTGAACAACTAGAGCCAGCTCGCATAAAACAGAAACGTATGGCGGACACTAATGTCAGAGGGAATCATTCCACTTATCGACTTTGCGCTACGAAGTTAACCTGATATTTCGTATCCGTGAATGCCTGGTAAGAGGGAGACAATTTTGCAATAATTCACAGAACTTTTAGACCGTGCATATCTCAATACATATATTTAGTATTTTCCAATCATAATTCTAGTTAAGAACATTACTCGAAAAGCAGGGCTTGTTTGTACAGTACACTTTCAGGGACCTACCGGTCCTCATATCATTTCGCAGAATAACAAATTTGCTTTTCTTTGGCACCTTCGCAAACAAAATGTGAAAAATATGTTTAAAATATTTAAAAAGTGGGAAACGGGGAAATGAACTGATCTCCGAATCTAAGCCGCAGCTTAGCTAGTCCAGAACAGGTTAACTGGTGTACTAAATTAAAAATAAACTTGTTTGAGACGGAAGGAGAACCTTCAAGGTGTAAAGTAAGAAATTCATCTCTAAGAATTGAAGCAATTACCGAGCTGAAAATACCAAAGACTAATTGAGAACTGGTTCTCACCATGAGGAATCATTATTCACTTCATAGAACTGAATGCAAATATTTGTTTAAATTATTCATTACATTTACATGTCAATGCACTCACCCATTTTGATGTGTGCTCCATTCAATTTGCATGATTTCCGTACTGATGAGCGACTGAGAATTTGTTTACATGAGCTTCCAGGGCCATGATTTGCAGCAACATGAATCAGACCCACTATTTATGTCTCGAATGTCAAAAACAGCGGCAACAAATCACTTTAATTGAATTCACGCCCAGCGAGCAGCACACACGAGAGATCGGCAAAGCGCGTGATGTTCTGTTCGACCGCGGACATGGAGAGGGACCGGGACCGGGACCGGCACCGCCTTCGAAATCCAAACCACAAAGCACAGAGCAAGAAATGTTGTGTTTCTTTTTGCCATTTGGCTCGAAACGCACACGCAAAATTGTAATCCACACTCACAATTGGCCACCCGAACGCGCTCGATGGGTGCCGCGGAGTCCACAGGAATTGGCCAGTGTTCTTTGTCATCATTATAATAATTTGTTTGTGTATTTTCTGTTCAGATCGAGTTGATTTACAGTCAGAGTTTGTTGCCTTTGGTGTTCCAGTTTATACACAATTGGAACCACTTTCCGTTTGAATGGCCCACACAGACAATGGCAGCCATGACGGGTCCAAAATGTCGAATGGACAATAGAAGCGTCTTGGGTCATGTTGAGCTCGGACTGATAGCAATCGCCGTTTGGAGCAGGACGTCTGCTGTGGTTCTGGGCGACGCGTCGTCGACCTGATAGCAAAGTGTCCAAAAAATAATATTTGCTGTTCAGTTTGACACAAGTCAGTGGCAGTGGCAGTCGCTGTCGCTGTGGCCGCGGCAGCAGCAGCGCTGCCGCCGCTGACGAGACGGAGAACGTAGTGCACGAGAATGAGAATATGGCAGGGGCAAAGTCAGAATCAGATACAGACAGCCATGTCGCAGGAGCGGGAGCGGGGGGAAAGGTGTTGCTGGCAGTGGTTGAGTTGCAGTCGTCGTGGATGATGTGGTTGTTGGCGAGGATGAGGATGACGATGACAGCAGCGCGTCGCTTTCCCTTTGGCTGTGCCCTGACAAAAAAGGTCGTAAACCCGTAGCAGCAGCAGCAACGGAGACGACAACAGCAGCAGCAGCAGCAGCAACGATGGCAACACTTGCGAGTGTACTCCAAAGGAACGGACAACGGAGAACGAGCACGAGGACGGTACAAAAATGAGAATGAGCTGCGAGCAAAAGATGAAAAGCCAGAGGAGCAACAGCAAGGGCCATAAAACGCGCATTTACTTGCTCTCTCTTTCGCTCACGTGGCTCGCGCTCTCTCTCTTTTGCTCTCGACGAGCAAAACAACCACCCGACACACACACAGGCGCAGACACATGTCCAATCATTTTATATACGCCATTTGCTGTCTGCTGTAGATACATTTGTATCTTTATGTGCGAAACAAGTCCATGCCGCCATCCGCATATTTGGTGGGTATTTTGTGTGTGTATACTCGACGTCGACATCGACATCCACTTCCACATCGACGAGTCAATTCTGAAATTCCAGTTTCCCATCACATCGCCGAGTGGTTGTTGTTGTTGTTGTTGGTGCTGTAATCATTTGATTGTTGTTCTTTTTACATTTTGCCTCTGCCCTGACGTTGTCCCTGTTCCTATCCCTCATCATGTGGCAGTCGACGAGCAATCTGCTTAAATTGTACCAACCACCATCACCGCCACGAAGTCTTCTTCGGGGGTTCAGGCGCTTATCATTTGATTACCAGATCGAATCATATTAAATTAGCTGCATATTTTTACCATCTTCCAATTGCAAATATTAACCATTTTTATCATCAGCTCACAGATGTCACGGTCTCAAGTAAGTGCTTGCCCAAACCCTATCCATATATACGTGGGTGGATCAATAAGTACCCGTGTTACCCATAAAGATCCATAAAAACTTTGTCACTGCGAAAGTAAGTTTTGCTTCCTCGATATGTGTTTAAGATACTAAAGAGGCCGAAGTAATGGAAGCCTGTTGCCTGCTAGTACTTCATATAAATAGAAACTCTTTTGAACAGCTTTGAAAGCTGAATCCTTTTAAACAAAGTATTGTAACGAAAATAATATTTATGTCATCTGGGAACAAGTCTTTACCCAAAATGGCTAGTCCAGAAAATGCTTTCTTAAGTTTGCAACGCTTAAAAATATTTGTTTCCGACCCCATAAACTATTTATATTCTGGATCAGGTCAACAAGATGATTCGATTCAGCTTATTCAATCCGTCTGTCTGTTTCTACGCAAGCGAATCTCTCAGATTTGAAGCTAGCAATCACACTGCTAATATTTCGAAACCGACTGGGTCGGATGACTATATTTTGTAGCTGCCATAAAAACGATCGGTTGGAAAATCGGTCTTAGTGAAGAAAATTATTTGTCTTCAATTTTAGCGTTCATAAAGTTGGCCGTTATTAATAAGATATGCTTCCATTTAAATGAATATTTCTCTCAGTGTGAGTTTTCGATCATGCCATGCAATGTATCGTTAGATAGCTTATTCGATTTTGAAGAATTATGCATTTTTCGCTTGCTCAATTTGCTTTTAGTTTTTACGATGCCTCGAATCAAAGAGCAAGTACGCAAAATAATTCTGCACAATTATAGTACCGAAAATGGAATTTCGTACAGAAAATTAACTAAACGCTTTAAAGTTAGTACAAATCTTCTTCTTCTTCTAGTTCCAATCCCGTGTGTGACCAAGGTCATCATAGGGCATTGGAGGTCGGAGTCGACTGTACTTGTACTAAGGCAGCTCACGAACTCCATAAAACGAGTCAAGTGTCCTCTGGGTTGCCACGGACTCCGGTTCGTGGTGAGCTAATTGTGAGAAGGCGAAGCAAGAAGCCGAATTGGCCTTATTTCGTCTTCGGTAAGTAGGCTGAGAAATCGCTGAAGCTTGATTACTATAGGGCCTGGACTCTAAGATGGCACCCCCATCACCAGGATAGGGGAGTAGGGCCAGCGACCCAACTCTCTGAGCAAACCCTAGCTACCGAAACATCATTAGAACAAATAGCGGAAAAAAAATCATTATAATTATCAAAACTACCTAAAGCCATGCAAAAACAAATGATTTTTTTTACAAAGGGCACCATAAATGCTGATATTTACAAGAAAGCGTGATTGAAAAAACACTGTATACCATTTTATAATAAGCATAATGTGTCTAGTGTGTTTCGACCGCATTTTGCATCAGCGCACTACGATCGAGCCACACCTTAACGGAAAAAATCATTAATTTTGTGCTTAAAGACTTAAGCCCACCCAATTGTCCCATAGAGCGATATTGGGATATTGTAGAGTTGACGGACGATACCGAAAACATCAAAACAAATCGGATGACTTTATAGTTTGGCTACAATAGGACTGATCGACTGATCGGTCGAAACATAGGTTCAAGCGAAAAAAAATGTTTTGTTCTTTCATACAGATTTTGTAAAATTTGGTCAAAATAGAGATTTTAAAACGAGCCTTTACAAGTTAGCTCATCCTTCTTGTAAAAATACTTAAAAAATAATAAAAAATACTCATAGCACATTTCGCTCGTTGTCTGAACTTAGCAGCGGAGAGTTTAAGCATAGATAAACGAGATAAGCGAGAGTCCTGATTAAAAACGCATAAATTCAATATAATTCGAACTACATATTCTCGATTCCTTTTTTTTAGGTCTAACTATAATCTGGATTTTAGAAAATGAAGGCAATAGTTTATGGAAAATAAATAAATAATGTTTCTTTACATTGGTTGGTCCTGTGGCCACATTAAGTGTCCTATTCCAACCAAATTTATTTTAATGTAAGCTGTATTGAATAACGTTGCAGAAAAACCAAACGCGAAGTTTTGATTTTTCTCATAAGATACAAAAGTGTTTGATTTGTATATGGAAAATGTGATAATTTTATGATTTATTATTTTATTTTCCAAAATACATAAGGAGCGATTGCTATCTTCTCTGTTAAAAAAGTTGGCCTTATTTTGTAAGCCTGTGTTATTATTTCTTGCACTCAAACCATACGATATTTTCATCCGATTTTGTTCAAACTCGCCAAAATTGTATTGAAACATAAAATATTCATAATTGGAAATTATGATTGAGGCTACCATTGAAAACAAAAACGAGAACGCCAAGCTAACTTCGTCTGTGCCGAAGTTTTTATACCTTTGCAAATGCTGTTTTTGAAATGTCAGAGTTTAAGAACGCTTACATAAAAATCAAAAATGTTTCTGACTGATTTTCCGACCGATGGTTCCTATGACAGCTATAAGATATAGTCATCCGATCCGGTCGGTTCCGACATATTAGCAGCGTGCAGTAAAAAGAAGACTGTGCAAAAAAACTGAGAGACTAGTTTGCGTAGAAACAGACAGACAGACGGACAGACGGACGGACAAAGCTCAATCAACTCAGCTTGTCGCCCTGATCATGAATATATATAGTTTATGGGGCGGTATTGAATATTTCTATGCGTTGCAAGCTTCTGGGCAAAATTATAATGCCTTCAACTCAAAATAAGTACAAGATGTGGGTTAAAAATGTTAATAGCTATTGTTCCAAATGTTATTAATCAGCCTTGTTCTCAATTCCACTTTCTTTTCAAAAGTAATTCCGCAACAAATCCAAAACGTTTTCGTGTTCTGAATTTCACGTGAAATTGCTCCGGAATTACTTTTATGAACTAGATGTGAAATAGCTGCTATTGGATATAGGCCATTTTTGTTTTGATTTTTATTACTATAATAATAATTACATCTCCCGAGCTTCCATTACACTCAAACTATTGGTCACAAGCGAAATTAACTCGATTTTGTAATAAATTATCGCTTTTTAATGGATTGACGACCCTTTGACCAACGATAGCCTACTATCGATTGAGTACTGGCTATCGAACTGGTCGGAGCTTTCGCCATGTGCAATTCATAACACGAATTTTTCACGTTTTACTTTTCGCTTTTGTTAGCCTCTAAGAAATCGAAAGTGTTCGTAAAATAAAGAACGTCTGTAATATTTAAGGTTACCAAAAAATCTTAAGCATTATAATTTATGTTCATTTTGTGGGTAGATTATACTTTTTAGTGACTAATTTGAAATTTAATTTCACTAGCCAAAGGGCAAAACGTTTGAGACCGCAAGAATTTCGTTTTAATTTTACCATAACATGAATTAATTCCACTTTCAATAAAACTTTTGTAGAAGTGGAATTGAGAACAATGCTGGATATTCTTTTTACGAATTATCCAATGGATCAAAATGTATATACTTTTGTTTTCTATGCAGCAGCAATGGCGAAATATGCTAGCACGCCATTCCATACGTTGTTCGTCAAGTGCAGAAGGTTCAGGATTCGATTCCCAGTTAAGCCCAAAAAAATGTTCTGTGTTTTTCTGAAAGACTTTCATCAAGCATGCCGAAAAGCCCAAAAGAGCACTTACCAATACTCACAAAGAAAAGCACCAATACCAATAATGAAATTGTTGTTGGTCAGTTTGCTTGCGCGCGCAAACACCAATCAAAGAAGAGAACAAATCCGGTTTTTGTTCTACGCGACGCACACACACGAAATCGTTTGCATATGTGTCGTTTCGTATATGTCGCGCATGTACGCGTTCATTGATTTCCTATCTTCGGTTTAATCACAAAAACAAAACGTACTCAAAGAGCATACGCCTGGGCATCGCTGACGTAAATGAACAAAGTCGGGTGCAGTTGTACTTAGTTGGATCCGCTTATAACCTTATCCTAAATCATTTTTTCCCAGTCGGTTTTAAAATGTTTTTGAAAACGGAACTATATCAACTCAAATCAAGTTTTTGAAAACTAAACAATATCAACTTAAGTCAAGTTTTTGCGTTCTCCAAAAATTGTTCTTGAAGTGAGAACATTGTACTTCAAATGAGAATACCGTTCATGCACTGTTTTTGGTAACGTTAGCGCTCATTTTGAGTTCAATGTTTTCGATTTTTTCCCTCTGTGTACAGCTACTTTTTCGACCTATTTGAATAAAACTTATCAGAACTAAGTGGAAGCATATAATAATAATGAATATCAAGATTTGGGAGCGATAGCACTGAAAAGTTTTTCTTACTTAGTCTTTTTTTCAGACCTTTCTTTTCGATGGTAGCTATACTACCTATATGTAGTTGTTCGATTTTCATCAAGATTTGTGGAGTCATGAAAAAGCACTGAAAACTTATTAATACACTCTGCAAGTTTATAATAGTTATATCTTTGGGGAATTCTGGGTACCAAACGACACAGGTTTAAGGATGATGATAGATAAACGGGCCTAAGATTTGTCGCTGGGCTGGTAGGTATCTTCTTTTTAGAACTACTGTCCTCGATAAGTGCTCTAGCTAACTTTGTTTTGTGTTAAGATTCTCGTCATGCAATTCGGTCCCTAATGGGTCCTTTAGATCCTTTTCTTAGGATTTTTACTTTTTGGATAACCTCGATGCTTAATGATAATGTTGTACAAAAACACTTTTATAGCCTTAAGTTTCGTGTGAAACATCTTCGTGTCTGAAATCTATTCAAAAATTAATCTATATGGGGCGTAATCCTATATACAGGATTCAACTTTCTTAAAAAGGATAAATCACTGCTTTGAGAGTAAACACCGCGTCCGCTTATAGTCTATAGCAATTGCGTAACCCATCGCTCTGTAGTGTATACACGACCTATAGGTCCACAAGAGCTGTGCCATAACCAGGGCTGCAACCCGGCTATGAACCGAATGGATTGGAACCCGGAACTCCAACTTTTTGAAACTTTATTCCAATCCTAAAACCAAACCTAAGTTAAAAGATTTCTGAACTCAAACCTATTCCGAACCTAAATTAAAGAAAGTCTGATATCTAGCAAAATTTTTGTTATCTGTTCAATATTGTGTGACTAAAACTCGAAAGTATTATGGACTTTTATTATATATTCTAAAAAGGCGTTTATAATATGCAGTCAAAACGACACCGATGCCATTAATAGAGAATAAACTAAATCAAACACCACGCAATTTAAAGGTTTTGGTCTAACTGTCTTTTCAATTCCATCGAATGACATCTTAGTTAATAGGGCATTAAAAGCTCTTAGTTTGGAACTCTCAAAATATCTGTTGAGATTATATGAAAAAGTTCGCATTGTCGTGGTAGATATGGATCCATCTTCCACAATAGATTTTCCTTAATTCCTCGAAAATTTATGACAAACAAATTTTGCAACGTTTTAAGTCTTTTTAATGTGCAAACTTTAGTTGGTATTAGTAATAGTCGATTTTAGTTGTATTTCGTCTCATCACTAAAAATTGTAGAAAACTTAAATTTCGATGGCGGTGGTTGTAACCCTCATTGGAAGCCACCACCCACCTAACCAACCCACTTTCCTTCGATGGATGAAATCGTCTACTTGTACATAACATAAAAAACGCATTAAACCGAGCCGAACCGAAGCACTTCACCTCACAATCTGCGAACCTTCAAAGAGGGGAAATGCCAATGTTTACATAGCAGGGTGCATTTTATAGCATTTCTCTTTCGCGCTCATTTTCTCTGCCCACCGTCATCCTCGGTGTCATAACGTGGAAGCTCAGCATCGAACGAACCCATTGATAAAAATTTATGTAAATGCAAATAAATGTTTCATATTTACACATACTCGTACATATGTATAGTGCTTATGTGCATTTATCAGTCAGAGTGAAATCTGAATTCAACCCCTTGGCTCATTTGAATAAAATTAAAATAAACGCGAGATTATTATTTG
This sequence comes from Lordiphosa magnipectinata, assembly GCA_037044535.1. Taxonomy (NCBI): domain Eukaryota; kingdom Metazoa; phylum Arthropoda; class Insecta; order Diptera; family Drosophilidae; genus Lordiphosa; species Lordiphosa magnipectinata. Next base: position 21,187 of record JBAMBO010004113.1, read on the forward strand.
ATTAATGTTTGCGCTACAAAACTATACAAACATTTTAAATATTTACAAAACTGGCGTGACACCCTTCAGGTCTGTTTTCTAGTCGATATGGAAATAAATTTGTTAGTCTGTCTGGTAGTATTAATTAAGAGTTTTCTTTTTTTATTCGCTTGCATTTACCGTGCTGCTTTTTTCATTTCAGTTCAATCCTCTTGCAAGCTTATTCCGAATTCGACTTAGCTATTTATTAAAATTATTGGTTTGTGTCTTGGCAGGACCAAAATGTATAAGTGCTTATGCTTGAATCGGAAGAATCTAAATTTTAATGTTTAAAAACAGTCTTGCATTTGGAAATTGTAAGTAACCTGTGTTTGTTTGAATGCTTTTTCTGATAGGAGTATACGCTTCTCTAAGCAGCTAAATTTTTACTGATTCGCTGCACACTCGACCGACGAAAGGGATGTTCCTGAAACCAGTTCTGTTGCTAGAAAAGCGCTAGCAAAACTCAATTTCGTTGTTCAACGGGCTGTTCAAACAATCACTCAATGGAAACCAAGACGAAACTTTTTAGGACTCACGAGAAAGTCCGAAGCTTTCCAAGAACCTGATCGGTCTTAATTCAAACTAAACTTGAATGACTTTATTTGTAAAGTGACGAGAAAAAGTTCGACAACTAAATCCCATCAAAAGAAAATTGTACGAACTATATATACTTGGCTTTGGTCTCAAATCGCTTAACTTTCGTCTTCTGATCTGAGCTTATTTGTGTCTTTTTAAATATAAAGGCAAACAGTTTTATAAGACAATCTCTAGAGATCCATTTCAGAAACCCTCAGAAACTCTTTGCAACTTTAACTTGACGCCTGGAAATCCATTTGTTTCATCATGCAAGGCAGCACAACCGGGAGTGCCTCTTTGCATGCGCGAGCATTTATCGCACCATAGGGTTATAACTAGAGCCCGGTCATTTGAAACCGAACGGTTTTAAAATTGACAATTTTGGACTTAAATAAAAAAAAATGCGAAATTAGATCTCGACACTTCCACCAAAATGTGATTTTCGGTTTTACAAAAAAATTTGTTGCTAATTTTTTAAAAAATTTCAAAAATTGTCAAAAACGGAGAAATAGAAAAAAAGGGTTTTTTAAAATCTTGATAGGATTCGTGTTGATATTGCTTAAATCATAGTTTCATACATTTTTAAATTATTTATTAATATTAAATAATTGTTGCCAAATTTTATATATAATTTTTTCTCAGTGTTAACCACCATGATATAGCTTCTAGGGATATACAAATTATTGCCCCAAGCATAACTTAAATTACGGTGCTTTCAAAAAGATGGAGACATTTATAGTTTAAAAGATATTCATTTTTAAAGGTTTAAACAAATAAAAATATGCCCTTAAATAAAGCATTGCCACGCAGTCAGTTTTAAAGCTATGTGATTGAAATAGCTTGAAATAGCTGGCCGTTTTTACTTCATAACTTGAGTATCGTTACATACTTTTGCACAAACTTAATATACTCTGTGTACCTTTGGTACAGAGTTTAAATACTGCACGATAACCGCGAGACTCCTTGGATGTACTATAATATTATAGTCGGGAGCAAATGAACTGGTACAGAGTATGTTATAGTCGGGCGTGACCGACTTTCTCACTTGTTTCCCAACCAGGATTGTAAGTGTCGTAGCGCAGCTGTTAGTTTTTTGACTACGAATCTAAGATACCCAGGTTCGATTCCCGGTGGAAAAATATTGTTTTTAATACATATTGTTTTTTGTAAAGAAAACTTAACAGGAAAGTTAAAAAGAAATGTTAAGAAAACACATTTGATTGCTATTTAATATTGGAAACTCAGTTGCAAAAATAACTATCAAAAATAAATATTGTACCTACTACATTTATGAATAATTTATCGGACAGAAGAAACTATTTTAGTTGATTTGACTAAAAACACAGTTTAACACGAATTTTCAGTTTCACCTTTTATATTGATCATGAGCGGAACTCTTGCTTGAGAATTACAAATTGTCTCATGTGTTTAGGCAATTGGTAGATACAATTCAATATAAGGAGTATCTTAGAGGTTTTGCAACCGGTGCGTGCAATGGAGCAACGCGTTCAGACGGCATTCCAATCATGTTCAGTCCAAGGGCCTCGAGTTCGAATCCCATCAGAATATGTAACAATTTTCAAATACAATTTAATATAATTCGTTATTTTTCAGAGCCTTACTGGAGGTGGGTCTGTTAAGCATTTCAAATACAATGGAATTCCTCCTCCGAATTCAGAACAAATTAATTGGTTATCAAATGAATATAACATTTTTTTTTATATTTTTATACCCTTGCAAAGGGTATTATAATTTTGCCCAGAAGTTTGCAACGCATGGAAATATTCATTTCTGACCCCATAAACTATATATATTCTTGATCAGGGCGACGACAGGGCTGAGTCGATTGAGCTTTGTCCGTCTGTCTGTCCGTCTGTTTCTACGCAAACTAGTCTCTCAGTTTTAAAGCTTTTGAGCTGAAATTTTGCACAGAGTCTTCTTTTTACTGCACGCTGCTAATATGTCGGAACCGACCGGATCGGATGACTATATCTTATAGCTGCCATAGGAACCATCGGTCAAAAAATGGGTCTTAGTGAGAAAAACTTTTTTGTTTTCGATGTTAGCGTCCTTAAACTCGAAAATTATTAATATTATCTCAAACAGATTTGCACATTTCGGTCAAGATCGGATGACTATATCTTATAGCTTTCAAAGGACCGATCGGTCGGAAAAGGGGTCTTAGTGAAAAAAACTTTTTTGTTTTCAAGTAAATCATTCTTAAAGTCGGTGATTATTAATATTAGACGCTATCAAACTAATTTGAAAAATTTGGTCGAAATCGGATGACTATATCTTAAGGCTGCCATAGGACTGATCGGTCGCAAAATGAGTTTTAGTGAGAAAAACTTTTTTGTTTTCATTTTTATCGTTCTTAAACTCAGCGATTGTTAATTTGATATGTTTTCAAAAAGATTCGCGAAATTTGGTCGAAATTAGATGTTCATCTGACGGAAAATAGATTTTAGTTACAAAAGTTTTTGATTTTTATGTAAGCGTTCTTAAACTCTGTCATTTCAAAAACAGCATTTGCAAGGGTATTAAACTTCGGCACAGACGAAGTTAGCTTGGCCTTCTCGTTGTTTTTAATTAAAGTCTACACACTTTATATTTACGAATTCCATATTTAAAGCTGAATCAATTGTATAAATATTTAAGCGAAATTGTAAATATTAAAATTTCAGATAATTATACTCTGTACCGAAGGTACATAGAGTATATTGAGTTTGTGCAAAAGTATGTAACAGGGAGAAGGAATCGTTTCCGACCCTATAAAGTATATATATTCTTGATCAGCATCAACAACCGATTCGATATAGCCATGTCCGTCTGTCCGTCCGTCCGTCCGTCCGTCCGTCCGTCTGTCCGTCCGTCCGTATGAACGAAGAGATCTCAGAGATGGTAAGAGATAGAGGTTTGACATGTATGGGACATATATTTCTTATACTTGCAGGCAGATCAAGTTTATTTTCAATTTTTGCCACGCCCCCTCCCGCCACGGCAATTTGGAAAAAACGTCATATCTCCTACAGTTTTGAAGATAGATCGTTCGTACCTTCTAGAGATACCTTGTAAACAAAATTATTTATCGATTTGCTGAAGCAATGATAAAGATCGGATGAACGATACTTAAGTTACGAGCGAAAAACGGCCAGTAAACACAGAACACCACCCCACCCACCACCGCAGCATTCTATTGAATGGCAATCTTAGTGAGAGAGAGAGAGAGAGAGAGAGAGTGAAACTTAGAGATGAGCGCGTATAACTCGTGAGCAAATGTGAGCTGCGACGTTAAGGGTACAGAGTATGTTATAGTCGGGCTTGACCAACTTTCTTTCTTTTTTTTTACTCTGTACCGAAGGTACATAGAGTATATTGAGTTTGTGCAAAAGTATGTAACAGGGAGAAGGAATCATTTCCGACCCTATAAAATATATATATTCTTGATCAGCATCAACAGCCGAGTCGATATAGCCATGTCCGTCTGTCCGTCTGTCTATCTGTCTGTCTGTCTGTCTGTCTGTCTGTCTGTCCGTCCGTCCGTATGAACGAAGAGATCTCAGAGATGGTAAGAGATAGAGGTTTGACATGTATGGGACATATATTTCTTATACTTGCAGGCAGATCAAGTTTATTTTTAATTTTTGCCACGCCCCCTCACGCCCCCGCAATTTGGAAAAAACGTCATATCTCCTACAGTTTTGATGATAGATGGTTCGTACTTTCTAGAGATATCTAGTACTCAAAATTATTTATCGATCTAGGCTTGCTGAAGGAATGATAAAGATCGGATGAACGATACTCAAGTTATGAGCAAAAAACGGTCAGTTAACACCCACCACCCACCCCACCCATAACCTAAGCATTGCGTTCAGCAGAAGCAATCTTAGTGAGAGAGAGAGAGACTTAGAGAGCGCACTGCGTTGTGCGTTGTGTGTTAACTGGCCGTTTGACTCGTGACCAAATTCGAGCTGCGACATTAAGGGTGCAGAGTATGTTATAGTCGGGCTTGACCGACTTTCTTTCTTGTTTTACTTTCCAGTTGTGAGTATTATTTGTTTCAACACAATTTTGGGAAGTTTGATGAAAATCGGATGAATATATCGTATAGCTGCCATATAACAAACTGTCAAGAAAATGGTCAAAGTTGTGGCGACATCTATTGCTGAGTTTGGGAAATCACTCAGCTAACATTGATCAAAGCGAACAAAGTTTGTACAAAAGTATGTAAGAGGGAGAAGGAATCATTTCCTACCATATAAAGTATATATATTCATGATCGATATAGGCATGTCCGTCTATCTGTCTGTCTGTCCGTCTGTATGAACGCACAGATCTGGTAGGAGATAGAGGGTTGACAGGTCCCATACATTATACATATATATTTCTTATACTTGCAGGCAGAACAAGTTCATTTTCAATTTTTGGCACGACCGCTGCCGCCTCCACAATTTAAAAAAAAAAAAAATTTTCTCCCACAGATTTGTAGATAGATGGACCGGAGCCGTATACCGAAAAGAACCGATTAAAACTCAGAGCCGGAACCTGTACCGGAACCGATATTTTTGATTTTTACTATACCGGTATTCGATAACCGATATATTTAGAACCGAAAAGACCGATAAGAACCTAAACAGTGTACCGGTACAGTTTCGGTTCTGAGCAATTTTTTTGTTTTTTTAACTTCCGTAGTTGCCGCACGGCGTTTTATCACCGCTATATTCCGAGCTGCTACCTGCGCCAGAGAGTGTCATCTCTATATTCAGAGCTGCTGACTGCGCGTGAGAGAGAGACAGAAGATATTGTTTTTGTCTATGCATATAGGTTTCTGTGAGAAAGACTAAAACAAAAGCAACAACAGCAACCTAATCTTTAGCGCTCCTTCACTTAAGTTCCGTTATTGCATGTTGGCTTTCTGCTAATTCTTCGGATGCTGTCCCTTTTTTATGCAAAACGAAAGAGCTCAGTGTACAGTCGCCTACGGTTAATCGTTGTAAAATTTTTATTCGTGTTTGTGCTGCGAAAATGCAAAAAGTCATGAATTTATTTAAGAGCTGTAAGTCAATCTAAACGATCGCTTAAAACGCCAAAGCCAAAAACAAATGTGTATCGGAAGTATTTCGCCATTGGCATTGAAGAAAATATAAGCAATTGCTTAATAAACGAGTGTGGACAAAAAATTAAGGTGAGTTTGATATTTACTTACCTTCCGACAATGTACAATGTAAAATGATACTCAGTATAATGCACATACATATGTTAGCTTCGAGACTTTTCTCTCATGCATATACACATACATATTTATTTCGTATGTAAGTGCTTAGAAATAGCCTGTCTTTATGTATGTATGTACATGCTAATGTTTGTATGCCCCTGATGGAAAGAAGCGAAAACTATGTTTGTGTGTACATTGTACATATGTCTATATACCAGTTGCAAGGGAACAAAAATGACTTATATGTATGTATGTATGTTCTTTACTTTTTTATAGGGCGATCATGGAACAAATGGAAAAAAGGAAAGGATTCCGCCAAATTCGAAATCCAATTATTAAAAAAGGCCTGGACTGTGCGAATTTTATTAACCCGCAATCAGTACTCTGTAACTCACTTTGTTTGGACTTAAGTCTTAAAATTTCTGTTAATTTTACCGGTCCATACCGGTACGTACCGGTATACCGAAATAAAAATCTAGGTACCGAAACGGAACCGAATACCGAAATAAAAACAAACCAAAACAGAACCTTTTACCGAAACAGAAGAGTCGGTACGAACCGGAACCGAAATTCGTTTCGGTTTGATTCCCTGTTTTGTACCCTTTAGAGATATTTAGTAATCAAGATTATTAATCAATTTGCCGAAGGAATGATTAAGATCGGATGAACTATGCAGTTACAGAGTGTTTTACAGTTTGGTTTGACCGACTTTCGGACTTGTTTTGTAATTGTTTTTACAGAAAGGAATAGAAAGTGTATAGTTTCAGCTTGTTTCGATTCGAGCTTATAGTGAAATTAAAGATCGTTTCAAGGCCGTTCCAAAATACAAAAGATTGTTTTGCACCGATTTGCACAACATTGTTTTTTCGATAGAAAAATACACGATGTGGTCAGAAAATTTCGCCTCAAATGAATCTGACGCTATGAAACACATAATACTGGACTTCGCCGATACTTCTGCGTCTAAGACGGTATTTTAATATTACATTTAAATATGACATATCAAATATGGTTAAATATATGTAGATAAATAAAATAGAGACAGTGTTGCCCTAATATTTTAGCTCATATGAAGCAACCTTATCAGCTATCGATTGAAGTTTGAAATCGACTACACAAATAAAGTGGTATTCAAAACAGCTCGGTTCATGCAAAATTTGATTGATGTATCAATAAAAATTCTGAAAAATACTTTTCAGTATTAATCAAATAAAAAAACGAAAATAGTTTTTCAGAATTTTTAGCATTGTTATAATAATTACAGTTTATAATTTTAAGGCATGATTTTAATGACTCAAATATCAATTACTTAACAACTTTTGAAATCGACAAATCTTGCCAGCAATAGCAGGATTTGCTATAATTAAAGGGAAACGATAAGCCCATAACTCCAAATCAAAGGGCAGCAAAGCACACAGCTCGTTCAATTTAATCCTAGAATCCAACTAAGATGCCAACTCACTTTCAGTGAGTCCAATTAATAAGAAAACTTCAAAGGACACAGTTACATAATAATTTATTTAACCTTATGACATATTCGAAAACAAGACTATTTAAATCTAGATTAAATTTCTTTAAGCGCTCTATGACACTATCAATAGCAAAATCAAAGTGTAACGACAACTAAAATTCTAAACGAGGCAACCAAAGAAAATTCTAGAAATGAACTATAATGTTTATTCAAGGTCTGATAGCTTATTGAGAGCTGATTTTGGATGAGAATAGCAAATCAGTTTGTGGGCGGGCAAATTGAGTGCATTTACTTAGTTGTCTTTTTTTAAAATTTATTATCTGTACGAGTACGAGTACGAGTATATGGGATGCCTATGAATAAATTCGATTTTGAGAGGTCGTTTTCACGTCAAACACCCTCTGTGTGGTGGACCGGGGTAACTATTACTTACCAAGAAATGAAAATATACAAGGAACAGAACAAATCATACAAAAGAGTTAAGAGAAGAGCAAAAATGGGATACTCATAGTCATATTTTGAATTGTGTATATTTTTGTTTAATTTTTTGCCATTTTTGTAGTTTTATTCACAATAATTAACTTTTTAAAAAAGAGAATTGCTAATGCTAGATAAAAATTCACTAAACAAACTATAATCGAACATAACATAACCAACTTTTAGACTACTTCAACTTATGAAAAGGGGGCTCTGAAATCATAATAATAATACAAGAACATGAATAAAGCAGTGTGGGGGTTGAAATCATTTCATTCATATATATATATATATATAATATAATATAATGCGCGGGGGCAAAACATTAACAAAAATCGAGAAACTAAACTTAGACATAATATCAGGATTAAGCGGAGTCGATACACATGAAAATATATGTATGCATATGTGTACGTTTATTATCATATATGTTTAAATATATGTTTAGGTGTGTGTAATGGTATAAGTAGCTTTTAAGGTATGGTAATATTATTTTCTTTTACTCTTGCTCGACTCTTAGTATTCTTTAGTTTAGTTCGAAAGCGACTTTAACTAATGGAGTAAAACTTTGCACACACATCGAAAATCTTAAGAGTTATATCATTCACTAAAATCGAGTTCGATTAGCTGTTGCATTGAGTTGTGGTTCTTCTGTGGGTCAATGCCGAAAGGGTGCCTTTGTGGGGCATTTATGTCTTAGTTTATATACAGGAACTTAAAAGTTATCTAAGGACACGACACAACGAACAATTACACGACGAAGTTTATGCTAAATTTGAATCTGCATTTTGGATGTGTGTGTGTGTGTGTGTGTGTGTAAGGTGACTGTATGTATTGTTAAACAATTTTTGCTTGTTTTGTTTTAAGAACATTTGCTGGGTCTATAAATGTGCTCATTTGCTCACTTGCTCACTTGTTCATTTTGTGTTTTACATCTAAAATCTACTACTCGACGAACGTTACATGGATTAATACATATTTCTTTATAATTTATAGTTTGAAAATAGTTTTATGCGCATAATTTTATGAGAGCTGTTTGTTTTTTTTTTTTTTGTAAGAGAGAAATACGTACATATATATTCATACATATTACAATTTTAGGTGCATCTTCATGTGTTCTCCTTAGGTTTTTTCATTTCATTTGATTTTTATATATTCAACTACTGCACTAGGCTTTTCCATTTGGGTATTTTTAGGGGGTTTTGTTTTTGTTAGAACTGACTTATCAATTAACTGCATTTAATTAAACATAAATCTGCGATTTCTCTGGCCAATATCAGCTTGGAAAACAGCGACGCCAACACTTCTCTTGGGCTGCCTCATCCTACCGGTTTCGGTTCCGAATTTGTACATGCAACCAATATTTGATTGGTCTAGGATTCAGGGAAAATCCATGCTCATTTCGTTCTTGATCAGATCTGAACCGGTAGTGGGATTGGCTAACTGCTAGTAGGTGGCAAAGCCCATGGCGCCGGCGCTGCTGTTATCCAAAGGTCACTGGTGCATTTTGGTGGTATGATGACCCATGCTCAGACCCAGGTTCAGGTGATGGTTGTTGTGATGCTGCTGTGCCGCCTGGGCATGATTATGATTGCTGCTGGAGCTGTTGTTGTTGTTCTGCTGATTGGCCTGTCGCTGCGAGTTCTTCTTGTTCTTCATGCGTCGGTTTTGGAACCAGATCTTGACCTATAAAAAGAAGTCCCCGCAAAATAAATACATTTACCAAGTTGAATCATCAAAATTTCACTTACCTGACGCTCGGTTAACTGCAAATTTCGTGCCAGCTCCCAGCGTTTCTGTTTGGACACGTACGCATTGAAGAGGAACTCCTTCTCTAGCTCAAGAGTTTGGAATTTGGAGTAGGGCTTGCGCTTTTTCCGCACCGATACCTGACCGGTCCACTCGTGCAGCGCAGTATTGGGCGTACAAGGACCCACTGCACCCACCGACAAACCACCAGAAGCACCTAAAAGGATTGAGATAAGAAAAGAAATTTAGATAATTGGTGTTCAATCCATGCGGGTGGTCCCTCAATTGTTGCTATCGCCGGTCATTAAGTTTTTTTTTTTTTTTTATAGCGCAATTAAAGAAATACGAAATTATTCAATTCAACATTTATGGGCTCTTAATTGATGTGGTACGGTGAGCAGAGCTGGCCGCTTAATGACGATTTGGCAAGAGGCCATACATACCGAAATGTCTGATGAATGAATGCATTCGCTCCGGCTCATTGGGCACCCAAATTAGGCAGTTAAATTTAAATAAAACTAATGCAAAGTTTTATTCATATTTAAGTGTGAAATATTGGGCTTTATTTTAATTTGATTCATATAGTGCATGATTTTCAAATGCTAATAGGAACTCATTTAGATTTTTTGGGTACAGCTAGCAAGAAAATCAATTACACTATGCAACAGCAAAACCTTCTCAGCCTTTAACCTTTTTTTTTTCTTTGAAACATTGAAAGTCCCTTACTCTAATTAAATCAAATGAATATATATAAATTTTAATTATTTGAATTTGTTTTTAAGTTTTAATAACCAGTTTAACAATTTTATATTTTTTAAAAAAAGGTGACAAATATGGCTATAAATTATTCACAAAATTCTTACTAACACATCTACGCCCACCTCTTCTGCCGGTCAACCACGCCTGAAATATTCCCTTTACCTTGAGAATTCTGGAACAGTTAAGCTCTGTTCACACAAGCAAATTAATTTGTCAAAAATGGCGAAAATTTCTCAAAATTAGTTTGATTTGTGTGTAGACGCTTTATTTATTTAAAGCTAGTCCCCTGTGCAACCCTGTTTACCGAAATTGCAAGGTCAAGTTTTTGCAAAGTTTGCGTGCTGTCTGAGCACAGACAACACTCTCTCGCAAACTGTTATCGCATTTGCCGAGTTTGCTCTTGCAAGGCAAATGAAAGAGCAAACTTTGGCAAATCTGTGGTTTAATCGCTAGGACTTTTGTAATTAAATTTTTTTACTTCACTTAATGAGGAATTTTAAGCAGCATCCTTAGATTTCATGTCGCTTTACCAATGAACTGGGTTTTCGGAGCGTTTTGTTTGGCGGCTTTTATCTTACAAAAAGAAAAAACTTTATGATCCATTTCAAAAAAAAAGTTTTACAGTTTGGAATGCTGAAATCGAAAATCGATTTCGAAGAATTTGTTATGGGAAATTTAAAAAAAATTTATATTTTTTTATATTTTCGGTATAAGTGCATTTTAAAGCATTTCTCCAGATTTGCTAGATGTTATCGTAATCAAGCAATATATGAATATAAATAGATCATTGTTTTCAAATCGGTTTAGTAGTTAGAAAACAATAAGCAAAAATATTTTAAAATAAATTTGTTTTTGCTGGAAGATGCACAAAAAAATTCAACAAAAATTATTTTTTATACTCTGAACCAAAGGTAAGAGGGAAAAGGAATCATTTCCGACCCTCATAAAGAATACATATATTCTTGATCAGAAACATCATCCGAGTCGATATTGGCATTTCCGTTTGTCTGTCTCTTTGTCCATATGTATGAACGCACAGATCTCAGAGATGGTAAGAGATAGAGGTTTGACATGTATGGGCGATATATGGACGTCGACGTACAATGCGCAGTACGTTCAAGTGGCCCATGCGACACCAAGCCTAAGCTTGTTACGAGCGAACCCCAAGCAAAATAGCAGCCCACCTCCCGCCCAACCGACCGAGAGGCGCAGCCACTAACGTGTGACACGAAATCGCGAAGGAAGATCATAAAGAAATGTTAATTACGGGCTAAATAAGTTAAAATATAAATTTTTATAGCAGGAAGAGAAGCTTCAGAGTTAATTATTCGGTAGAGTTTATTGTAATCAGCACAGAGGACACGAAACGGTTCATGCAATCATCAATTATCATGATAGGGGGATAAAATTACGAGTCGGTCTAATAGGAACGTTGAGAATACTTGCAGGCAGGTCTAGTTTCTTTGCAATTTTTGCCAAAGCCCCTGCCGTCCCCGCAATTTGGAAAAAAGTCATATCTCCAGATCTGCAGATAGATGTTTCGTACCTTCTACGGATATTTTGTAATTAATATTATTTATCGATCCGCCAAAAGAATGGTGAATATCGAATGGGCAGCACTTCACTCTTTATGGCTTTTTTGCCACTTTGTGTGGCTTCTAACTTAAATTGATCATGTACAGGGCTGATAAAAGCCGCTAACAAAAAAAAAATTAATAACTTTTTTTCTATTTAATTTTAAAAAAATTTTTTTTACTTTGTAGATTGATCTTTATCAAAAATAGATAACTGGACACTGAAACAAGAATTTGGATTGTCCGCCGCTATCACGCACTGGAGTCCGTAGTTTCGGTTCAAAGAGAGTAAAGGCGCACGTTTGGCGGCAATCCTCCGAGCAGATGGACCATACTGAGGCTTGTAAACAATTTTGCCGATTTTTCTTCTTTTATGTCCGATGAGGCCTATTTTGATCCAAACGGCAACGTAAAGAAACAAAATTGTCGAATATGGAGTGTTTTCAACCCACAGAAACTGCATGAGAAGAAATTGCATCAACTTCGCTTCAGAGTGTGTTTCTCTTTTTCTTAATGTAGCAATATTCATCAGCCACCCTGTATATACAAACATTGGTGGGTACAAAGTATATTATAGTCGGGCTTGACCGATTTTCTTTCTTGTTTTTCCTTAAGAATAGCATTTCTAGAAAGAAACTAAGGTATTGGTGAAGAAAATCTATGGATAAATACCAAGCTGGGACCAATAGAGAGCAAGGCAGCGTTAAGTTGGCTGCGCCTCAGCAATTCAAGGAATTGAAGACGAATTCTTCATAGTCAATTTTCGTGTGTGAATCGACTTAGTGAAATGGTGCACGCACTTTCGGATCCATTTCATGAAATAATTTTACACACTGAGCATAGCGTGGTATATCACTCAACTGATCGTTCCGAAACTTGGTAGATCGATATATAATGCTGATTACTAAAACTATCTCAACTCCATACAATCTACATACCAGGGCTGTTAATCGCAGTTATTCTTAACAATTTTTTGGTTAATTAAAAATTTAATTGCCATTACCTTTATCTTAATAATTAAACAAAAAAAATTAAGAATTGAATTATTGGTAATTGAAAATAATTTATGTAATTTTTTTATTACATGAAAGTAGTTGTAATGGTAATTAAATTTTGAACACCGAAATAAGTGTTATTTTATTGGTACTTAAACTAATTGTATTTTAAATGGTAAATAAATTTACAATACAATTTTGTAGGAAATGTGCGGTTTTATTGGGTCAAAAATGTCAGAAATCTGATTAGGAGTCTTCGGTTTTCATTGCTTCGATATTCCTAGTCGGTACGATGATTAAAGGTTGCAACCCGCTATATAGAACTGACTTGGTCGTATCGATTACAGCTCGTAACTTGTTTAGATAACCGAGGGAACTTTAAGCTGCGATTGTCTGGCTCTGGTTTTTGTATGTTTTCAATACTGAAGTTCAATAATTTGTCGTTTATGCAAAAATTGGTTTTAGATCGTGATACTCTATTAATAGTTTGTCTAACAGAACAATGCTTACCATTCAACTTCAAATCTCAGAACTTACAATAAAAACAAGAAAGAAAGTCGGTCAAGGCCGACTATTACATACTCTGTACCCTTAATGTCGCAGCTCGCATTTGCTCACGAGTTATAAGCGCTCATCTCTAAGTTTCTCTCTCTCTCTCTCACTAAGATTGCCTCTATTGAATGCTGTGTTTATGGGTGGTGGTGGGGGGGTGTTAACTGGCCGTTTTGATTACTAGATATCTCTAGAAGGTACGAACCATCTATCATGAAAACTGTAGGAGATACGACGTTTTCTCCAAATTGCGGAGGCGCGAGGGGCGTGGCAAAAATTGAAAATAAACTTTATCTGCTGCAAATATAAGAAATATATGCTACATACATGTCAAACCTCTATCTCTTACCATCTCTGAGATCTCTGTGTTTATACAGACGGACAGACAGACGGACATGGCTATATCGACTCGGCTGTTGATGCTGGTCAAGAATATATATACTTTATAGGATCGGAAACGATTCCTTCTCCCTGTTACATACTTTTGCACAAACTTAATATACTCTGTGTACCTTTTGTACACAGTATAAAAATATCATATAGAAACTGGACATATTAAAAGTTGGCTATTTACGAAAGTTCTAAGTGGTTGTTTGAGAACGACCTTTTCAGAGTTCAATGTTAAAAAATAAATATAAAATTCAACCCTCTTTTGTTTTTCACGGATCTGTGACACGTTTTATCCAAGCCATCCGACGTTATTTTTTTTTTTTTTCAAAGACATTTCAAATATATTTACTTGGGGCTAATGTCTATCCGATGTGAACTCTCCATAGGATCAGAAAAAAAGCTGCTTTTTTAGCATGATAGCCAGAGGTAATTCCGTGACACTTCATCAGAAGAGTAGGGCTTTGCCATTAATTGGTCAGTACCAGATGTAATAATTGATTTCTTAAGTTTAATCAGATTTTCAAAAATCATTTTAATTTCATTGACTCTTAAAATTTGAAATCTGCACTAGAAATATAAGACTTATATGCCTCAACTTAACAATAAATTATTCCAGACAAGTAGCAATTGTTTATTGAGATAAATTTTGCATTAGAAAATCAAAAGTTACACCAACATAACATCATAAAGTACTTATATTTTACCCCCACCCGACGCAGTGCAGTTTCTAATGGCTTTCACACCCACTCTCAAAGGTGCAACCTTAACCAAATATCGTGAAATAATTTATGAGGTATTTTGCAATACGCTAATTAAACGGCAAACTTGGCACTGTCGCAATTTGCTTTTCTAAACTGGCCAGAATAACAATAACAACAACATCGACGGAACCAAAACTAATCGGTGCGCATTTTGTTATGCTAACATACCTGTGCTCGAGTAGGCCTCGCCTGGGTATCCGCGTAGTCCGCCCGGCGACGAGTAAGTGGGCGTCTCGTAGCTGGACTGTGAAGTCCCCTCCACGGACTGTCTCGCCGCTGCCGCTGCACTCACGGTCGCATGACGTTCATCGGTGGCGCTCATGTAGGCCGCTGCTGCGGCGGAGGTCGGTTGATCACGGTAGTTGGCCCAGTATGGCTGTATTGTGTCAATATGGAAATTGGACCGAGAACAAAAACGAAAACGAGAATTGGGTGTTGGGGCGATAAGGAGACGTAGGCATTGGGCGGTTGTTTACGAGACGACGCGACGGCTGCTGCTTTGGCCTCGTGCACTCACCTGAAACTGGGTATCTGGGTAGTAGGGGAACATCGGCTTGCGATCTCGCTGCTCCAAATAGTATTGTGAGGCAGAGGCGTGATACTGGTTAAAGCCATCATCGTTGTACGGCCAGGGGGCCGCGTGCCGTTTAACGGCCGCCGAGGCATCCGTTTCGAAGCCGGGACCTGGCCTGATTGCGGGTATATGTAATGGCGCTAATTGGATGGACATGTTTATGTCTGAAAGTAAAAGAAAGAGTTGGGTTTCGGTTATTTTTGGTAGAGGAATGCTTGAATTAACAATAACGATTTAATGATAACTAACACAAAAGACTCCAGTTACACAAAGGTGGGTAACAGCCAAGTAATTGCTAGACAAAATGGTGGACCCTCAATTTTACATTTGTGTGCTGTCAGTTGGTGACGACCGAACTCGCTAGCGCAATTTCTTGTATTTGTATCTCAAGGATCGAACTGAACAAAATGCGATGATAACTTACATACTTAAGAAAAAATTTTGAAATTGAGATACCCATTTCGGGCTTGATATAAGCAGGGCATACTTTTTTTTGAGTAATTTCAACCTAAGTAAACTATCAAGTTGAGTTACATTTTTCTTTAAGCTGCCTTATGATCTTTCATTTTTTTTGGTCAGAAAGCCTTGAGCCTTGAGCTGTTCCCTATGGCTACAACGGATTGTCCTATTCGAAAATCGCGAGACCTATTTCTAACTATTTCGCATACTTAGTTTACGAATCGTTCTTAAAGTAAATCGGATGAAAAACAACATTCCAGTACCAAATTCACGGAAATTTATCTTTCGTGTATATAGGGCGTTTTGGCAGTGATGCTAAACTTTTAATTACCTAGTAGAAAAGATAAGGAAACAAATACAGCCCTGAGGGCCATAAAACGAGCTTCTCTTAATCACTTGGCGTTTGAGCTTATAATTTGTATACCCTTGTAGAGGGTATTTTAAAATTGTTCAGATGTTTGTAACGCATTAAAGGAAGCATCTCCGACCACATAAAGTATATATATTCTGGGTCAGCACGACGAGCTGAGTTGATAAAGCCATGTCCGTCTGCCCGCCCGTCCGTCTGTTTCTATGCTATCTCCTCCGTCAGTTTAAATGCTATCTTAACCAAACTTTGCCGGAGGCCTTTTGGTACAAATACGCTGCACATTTGTCGGAACCGGAAGGATCGGATGACTATATCATATAGCTGCCATAGGAACGGTCGGTCAAAAAACTAGTTTTAGTGAGAAATCCTTTTTTGTTTTCAATGCAAATTCCCCCAAACCTCGTATTTATCAGTTTGCTATGATTTTACATAATTGCACCAAGTTTGATGAAAATCGGATAACTATATAGTATAGCTGCCATACAAAAGTTAGTTCAGAGAAAAAGTCTTAGTAGGAGAAACTTTTTTGTTTTCATTGCTATCGCTCTCAAACTTGTTACTAATCAAGGCTATATGATATCACACAATTCTGCCAAGTTTGATTCAAATCGAATGACTATAGCATATAGCTGCCATAGGAACGATCGGTTGAAAAAGTAGTTTTAGTGAGACAAACTTTTTTGTTTTCAATGGTAGCGTCATTAAGCTTTCCAATTATGAATATTATTGGTTTCCACACAATTTTGACGAGTTTGATCCAAATCTGATGAATATATCGTATAGCTTCCATATAACAAACTGGCAAGCAAATGGTCAAAGTAGTGGCGCCATCTATAGGCTGAGTTTGGAAAATAACTCAGCTAAAAATGTTGGAAAATCATTTAAAACTTTAATTTATATAAATTAAACAAGCTACAAGGGTATATAAACTTCGGTCGAGTCGAAGTTAGCTTTTCACTATTTTTATACTAGAGAAAGGGACCCACAGTATGACGCCGAATCCGAACTGCAAGATTGAGATGATTTTTGATGACTGGTTATTCAGAGCTGGCGCCAATAGGTGTTGAAGGTGAACGAATGTGTAAAAGTTTTTAAAGAAAACAACTTTTTTTTTAGTTAGATGTTCCAAGGCGGGATAAAACCCACAACTTCCGCACAGCAACCACACACACTACCGCTGCACCACACCCGGTAGAAAAGATACTTTGAAGTTATCTAGCACATTTAGCTGCCAATTCTATCATGGTAGAAATAAGTAATGACGTAGAGGGTAAGGCCTGAGACTGAAAGTCAAACAGACCCTGGGTTCAAATCTTGGCAAGACATGACAAAAATGTTTTTGTACCCTTGCATAGGCAATTATAATTTGGCCCAGAAGTTTGCAAGGAATAAAAATATTAATATCGAACTCTAAACGACGAGCTGAGTTAAGCTTAATATTCTTCTTAAAATTCTTAATATTAAGCTGATAATATTTTAGAATCGCCCGTTTTGGATGACTTTATCTTATAGCTGCCATAGGAGACGTTTTTTATACATGAATTTTTGTAATTTTTTTTGTAGCTACACTTACATTTTAAGCCATAGCTCAGCTTAGAAACCTTAGATGAAAACATTGTTTTACGCAGCTATAGGAAATACAATTACTTTTCTATTCATATCCTGCTTGAATTCGTCTAACGTGTCTGAATTAAGATATGGCTTAAAATGTATGTGTACCTAACGCGAAAATGAATAAAAACTAATTTTTTAAACAAGTTAGAAAGTCGGTCAAGCCCGACTGTAACATACTCTGTACCTGCAGTAGCTGCTGAAAGCAAAGCTGCGACACAGCGAACTATTTTATCTTTATAACCTGAGTGTGGTTCATCCGATCTTTATCATTTCTTGGGCAGATCGATAGAAGTTAAAAAACATATTTCTACAAGACTGTGGGAGATATGACGTTGAGGGGGCGGAAGGAGTGGGTACCAAAAATTGAAGTATAAAAAGTTTATGTCCCATACTTTTCTATCCTTATTCTTTTACCATTTCTGAGATCTTTTTTTCATACGGAAAGACGGACGTGGCTATTTCGACTCGGCTGTTAATGCTGATCCAGAAAATATATACTTTATAGGATTGGAAATGGTTCCTTCTCTCTGTTTCATACTTTTGCACAAACTCAGTATACTCCATGTATCTTTGGTACAGAGTAGAAAAACGTTCCCAAAAAAAATAGTTGAAATCGATTTTCGGCTTACTTGAAAATAGTTCCAGTAGAAATGGGACTTTTGGCTGTAAACTATTACAATTGTAAATGCTTTTAAACAGATTTACCAAATATAATTAGGACTGATCAGTAGAAAAATGAGTCTTACACTCAAAAAAAATCAATCCATATGGGATCAAATCAATCCCAATATGCAATGAAAACAACGTAATCCCGGATATTCTTGCCCCGATCCGAAAAAGGATTGAGTTGACCCCACTTTTTTGATCCTCAAAAAGATTACTTTTATCCCGGGGTAATCTTAAAAAAGATTGAATTGAGCAAAAAATTCGAGAACAATTTAATCCCAATACAGGATCATTTAAGAATGTTCGAGATTGTTTTTGAGCTCGATATTGCTCGATATTGATTTGATCCCAGGAAGGATACCTCTCTTCTTCGTTTTCTCCGCCATATTCCATAGGACTTCCTTATACACATACACTTCAAAGGCCCGCACCAGTTTTGGATAATTTAAAGCTTCAGAAAAACCAAGATATATAAAATTTTTTTGGGCTCAACTGGGGACTCGTACCCACGACGAATGGAATGGCATCTCATCGCTTACGACTATCGCCTTTATTTGTTTCAGCATGTCAAAAATGCTACTTAAATTTTGTCGATCTCGCTCTCTTATTTATGAACATGTGATCTCGAAGGGGATTGGAATGATACAAATTCGAAAGGCTTGGGCCAATCGAGAAGTCGAGATTGAGTTTTCCAGCTCATGCCGGGCTTACTCCAAGATTATAAAGATTGCAAATATCCTGACGTTTTTTTTTTCTAAGTAGTGGGAAAAACTTTTTTGTTTTCAGTTTTATAGTGATTATTAATACTAACTATATGCTTTCAAACAGATTTGCTAAATATGGAGCAAATCGGATGACGACATGTGTATTAGCAAGATAAATTTTATGTTTTTATGTTAGCGTTCCTAAACTTTGATATTTTAGAACCAGAGATACTTTAACTTTCTCGTTTTTTTTTGGTGAAACAAGAACAATTATCAAGATAATAACACAAAAGTGTAATTATCAGAAGTTAACTAGATAAACTAGTTGACGTGAAACTCTACACCCAGAAAAAATGCCATCCGAAGGTTGGGTATGTCCGAGATTGCATTAAGACCGTTTCGTTCTTAAAATTTCATATTGGTTTGTTGTTATATTCGTAAATTACGCATTTATCAAACTTTTATCAAAACAACAATTTGTTCTAAGATTTGGAAATTCTGAGCTAAGTCAGCATTCAAGATTTAAACGATCTTAAAAGCTGACTAAGTACGGAATTTTCAAAATTTAAGAACAAGCATTTCAATTCAAGATCGACATTGGATTATAAAATGCCTAGAGGGTAGCGTCAACGTCATTTGATAATGCCTGGCTAAAAATTGAATTTATTTTCAAACTTTTTTATACTCTGTACCAAAGGTACACAGAGTATATTAAGTTTGTGCAAAGGTATGTAACAGGGAGAAGGAATCATTTCCGACCCTATAAAGTATATATATTCTTGATCAGCATCAACAGCCGAGTCGATATGTCGTCTGTATGAACGCACAGATCTCAGAAATGGTAAGAGGTAGAGATTTGGCATGTATGGGACATATACTTCTTATAGTTGCAGAAAGATCAAGTTTATTTTTAATTTTTGCCATGCCCCATCCCGCCCCCGCAATTTGAAAAAAACGTCATATCTCCCACAGTTTGATGATAGGTTGTTCATACCTTCTAGAGATATCTAGTAATCAAAATTATTTATCGATTTGCTGAAGAAATGATAAAGATCGGATGAACAATACTCAAGCTATGAGCAAAAAACCAGGCCAGTTCCGTGGCGGTTGTTGTTGACGTGCACAACAAAGTAGGGTAAAAATCCCGGATTTTTCTCGGGAACGGCTTTTCAGAAATGGATAAAATGAGATCAGAATTGATGTGGTTATCGCTTTTGCCTCCACGTTTAGAGTAGGTTCAAAAAAACCCGGAGCTGAAAGGTTACGAAATTAAAATTTCGAAAATCGATTTAGTTATGCGTTAACTCGATCTACCTACGATATTTTTTGGACTTACCGGGTATTTACTACATATTTTTTCCGGAACTAACTGGTTCGAGAAGCGTAAGTTAAAGTCGGCTTTAACCGACTTCGATATACCCATTACTCATAGAAAGAAATGCTTAGCAACCTTCCTGTGTGCCTGAGGTGGGACAACCGAAGAGTATGCAACATTTTTAAACTCGGCTATTTATCATCCAATCTTGATGAAAGTTTCAGGTCTTATAGATAATACGAATATAAATGTACGTTTTAAATTTTAGATTTTTTATTGTGGCGGCGGTGGTGGGCGTGGCAAAAAGTTGAAGCAAACTTGATCTGCGTGCAGACAATAGGAGTCTACATTTCAAATTTGGTTGCTCTTGCTCTTCTAAACTCTGTGACATACAGACAGACGGACAGACTTCCTTCTGCCTGTTACATACATTTGCACGACTTAAGTATACCCTTTTAATTAAGTTATTAGCGTTAAAGTTTGGTATTGGTTTTCGACCAACTCAATATAAATTATAATTTGTTCTACAATTTTAATACTCCGTAGCAAAGGTATACAGAGTATATTAAGTTTCTGCAAAAGTATGTAACAAGGAAAAGGAATCATTTCCGACCCTATAAAGTATATATATTCTTCATCAGAATGCCAAGCTGAGTGGATTTAACCATTTCTGTCAATTCTGTCAATTTCTGACAATTTCTGACAATTTAAAAGCTATCGTGACCAAACTTAGCACGAAGTCTCTAAGTACAGATACGCTACACATTAGTTAGAACCGGCAAGATGGGATGACTATAGCATATAGCTGCCATAGGAACGATCGGTCGAAAAACTAGTTTTATTGGGAAAAGCTTTCTTCTTTTCAATGCAAACGTCTCCAAACCTCGTATTTTGAAGGTTTCTTTGCTTTTTCCTTAAAGGAACGATGCCAAAGGAACGATCGGTCGAAAAAAGTTTTGCTTTTCAACGGAATCGTCCCCAAACTTTGTATTTACTAATATTCTATACTTTTTTACAACAATTGGGCAACCTTATATTCTCCAGTGAAAAAAACTTTTTTTTTGCTCTTAATAGAATATTCTTCAAACATGTCATATAATTATTCACAATGCTTTTGATCCAAATCGGATGAGTATAACTAAAAGCTAGTTCTTGTAAGAAAAATTTTTTTGTTTTCTATGGTAACGTCTTAAAACTTGCCATTTATTAACATTATTTGCTTCAGCATAATTTGGCCGAGCTTGATGAAAATTGGATGAATAATATCAAAAACTGCCATATAAACAACTGGTCAAACATATGGTCACAGTAGTGGCGCCGTCTACTGGTCACTTTTAAAAATCCCTCAACACGATTGTTGTGGTGAACGAATGTGATGTGCAATCATGGTTGCTCATTTTTGTCATGGTGATGGATGAAAAAAAAAGAAAAATTCAAGCTGTCATTTAAAATAAAAAGTATAATTTTCACGCACACTTTTTTTTAGTACAAATTCCATCAACTTTCTTTTGATGAATGATGTTTGATGTGTAAGTTTTTAATGCTTGATGTATGTATGCTGGTGAACACGGTCATTGTTCAATGAGAAAGTTATTGTATGAAAATCATTAAAAACCTTTGTTTATATAAATTATACGAGCTGTAAGAGGGTATATAAATGTCGGCTGAGCAGAAGTTAGCGTTGTTCAAATTTTTTGCCTAATTTATACGATCCATTTTACCTTTCATCTTTAATCATCTTAATAATTTTGTGGAAGAAAACCTATGGACGTGGTCTGAAGTCTTAAGGATAAGAAGCCCGGAGTATTTTAAAATTTTAGATTTTCAATTAATATTGATTTTACTAATCAACTTTTTACAATTCATACATAGATTGCCCGTATAGCTGTTTGTTCGAAATTAAGAAATGTGACTATGGGTTTCGCAACTGCTCACCTTCCTTCTGAGAACTAACACTGGAGGGAGAAACACTCGCCGTGGTTGGCGCCACAATTTGGATTTGACCAGTGGCAACCGCTGAACTTTGCTGCTGCTGCTGTTGCTGGAGACCTGAAGTGGCTCCACTTGGGACAGTATTTGGAGTCTGCTGCTGTTGTTGCTGCGTTTGTTGCTGTTGTTGCAGTTGTTGTTGGTGAGGCGATGTGAGATGCTGCTGCGATTGCTGCTGCTGTTGCTGCTGCTGGGCGGAGGGTCCAGTAGGCGTCTGTGCGGGACTGAGGGCACCACCCGAGGGTGTAGTAGGTAGCTGCTGTTGCTGCTGGCTGGCGGGCAGATGCTGGTGGGTCGCCTGTTGTTGCACGGCGACAATTGGCACAGGTGGGGGATCCTCGTACTTGACCGCATGCGTGGGCGTGGAATGTGTGGTGGGCGTTGTCTGTTGTTGTTGTTGTTGCTGCTGCTGCAGCACAGAGGATGGCGTGGACAACGGCACCGTGGCGGAGGTGACAACCGCATGCTGCTGCTGCTGCTGCTGCTGTTGCTGTTGCTGCAGGTGTGGATGCGCGCTGTGATGATGGCTGGCGGTGTGGAGAGGCTGAGGCAGGTGGTGATGGTGGTGCGGATGATGATGCAGTGGCTGCAGATACTGGGAGGATTGCAGCTGCAGTTGATCCTGCTGTTGCAGTTGTTCCTGCTGCAACTGTTGCTGCTGCTGCTGATGTTGCTGCTGCTGCTGTTGCTGGTGGTGGTGCTGCATGGCGGGTGTCGATGGATGCGGATGCGGATGGGGGTGTGGGTGTGTATGATGCCCCCACCAAGCCCCGGCAGCGGCGTGCGACCCGACTGCCGAGACATCGTGGGGGTCGTAGAGAGCGCACGCCAGCGGGATGGTTGGGGTTTGGGGGAGGGGTGGAATATTTACGGTTATTTTGAACGCGTTTCAGTCAATCGTGTGGGGAAGAAGCGAAAAGTCACCAGTTTTTATAGGGGGTGGGGTAGTAGGCCGCTCGATCGACCCACCGACCCAGAACACAAAATCTTTCGCGCAATTTCCCCCGATTCGCTTTGATGTCTTTTTAAGTCAATTATTTTACAATATTCTGAATTTTTATTTGCAATCAAATTCGAACCAAATTTTTAACGATTTCGGTGGGCTGTCAGGTTTATTTGCGTACCGCACACGCACACACACACACACGCACAAGCACGCAAGAGCGAGCGGGCCAAGAAGCGCAAGAGAGCGTGGTTGAAAGAGAGTCAACTGCCAACAGAGTTGTCCACAAAGTTAAGCAGGCGGGCAATTGGATTCGATCAAAAGTTAAGCAAAATAGACTTAAGTCACAGGGTGCCCCACATGTAATATTTTCCAGTTTGAAAATGCTTTTTTTTTTAAGGTGACATTCAATTTTGTGCACTATTTGTTGAAAATTAATAATTTATTTTTGTTGACGTTTCCATTTGTTTGTTATCATAGTTTTGGGCCGGCACAAATCGCGCGAATAATTTCCAATGCGTGTGGTTGCCGTTTGTGTGGTTGTTGTTGTTGGCGTTTTTTATGTTGCTGGTCATAAAATTTGATTTTACGACCAAAACAAACAATTAAACTCGATGCTTGCAACAGTTAACAAAAATGTTGTTATTTTGAATTTTTCTTTTTCCGTTTTCGCCCTGAGCGTTGTTTGCTCGGGGATTGCTTGAATTTGATTTGCAAAGTTCTCGTTCTTGTTGCTGCAGTGGCAGTTGGCGGCTGCCTCCGATGTTCTAGCTGAGTGGAATTCTTTTGAATCTAATGGGACGCCCGCGCGCCTTTCAACCGTACACAGCGAAGCACAAATCTACACTGACAACGACGACGACGTCAACGGCAGCAAAAACGGCGACAACGACAACCTCAAGGCAACAGCAGCAGCAGCAACAGCAAAACGACAATAAGCATAGTGGAGTCTCTCGCTCTCGCCACCAAAAGAGTCACAGCCAGAGTCAGAGTCAAAGTCAAGATGCGAACAAAAGGCACTCCATATGCGGCGCCTCTGCCTGACTGCGTGTCCGTGTGCCCATAGAAGAGAGCGCTCGAGCGTGCGCAGTTGTTGTTGTTGGTGGTGGTGGTTGCTCGTCGCTCTCTTATGTGGCGTCGCATTATGCACACGTACAGTGTACCCAAATGCGTGTGGATCCCTAGGTAGTGTTAGTGTGTGGGTGCTTCTAAGAGATAGATAGAGAGAGAGAGAGAGAGAGCGACTGAGCGTGGGAGCTGAT
The DNA here is from genome assembly GCA_037044535.1 of Lordiphosa magnipectinata. NCBI lineage: Eukaryota > Metazoa > Arthropoda > Insecta > Diptera > Drosophilidae > Lordiphosa > Lordiphosa magnipectinata. The sequence goes on from JBAMBO010004113.1 coordinate 45,623, forward strand.
TAACCGAAAATTCTGCTTGAAAATGTTCAGAGAATTTTTTTTTTTAGATAATCGTGCTTTAACATACGCTGAGCTCAGCAGGTGCCAAGCGGGGTCACCCCGGGGCACACAAACTCACACACTTTGGTCTCACATCTACACTGTACGTGTGCCCGTCTGATGCGCTCTCTCAATTTCTCTTTCTCTGCACCGGGGCCAGAAAGTTCTTGCTGTTTTGGGGGCTGATTTGAATATTTAACACGCGCGCACCACAGCGCCCTCTATGGCTGAGATTTGGGTGGTAGGGGGAGTCGAGGTGTTGGACCACCACAATGTAGTTGGCGCGCGCGATGTTTTTATCGATTGTGACTAGGAGTCAGCCCCCCAAACCCTCTCGTGAAGCTACTTCTATAGTCACTTTTTACGAGTTACACACGCCGTAGAAGAAAAGCAGCAAATTGAATTGGCTCCTTTCTCTATGCGCTAATTAATGGAAATGAGCTAAACAAACACAAACACACATGGCGTAAATTATGACAAACAGACAAATTGACAACAATTGCACAACCAGCCCGCACCCTTAAACCCAGAGGAAGAGCAACTGCTGCTGCGGTACGTGTCCACAGTCGTCGGCAATTGCCAAATTTAACGCTGCATTGGACAATTATGGGATTTTTATGGCAATTGCTATTGGAAGAAAGGCAAATGGTACAAAGTCGAGGGCAAAGAAATGTTGTCGAGTTATAAAAGGAAGCGAAACCGGTGTAGGAACAAGTCAAGGCAAGGGTTAAGGCAAGGCAGCTTACAAAATGGTGAGAGTTGAAACGAATCTTAAGCTAAGTTCTCACAGGCAAATAATGTGCACAAATTTTCAGGAAAATTTGGCTGAATTGCAGTTTACAGGCATTACAGGACTTTAAACTTAAATTATGGTTCCATACACAAATTATATAATCAAATATGGCAAACAAAATTCCCCAAATCGACCTCAAAATTTGGGCAAATTATTTGCATGTGTGAACTAAGCTTTAAACGATTCCAAAAATCAAATCAACTTAATATATTAAACAAAATATAATAATTTCGGGAACTGAGATGACCTCTCAGTTGATGGATTTTAATGATTAATGACACCTTGGACGAATCGTACAATGATAATAGCGAGAATCAGAAGTATTAAGTTCAAAATGTATAAAAATGAAGGTCGATTCGGGTTCTGGCACGTACCAAAGCTATAGGTTCGGTAAAATGCTCGGAAATTGGGACAGGTTTGATGCAGTGTTTTGCTGAGCTGTTTGAAAATGTGGATTGAACTCGTCAGAAGTACAAGGTTCGGTTCCTTAAGCTGCCTTTACACTTGTCATATATCTCTAAATAGTCGGTTGTCAAAGTTTTCTAAAGAGAATCTCTTATCAAATAGAATCTTTTCTGTTTTATCAAAGAAGGTGTGATTTGCTATAACACTATTATCAGAGAGTCTCTACAGAGTGTAAAGGCAGCTGTAATGAACATATTCATTTCATTTGATAAAAGATTCTCTTTAGAGAAGTTTGACAAACGACTATTAAGAGATATACTACTATGATCAAATTGAAAGGTGAATTTTCTTGTATTTTCAATCTTTATTTATTTATCTGAGGGCCGATTTCATTTCTTCTTCATACAGCTATCTGTCACATAAACTTACAAATCGAAAAGTAAGGGTCGATTTCACAACTTCTACATAGAGCTATCTGGGAGAACAGAAGTCGGCCTTCAATTGCGAGCTTATCTGATACATAGCAGCTATCTGGAAGAAGAGAAATTGACCTTTAATCTATTTCATCCCCTTCAAGGTAATCCCCATCCGGTGCAATACAGTTATGCCAATGAATTTCCCAGTTATCATAGTACTAGGCAAAGTCCTCCTTTGGAATGGCCTTCAGAGCCTCTGCGATTTTGCTTCTATCATCTCAATCGAGTCAGAAGGGTGTCCCCGGAGCGGTTGCTGAATAGCCAGATCAGGTGAATAAGCAGGCACGGCTGTTACTAACAGTGTGACCAAGTTACAGAAAGAAAAAAATTTATCGATTATCGAAAAATCACCTTTCAATTTGATCACAGTATCTCAACATAATCTCAAGCATTAATGAATAGTTTTGACGTGAAATTTCGCACAGCTGTCACCAGCAGTGTTACCAAGTTACAGATAGAACAAAATTTTCGATTGGACAAACCAAATAAAAATAAATTAAAAATTCACCTTTACATTGGTTCACAGTAGAATGACAGGAGTAAAGGCAGCTTTACATTTTTTTTCCCACTCAACAGAGATTCATTTGTGAGGTCTTCGTTTTTCGTCACCAGAAGAGGCCTCGTTTAGAGGTACCACTTTTTGAGTGCATAAACAATAAACAGAGTGTCTGTACAATAAAAAGTTCTAAGGCTAAGTTCACATAGTCAAATAAATTGAACATTTTTTAAGAAACTTTGATCAAAATTTGGCCAATTTGGCCAAATTGACGAACTTCTCGTTCATATAAATGCTGAATTTGCAAGCTATGGTCACACTACACCACAACAAATTTCAATTAATCATAGCATTCCTATGGCAGCTATATGAAATAGACGTCCGATCTGCCTGATGTTAAAATTCAGTCAAAAAGCTTTGAAACTGACTGCGTGGCAAAGCTTTCTTTAAAGTTTGACTAAAGCTAATGTAAAATTGATTAAAAATAAATATAAATCGTGTTTATAATCTCACCTGGAGGATGGGAGCTGACGCTGGAGGGAGAGATACTCGCCGCTGTCGGCGCAACAAGGTGGTTTTGGCTGGACGCCACCGCTGAGACTTCTATCAGTTGCTGTGCTGGTGGCTACAGCTAATGCTGGTTGACTTTATGTATTTAGATCCGGCCTTGAGCGTAACAATTGGTCCAATCTGAAATTATACGTATTTAAGTACTGTCAAAAATGTGTTGATAGGCAATTTACGAATGATGGCCATTTTCTCAGCGCACTTAAGGGTTAAACTGGCGACTGTCGTCATCTTGCAACTTTATGGCTGGCGCAAACGTCTTGTTTGCATTTGACGCCGCGCAGGTAATAATGCTGAGCCTAGGCCAGACCCAGAGTAACCAACCAGGGTGCAGGGTGTCGGGCGCACTTCCAGCGATGGCCCGCAGTGCGGAAGTGAGCGCCGGGCAAAGGCAAGGCAAGGCAAGACAAGCAGTCAGACAGACAGCCATCAAACACGTCGTAAAATTTGTTTCCTCGCATTGCATTTGCATTGTGCAATATGTGGCTGCAGTTGCTGCTGCTGTTGCCTTTGGGTATTACTTCCATTTCCCCCGTTTGGCGGTGTCAGGGTCAAAGTCAAAGCCAATTCTATTTGTACTTTCATGCCCAACTGCATTCCATGCCATGAGCCTGCCGAGCTAGCTGCATGTGTCATGAAAGAACTGGTCTTTGATCGGCACATCGCTTTGCGACTGGTCCCAGATCTCTCATAAAAATCATTCGACTGCAACAACAGCAGAAACAAGATACTTCCTTTTAGATGTGAAAGGGGCAGCAGGCACATGCGAATGATTTGTTTTGCATACAATTTTATGAAAGTTTTTGTTGTTGAGACAATAATTGAAACTGCATAAAATTATGAACGATCCAATAAGTTTTGAACCAATGATCGAACTGTACAACAAAACCGATTACAGTCCCGAATCTTAATATTGAAACAAACCTACTACTGAATAATTGCGAGTGGCAACCCCTAAAAAAGGAGCTGGATTTTAAGTTAAGGGAATCTTCTCTAGAGGTTAGAAAAATCTTCTAAATAGTGTAAAACTGTACGACCTTCTTTTATTAATATAGTAAAAAGTGATTAACAATATAGAGAACAATATGTGAAAGAACTCTGCAACTAAAAAAAACGTTAAAGAATTTACCCTGTTTCCTTCTTGAATTTTGTATGTACGATTCGTTCTTGGATGCTCTTACTTTCACAACGAATCGTTCTTAAAAGCATAAATTAAAGTATAAGCAAATATATTAAATGTTCTTCTTAAAAGAAGAACGAAATAAATGAAAAAAGGATCGAAGCTTAGATTAAGATAGAATATAGATTATAAAAAATCAAGAGATTCGTTCATACATGAAGAATTTTCAAGATTATTGAATTTTTGACACCAAAATTTCTACATTCAAGAGAACAATTTCTTAATATTTCTCTCAGTGTAGATTTATTAAAATAGACAAAGCATGGAATCGTTACACAAACCTGAATCTGCTCTGGGATGATGCTTAACAAAATAGTTGAGCTCAAAAAGCAGCAATTATTTATTTCAAAAATATTTTTTTTTGTTCTTAACGAAAATCATTTACCAACGTTTTTCTTTTTTGGGTATCCTTTCAAGTGTTCGTTGGAATATCTTCATAAAAACTGTTATAACTTTTCACATAGGTCAGTGGTTTGTGTTATAAATGGAGAATTGAAATATTCTCTAACTAGCTTACGCTAACGACATTTCATCATATATTAGAGTTGTAACTAAAAGTATTAGTCAAAATTTAATGGACAAACTTACTAGTCTTTTGATATGATTTATAATATTGTCACCTGGAGAGCTGTTTCAAAATCTAGCTTAAGAACGCATGAACGCATTAAGAACATGAAAATCAAAAAGTTTTTCTTATGAAAATTTAATTTTTGACACATCTATCCTATGGCTGCTATAAGATATTGCCATACGATTTTAATCAAATTTTGCATATCTGTTTAAGGCATTTAATATTAATTATTGCCGAGTTAAGGAACGCTAATCTTGAAAACAAAAATGTTTTTTCCTCTAAGACCCATTTTCTGACAGATCGGTCCAATGGCAGCCATAAGATATAGTCATCCGATTTTTACAAAATTTTGCAGAGCTACTTGACAGCATATAATATAAATAATTGACCAGTTTAAACCCGGCAACATTGAAAACAAACAAGTTTTTGTTACCAAGACTCATTTTCCGACAGATCGTTCCTGTGGGAGCTATAAGATACAGTCGTCCGATTTCCAACAAATTTTGCAAATCTGCTAAAAAGCATTTAATAATAATAATTTCAAAGTGAAGGAACGCTCACCTTAAAAATAAAAAAGTTTTCCTCACTAACTACCAGTTTCCGACAGTGTGGTCCTATGGCAGCCATATCATATAGTCTTCCGACTTCCACTAAATTTTGCTAACCTGTTAAAAGTACTTAATAATAATAATGGCCGAGATTCGGACCGCTTACATCAAATCAAAAAAGTTTTTTTACCAAGACCGATTCCCAGTCCGATGGTTCCTATGGCTGGTATAAGATATAGTCATCCTATCCGAGACACAAAGTGAAAGCTCCGGACAAAGCTAAATCGTATCAGCTCGTCGTCCTGATCAATGAAACATATATATATATATAGTTTATGGGATAGGAAATTGACGTTTCTATGTGTTTCAATGTCATGTGTGTTTGCTTCTGGTCAAAATTATAATCTCCTTTGCAAGGGTATAAACAGTCAAAAACGAGAAGGCCAAGCTAACTTCGTCTGTGCCGAAGTTTTTATACCCTTGCAAATGCAAATGTCACAGTTTAAGAACGCTTACATAAATATCAAAAAGTTTTGTAACTAAAACCGATTTTCCGACAGATAAACGTCTGAAAAAAGTTTTTCTCACTAAGACTCAATTTCCGACCGATCGGCCCTATGGCAGCCTTAAGATATAGTCATCCGATTTCGGCCCAATTTCGCGAATCTATTTGAAAGCATGTAAAATAAGTCATCAGCGAGTTTAAGGACGCTAACAAAACTAAACAAAAGAGTTTTTTACCAAGACTCATGTTCGACCGATCGGTCCTATGGCAACCATAAGATATAGTCACCCGATGTCGATCAACTTTTTCAAATTAGTTTGAAAGCGTTTAATATTAATAATCACCGACCTTAAGAACGGTTTACTTAAAAACAAAAAAGTTTTTTTTCACTAAGACCCATTTTCCGACCGATCGGTCCTATGGCAGCTATAAGATATAGTCATCCGATTTTGAGCAAAATATGCAAATCTGTTTGAAAGCATATAATATTATTAATGACCAAGTTTAATCACGTTAACATTGAAAACAAAAAAGTTTTTCTCACTAAAACCCATTTTTCGACCGATGGTTCCTATGGCAGCTTTAAGATATAGTGATCCGATCCGGTCGGTTCCGACATATTAGCAGCGTGCAGTAAAAAGAAGACTCTGTGCAAAATTTCAGCTCGATAGCTTTAAAACTGAGAGACTAGTTTGCGTAGAAACAGACGGACAGACAGACGGACGGACAAAGCTTAAAGAACTCAGCTCGTCCCCCTGATCGAGAATATATATAGTTTATGGGGTCGGAAATTAATATTTCTATGCGTTGCAAGCTTCTGGGCAAAATTATAATACCCTTTGCAAGGGTACAAAAAGAAGGATATAAGGGAAGTTCTCTCCAGAGAAAGAAAAACACTGTTACCCTGTTTATACACAAAAAAATTATCATGATAAATGCCTTTTAAAGTATGCAAACTTTATTTTATTTTATAATTATTCTTTTGATCGAGCATATTAATGATCAATTATGGCAGCGTCATACATAATCCACATTGTACATTCATTCAGATTGTCGTAGCAATTAAAGGTGTTTAAAATAAATTAGTGTTTAGTCTAATAAAATTCAAATATTTTGCGGAATTATTGTTATTTATAATTGTAGCATACTTTGAAGGGTATTTATCATGATATTTTTGTTGTGTATAATCAGGGTATGAGAAGTATATTTGTCAGTTCATTATTAATATCGAAAACACGAAGCAATCAACTGCGAGTTTTATGTCAACTTATTGGAGCGTTTAGGTTGCACTATCAAAGAAAAGCTGACTTATTTATCATAATTTTTATTCATGAACACTATGGCTCTAGCTCAAACATCTGTAGGCGCAATGGCTTTATTCAATGAATATAAGTTTGAATTTGGGACAATATGTAGTAGAAGTTCTTTTTTCATAGAACATTAAATATATATAGGCATGGCAATTTTGCCGTTAGGCTTAAATTTAAATTATACATATTCATATATTAAGCGTGGTACGGAGACGCTGACAATCTAAATCCATCTAATTACATAGCTCAGGAAATCCGCTTACGAAAATTCTCAGAGCGCTTTGTCAGAGCGAGTACGGAGCAACCAACAATTTGCTATGACAATTGAAGCTGAAGTCTTCACAGCCCATTATAGTAGTGGCTCCTTCGGCTTACTGTGGTAGCTTCCGTTGCTACTGTTGTGGCCACCTTTAAATCCGTGTTCACCTAGTTTATCCTCCTCTAATACGCCCGGCGTGTATGATCCGCCTCCAGTCTATGGAGCTGGCTGTGCCTATGAATATTGCCTCAGCAATTATAATCTCCAGATGCGTTTTGTGTTGTCGTTATAGCAGTATGTCTAAGTGGGTAAGTTCTGATCCCACCACACCACACAAAATGCTTCCATGAAATAGACCATGGCATTAGCACAGAGAACTGAATATCCCCTAGTGACTTTCATTTTCAATTTTATACTCTTTTTATTTTATTTGAATTAGCCCGCTTATTTTTTATACACACAACAGCTGATTTCTGTCTATTGCCTGGTCACACTACATTGTCTGAGCGGCTCTGGAAATTATCAAACAATTTCCGCTCCGCCAAAATTGTCAGCGTCTCCGTACTAAGCTTTAGAAAAAACTAGAGTTAGAGCTTTCTGTAATTGTGAGCATCCAGCAAGCATTTTGCCAACAAACTCCAAGATTGTCCGTTTAGGATTGCTACACGGGACAATATTCAGCTTTTATACGCTTGCAAACGGTATATTAAAATTGTCCTGATGTTTGTAACGCATAGAAGGAAGCATCTCCGACCACATAAAGTATATATATATTCTTGATCAGCATGACGAGCTGAGTTGATATAGCCATATCCGTCTGTCCGTCTGTTTCTATGCTATCTTCTCCGTCAGCTGTAAAGCTATCTTAACCAAACTTTGCACGAAGTTTTTTGGTACAAATACGCTGCACTTTTGTTGGAACCGGCCGGATCGGACGACTATAGCATATAGCTACCATAAGAACGATCGTTCGAAAAAGTAGTTTTAGTGAGAAAAACTTTTTTTGTTTTCAATGCAGACGGCCCCAAAACTCGTATTTATAAGTTTTCTATGCTTTTGCATAATTCCACCAAGCTTCATGAAAATCGGACAACTATATAGTATAGCTGCCTTACAAAAGATTGGCTCGAAAAAAGTCTTGGTAAGAAAAACGTATTGTTTTCAGAGCTACTGATCTGTTCCAAACTTAATATTAACTAATATTATATGCTTCCACATAATTCTGCTCAGTTTGATCCAAATTGGGCGACCATAGCATATAGCTGCCATAGGAACTATCGGTCGAAAAAGTAGTTCTAGTGATAAAATCCTTTTTGTTTTTAATGGTAGCGTCTTTAAACTTTCCAGTTATGAACATTTTCTGGTACAGCACAATTTTTACGATTTTGATCAAATTCGGATAAATATATCAAATATCTGGCATATAAACAACTGGCCACAAGAGAAAGGAGCCATCAATTGGTGAGTTTGGAAAATCACTCAACTAACATTGTTCAAAGCGAAAATGAAATTGTTCTATGAACCTCATTTAACACCTTTATTTCTATGCAATTTACGAGCGCAAGGATGGTAAAAGTACTTAAAGAAAGAAAAAATGCTTTATTAGAAAAAAAAAACGCTTTTCTGAACTATATGTGGATATTTTTGGGGTTTTTTATTGCGTTGTCACTTGAGAAAAAAGTCTTACTTGCAATACGACATTGGTTGGAGTTACTGACTTTTTCATGATAACCATAACTGCCATCAGACTCACATTTGCCGGTGTGCGACTCTACCACTCAATGCTAAATGGTATGATTTTACCATATTCGGTATTTGATTTCTAAGAGTAGCCTTTAATTAAGAGTTTGAGCCTGCGGCTAGTACAGAATTTATATTGCGGTCGTACGACTTTTAGGTGATTACATTGAGCGAACTGTAGCAAATAGTCGCAAACGTCAATCAGTTGTTTTCTGATTACTTTAAATAAACTTGGACAGCAAGAAGATGGCTGTAGATGTAATTGAAAATGAGTCTAGTGAGGATGAAATGCTTTTTGAAAATCGGCTTTAACCAACCAAAAGCCATGTAATCAGAGAAATATTTCGAAAATTCCAGAACACATTGAGGAGGACATCAATAAGTTGCCCCAGCTACCCCATGATGCAATCCTTTGGCTGGGACAAGCACCCCATGATTAATCGCATCCAAGATGTGCGTAGAGACATACTCATCACCATTACTCGCTCTCGCTCTTGGATGGACTACTCTTCGGGCGAGTAGATAAAACCAAAACGTGGCAGTGACATGGTGGACATTAAAATCGTAACAGGAGCTGGCCATCATGATTATGCCGATAAGCCGTATGTGTTTGAACGTTATGTGAATGAGACCTGTGATATCTACAAAGTTGACAGCCAGGTGTTGACGCCTCAGCAGCTAATCCGTGAGACCACCCAGTCGGAACTGCCCACAGGCAAATCTGTGGAGATTTAACCGAAGGCAGTAACAACGGGAGCTGATTCAGAAGGGTGAAAAGTTCAGTCGTTCCAAAAAGTGCTACATCTAATCATAAAATACTAGTTAGACCTGCTAAAGCGGATTAAAGAAAAGTGTGTATGATCGCTATTTAAGAGAATGGGAACAATTGCAAAAGCCATGTAATCAGAGCCAATTCTAAGAGCTTTGTGAGTGCATGTAACAACTATAATTATCATTTGATTGATTTATTTACGACTCTACTGTATATTTCATTTTAATTATCGTTTCGGATGCTTTTGGTAGGCTGGCGTGACCAAGGCAACTACTGTCTAATTTAAGGAATTTTTTATAATGCTCGCGTGTACATATTCCGATGGCTAAAAGCGATCAGGCAGCACTGATTTTTTTCGTCTCAAATTCAAAGCCAACTTCCATGTTTTTGTTTGACCGGACGACCAGTCTCAGGCAAAAAAATACCAAAAAGGTCGCACGACCTCAGTGCAAACAGCGTATAAGGGCTATTTTGAGGAGGCCGACAATGCTTCCTAGACACCATTGTAAAAACTGTATCGAGCTAAAAGTAATCTGCGAATTTTCAACGCCTTCATTAACAATCGTGAGAATATTTTTCTGGTTTCACGACTATTTCAGTGGGTGTATCATAATTTGTAGTTTGCCGCCAACCATATAGCCTTTCTTCTCTGTGAATGCCCAAGAATGGCGGGCTCCATAAACAGAATTTCTTCCCATTTTTAACGAGTTTCAAATTTGAATAAGTTAATTAACAAAATTAATATTCAAATAGGTTTATGGCCGAAATGGCGGCTTATGGCTTCATTATGTGAACCGAGTCCCGGAGTTGGACTTAAATTAAAATTCAGACAACAATAAACCTACCACAAATATCATCATCATTTCGAACAAACAAAATTCACATGCAATATGTCCGAGGTGGAGAACCGAAAAGACGAAGAAATATGGTGAGAGGGAAGTTCATTGGCTCTGGCCACTGCCATCATAAAAAATTCGGGTTTTCGAGATGCTGCGAACGAATGAATTAAATTAAATAAAACTCATGTTATCCAATTAGACACAGCCCGGCTCATTGCCGCACCTCACCCTGAGGGGGTCCCAATCTTTAATGATCTTTCTCCCAGCTAATTATGATACCGACGCAGTGGCAGCCAAGTGAACCCCTTAATTGTCTGGAATTTCTTTATTCTGAGAACCCCTTGGCTTAAAACGTTTTCCATGTAATGAGAGAAACGCGATAGGTAACCAAAAGTATCCGCAGATACAACCAGGTTCCACTGAATTGGGGAAACTGCGTTGAACGACAGGAAAATTGTTGTGATTTTCCAACCCGTTGGATGGACAGCGAGGCGATTGTTGGGGAGGAGGCAAACAAGTTTTGGTCTGCCTTTCTTTCATTCCATTTTTTTTTTTATTAAAATGGAAACGTGTTCGGCCCCTGCTCCGGGCGTTTTCTGACGAAAAGAGCAAAGCAAGAAATTGGGCAACAACACAGAAAATCAAACGGCAAGATACCCACACACATACACACACACACTCGCACAAAACTCATCCGGAGCCATATTTAGAACAAAGAACCCAAACTGTTGGATAGGGGAGAAGAGGGGTGAAGGAAAGATGGAATATTTCCACACGTACTGACAGCCACCAAGCGAGACAATTTTGTAGAAAGATGTCAGATGCATCATTGCACTGCGCTTCCTTTCCAGTCAGCGAAATCCAAGAGATACATGTGTTCAACCAACATCATTTCAGAGGCAGTCACATGTAGTCGGGATGCTACAACATGGCCACTTTTGCCTCGAACGATCTTCTGTTCACATCTCTCCCTCTTTTTGTTTACTTAACATTTCTTGTGTTTCCATTTTTGGCAACATCTTTTATGTCGCATTCCATTATGATGATGGCAATTTACGACACAAGAGGACATTGTACACTTCTGTACACACAATGTGAGTGTTAAGTGTAATTGATTGTACAAATAAAGTTCACAATAAAGTCAATGAATTATGGATCAATTGAAGGGTTTAAAAAAATAGATCAATTGGTGGAGAAAGGTATATAAGAAGAAAACACATTCATTGAATGGTTAATTGTTCTTTATTTTATAGAATTTACATTTACTATAGTGCAGTCATTGCTTTACTAAACATGGAACATGTTCTTGTATTTCAACTGACTCAGTGGGTTACATAAGCAACCGAAATATTTAATCGTTACTTTAAAAAACAAATTATTCAACAATGCCTACTGATTTAAATTCGTCCTTTATTTGTTAAATTTTATTTTCAAAATACTTAAATCGATAATATCAAATACACATAACTCATTTTTGAAATATCGAGTCTAGAATTTGTCGAGATATTAACAAATCCTTACATCGTAAAGCATTTACCAACCTAACACATTAAGAACATCAGCATTTGGAATAACCTTTGGTAGACCCAGTGTTAAGGTTCAATCCTTTTCTTATCAAACGTAGACTAATCATTTGGATCAAAGCTCAGTTCATGGATTCTTACGAAGCTACTAAAACCGTTTTCAATAACCGAATGAGCCTCATTCAGTATAGTTATCATTTACACGTTCAGGAGAGATTTTTCATTTTTTTTACAACATTAAATGTAGTTTATACTAAAGCTTTTATATATAAAAAAAAACTATCATATAACCCGTCGCGCTTCGCTGCGAAGCCATTCATATAGCATTTATCAGTATAGCTTATAAAGCCAATATCAGTATCAGTTTGAAGTCAATGGAGAGCTACAAATATATTATATTAAATGCTTACAAACCAATTTTTAAGTCAATCGGATGAAAAAAACAAGAGAGAAATGTCGGTCAAGCCCGGCTATAAGATACTGTGACCAGTTAATGCCGTGGCTCGCATTTGCTCGCTCGTTTTAGGTGTTATAAGAGTTATATGCTGTTTTACGCGTTCTATGCGTTATGCTCTCTCTCCCAAAGATTGTGTTTGTTTGAATACAGCGGTGGTTGGTGGGAATGGCGAGGGGGTGGGGGCTGCCGGTTAATTTTTTTTGCTCATTACTTGTGTATCGTTCATCCGATCTTTATCATTCCTTCAGAATATCGATAAATAATTTTGATTACTAGATTTCCCTATAAGGTACGAACAATCTATCATCAAAACTATGGGAGATATGACGTTTTTTCCAAATTGCGGGCGGTGGGAGGTGGCGTGGCACAAATTGAAAATAAACATGATCTACCTGCAAGAATAATGAGTTTTTGTCCCATACATGTCAAACCTCTATCTCTTACCATCTCTGAGATCTCTTTGTTCATACGGAAGGACAGACGGACATGGCTATATCGACTCGGCTGTTAATGCTGATCAAGAATATATATACTTTACAGCAGCGATGCCCAGCCGTATGCTCTTTGAGTACGTTTTGTTTTTGTAATTGCACCGAAGATAGGAAATCAATGATCGTACACATGCAGGGCGCGACATATACAAAGCGACACACATGCAAACGATTTCGTGTGTGTGCGTCACGTGGAACAAAAACCGGTTCTATTCTCTTCTTTGATTGGTGTTTGTGCGCGCAAGCGAACTGACCAACAACAATTTCATTATTGGTATTGGTGCTTTTCTTTGTGAGTATTGGTGAGTGCTCTGTCGCATGCCTGCTTTATAGGGTCGGAAATTATTCCTTCTCCCTATTATATACTTTTGCACAAACTTTAAATACTCTGTGTACCTTTGGTACGGAGTATAACAATGAATGAACGGTATTTCTCAGTTGTAGTACAATGTTGTCGCATCAAGAACAATTTTTTGAGAACGCAATAACTGAATTTGTGTTGATTTTGTTCCGTTTTTAGGAACTTGATTTGAGTTAATACTGTTCCGTTTTCAAGAACATTTTATACTCGACTGCGAAAAAAATTTGATTGACATGGCTATATCAACTCGACTGTTGATGCTGATCAAGAATATATATACTTAATTTTCTCACGCATTTACTCGGCTTGTTTGTGCTCGCCACTTTGGTTTGACATACACGAAATTATCGTAAGCACATTGTGTAGAAGATGAGATCTCGTCCCTTAGAATAATAATTACGAAGAAGTTTAAAAAAAGGCTTATAAATTAATTTTCCAACTGGAGTTTGTCACAATGACGATAAACATGTTAAAAACGCAATGTCATTGAACAGATTCTGAAACTGTGTTGATCTTAAATGGGCTTGAAGTCGGCAGAGCATGAATAAAGCGCACGACGTTAGAAATATACTGCCCAGTGGCGTATATAATTAGCGTAATAAAAAATATTAGAACCGATCGTTCCTTCAGCAGGTTCTAATGATCCGATTGTATAAACCCAGAAAGAACCATTTACATTGCCTTAATGCCTTAATGCCTTCTTTATCAAATGAGAAGAACGAAATAAATTATGGTCATTGCACAAATTGGATTCTGATATATCGTCAAAAATATCGATAATCGACTATATCGCCACATGTTATATAATTTTGAAATATGGCATATCGTCTAACTAATACACCGACTTATCGACTTTCGGTACGATATTGACAGCCCAAGTATTTTTCGGCTGCCTGAAGCAAACATAACCATCAGCATTTAAGTGATTTTTAAGTAAATCACGATCTAATAATAGATTTTTAAGTAAGTAAAACGCATGACGCCAGTTGCTAAAAAGGTGCAAGTCAAAACTTAACATTTCGCCAACAATTTTTAGTATCCACCTAGTAAATCCGATGCTTTTAAAATTAGAAAATAAAAGTTTAAACACTTTCTATTGATTCAAATGAGCTTCAAAGAAATATGCGTTAGATTCTCCCGAAAAAGTTTATTATCTGGAGTGTTTCGTTGTCTCCGTCCACACTGACAACACTAAAAGAGAATTTATGGGGACTTGAAAAGGTCCAAACAAGGCTTCAAGTGTGACAGCCGTTTTCGTTTTATATGAAAGTAATCGTGGCACCCATGTAGCTTTGTTTGGCTAAGCTTGTTATGTAAGTTGCTTATGGATAGTTGTTCCGAGCTTCTTCGGGCACTTTAGTTTACTGATCAGAGTGAATTATATTATGGACAGTTTCGTCAACATCCCCCACAGTTTCGACAGTCCCACACCGTATAACAACGTTCTATTCGAAACAAGCAGTGTCTCTCGATTGTCTCTCGGTTCTCATAGAAGGAGGAGATTACCTATTGATCCAATCCGTTTTCTTTTAAAAATAGCAAGGGATAAAAGCACAGTTCACAGTATAAAAATAACACCATATAAAAACGATTTATTCGACTCATTTATTCAAAGCCAGTTCAAAAATGTACAGAAGTGGCGACCGTGCTTAATTGTTCACGTTGAGTGTGATAGAGTGAGAGAAATATAATGCAAAATTTTTGATTGACAATATTATGTTAAGGGCTAATCATATTTTTTTTTTGCACGTCGATCTTCCTAGCCCACTTTGCAAATGAAGCACTTAAGGGATCAGAGGTGATCGATCTGGGAAGACCCTTTAAAGTTATTCAGTGTTCTTTAAGAGGTGTCAAAAGTGTCTTGAGCTGTTTTATCTAAATATGATCCCCATAGAATTCATATATATTATTTTTAACAAAGTACATCAATTAATGGAGTCGCTCATATAAGTTTAAGCACCTGAGAAAGTGGCGTATCTGTTATTGTTATTGCTGCTGTTGTTGCTCTTGTTAGCTCTTGTACTTAAGCCATATTTTAGTATAATAAATCTAACTAGTTAACTGCCTTTTATTGCGAGCAAAGCGTTTTACGACAAACAAAACAGACGCAACGACAGACAGGCAACTCTTTGAGTGAGTCGTCAGCGTCGTCTACGTCAAGTGAAATGTAAGTATGTGGATGGATTCCATTATATATTGTAATAAAAGTAAAAATAAACACCCCTAAAATTAAAGCAACACTTTTTACCGTTTTATGGTAAGTCGCAGTTGGCACTGAAGTGGCACGGAAAAAGGAAATTAACTCGGTTTGACTTTTGGCCAGTTCTGAGACGGGCTTTCGCTTTTATATGCTGTTTGGTTTTTAAATGTTTTTGAAATGATTTCCGATGACCTTCCGCCATTTAATAATAGGACACATTTGCAGTCCAATTGAAGCACGTTTTTCAAAAAAAACAAACCCACAAAGTCTTAGGTCTGTTGAACTTGAGCTGGCTTTTTATGGCATCTCTTTTCCTTTCGATTGGCAAATAAATCGTTGGCTTTGAGGTGTTGGCCATGCTCCACACTTTGAATACTCCTTGTCATATCTCTTTGAAAATTTAAATAATTTACTCATTTCAATTTCCACCTGAATATTTACATAGTTGAATCTTTGATATTTTTGGCTTTTGTTTTATGAGCAGTGGGCCAATGTGTTAATTGCTCTGACTCGCTCCAATAAGGTGTTAATACCACGTTTATGGGCATTAAATTGGCCAAACAGTTAAAATTCCAAAAACACCGTGCTCGACAACTCAAGAGTTATGATGTCGTTAGGCGGCACCGGCTATTTCATGGCATCTCATCCCCCACCATTCCCATTCGCCCCCCATATGTTTGTACTCGTATTTATGTGTGATAAAAGGCGAGGAGGCACAAAAACCAGATGCAGAGCTGGAAAAGGCGAAATGAATGAATGTATTTTATGGCAAATTAATTGTCATAGAGTCCGTAACTCTATCTAAAATGTTGGGGTAGTCACTTTGTTTGAATTTCGTGTCACGAATTGGCTGGAACATTAAAATTCCTGCATTTAGCACAACCCAACACGAGAGCAAAGCACGACGAACACGACAAAAATTTGAAGCAACATATCCTCACATTTTGGGGCTTTGGAATAAGGAACGGGACATAATACTCTTTGGATTGGAATGGAATGTAGGCACTATTAATACACAGCGAATTTCGGGCTTGACTGGGAATCAAACCCTGGACCTTCTGCACTTAACGGACAACGTATGTCAAGGCGTGCTAGCACTTTCCGCCATTGCCCACTTTTGTAGCTGCACGTCTAAGCTGCTACTTGTACTTTTCTGTGTGGCGGTTGAGTTGAATTGAACTGTGCTCAATTCCACCAGTTTTAAAATATTTCTGCTTAAAATTTTTGAGAAAGTCTTGTTCGTATTTTGAGTTTAAGCCAACTTATTTTCTGAACAGGTTTTTCCCTCTGAGCACTAATGGATTGCTTATCTTTTTCTTTTGTTTAAGTCAAACATAGACATCTTTCTAGAAAAAAAAAGATCGGTCCTTAGAGCCGGATAACCCGTGATGCTCAACTATATTAAGATGTTTCTTGAACCTTCTTATAAAATACTTTACATTGTTTTGTTGGCCTTTTGTTATTAACTAAAAGTTAGTTTGATAGAAGGCTGCAAGCCGGTCCTGAAACGGACCCCAAATAGCCGGTTCGGTTCGGGTTTTTCGGGTTCCTCAAACCGGACCATGAACCGAACACTTCAAAAATTGAAGCCCCTCACCTTAAACCCAAGCCGCGCCCCTGTATACAAAAAAAAGGTTCGGTTCAAACAATCATTTAAGTCAATTTCTTAAGATCTTTTCTAGTTTTCTCAATATTATGACCAACAAAAAAACCATTTTATGTTATAGTACAGAATCGCTTTAGTTGATAATTAAAAATGCTTTTTAGAGATCCAATCGTATTGCGATTTCGAGAAGAAAAAAAACTTAAGTATAGTCGCAAAAGGGGAAAGCAAATGCAGTTAGATCATTTTCACAAGAATCGCCCTGATGAGTCCTTTTTAATATCTTTTGAAATTAAAGAGATTAGATTCATGTCCGATTTAAAGAAGACTCTGAAATGACTCAAGGATATGCTTAAAACGTGATTTATTGAAATACGACTAGAAAAAGACTCGCAAATGATTGGAAATATGACTCGAAATTGAGTCAAAACTGATGAGAAAAACGGGCTATAAACGACTCTTTAAGAAGATTCTCGGCTTAGGCACCATATTTTCCCGCACGAAAGTATCGTTTATAACTATTTCAATCAGACAGAGGACTCAAATGTAATCTGAAATTTCCTAAAATGCTGGCTGGGTATGTACGTAGAAGGTGAAGCTTCCAAAATTCAAAGACCACGCACTTTTGAAAGTCTTCTTAGAACACCTATGAATGATAACAATAAGGAATGTGGTCCAGTCGACTTGACGACTCATATACATAGCTTGGTAGTCTGGACGCGTTCTCCTGATCAAACAATTGTATAAATTTTGACCGAATCTTGAGGTAAAAATCGGTCAACAATCTATGAACCCAGACTCGAACCAAAACCTTCGGTTTGATTAGTACAGAAACCAGTCCGCGAACCGAACCTTAGACTTTACCACGAGTTCGAACCTCCGGATCTAACCTTCACCAAAATTTTACAGGCTTGCAGCCTTGGTTTGATATACACTAGCCAATTGAATAGGACACCCTGTATGCTCTTTTTAAAACTGCTCGTAACTCGAAAACGAAATGGTAGAATAACGGTATTTTTTGCATATTATCTTTGTGCAAGCATTCTTCGCTCTTTCTGGTATATTCCAAGTTTTGGAATAGAACCGTTATAAAGTTTTTTGCACTTTATGTGAGCATTCGCAAAAATTCAATGTAATTTTTGCGCCACTTGAATAGAACATGCATTTTATTTGGTCGGTATCGTTGACACGTGCACATAAATTTTGGTTTACTTAAACTTTTTGCTTTAATTGAAGTATATAAAATTCAAAAAAATTAAAATCTGGCGTGGCACTTCATTATCTGAGTCGGAGAAAGGAAAAATCCAAGCTTACAAGGATTCTGGCCTTTCTATTGCCAAAATAGCAAAAAAAGTCGACAGGAGCCGTCACGCCATAACAAATTTTTTAAATAATGAGGCTAATTATGGTAAAAACATGAAGGGCCGCACCCACAGTGTGCTTACCATCGCGGACAAGCGACTTATATTAAGAGAAGCCTCCAATTCGCACGACTTTTTGGCCAAGATAAGGGAAAAATGCAACGTTAAAGCAAGTTTGACAACCATGCGTCGTGTTATTAATAATTCTACACACCTGAAGAGACTAAAAATCAAGAAGAAGCCACCTCTTAACCCGGCTCGGAAGTTACAACGCCTTGATTTCACGCGCGCACATGTCACCTGGACTTCGGAGTGGCAACGTGTTGTCTTTTCGGACGAAAAAAAGTTTAATTTGGAGGGCCCCGATGGCAACAGCTACTATTTTCATGATCTTCGAAAAGAACCACACCATCTTGATAAGTTGCACAGCAGTGCTGCAGGTATTATGGTATGGGGGGGCCATTTCCTATTATGGCACCTGTGAGCTTAAAGAAAGAGGCCTTTCCACACTTCCAAACTCTTTTTGCAAATCTAAAATGGATTTATCAACATGATAATGCCCCTATACATACGGCCCGGATTGTTAAATCGTATATAGCGAGCCAAAACGTGGAGTTATTAAACTGGCCACCCTATTCACCGGACTTGAATATCATTGAGAATGTGTGGGGATGATTAACACGTGAAGTATATGGATCAGGTCAGCAATATTCGAGCGTTCCCGAAGTAATTGCAGCTATCAAATTAGCATGGGGCTCGATATCGTTGAATTATTTGGGAAAATTGTATGCATCCCTTCCAGACTGAATGTGTGAGGTTTTGGAGAAAAAAGGAGGCTCAACACACTATTAAAAACTTTTTTTGGTTTAAAAACATGTTAGTAATTTCTTATTTAAGTAATATTGTTATGTGAAAAGGATTGAAATATTCTTAAATGGTTTTTAGATAAAGTGTCCTATTCAAGTGGTGCAAAATGAAGACTCCAAAATTTGTTACTTATTGGTTAACAATGTTTTTTGTATACTTACAACTTTTGAATAATTTTGTAATTTTCGTCTAATTACAACATTTAAATAAACTTTATAAGAAAACAAAAATTATTTTCCTAGATGGCTTGGTTTAGTAGCAATTAACTATAGAAAATCGACTTTAGAGGTGTCCTATTCAAGTGGCGAGCAGTGTATATTTACTCAGTTTTAAGTTTTTTCTTCAATTTGCGTTAAACAGCAAAAATCAAATTTTGAATTGGTTTTCTTAAATATTGTCAAAGTGTAACTTACAAAGGACTTAGACCCTAATGAATGATGAAAATGTTATCTCTTTCAATCTTAGATCTCAAAATTTCGATTTCAATAGAAATATGGGCAACTTTCGCGTGAGAAACGCTACATTCGTACACGTTTTCGGATTAAAATATAAACATATTTTGGTCTTTCAAAAGAGATACCTTATACATAGTGTTTAGTGAGATTGAAGTGTACTTCCGAATGGCATAAAACATAATTTAATTATAGATATTTATTGCGAAATAATTGATCACAAAGCTTTGTGACGCACGCTACAAAAAGTGGAAGTTACTTTGAAACTTGAAGTGTCTTTTCGTAATTTTTAGCGAATTTTGCATAACAAATCACACAATGTCTAATACCTGAAAGAAAGATGAATGTTAGAGAATTCTAAAAAATCTTATTTGCAGCCAAAAACTTTTGTCGTTTTTATCAATAGCCGTGAATCCTTATAGTGCAAAACGAAACCTACAGTTAATTGCAATCACATTGTATCTTATGCATTCTTTTGTGACCCTTTGTACCCTTAGAATGATTTAAGATGGCAAAAGTAGAAGAAATCTAAAAGCACTTTTATTAAAAAAAAATGTCCAATATTAATGACATAATGAGAAAAATTGCGCTAGCGCGGCCGTGAAACCGAATATTTTCATACGGGCTATGAATAAATAAATGTAACATATGAAAATATGAGAAAACATAGTGATTTTTTCAGTTAAAATTTTTTGATCTTGGTGGACTGTTTCCTGCAAAACTTAATTTCAAACAATTTCGTACGATCACGTGGTCAGTTCGAAAAGTTTGTTTGTGCACAGAGGGAAAAATCCAAGAAAGTTGCACTCAAGTTGAGCACAAATGTTACCAAAGATTGGCGTAAATGGATTTTATCATTTGAAGCAGGGATTAAAACCGAAACGATTTTTAGTATCGGTTGCGGTCTCTAACTCGGCCGATAGCTATATATCGGTTACGGTTATATCATTGGAACGGACATAGGTTGCTTGTCCGTTTCCTATGCAGTTGAAATTAGCTTTATGGCAATAT
The DNA here is from genome assembly GCA_037044535.1 of Lordiphosa magnipectinata. Lineage (NCBI taxonomy): Eukaryota > Metazoa > Arthropoda > Insecta > Diptera > Drosophilidae > Lordiphosa > Lordiphosa magnipectinata. The sequence continues at coordinate 66,449 of JBAMBO010004113.1, forward strand.
AAATGCCTTGTACTTCAATTTTTGAAGTACCGGGTGGGGCAACATAACTCCCGTATCTGAAATGAGCGTCATTCCGCTCAACGATAACCTGGAGGGCTGGGCGTGGTCTCATTCGAAAGGTGGGGTCTTAAAGTTTGGTTACGTTTTGTAGAGGCCTATTTATCCAACGCCCAGTGATCGCAATGCAGCGGCCCTTGGATTGTCTGCGCGTACTGTAAGGCGAATTCTTCACGATGACCTTTATCTTCATCCGTAAAAGTTGGCCATGGCACAGGAACTTTCAGAACGCGACTTTATTTCTCAAAGAAATGGATGTGAAGTGTTTCTTGAAAACGTCCCTGAGGATGCAATTGTGTTTTTCAGTGATGAAGCTCACTTTCACCTGAGCGGATGTGTCAATAAACAAAACATGCGATACTGGGCTGAGACAAACCCCCGACAACTCCATCAGAGGCCTTTGCACTCGCCAAAGGTCACAGTTTGGTTGCGCTGCGTTGCGATCACTGAGCGACCGTTGGATAAATAGGCCTCTACGGTAAATGCTCTTTTGCACGTTGCTCCACCGCATGATCACGCCTGACTGGGAACAAAACTTTAAGATCCCACCTTTCGAATGAGACCACGCCCAGCCCTCCAGGTTATCGTTGAGCGGAATGACGCACATTTCAGATACGTTAGTTATGTTGCCCCACCCTGTACAATGTTCTCACTTTAAAAACAATTTTTCTCCGATCGAGTTTAACTTTCTTTATTTCAAGAACATTCAAATTATTTGTCTTCATAAAATTTAAGAATATTTCGTTTTCGATTGGAGTTGGCGACAACTCATTCTCTTTTGCTAAAAACTGCAAATAAAGATTACATACAAGACTTTGTAGAACGAAAAGTTTATAAATAAGTTATTTTATAACAGGAAAGAAAAGGTTTTGAAGGCAAATTTTTTCCAGCATGCTGTCTAAAGAAGCTGAATGGTAGTTTCTGACGGATAGTTTAGCTACTTTGAAAACATGAGCCTGAGTGCCCCCAATATCGTCAACTTTTTGGGAGGTCTAAAATCATCATAATTTTAAATTCATGAAACACATTCAAACAGTTCTAGGGAAGGGCTATAGAAGATTTAGTTAAATACGGTTCGTTTTGTTTTACAACCAGCAAATTGAGTAGTTTAGAAAGTTTTCAATTAAATTGATTTTATTTCTACAATCTTGCCGCCTTAGTGTTAGCTTAACTTGGCATCCGGAAGCGAATCCACACTAAATGCTACCACCCCCCTGAGAAAATTCTAAAGCCTCAGTAAGCCAAAGCCAAGAGAAGACATAAAACTCATTTTGCCAAAAATAAGTGAAATCATCAATTTGGTTTTTTTTTTCTTTTTTTTCCTCGGCTCCCTGGCTCCACACTGTTCTTATCTCTAAACAAAATACACAGCGGGGGTTGAAAACTTTGTTACAATGTGAGTTGTGCTGGTAAGATTGTTGGCTTCTTCTTTTTTTATTTTTAAAGACGACTTGCTCATTTACATAAGCATAATTTTCACATAGAATAGTTACATATAGCTAAATGGTACAACGGGATACACACACACACACACACATAGAAACATGGCCGCCCAAGTCAGCAAAATATTTATTCAAATAGCGTGCTTCTCAGTCTCCCCAAAGGTTAATTTCAGTTTCGCTATATCAAAGGCCGCTGCCCTGCCTCCGACCCCCTTCTTCTTTCCTTTCGTTCGGGCACTTCCGATGACGCCGCTGGATGCCGGAGCAGTCCAGGCTAGAGCCACCCCCATAAGCGACAGGCAGTCGCGATAAGGCAAAGTCGACAGCAGTCAAGGATTTTTGGGAGACGAGAAAAAGAGAACACGAACCAACCCCCAAATGAGCGAGGGTAGCCGAGTTTGAAAACACTTTTGCTGACGTTGCTGACACACACACACACACACACACACACACGCACACACCCCAGTCAACACCCCCTCAGCAGGCGGCGGCTGTTCTGGGTTGGCTCCGGTTTGCGTGTTGGTATAATATCGATCCCTCTTGGGTCGTTGCCTGCACTCAATGAGTTCTCAATTTACTTTGTTCCCCTCTCCCCACCCCCACCCGCACAACGCTTTAACCATTTTTCGTATCTATAGCGACACATACTACCAAGCCAGCCTGCTCAGTGAACTTTTGTGTATCCCCACACAAAACTGCTTTCCGTTCTGTGCATTCCTGCACATCGAACAAGCTGCAAGTATCTTTCAGATACGCCCATTAAAGATGGCGACATTATTAATTGAATTATAAATTTTACATTTTATTATTGTGAGTTTTAGGGACAGACAATCGTCGTCCAAGCGTGTAAGTGTGTATGCCGCAGGCTGAGGCTACGTGATATGCCTGGAAATTATAAACTGGCAAAGACGTCGTTTCCCATTTTCATTGGAATTTCAGCTGACTAATAATACGAGTAGGTTGGGTACCTTTGGCTCAATTCTCAATTGGGTGCCTTAATGAAGGGCAAGGAAGCAGAGATACCAAGAGCGCACTATGGAGTGCAGAATGATTATTTGTGCATAAAATTTAAGCGAAACTGAACAGTTTACTGAAATTTTTTGAGAAATGGTATGTAAAGTTCAAATAAAACCCTATCCTCGACTTAGGTTGGATGGAAATAAGATTGTTTTGTATTTGAAATTTTAGGATTGTTTTGGAAATTTTGTTTTTCTGAGTGCGGGAAAACGACCGGATCAGTACCAAAACGTGGTACCGGTACAGTTTTGATTTCGAGTTGAACATATTGAATTCATTTCCCCCGATTTTTTGGAGAGAAAGAAAGAAAAGTCGTTGAACTCAAACACAAAATGTTGTATATCCCAGGGGTCATTTAAAGCCAAACATTTAAGTTTAATCCAAACGATAATTTTTCGAGTTATTTTTCTTCCAAGGCAATCGATCCTTTCTAAAATGAAATTGATGCAACTCTTTTCTAGCAACATTTCGCGCGCTAAGACTAGCATGTTGACGTTTGTTTTCTCACACGGTACACAGCAATTAAAACACGGGATATCTTTTTATTTCCCAGTTTCCTTCATGACGGCCCATCTTAAAAGCAACTTTCTATTTTTTAAATTTACACAAAATTGGCTTTAAAATTGTTTGATTTTTAATTTTCTTGATGGGAAACTGCTCTTCGATTCGTTTTCAGTACTTTAGCCGCCGCCTACAAAATAAGGTTTTTTCCAAAACCAACGGCATCGTGTGAAGACCTGAAATGTTTCACCGACGGCGTTTTATCGATGCGAAATACATCAAGTTTCACCGAATATCAAGAAGATAAGAACTACAAAAATCTACTTACAGGCACCGGGACTGATAACAGAATTGGTTTGATCAATAGAAAAGTTCTCACAATATTTCCTTTTATGAATGTTTGAATTATTTACTTTTCTGCATTACATTTTTCTGGCTTATGGCCACTGTAGTGGAATAGAGAAAAAATTTACTAAAACCGCGCACCCAAAACGTGGCTTGATTAGCTGAGAGGACGCGAGGCGGCTGCCAGAGATAACAAGTCGAACCGGTCCGCCTGCAGGGACGGACAGTCGAAAGCCACAATCAGAAATTTAATAATGGCTGCACAAAAAAAGGCAGCACAGAGCGCGGTGACGTGCACATATTTTATGGGTTTTATACCGCAGACTCAGCCTGTACTCGGGGTATTGTATCTGTCGGATGCACATGTTACGCTTAGACAAGACCGTTGCTGCTGCTTGCGGCAGAGAAAGGTGAAACGCCTGCAAACGGCATCGAATGAAGTCATCAAAAATGGCCACCAACGGACCCAGCAACCTGGTGAAAGCAGAAGCCTATCACGCTCACCTGTCCCGGTGATGTTTTGGGCCTGCAGGTCCTACTGATCGTCGGACGCGATGGCGGTGGCTGGGAGCAGACTCGCGTCCAATTCCGATTTCTGCCATCGATAAAAGTATGCAGCGTGTTTTTTCTTTTCATGTTTTATGACTTCATAAGTGGAACTTGGCTGCTATTCTCTCTCTCTCAGGTCGAACACGGGTTTCTCTTTGTTCTAGCGAAAGTCGTAAATATGGACAGGTCGATTTCGTTGAAGAAAGGTTGTAAATGTCGAGATTTTGAAATGCATCGCTTAATCGAGGATGCAGGCACATGCACCTGATTATCTGGCATCTGGCCCAGCCGGCAATTAGTCCAGTTGTTCAATTTCTCACGCCCATAAAAATTCACTTAAACTTTCGAATGAATTCATCATCATCATCAGTTGACCGCCGCCCAAATCCACTCATAAGCGACTTTTCCATGCTTTTGTGATTTTTGGCAATTGATTTAATGTGTCATTCATAGATTTTTATTGCGCCATTTTATTGCCGTCTTTAACTTCCGATTTACCACAATTGGCCCGCTTGGACAAGCCCCCGGACTGCCGCTCCCGCCTGCCCGCTCGGCATCGAATGCCAATGTCATTCCCAGCTCCTGCCTTTGTATGGGGGATCTTAACAGGGAAATCATGTACTCGCCGTACTTTACTTTATTTATTGCCATTTTTAATACCGCCCGACTCGCCGGCCTGGACATTTTAACGCGAGTCAGGACATTACAAGGCGTTGGAGTCGGAGTCGGTGTCAGGGCAGGGGCATGCCACTTTATGTTACAATAATGTTCCCTCGACACTGGGCGCTTGCTGCAATCGAATTGTTTTGGTCATAAAATCAAAAAGGTAATTCGAGCAGCTCGCCTGGTGGCGGCCTCAAATTGAAGCCCATTTCCCTGGACTTTCTTATGCACCACAATTATGAGGGCAACTGACAAATTCACAGATGAAGCTCAACTTACCAAAATTCTTCTCCAAAAGAATTAATTTAAGCAACGATTCCGTTTATAATGCCAAATCTGCAAAAAAAAAAAAGTAAACAAGTTGGGGATAAGAAATATAAAAAATTTAAAATAAATAGCAATAGTTTATAACTATTTTTCCCATGTTTAACTATGACACCAACATCACACGTCTAAAGAAAATCTGAAAAATCTTTTAGTTACTAGAATCTAGTAGATGCAACTCTTGCAAGCGAGATGCAAGCGAGAAACAAACAAAAACCAACCAGAAATGCAAATTACGTTGCAGTCCACATTGAGTGGTTTGTCGCTGCGCTCTGTCTTACAAATGTATTAGAAGAGGAACTACAGACTTCAGAATGCGTTTTTGCATTTAAATATAGTTCTTGTTGTTAAAATTGAAATAATTATTGCTTAATATCCAAGAATTGCTGACCAGCAAGTTTTAGCCGGCCCAAGTTCATGAAAAATGCGATTATTTAATTATGAAATATTTCATTATATTTAGAGATCTTTTTGGTTATTTTTTTTTTAAGTACACTAGTCGGTTTGACAAAGAACTTTTCATAAATAAACCATTATATCTTTTAAACAAAAAAATTCCAAAATTTTGAAATTTTTATGGGATGCTGGTGTAAAAGTAAGATTTCAATAAAACACAAGAAGTACACGATCAGCTGCTTGGGTTAGAAAATATAAATCAAAATGTGCAAATGGCAGTTGGCATAAGTATTTTGAAAAGATTTCAAAATTGATTTATTCTCAGCACAGGACCTCTAATGATAAAAGAATGATTGATGCTATACAAGTATATCACGCTGAAACCAAAGCTGCCTTTACAAATTCCATATCTCTAATGGATTAACCGTAAATTGGACATAAAAATGCCGAAAATGGCAAATTTGACCATATTCCCTGGAACCCATATGCTAGAAACCCAAATTTTTTAAAAAAAATTTGATATGTCATGTTATAGTACTTATTTTTATCTGTAATATGTAGTATATACTTTATTCATTTCATAAGATATAAGTTCGTGATCGATCTGCAAAGTATGGCTGATTTACATGCAAATTTAAATTTTTTGTGCTTTTCATGCGATAATTTCAAAATTTTAGGATTTTTGGTTTAAAAGATATTATGAGTTTTTTTTTGTCAAAATACTTATGCCCACTACTGTACTTGAGAAAATTTTAATCAAATAAACACCATTTCCATTTCTAAATTCTTTCGACAGTAACAGGATATATTTTGTATATATTTTAGATCATTGGAATAAAGTGTATAATATATTGTTCCTAATAAAATGGATTTTGAATACTTAAAATAAGACAAATATATTTGTTGAATTTTCATTAATTTTTATACTCTGTACCGAAGGTACATAGAGTATATTAAGTTTGTGCAAAAGTATGTAACAGGGAGAAGGAATCGTTTCCGACCCTATAAAGTATATATATTCTTGATCAGCATCAACAGCCGAGTCGATATAGCCATGTCCGTCTGTCCGTCTGTCTGTCTGTCCGTCCGTATGAACGAAGAGATCTCAGAGATGGTAAGAGATAGAGGTTTGACATGTATGGGACATATATTTCTTATAGTTGCAGGCAGATCAAGTTTATTTTCAATTTTTGCCACGCCCCCTCCCGCCCCCGCAATTTGGATAAAACTTCATATCTCCTACAATTTTTTTTTAGATCGTTCATTCCTTCTAGAGATACCTTGTAAACAAAATTATTTATCGATTTGCTGAAGGAATGATAAAGATCGGATGATCGATACTCAAGTTATGGGCAAAAAACGGCCAGTTAACACCAAACACCCCCCCACCAACAACCACAGCAACATACCCTAACCGTTCAACACAGGCAATCTTAGTGCGAGAGAGAAAGAGAGAGAGAAACTTAGAGAGCGCACCGCGTTGTGCGCGGGGTGTTAACTGGCCGTTTGACTCCTAAGCAAATGCGAGTGTAAGGGTACAGAGTATGTTATAGTCGGGCTTGACCGACTTTCTTTCTTGTTTTTAAACAAAAACGTTCAAAATTTATATTTAATTTTTAAGGTCATAGAAATTCTAAGCCAATCCAGGCTTGTGACCTAAAACAAGGGTTCTAAGGATCAGGGCTACAAACCGCCTTTTGAAAATAATCGTTAAGTAATGAAGTAATCGAGTTTCCAAATTCGAAAGTTTTTTTCCCCAATTCTTTCTTTACCACTTCGTATGGAAAAAGCAGCTGTTTATGCAAAATTTTTCACTGGTCATAAGTAGTTTTTGAAAATTTTGAAATTTGGAAATTTTGTATAATTGATAACACAAAAACAATCTAATATTGTTAGAGATTATAAAAAAAATTTGTTTCTTGCGTTCCACAAAATTCTGATGTAGAATTTTAGAAAAAGCGAAATGAAGTCGATGCGGCAATTATTTTCAAAGTTACACGCACATTTGTAAATTCGTATCAGCTAAATTTACAATGCTGCTAAATCTTTAAACACGTTTTTGTCGAAATTCCTTTTTTCAGCAAGGATGACATGATATCTCAAGTTTCAATAAACCCAAACAAGCGTTATGTAAAAATTTTGATTTATACTATTTTTAAAAAATTCAAATCTTTGCAAATTATTTTTATTTATATATTTATTTTAGTTTGACAAAGTTCTGTCAACATTGCAGGGGTTACTTAAAAAATGACAGTAAATTATTTCTTACATCTAACACAGAAGAGTGAGCAGAGAAAAGATGGTAATACATATTATAATTAAGACCCAAATTTCGGAAAGTTTCATAGTTAGCATAATTTGTTAGGCAAGGCTGTAGATAGATCGAAGAGAAATTTCTGGTAAGACGCAAAGGAACAGTAGCTTCCGGCGGTTCTTAAGAGATGGAAGATCGATTAAGAGTAGTCGATGCACGTAAGATGGAAGATGGATGGTAGGATCCCAGTTGAGACCACGGAGGGTAAAAATTAAAAACTGTTTTTGAACCGATTCAAGTTGGTCCTGATATTTTTGGTAATGCGGTGACCAAACACACGATCCATATTCAAGTATTGGTCGGTTGGTTAGGTAAGTAAATGACTTTGTTTTTTAAACAGTCGATGTTTCTCGAAATAAAAATTTTTGTTTTATCCTTGTCGGGCTAAAGCGACATTCTTCCTTATTAAGAATATGTTTTGTATTTGATCTGATGACTATAAAGGTTGAAATCGTGACAACCATGGCGGCCTGCCATGATTGCTGTTCGACTGCTTGCTAAAAGCAGTTTGAGACACTTAAATTTGTCTGAGCTCAGGCTAGTTTGACATTGTGAAACCCGGTATTAAGGGTTCAGAAAATATTCACAATTTTTTATGGTTTTTAAACACTGTACCAAAGGTACACAGAATATATTAAGCTTGTGCAAAACTATCCAAAAGGGAGAAGGACTCATTTTCGGCCCTATCAATTATATATATTCTTGCTCAGCAACAACAGCAAATATAGCCATGTCCGTCGGTCCGTATAAACAAACAGATCTCAGAAATGGTAATAGATAGAGGTTTGACATGTATGGGATCGAAAATTCTTATACTTTTACAATTTTTGCCACGCCCCCTCCCTCCTCCGCAATTTGATTATGTCATAAGGGTTTTCGTTAGATTTATATATTAATTCACGCTTAATTTAAGAGTTGAGGCGGTTGATGCCTTCCACATCGGAAATGTTCAACAATAAATGGAAAGCTTAGAAAATTGGTTTTTTGGGGTATTATAACAATGGGAAGTACATAACTAATCAAGACAGGCAAGTCAGATCGCTAACGGAAAAACTTTAACCGAAGAAACAAATTAGCTAAAACAACCAGGAAGACATTTGGATTGGACTCTGTGATTTAGCAATGATGGCAAAATAACTAGGGAAATTTGGGTAGTAGATTTTATAAAAACTTTGTCCAGCTGTAACAGAACAAAAATCTTTGTCGCATTCAAAAATTAATTTAATTTATTTAATAATAAAATATTGTTCCCAAGCAGTGGGAGTTTTTGTGGTGTAAAAGGTCAGAGCATTTGCAATGTCTAATTGGGAATATTGATTCCATTGAAGTTTATAAAAAGAAAAAAGCCACGTAATATCACCAACTAGACGAAAAGTCACTCCGAATGCTCGCCTATAAATTGAGGAGTACACCAGCTGTAAGATATGTTTAGCTAGTGAGGAGACACATTCACTCATAAGCTTCTCAAATATCGTTAATATGAAGGCTCTAGGTTTAGCCGAGCAGAACAATATCGCCAAGGGGTCCAACCGGCAGCTTGCAATACGAAAGCACTTTTGAAAATTACAATAATAGCAAAAAGAGACATAAGGATTCCAGTTCAAACAGTAAAAATAACGCTTACTGAGATGAATAATGGCTTGAGGAGCCCTAAAAACCTACCACTCATCAAGGCAATGATATATATTGATTTCCGATATCAAACTAAATTCTTCTTTTTCACTTTTCAAATCGTTTTGACATAAGACCTACTACTCATCGCCAGTGCAATCCAACACTCAACATAAGCATCATATGATGTCACTAAGACTGAAAGTATTTGAATTGCAACTCTGAAAATACCTTTAAGTAATTTCAAGCTTGCAAATATAATTTGCATTTAATTATTCCTTTCCTTCATATTAATATTTAACAGAACTTCCTTTATGTAACAACTCATCATAACACTCACCGCCTCGATGTCTCTGCATTTAATAATCTTTTGGTGCAGTTAATTTATAATTTATACAAATCAATACAAATTATGAGCTGCCAACGAAATGTTTATTAAAATCGACGCACTCATAAAAATTCAAGAGGAAACACACACACAAAACTTAATTTCTCGGGCGTCGTAAACGTTGGGGAATGAATTGTTGAATTTGTTGTATGAATTTGTATTGTGTGCGCTCGGGAATCACAAAATAATCAACTTTCAAACAAAATACTAAACTTTAAATTCTGGACTTTATGACCATCAGCCGAAGCGGGCCATGGGTAGCGATAATTTTTCCGATTATCGATATAAAATTGTACGACATAATTTATGAATGTGCCTCGGAGTGGCTTGCCGATCGAAATTAGGGATTAACTCTCACTCACGCACACACACACACATTCACACGCGGCCAAGTATTGATATCTTCCAAAAAGAGGCAATATAGCGAACAAACAGCACACAAATTTCCAACGGAGCGGCGGACGCGCATGCGATAACGACTCCAAAATTGTTAGAGAGCAACTAACACTAAAAAAATTAAATTCAATATTTTTTGTTTAGACAAAAACTGAACTGAAACGAAAACTGAAAACTGGCGAACCGAATGCAAACGCGAATGCCGTGCGAGAGCCAGCCGAGCGCCAAGACCGATGTGGATGCCGACAGCAAAAAAGAAAAAAAAAAAGCATGAGGGTCCGATCAGAGGCTAGCCGGGTGGGGGGGGCCTGAGCCCAGAAACACACAAAACATTTTTTTACATAGTATTATTTTGGTTTTTATTGCCCCACTGGCGGATGAGACAGGCGGACAGATGGACGGTGGGACAGGGGAGAGACACCAGCGAAACAAGTGAACATTCAAATTCGAGAAGACGCAGGGGGAGAGGCAAACTGATCATCTCAACTTAGAGCTCGCCGGCAAAGCTTCACAAAAACAAAAAAAAAACTTATATGCATTCATACACTTCAGAGGGTATGCCAATTTTTTCAAAGAAGTTAACGTTTTCGAAGCCTGAAAATAGAATTTCGTGTTGATATTCAAGTAGACGAGCAGAGTCCGACTAAATCATGAGAGCCGGGAGCTGGATAATTCCATTTGTCATATGTCATATGAAATATTGTTTAGAAAATGAGCTTAAAGTTAAAAAAAAAAAGTTAATATACTCTCAGTTGCAACCCCATGTGCAAGCTAATCGAAAGGCTCTTATAGAAACGATCGGTAATGAAAATTGCATTATTGAGAATTTTTTATTTCATGTTATTCTTAATAGAATCAGACAGATAGCCTATAGCACCGTTTTAAACTGAAATTTTTAAGTTAACTTATTCCGTCACTTCGCATAAGAGTAAGGGGTATGGAAAACCGAACACTAAACATAAGAACAAGAAAACATTAGAACAAATTTCATTCGCATTTTAAACACAATTCTTTTAATTCTATATATTTAATCTAATACAGATTCGGAATATGCTGAAGTCTTAAGATCAATTTTTAAGATTACATTTCTTCAACTTGCTTTCTTGGTATAGACTACTTAAACCAATCCTTATACATTCAAGAGTCATAAAAAAGGTTGTAAATTGTAATTTAAGTCCGATTTATTCTAGATAAAAGATTGAATAAATCCTAAAAGCTATCTTTTGATTTCGAATATCTTGATCCACCCTTGATCCGATTTAAAAGCTATTCTCTGAAACTTTGTTTGCTTTCATCGTTTAGTTTATTATCGTCACTCCTCTCGCCCAGAATGAGATTGAAATTAACCCGATTTTAAGAACCAAATGTTAAAATTTCCAGAACAAATAGATTTTTCTAAAGATCGTTCGTTCTACTTATTTCCTAGTGTAGTGGATCTTAGAACGAGATTTTTTAAGTATTTTTTACATATTTAAACACGAAAAATGATTGATTTAAGCATTTTTGTTACTATTTCAGAATTAATAATATTTTTGATTTTCAAAATGTCTTATAATTTTTATGATTTTTATGTAATTTGTTTTTTTTAGTGTATATTTTTTGACACCTCACGTATGATGATTTGTAAAATTTCATTATGAATAGGCAAACAAACGAACTGCGATGGCAACTTATTGAACTTTATTATTAAAATTCGAGTTCAGTGAGAATTGTTTTTTATCGAACAGGTATCTTCAGCGACGCAGCTCATTTTTGGCTCAATGGGTATGCCAAATTTTGTCTAAAGCAGGGGTCGACAAAACACACATGCTCATTTTGGAGTGTGTGTGCTTAGACACGCGAGAGTGAGCTCATTTAGCACTTATTTGTTGTTGCAAAAGAGAACAGTATAAGCTCGTATACTGACGGTGTGTCAACGTCTCTGCCACAGAGGACTGTTGTATACACTTTAGACACGGACGTGCCGCACTCAGGTCTAAAGAGCAGCCAGAGGCAGTTCAAAAGCTGTCTATGCACCCTGAAAAATGCTCTGTGACCGTACTTTTTCAAAAATAATGAAAATCGCAACGTTACAGTCAATGGAGCAAAGTACCGTGCGAAGATTACCGACTTTTTTTTACCCAAAATGTAAGAATTTGACTTGGTTGACATGTGGTTTCAACAAGACGTTGCCACTTGCCACACGGCACCCGAAGCCATGGATCAATTGAGAGGCGAGTTTGGTGAGCAATTAATCTCACGTTTTGCACCAGTCCATTCGCCGCCACTATCATGTGATTTGACCCCACTGGACTACGTGAAGTCTCTCGTGTACAGGGGCAAGCCAGCCACAATTGCTGACCTCGAAGACAACATTATGAACCTTTACAAAACTACTAATTGCATACCGTTTGTACTAGAGTTTGAAAGATATACAAATTATTTTTTACGAAATATAAGAAATAGAACTCATTAATCTAACATTAGTAAGTCATAACCCTTTCTCACTGGGCGCAGCATTGTCGAAGCTGCGGAAGCCTGCAGCATGCGTTCACACCAAACTCGCAGCTTCTAAAACAAATGTCACTTCTGTAGTTCTACCTAGTAGGATTGCAAGGTAACGCCTAAAACACTCAGAAACGATAACCATATACATGTTTTATGGTTACACCATTTAAAGCTCTGCTGGAGCTTGAACTTTGCGACTTTTGAGTGACCACCCAGCCTACGTATTTCCCATGAAAACAAAATCTCGCAGCTTCAACTTTGACAGTATTTTTCGAAACTGCGGTCGGTGGAATAAACTATTACGTCTGTAAAAAACTTGCAAATTATGTTGCTTACGAGTGTTTCTCGAATGTAAAATCAAAGATTTATAGATATTATAGATGACGCATGTGAAACAGAAAACGATATTCTTGGGAGCTGACATTAGATCCCAATTTTGCCTTCTCGCTGCCTGTACGAGGAATATACATATGTATTGAAATTTAGCTATACGTTTTAATAAATGGGTGTTGGATGAGAGCAAAGATTTATTGGTGTTATAGATGACGCATGTGAAAGAAAACACAATTGTTCTTGGGAGCTGACATTGGATCCCACAAAAAAAAAAATAAAAGAGTTTGTATGAGATGCGGTATCTACATATGTAGTGCCTTTGGTAAAATAGAGACCTGCACGAGAAAATAAAAACATAGTTTTCGATTTAAGCATTGACCAATACAAAAATAAGGAGAAAAGATACATAATTCAATTTATAGAAGAGTTACAAATATTCATTTATAATAGCGGTTATATATAATATTTTAGCGCCTGTTGTAGATAGGAGGATAATGTTGTCCAGTTCTTGCCATTTAGTTAATTTATGACATCTGCTTCTGATAGAAAACGGCTCACCAGATGGGCGCTTCTTATCTCAGATAAAATTGAGCATACCCCAAGCAGATGCATGACGTCAGCGTGCAAATTAAAGAGAATACAATCTGTGTTAACAAAGCTGTAGTTGAGACGAAAGTGCCCCATACACCACACAAATTTTTGCGCCAAATGCTAATGTGTGTTAGTGAAATATGGGTGTATGCGTCACACGCATGCAATGCGTCCACCAATTTCACTAACACACATAAGCGTTTTGCGCAAAAATTTGTGTGGTGTATTCGGCGCTTTAGCATCTCACAGCGTTCCCGACAGATGAGTGAGATGGCTAGAGTGTCATAACGCTCATGAAAATAGTTGAGCTTTTCCAGATTCAGCTCCAGTTTTTTGTGTACGTTTCGGACCACACTTTGCCTGGCTTGGCTTAGAAAAGAGTCTCTTTCTCTGCTTACAACTTTCTCCAACAGCAATTGGTGAGATCTTTCCCATGATCCGACTCTTTAAAGGTCTATTGATACATTATGGATTGTCAAAAACATGGAATTTTTCTGATTCGGCATATCTATGACTTTCCGTATGTATGTAAAGTTGTTTTGCAGACCGTACAAAGTGGAGTGCATAGTTTGGAATAGTGTGGAATTGTTTTATTTGAAATATCAATTTTTGCTTAGAATGTATGGAATTTCAGATATTAAATAATAATTTTTGATTATAACGATTATGATGCCTGCGATGCGACGATGTCTACGATGTCAATTTGACAGCTATGTTGTCAGATACTTTTTGCTCATACTCGGCGAGGCCAAACATGTGAAATTTGTATTTACTCGTTCAGGTCTCTAATAAAAAACCGATAAAACTATCGAAAACATATTGAATTCAGCTAATTCTCTCTTTTTAGCTCGTTTGTAGATATTTGTGGCGGTACCAACGGCTCAGTCTGCGACATATTTAACGAACTATTAACATTCGGAAACATGTTGTTTATCGTTACAATTATGTGAAATTGTGGCAACGCTCCTTAGAAAATCGTCGGCACAATACAAACAAGTTTTCAACAGAGTTCACTAACAGGAACATGAGAAAAAGGGCAAACATTAATTTGTAAAGAGCCTTGTTCCGAATTGAACTACCGCATTTGGTTTTTAAGTCACAAGACTTTTCATAATTTTTAAGAGTACATTAAGTTCGTCTTTCCAAAGTCATTCTTCCTCTATGCTTCTTGTTCGTTTTGTCTTTACAATCGTTTTTCTTCCTTTTACTTTAATTATAACAGTGTTTCTTTTTTGGTTGTTGCGCGGCCATTTAGAAATATAAGTTCCGAGTATACGCCCCCTTCCAAAAATATATACATATGCATATAAACGAAAACCAGGCAAACGCAATCTTGCACATCTCGTCAGACTTTACGCTTGGCTGACAACGCGTCTCGCAAACGTTGCATGAAAAGTCGCAAACGAAAATTCCTCAAAGCATACATATATGTACATACATTCCCAAGCAAACAGCTCTCATAGTGGTTAGCATCAAAAATGGTCCAAAAATACATACTGCAAATATATGAATGAATGCGTCAATTCAGAACGCAAACTAAGAAATTCAAATCTATTTTAGAATTCAAAATTCTAATGTTATACTCTGCTTCAGAAATCGTTATAAGCCTGGCATTCTGATTTGCTAGCAAACCCGTTTGGTCAGCTCTTGCCGCAAACCAGTTTCGTGTCAAGTGCGAAAAAAGCAGCTTTGGAATTGCAACCAAACTGAAATCAAGTTGAGCTTTAATTAAAAACCTGGAAAAATACAATTAAAAATCCCTCGTCGGCTACAACAAAAACCTGTGCAATTAACAGTCGCCGCGGCAAAAGGCGAGAAAACAAAAAGTTTTGTAGAAAAATCTTGGCCAAGTGTTGTGTGTAATTGGCCAGCCAGCAGGCTGTAGCTGGTTTGCGACTGCTGGTCGCTGGCCATGAGCAACAGCAAAGCAACAGAAACGCGGACGCTGATCGGCAACGCGTTGCCGCCCCCTGCCCGATGAGTGGCCTTGGAGCTGGAGACTGTTGGCTGATTGCGCCGCGGCTGCTGCTTACCTGGCGCAAGCAAAACAAGACGAGCGCGTAATGAGGATGAGGACGGTTAATAAGCTTGTTTCATAAATTGAAAGCTGCCGCCGCGGCAAAAACATAAACAACAAAATTATTAAAACCAAAGGCTGAGGGAAAGCAGCAGCAAACCAGAAGAAGACGAAAAAACGCCATTTAGATTGCAATCTGGTAGCCAAACCGGCGAAACGAGCGGCGAGTGGGAAAAGCTTCGAAAATGGCCGCCATCATGGGGAAACAGAGGGGTCAGCCTGAGCTGGGACAGCCACATACACGAAACAAAACTCGGTCATAAAACGCTTCAAAATTGCGGCTTTGAGCCACAAATAAAGCAAAAAGTTAAAGAAGCAACATACAAAAAAAAATGCGAGTAATTATTTTTATTAAAGAAAACAAAAAACCAAACAACAACGTTTACTAACGACGCTGACCCCTACTTCCACTATTTTTCAAGTTGGCTTAATTAGAGCTGGTCACACTCGGTCAGAAAAGGGGGGAAGGGGCTGACCCCCAGAACTTGTTTAGCCAGTTTTAGCTAACAAATGGTCCTTGGATTTGGCCAAATTACAATTCGTTAAATTCTTTTTAACGACCTTAACTACCTACTTCTAACCTAGAACTTTTGTAGACATAAATTAATAATAGTAGCTCAACAGCTACTGGAGCAAGTAGACAATAGTAGAAATGAGAAAGGAAGCTCTGCATAATGCATTTTAAAATGTGGTGTACTTTGCACACTACCGAAAAGGTTGGAGATAAAAATTCTCTACTCCAGACTGGTGCCACGACTACTGATTATGCTTCAAAGAACTAAGGTTTTACTTAGATTTAATACAAAACATGTTCTATCCAATGTAAAAAAAACGTAGTTTTTTATTATTTGGTTGATAACTTCAAAGAAAATCGTTCACATGTATCAGAAATGAATGTTCTTATGAATAAAATTTCGAGTTCTTTCTTCACCCATCATAATTCCTAGACCAGAGGTGCCTAGTGCCAGCTTACGGTCGCGTAGACACCAATTGAAATGAAGAAAATATTTCTAAAGCAACAACAAACTTAAGAAACAGAAAGAGTAAACCGATTATTGTCTGCTGATTTGTGTGTCTGCTCGAGGCTTTCTGATACGCACGAAATCATTCGTCCCCCAGAAACTAAATCTACAATTTAGTTGTTGTGTTCGAGTTTGATAGACGCATAAGGATAGAAAAAAAAGAGAGAACACATATGAAGTTGTTGAACGGCTATCCTTAAGCGGAAAATAACAACGAATGCGCCGTGTGCGCATGGAGTTTGGGCACCCCTGCCTTAGACCTAGCCCACTGGGTGAATTGTCTGTTTCTAAACTTGAAAATATTGGTACTAGAATGGCTTAGCACACTGAACTATAAATTGAAAATTGATGCATTGCTAGAAGATAGACACATGTATAGTCTAACACTTCATCTCAAGTACCTGTCGAGAACAATATAATATGAAAATTCCAGACTCTCGCATATACTAGCTGAGAAAATTATGCGAAATAATTTGGGGTAGTTTGTGAGGCTTAGAGAAATGTGGGCGTATCACGACATAGCACACGGAGACAACCACTCGCATTCTGATTGGATTGATCACAATATTCGGTTCCTAAACGCATCAAAAGCAGACAACCGCATGAAAGGAGAGACCTTATAAAGACCTTAATAATACATTTGGGCTCACATACTGCAAAGGGTCTTTCAAGCAAAGCGATATAACTTGGGTAAAGAAGGCCAGGAGAAATCTTGAATGGTTAAACAGTTGCCCAAGAAGAATTATAAACAAAGGTATCTACTCTCTATGCAATATGAATGAGCAGACGGACATGCAATTCGATAGTGATTTTTCAAAACTTGAACGCTTACGGAAGATGAGATGCTTATGACCCTAAATGGGAGGATGGAATGGAATAATCTGGCGAGTTACACAGAGATGGCTACTTATTTTTAAAGAAATGTCATAAATGAAAATTTTTAAATAAGATGCAGAATCTGAAAGTATTTGAAGTACTGTTAAATGAGTAAAAAGTAAAATTGGCTCAAACAGCACCTCCAGGAGGGCCAGGGCCAAGTTTCTCTGAATCTCTTGGCGTGTGTGCTTATAATTTTTCGCACAAGAGAAATGGACCTACAGTTTAACGCGGAATCCGAACGGCAATAGTTAGAGAATTTTGCTTTTTCATGGCTAGTTACTTCGCAGTTGGCGCCAGTAGCTGTTGAAGGTGACCTGGTGTGTAAAACCTTCTTTCTAAAGAAAGAAAAAACTTTTTCTATTAGATGGTCCGAGGCGGGATCGAACCCACAACCTCCCGCACCAGCAGACACATATACAACTGATACGCCACGCCCGACCACACTGTAAAATGAGTGTATGCCTAATTATGTAAATGTTGTTTTTTGTTATACAACAGAAGGAAGGCTGACAGTTTGTAAACAATGTAAAGCTTTAAGCTATATAAATTATCATATAGAAAAAAAACATCTAGCTATCTATTCTAACTATCTAAAGTAGTGGTGTCCAACATGTCAAAAGCCTATCCCATGGGATAGAAACTCATAATTCTGCTACACACGTATATAGAGAGAGAATACGTGCGTTCTATAAATAGCACGCTCGGCGGCTTGATCTCTTACGATGCGCCTGTTCGGCTTTTTGTTCTCTCACGAGTCATTTATTCGTTTGCATGTTGAGCGTTGCTCGTGATTCGCTGCTACGCTCACAAGCGCAATGCTTGATTGTGTGAGTTTGGACACCACTGATCTAGACTCTTCCTTGTTGAAACTGAAAACTAAGCTCGCTATGTTTTAGCGTAGGACTTCTGGCTTGCATGGAGTGGTTCGGATGAGAATCTAAAAAAGATATTTTGGGTGAAAAAAAATGAAGTAATTTTTCGCTGTTCGATCGTCATGATTGATTCGTTCCCAATTTGTCTACGTTTTGGAATCATTTTACCATGTGCCGTGCTAGTTTTAGATTAATTTTTATTGGATGTTATAGGACCAATTTGGGCTCATTTTAGGAATAATATGATTTCAAACTTGTGTTTATTCCGGGATCAGTTATTTCAACATTTATGTTTAATTTCGGGAACATTTTGAGATATTTTTGGAAAATATCGGACTCGCATTTAGGTTATACATAATACTGATAACTGATATACATAAATCTATAATATATTTGTCTAGTTCTAGTGACAAGTGGATTTTCCGTGAACGTGGGGTTTGCCTTGTAAACGAAAACGTTTAAAGAGTAACAAACTTTAGTACTGTGTAATATATCTGGACCGACATTCACACTTCCGATCCCTCAAATAGTTTAAAGTTTTTGTTTAAGTTTGTTATTTATTTGGCGACCTTTCTAATGTTTAATTAGTGTGAGTTGGCTGGCTCTAGGTCCGAAAAAGTTGCGTTTGTTCACAACTTGTAAACAACTTATGCATTGTACCACCAAAAAGAGCTGGTTGCCTATACAGAACTGTTTCATCGTTATCCCTAACGACTCTTCAGTAGGCTTTTTGCTGAAGAAAGCAAAGAAAGATGAAAGCACTCATTGCTTGTCTATTTTTGCTTTCATTGCTTTTAGCAGTTCCCAACTGATCTAAGCAATGATTGTATGGAGAGGCAGTTGGCAATCATGCTTTCTTCAGCAAAAAGCCTACTGAAGAGTCGTTAGGGATAACGATGAAACAGTTCTGTATAGGCAACCAGCTCTTTTTGGTGGTACAATGCATAAGTTGTTTACAAGTTGTGAACAAACGCAACTTTTTCGGACCTAGAGCCAGCCAACTCACACTAGTTTTTGTTTAAGAATATTCAGTCCTGTTACCGTTTCCGATTTCAAACAAATCATGCGAAATCGAATTTGATTAATGTTTCCGTTTCCAAAAATCGATTTTGCTTACACCGACAAAAAAAAATTGATAGTTTTTCATTTCAATTTTACTCCGATATGAAAGTATATCAAATTGATATGTTAAAAATTTCAAATCGATACTTTTTAACATATCGTTATTACATTTTTAATATCATTCTGAAACTATTCAATATCAATTTAAGCACATGATACTATTTTGGATCAGAGTGATATTTTTTTCTTGCCTAATGATATGAAAATATTTATATTTTTAGTAAGTTCATTTTAATAAGGGTTATATCAACATAAAATTTATCTTTTTTTTTCTCTGTGTAAAACTGAAGATTTCCATAAATGTAAATCCTTATTCTACTTTCTCCAAGTTAAAACGTTAATCGATTGTAAATCAATGCTTTAAACGATTTCCCTCCATCCAATTCGGAAGAGAGAACAGACCCGATTCTATTTTTCAAATCGAGAAACTATCAAAACATTAAAAAATACTTTAAAAAGGTTAATGTTAATATTTGTTTTTACAATTTTATGACTTATTTAATAATGCAATCGAAGTCACTTCTAAAATTTGCTTTCAAAGATTCAATGATAGTTCGCTAAATGCGCTCTTAAAAGCATTTTGACATTTCAAATTGTCACCCAGATGCGTAAAGTCAATATCACACGTTCTCGATGGTATTGTGGCCAGGAGGCTACTCAAAAGGTTTGTATTGGGGCATTATCATGTTAAATTGCCAAGGTAATGTCTCAAAATAAGTTCAATACGTGTGGAATCACTTTTAGGAGCCACTCCCTATGTTATCTTAGATGAAACAAACTAATAGGAAATGGCCGCCCTCACCATGGCTTTGGTGGCTGGTTATATAATGTTCTTCCCTTTTCAAATCATGCAAATAGTAGATAAAACCGTCTGTTGCATCCAAACTAAAGCGGGACTCAACAGCAAAAACTATTTGTCCGTATTACATATCAGGTGATTTCGAGCGTCGCAACGCTTCGATGACCGGTGGGTTATTTCAAATTTTAATCTCTTTCAATGTGTGGCTTTGCTTATCAGCCGCCTGAGTTTTTCTCCGAAATTTAGTCGCATTGGTCTGCAAAGTTCGGTTACAGATTTTTCCCTAATCTATGAATTTTGTTTATAAAATGCCAGACAACAATTTGATTTCTATAAATTTGTCTCTATATGGGTGATGTCCCGATAAGCCAATATTTTGCCTTATTCCTTCGAAGTTATTACTGCACCACGTGTATATCGATTCTAGCAGATCCTAGTGAACATGTTACCCACCGTTTCTTAGCATAATTAATGTCATTGCTGACTATTATTTTGTTTAAAGCATTACAACTTAATCCTTACATGTGTGCACCATTAATCTATTCGATCGAAGCAACCCCAATTTAATAAATGAAACTACTTCCCAAAACCATTTCATTGGCTCTACTCATAAGCCGCCAGATTAGGGAAAAGTCATGTTAGTGCCACAATAAATACAATACAAATATCAATCAGAGATAATGTCTCCGCCTATCGCCACTCCATGGTCATGTTGATGGCTCAATGGAGGACAGAAATCCCTGCTATATACATTCCATATGTGTAGTATGTGCTTAAGCAATTATCCAGTCAGCTGAAAGAAAAACTTGCACAAATATTTAAAATATTCAACTGAACTAACAAAAGGCACTCTCCAATGGCTGGCAAAATGTTGAAAAGGAAGTTGAAAACGTACAGCGCGAAAGAAAAATAGTAGTTTTCCATCCATCATAAATAATGTTAAGCGCCACGGCTGAGGGAAAAACATGCACAGTCCATTAACTTTTTGCGGAGCGCGGAGCGGGGGAACCATCGATGTGGCCTCGACACTAAACCATCATGCCGCAGACGAAGACCACAAGGTGTATGTATGTACGTACGTTTGTGCGTATGCATGTTTGACATTTCGAAACCTCTGCGAGATTTGCAACCCAAGGAAATATGCCAAAACGAAAAGAGAGAAAAAACAAGTTGAAAACTTGCCTTGTTTGTTTACTTTGGCAACCTCGACATGGACCCAACTGCCATGTACCTTCTCATTTGAGCAAAGGTTAAGCTGAGGTTAAGTGGATTCAGATTGGGCAAGCCTTTCTGCTCGGCTGACGAGTATTTGCGTATATTATTATTCATATTATTTTAATTATATTTCAACGCTCCAAACGCCTGCTGAGCTTTGTTTCTTTTTGCATTTTAATCTTAAGTGCTAATAAAGTTAATTGTGAAGCGATTAAAGTGCCTAGGAATTGTGCATTTAGTTACTAAAGCGAAATATCATAAAGCTGCACCTCGGTGTGACTCAGTCGGAGTTTGAGACGATTAAAAGGGAGTTTAAAAAGTTGCCACTTTTTTGGTTAAACGATTCAAGAAATTTCGATAAGAGATGAAGTGTTAGAGTCTGGATTTTAATAGGCTATGTAAATCTCAACACAAGTTTGTTGTGTTATCAGACTGGCAAAGCAACTATTTAGATTCCTCCAATTCCCATGTGTGTCAGTTGTGGACATATATTTTCATACACGTTCAGTATTCATCATTTGATTAATTTTTCAAGCTTACCTCACATTACACTTAATTATTCAAAATGAAAAGAGAAATATTAAAATATTGGATCTAATCTAATCCTGATTCTTACATACAGCTCTTTCTATATGTTGCATTCATTTTCCGAAATGTTAATATTAACGGCGATTGACTTGGGATGTTGTTTTTTAGTAAGGAAGCCAGCAAGGCAATTTGCTTAAATCAAGGTTAATCTATGGCGGAAGTCAACTTTGAAAATTTAAAAAAAAGGTGAGGCGGACAATAAAAAGTCATATATTTCTTTGTTCCTTAGCCAACTTAAAATAATTAAAACAGTTGCGTGGTCCGTTAAAGAGAGATGTCTTCTGATCCGATGGAATAGCGCAAATTATGTATCGAATTTTGGTCAACTTGCTTTAGTTCCCCTTTGGTGTGGACAACCGAGCGGTTACTAATTTTCGTTTGTTGATAGGGGAAATACGGAGAGGGCTAAAAATTATAGATTGATGACTCGATACATGACACTGAGTCCTAAGTATCGACTGCCGTTCCAGGAACGGAACCCAGGTTCGCTACAACAGCATTTCAAATCCAAAGAGATTCAAACGCCACCACAATGAAGGATTCGCTATGTAACCAGAAAAACGAGGACCAACAACTTATAGCCTATTTCCACCAAAGAAATGAAGCTTCATTTCTTGAAATGACAAGAAATGAAGAAAATGATATCATTTCTTCCATACAAATTGTTGTTGCATTTTGCCCTTCATTTCCTTTCATTTCTCAAAAATGATGGCATTCCCCACGAAGGAATTTGGTATTTTTTTAAAAAGTATTTGCTACTCTCTGGCACTACTCGTTACTCTCTGGAAATAGAAAGTGTCATCACCAATAAACTATTGATTTGAATTTAAAAATAAGGCGCAATTTTGTTTATAATATAATTTAGTCAAAATAAGTTGTGTATTTAGCTTTCTGCTGATTATACAACAGCGTTAACAATGCGTTCGCCCAGGGTAATTGCTTTCCTGCCGGGTATGTCTTTTTTTGGGTAAATATAGCAAAAACTCCCCGTGAGTTTGAAAGTGGCGCCTGTTGTTTAAATCAAACCATTCAGCTGTTTTTGTCAACGTGGCATTGCGAATATCAAAATGATGAAGATTTGTCAATGGAAACAGCATCATTTTTAGAAATGAAAATTATAAGAAATGAAGCCAGTGGAAATAGGCTATTAGTTGGCAATTTCTAAAAAACAATTTCAGTCAGTTTGCTATTGGAATGATCCGCATTATACTACCGCATTATATTTAGAGCATTCGGAGCGCAACGCACTTCAAAATTAATATACTATCTAAAGACACATTCTAGTTTCATTCTAGTTCAACTTAATTTAATCCGTACAATCAAAATTATAAAAATTTCAAACATAAAATAATCATAGATAATCATTAGTCTTGAGTTTTATTTTTTATTTAGTGATTTCGCCAACGAACAAACATAACTGGCTACTACAATAAAACTTAAGATTAACAGTAACAATTAAACTACAAGAAAAAGTCACTAAGTAATTGTTTAAGAGTAACATTGTTGCTGCTGAAGTCGAACCGCATGCCAGCTGGAAGCCGATTGTATGTTAGAAATGCTCTAGATTTTGGATCATTAAGGTCATAGTTGGCTCTATCCGTCCCCGCTCTAAACGTAAACACCTAGGCGGAACATATAGAACAATTTATATTGCCGACTATAATGTCATTTAAAAATATTAAGGACGCAATTGTCCTCCTATCCTCAAGGGTAGAAATATGCATGAGGCGACATCTACTCAAATACGGTGGCAAAGGTTCTGCAGACGCTCCAGCCTGTTGACATGAACGGCAGCGGAAGGATTCCAGATGAGCAAAGCATATTCAATCCTAGAAAGCACTAAGGCAGTATACAGACTTAGCCGTGTATAAGTATCATTGAACTGTTTAGAGTTGCGCTTTACAAAGCCGAGCATTGATTTTAGATGCCCAGAACACTGAAATTTAGAGTCAAACACCACCCCTAAATGCAAGGCTTCATATTGTCGACTCAAAGCGTGATGAGCAATGAAATACGAGGTTACAATAGGCAGCTCGCGTTTTTCAAATATTACATTGAAGCACTTTGAAAAGTTAAGAGGCAGTAAATTCCGCGCGCACCAGTCGGCAACAGAATTCAGATCACATTGAGCGCGTTCACCAGCATAAATCGAAGACAAAAAATTGACTATTTCTGTTAGATTGTGCTGGTGAAAAGGCATGATGTGCAATCATGATTGCCAAATTTCGTGATTGTGTTAGATGTGAATACATCAAAGAAATAGTTTGCTAGAATTGCTTGATTGTGATTTGTTATCGATAGCACACAGCTGTCAGTAGTAAACAAACAAGGAATTTTGTCAAGGCAAATGCGAAATGAAAGCGGGAACCTTTCAGAGGACGTGGTTTCGTAAGTAGCTCATGGAAATTCGTGCAAGGCTCTGAAGGCTTTACTGGTTGTTGCGGAGGAGCAAAGCTTGAAAAGCCGCCTCTTCAATTGTTGTGACAGTACAAAAATATAGAATGGACAAAGTCAAGGATTATTTCATGATATTCCGTGCATCGTTAAGGACTCTCAGCTCATTGCCCATTAAATACTTTATTAAAATTAACATTTGCAGACCCTTCTTTGCGTTGCCCTGGATGAACTAATAGCGAAAGTAACTCTTAATAAAACCCAGCGTTTTGTAATTTGGCTGCTGGCAAAACACAGGAGTTCTTCATATTACTAAATGACCATTTTGAAATAGGAAAAAGATCTAGCCATTGGATATTCGAGTTTGTTGTGCATATTCTCACCGGGCTTACAACAAACATTAAATGACAAACAAATTCGTGAGGAAAATTCAAGTAGGATTCCAGGAGCAGTGGGTGCTATTGACGACGGTCATAAATTCTATTTTGCAGTTTGTTGTCAAAAATTCAAAATTTCCGCCAACAAAAAATATCGATTACTTTGTTGCCTGAAAATTCTATCAAACACGTTCACCAGCAGCCAAACACTTTTTTGTTGATTGATGATTTATGTTAGATGATTGGTGTGCTGGTGAACGCGCTCATTGAAGGGCATCAGAATCTCTAAGGTTTTTAATAGATCTAAAAAAAGGCAATTCATTATATTGTAAGCTAGGTTAAAAGTTTGATTGTTACTTTGTAAACAACTTTTGTGACCAATGACTTCACTTATAAGAATTATATCTTGTGTCATTGGGATATTAAATAAAATAAACCAAACTAAAATGTTCTAAAATCAACTGTCTTTTTTTTCCTATTAGGAACAACTTTTTTCAAACAAATTTCAAAGTTTGCAAAATTGTATCCTCATGTTCTAAGTTTTTTTACCTTTGCTTAAGAAAAACTTGCATTATATGTTAGAAAAATTTCCCATTATATTTAGAAATTCTTTTTTCCAATTAAGGGTGAATCGAACAGATTTTATTGACGAAATGCAACTTTTCACATACAATTTATAACTTTTTATTGGTTTTTAAAGTAACGATTTATTGACACTCAGAGACAAAACCAAGCCGATCGTGCTTGATATCAAGCAGCTTTGATGTCAAAAGTACGGTAGGACGGAATATTCTTGGATCCAAGCGGAAAATACTGAAATCAAGCATGAAATCAGGTTGAAATTCTTGATTTTAAATTAAGTCGTCTTCATATCAAGCATAGATCTTCTTGGTTTTATGCATAAAAAATATCTTTTTCAAGCATAGATCCTTTTGGACTTAGCCAACTCGACAATCAGCCATAAGCATGTAAGCAGCTTTCATTATGCCACTCAACAAACAACAAAGGCCGTGGTCGAGTGAACATGACATTAGCTTAGAAAACGTAGGAGCATAGTTTTTCTTATTATTTAATATTCTTTTTTAACATTGTCTATATATATTATACAATCCTTAAATCGATTTTTTCGTCAATACGAAGTTCGGAAGAAGAAAGAAATCTAAATTGAAGCCGATTTCAGTCTAGCCAATTCTAGCCAGATTTCTCTGGGTGTATTTTTCCTTTGCTCCTTAAATTAAATATCGATTTCCCGAATTTTATTAATTGATATAATCGATTTCGATGTTTTGAAACATATCAACTGCATTATTTGCTAGCCTTTGAAAGTATTAAAAAAAAAACTGCACTTAATGTATCTAGCTAAAAAGAGACCAACCCTCATTAAAAATCAACTCAGGCGGTTCACCCTAAATTATAGAAAAAAACTTTCTAAAAAGATAGACTAAAGTTCAAAAAAATCAGAAAAAAAATTTTATATATACAGAAATTTGTTCTTAATTTTGGTGCGTTTTTCTAAATTGTAGGCCGATATTCTTAAACAAAGAATGATTTACTATTTGTATATATTTTCTATTTTCTGAGTGCATGTGTTTTAAAAATCGCTTTCGACCTAAAAACGACCCGAATCGTGAGGGAATTGGTTTTAAAGCGATTTGTCACAACAATTTTCTGCGAATATGCTTGCATTTTTTTTCAAAAGTCACAAACTTTGCTTGCATTATTACATAATAATTATTATTATTATAATGTGGCTTTAACTTCTTTTTTTCAAGGATTAAGTAATCGTGAATATATATTTAGAGTGGTATAACAAATGATGTTAAACCGTCAATAAAAATTCGTTTACCTATGCAAATGCTTGGCATTGTAATAAGAGATAATTGAAATTTTTTCAATTTTTTTTTTTAGTAATAAATAGTTAACTTTTTGCTTCTGATCACCTGAAGCAGGTAGGTTGCAGGCCTTGGTCACTGCTTAGCAGTAGCCCAACTGGACTCACCACTTCTGTTTGCCGTCGGATACTGTAAAACTCACCACACTTCCATACACACACACACACACACACATACACACACAGTCAGCCATGCTCATGCTAGCGCTAACAATGTCTACAAACATAAGTGCGAGCGAGTCGGCGAATACTCGATCGCACAGCTCTCGCAACAACCGTGGGTGTGAGCGAGAGACAAGACCAATGGCTGACTCAGCCCCCTCCCACTTCAAAATGGAATAAAAAGTGATTGAGAGAGTGAAAGAGAGGGAGTGAGAGGAAAGGGGACAGTACCAAAATATTAAATGCACAGAGCGAAATTATAGATATTTCCATAAATATGTAAAACTAAGCGCTTTTTAATTGCTTGCCTGGTTTACACAATAAAATGTCACAGCAAAACAAAACAAACAACAAATCAAATGCACTTTTGTTGTTTTGTTGGGGCCACCCCATTTCCCAGGTCTGCTGAGCCTAGTGAAATTATTGCTAATATAAAAATATTGTTTTTTTGCTCGTAAAAGCGACAACGCGATCGGGAGTTTGGAATGGCTGTGGGTGTGCCAATGGCAATGGCTATGATTTTGCCTTTGTGTTGTTTTGTGGGTGGCTTCCACCCATTCCAAATGCGAGCTGGCGCGCTTCTTGAATGCCAAAAACGCAAATACAATATTTTAAGGTCTAATTTTTTGACGAGTTTTTAAACGATTGTAAAACTCTTTTCCTCGCTTCCCGCTTTTATGAGTACGCGGGCCATTCATGTGTTTGGACGGCTGAGTTATGGGCCTGGCCCAAAGATAGCTACGCCCGCTGCCGCTCGAATTGTTGTTGTTATGGTTGTTGCTGGTGTGGTTTATAGCCGGCACAGTGCGTCAAACTCAATCCAAGTGGAGACGCGTCGCTCACTGTGACAAAGCCGGGTAAACTGCGTGGCGTTTATTACGTGAATTATGACACCTCCGCCAACCATTCCAGCCATTCAACCTCGGCCAGACAAACTATTAGCAATGCCAAATTAATTGCAAAACAATAAAAGCCGCACTGAATATTGCATAGAAATGAGCGGGTGCTGCTTTCGGCCGCGGAATCCACATTTCATTTCCATCGACATCGTCAGGTAGTCGTCGTAAAAATGCCAATTACAAAAATCACAACAAATCATAAAAGTTTTTTAATTGCCGACAAACGGCGGCAATGGCGGCAGGCCTTTTGCTCTAACTGTATGGGGTAGTCCATCAATCAGTCAGTCAATCAATCAAACAATCCGCATGCAAATCGCAAAAGTCTTTTCATTTTCATTTTAATAGTCATTTCTACATCTTTTTATATGGAATCAATTTAATGAAATTAACAAATTGTACAGTTTATGGATTTTTAAAGACTTTGAACTTTCAAAAGATGACGAGTCATATTATTGGTCATTTTAATGAAGTCTGCTGCAGAATCTCTGTTATATCAATATTTTCAAAAGACATGTCTTTAAATAGTGTTTGATTGTTTTTCCAGAAATTATTTAAGGACTTAAAGCTTATAAGCGTAACCTTCTATTGTAAAATGGTTGAAGCTCTTTCGCTTTTTAGGTATCTTTAAGTAATTTCTCTACAGAAGAGAGAAAAGTAGGCCCTTTGAACTGAGAAGAAATAAAATCTAAAACAGTTGCACCCTCTTGATTCTGTGAACATTCTTGAACACTTTTAAGCGGGCTCTCATATGACAGAGTGGAACAGAAACAGACGAAATGTACAATAGCGACAGCAACAATGCAAACAGTTTCTTCTTTGTGGGATTGTACCTAACCGGAGGGTTTTTCAAACTCGTTTTACTATGTACCATGTACCAGTGCCCCGAGAATTTTCACTTAATGTTCCCCCCTTAGATTTTTGTCAGTGGAACAAGAAAACATACTGTTTGGTTTTCGGAAAATTAAAGTTTTCCCTCATAGGTTCATTTTTTCCACATTATCTTGAAGATTGTTTCTCATTTCACAACAAATGCATCTTTTTTTAAATAATTGTATACCAAAATATGTTAATAAAGGAACGTTTAAGGACGCTACCATTGAAAACAAAATAGTTTTTCTTACAAAAACTTCTGTTTCGACCGATCATTCCTATGTCAGCTATATGCTAATATGGTTTCCTCATTGAAGTACATATTTGAAAAAATT
Source organism: Lordiphosa magnipectinata (assembly GCA_037044535.1). Classification (NCBI taxonomy): domain Eukaryota; kingdom Metazoa; phylum Arthropoda; class Insecta; order Diptera; family Drosophilidae; genus Lordiphosa; species Lordiphosa magnipectinata. The sequence goes on from JBAMBO010004113.1 coordinate 95,365, forward strand.
ATCGTCATTACTGAAAATGTAATTTTCTGTCCTCATTGGTAGCTTCAGCATTTGCATTAAGGAAACATCTGCGCTATGTTTACAATCCACAAACTGACTGGCAAAAAAGAAAAAAACTAAAAATATTTGATATGAATATGAAGTTTTGTAGCTGCTGGAAACATGACATCTAATTTTGCTAAAGCTAGTTACTCAGACCCTGACGATTTTGTCAGAGCGGAAATTGTTTGATAATTGTCAGAGCCGCTCTGACAATGTAGTGTGACCTGGCAACAAATTCAGAGGTCGTAGGCATTGCCATGGTCTCTGTAATGGAAACAATTTGTGGAGGTATATAAGCAGAGTCCTTTATTGTGGCCAGCGGGAGCAGAACTTGACCACTGTGACATACTGCTATAACGACAACCCAAAACGCATCAGAAAATTATAATTGGCACATTAAGCTAGAGGTCATATCCATAGCCACACCCAGCTCCATGGACTGAAGGCGGATCATACTCGCCGGTGGTAGTTGACCAGAACAGTAGCAACGGGAGCAAAGGAAGCTATCATAGTAACCGGACTGCAAAGGCTAAGGGCTGTTTGGTCGTGGGCTGTGCAGGCACCGGAGGTTGCGACTCTGGTGATATGCATACTTTGGGTAATTTTTGTACCAGCCATAACCAGTGTTTGGAAGTACCTAGGTACAAATACCTAGGTACATACCTAGATATAAATTTTGCGTATCTTTTACCTTACCTCGCTATTTTCAAATTCGAGTACCTTTTACCTTACCTAGGTCTTAATTTTCATTTACCTTGTCAATAGGTAAGATACAAGGTACTTTCGTGCGATATCGATATCAATTGTTGTATTGTATCATCTCTACACTTTTGGGATTTTTATGATTTTCGGTCACACTAATTTCAGGCATATTTCAAAGAAATGCAAAAAAAAAACAGCGCGCGACAGCCCATTGTTTGTGTAGGAATTTTACAAGACAATAAAACTTAAACTTAATTATTGTTGACAATAACTGATCAGGCGCTAAATAATAAAGGGAATAAAGATTTACCGCTGATCTTGAATGGAACATTTTTCAACCCGAACGGGAAATGTCATCTCTGGGTAAATACTGGAAATTTACACAAGCATTTGAAGGTAAATACCTACACTATATGTATATGTACAATGTACATACATATGTGGACAAAAATTTGAATATTTACAAACATACACACATATACATATACATACATATTGTATTCCAGTCTATAGCACCAGTTACTTGCGAATTTGTATACGCAAACAATGTTGTTAATATATCATATATTTCCATTTCTTTACGCTAGAGGGTTCACCCCAATATCAATCAATGAGAGCCCAAAGTATCTAAGGATTCTAGTAACTCAACTAAGGAATCAGCAGGAGACATATTCAAGAGTTCCAGTATCTTGAATTCCAACCACGTATGAGAATTAAATGCATTACTAAATTCATTTTAACAAATGTAACTAAATTTTTTATTACAGCTAAATGAACGTATTTGCGATTAGATAAAAGCCGAGATGTTGCCGCTCTGCCATGTTGAAAAGAAAAGTTTGAGGGACCTGTTTGTGGCTTTAACTGGAGGTCCGGTAAAAATTCCCTGTTCAAAAACTATACGCTCTATGCTAGATAAGAGGAAGGCGGACTATAAGAAAAATGTCGCCAATATTTTTGAAAATACTAATTTTATCTGTACGACTACCGATATCTGGATTTGCAATAACAAAAGTTACCGGCCACTACATAGATAGCAATCTAAATCGTCATTCTCTCTTGCTCGCATTTAAGCGTGTGCGATTTTCCCACACACATGAAATACTTGCTGCGATATTAGCTGAAGTTCATAGAAAATACGGACTTGGGAATACCAATATATGTGGAACAGATACAGATTATTCATCCAACTTCTGTAAAGCAGTTTTTACAGTTTTTAAAAGAGTCCGACTTAACAGTAATAGAGCTGGATAGTTCAGCTGATGTTGAAATTACTTTGCCAAAGCACTTTAGATGCGCATCACATACTTTGAACTTAATTGTCACGAAAGATTCTGAACAGGCTCTACTAAACACATCATTCAAGCGATTGTACAATTCCTCCTTAGCAAAAGCAACGGCAATCTGGAATGCTGTTAGCAGATCCACAGTAGCTGCAGATGAAGTTGAGAAAATTTGTAAACTTAAATTAATAACTCCTTGCGCCACAAGATGGAACAGTTTTCATGACAGTATTCAACGAATTTTGGAACCAAAACACAATTTAAAAAGTGTTTGTACAACTTAAAAAAAAAACATTATTTACAAATACAGAAATTGTTTTTTTGCAAGAATTGTGTAGTGTCACTGAAATATTCGCTAAAGCTATTGATATTTTGCAGGGCGAATCCCGTTGTTACTTAGGATTTTTGCTGCCCACTTTAATTAAAGTAATACATAAGCTTGACAGTTTGAATAATTTGAAATATTGTGATCAACTTAAAGATGCTATTAAAAACGGAGTTTCAAAACGAGTTTCTTTTATTGAAAACTTGACTTCAAGCGAGGCAAAGACTTTTGTTTTGTCCACTATGACACTTCCAAAATTTAAATTGAAGTGTATTCCAAATAAAACCACCAAAACTGTAAAGTGTTTTAAAGATTGGCTTGTTGAAGAAATTACGGAAAACTTGGAAACTGTTGTCAATGAGAGCTCAAATACAAAGGATTCTGAAGACTTTTACGATACCAGTAATGGAAGATTTGATGAAACAGAGAATTATTGGGAAGATTCTAATATTGAAATGGAAGTTAAATTACTTGCCGATAGTAGACAATCTTTAGAATCTATACTTAAGTATAAAAATATTTGTAATGTTTTTAATAAGTATAATACCATTTTGCCTAGCTCAGCCTCAGTCGAAAGAATTTTTAACTGTGGAGGCCAAATACTTACTCCAAAAAGAAACAGACTAGGTGACGAAATATTTGAAACTCTTGTAATGTTAAATAAGCAGGATGGTATATAAGAAACATTTAAATAAAAACAAAGCAGAATAGTATATAAGAAACATTTTAATAATATAACATCATCTGAAATCAAAATGTTCCATTCTTAAACCTTATATTTGGATTTTGGAAGCCCTTAAAGTATGACCAAAAATGTTTGTAAGTAAATTTGTTTTTTTATGTTTTGAATATTCATTACTAATGAAAATGAATGAACTACGCTTTTAAATATAAAAGTACCCTTTTTGTACCTTAAAAATCCGGATACCTTTTACCTTACCTAGGTATATTTTCTGACGTTTACCTTTTACCTTACCAAGGTAAGAAAATCGAGTACCTTTCCAATCACTGGCCATAACAACTGGAGAAGCATCCCGAAAAAGATTCTCCGCCACAAGTGATGCAGCTGTCGGTATCAAAATGCTTTTAATTGGCCAGATTCCATAAAAAAGGTTACGACTCGCTCACTTACGAATCAGCTCCACTTGATTGTCCACCTCGCAGCTCTCCAAATAATTGTAGTTTTGTTTTTTAGTCTTCTTTGACAATTCTCTGACAATTATCCAACAAGTTTCATAATTTCAAGAAACCTTTCGACAATTTATCAGCTGTTTTCAAAAACAGGAGTTGGCAGGTTCATGCTCATTGTCACAGCGAATTGTTGGTTGCTCAGTTCTCGCTCTGACAATGAGCTCTGACAATTTTCCAGAGCGCATTGTCAGAGCTATGTAATCAGATGGGCTCTGACAAAATTGTCAGCGTTTAAAGTTCTTCCATTTCATACCCTTCTCTGTAAATGTCAGAATTATTAAGGGTGCCACTCAAATCATTGACGTGTTCAGACCAGAGGTCCAACAGATGGCTTGAGGTCTCTTCAGTCAAATTGCATCCACATTGGGAGTCTCTAGTTTCTAATATTTATTGTGTTAAGTTAATAAAAAGTTTAATTTATTTGCAAGTTCAAACCTTTTGCCATTTGGCGCCCCACTTATAACAACAGAAGGGCCGATTATGGGGCATGCACAAACATATATACAAAAAATCTGTGAATTGGCGTTTGCTATTGTTTGTCAGAATTTTTGCTACAAGCCTGACTTGGGATTCCCAAGCGGTCTTAGCAGTTCTGCCAACTCATTGAAGTTGGGCAAAAGATCGCTGATGATTGAACTGTTGGAAGTTTATGAAATAGCTATACGATCAACCTGCCAGTTTGTGGTGTTCTGCTTGTCTTGTTTTAGAATTATAACTTATTGACCTAGCTAGCTAGCTTATTGGCCTGCTAAAAAGTTCTAAGATCAAAAAGTTTTTCTTACCACGATTTTTTTCACGCACTCAATTACATAAGCCGTTTCGTCAGCGACGGTAATTACCATCCAACAGTTCAGCGGAAACTTAATTTGGGGACAGCGTGTTCAAAATAATATGGAGAAAAAATGGAACAAATAGTAGTAGTAATTCTTTATTTAAAATAATAATAGTCTTGCCAATTTGTCCTTTTTGCGGACAGGTCTGTCATTTTTTAAACTGCGATTTCCGAAAAAACTTTGAATCGTTCTCTATCCGGAAAAAATGCTTTTTTATCCTTTTGCCTTGTAGAGGGTATATTAAAATTGTCCAGATGTTTGAAACGCATAGAAGGAAGCATCTCCGACCACACAAACCATATATATTCTTGATCAGCTGAGTTGATATAGCCATGTCCGTCTGTCCGTCCGTCAGATTCTATGCTATCTCCTTCGTCAGTTTTTGAGCTATCTTAAACAAATTTCCACGAAGCCTTTTGGTACAAATACGCTGCACATTTGTCGGAATCGGCCGGATCGGATGACTATATCATATATGTAGCTGCCATAGGAACTATCGGTCGAAAAAGTAGTTTTAGTTAAAAAAAACTTTTTTGTCTTCAACGCAAACGTGCCGAAACCTCGTATTTCTAAGTTTTCTTTGCCATACAAAAGATATGTCTGAAAAAAAGTATTGGTGGAAAAATCTTTTTTGTTTTCAATGCTATCACTCCCAACCTTGTTACTGAACAATATTATATGCTACCACACAGTTCTGTCCAGTTTGATCCTAATCGGATGACTATAGCATATAGCTGCCATAGGAACTATCGGTCGAAAAAGAAGTTCTAGTGAGAAAAATTGCAGTTTAAATCCAAAGATTGACCATAAAAACACATGCAAAATGTCGTGCCCTTCGCACAGGTACACAAAATTACGTTTCAGCCACTTTCAACATCAGCTGCTTGTCGTCAGGAACTGCATCATATGCAGACGGAACTGATGCTGATTATACCACTCTCGATATGAATTAAACGAAAATAAAGATATTCAAAACTCCACGTCAGACGGCACAGACGTGTAAATCAATTGTCCCTGGAGATGACGTTTATAGTTATTAGGATATAAGCTAATATTTTAAACAAGAAGTTTATCCTTATCGACTTGGTGTCTAACCGTCTGTCAATCACTGCTACCCAACTTCTTTGCTACGCTGTCTAATACACCTGACTTCCCAGGTCTTCCCCAGATATCAGATCGTTCAACTGCGTAATTCAGAACCCAAATAGCGGTGTTTCCGTTTTTCAAAACTGTCCTTCAATAGTTTGTTTTCTAAATCCTAAAGACTGACTTATAAAACTAAATAGTGCCGACCTGTGTTCGCCATTAAGATCATTTATTATCTCGTGCAGTTGTAGCTCTGCCTTGCCAAGATGAAGCAATCGGTGGTCCCTCAAAATGGGGCAGACGCCGATGAAGTGAACAATATTCTCTTTTTCTCGCAAAATTGCACAGTAAACATGTGTGGTCGCTGCTAACCATTTTAGGAACCAAGTTTAATTCAAGAAACTCTCCTCTAGCCTTAAAGAGGGAGCGTATTTGATCCACTGGGAATGTGTCTTTGAAATAGTTCCTTACTCCAAGGTCATAGTGCAAATTTTGAAAAATAAGCCGTTCGGCGCATCTTTGTGATTCCTCAATGCATGTCTGCCTGTAAGCTGCATCCATTTTAAAAAGCGTTTGCTCCGCCTAGGATCCCCAGCTAGAATGACCTTCTAGGTTTCCTAGGTTTTCCCAATGAAGAAAAAATTGCTGACATCCGCGAAGTAGGGCCCGGGCCAATATGTTCGGAAGCCTATGTTCTGGCATACTGAAAACTTTTCGAGCATACTTAAATTGCATGTCTGCGGCATTTATATGCAGCTTGGACAGCCCAGTTTCGAGGTAGAGCATCCTGTTTGGCTTGAAGCTTGGCAAGCGTAACAGTTTTTTGACAAAGTATCGCAGCATCTGTAGTATGCATCTGACTACCGCCTCAAAGAGTTGATATTTTGTGCTGATTGGTACATCTTTCTTACTTAGTAGGGACAGCCATGTACAGTTGATAGCCATTTTCGCATCTTTAGGCTTCTTTTGCAAATGAAATATAAACTGAGCATTATGATATATCCAAATAACCAGATACTTATACGTTTTGACTACTTCCAGCTCAGTGACTCCCAATCGTCACTTTTCATTCAAAGAAGGTCTTCTCCAATGCCTTTTAAAAATTATGATCTTGGACTTTTCTTCTTATTCTTGAAGTGCATTTACCATTTTTTGCTATTTTGCAGGTGATTCTGCAAAAACCACAATATCATCAGCGTACAAAAGAGCTTTCACCTCGTGCTCATTAACAAAAATTCCTTCCGGGAGGTACTCAAGAATGTCATTGATGAAGAGAGCACTTAACAAGCAGCCCTGTTTTACCCCGGATTCTGTTGCAAACCATTCCGATTGCATATCGCCATCCCATATAGCTGCCTTGTTAGCGATGTACATGCTCTGAAGAGTGTTAATAAATTTCTTTGAAATGACCAAATTACTTAGCTTGTAAAAGAGTGCTCTTCTATCAATGGAATCAAATGCCGCTTGGAAGTCAACTAAAAACGCGTACAGTTTGCGTCACTCGACGAAAAGTATCCGCATATTAAGCGCAGATGTTGACAAAGATGTTGAGGAAGAGATGACCATTCGAAGATAAAACGGTTAGGCGTTTACACTGCCACCGAAATACAAAAAATTGAAATCAATTTAAGGAAAAAAGTAGTAGCATAAGTTGCTTCTCTACAATTCTCCATACTTACAACTTGTGCGATTTATCTACAATAGCCGAACTCAAAAGAAAAGATTCGATGCTGATTTAAAAATCAGGTTGTTTCTTACTTTGTAAGCAGATGAAAATTAACTTAGATCCTTAAAACCAACTGAACTGAAGGTAAGAAGACCCCTGAACAAAACCATTTCCAAAACATTGAAGGCACATGTTCAGTTTATGAAAACTATCAAATGCCTTTAAATAGGCTTCTTCATAACGTCCAATGTGTATTTTGGCGTCAGTAGTTAAAAGTCTTGAAAAAAAACCAAACAAACTTTGTTGAATGACGCACTACCAACTCTGCAATTCGGATTTCGAATACAATTCAGTACATTTGCTCAACAAGTTTTTTCCGCTCGAATACCTAGCTGCCCGGGGTTCGACTTCACCATCGGAATATCTAGTAAACAATTCTTACTCTCGACAATACCGTCATCTTCACTAGATATTGGCCTCAGCTGTGAAGTGAAGCAATCATGCAAATCACTATACAGTCAGCTAGCTCAGTAATGGAAATTTAACTCAACTTTTATCTACAATATTACCAGTGATTTAAGATTACAAATTCATATAAAATATCACCGGATAGGTTATTAAATGAATTTTTATCTACTATAATCAATTTTAGATTATAAATTCATATAAAATATCACCTGCAATTTGCCACCTTATCTCCATTAACCATTCTGGTTTCAATTGAAAGCAATTAAAGTGCTTAACGAGCCTCATATAAAATCATAAATACACTTGTTCTACGCGTTATTCTCCACACACTCACAACCTCACGAACATATTGTAAAACAATTATCACCTGTTGCAAATTATACTGATTTTATGCCCCGCGCGTAATATCAGTGGCTGCCATGCTTCAACCTCGACCACCAAGCGCCGCCACCCTCTTGTCCCCCCCTTTCATTCACTCATAAACGCTGCAGAGACATCATAAAAATGTTTGAAGCACCGCCGACACCAAACAAAAACAACAACAACAGGAACAACACCCATAAATCCCGATTATGGTTTCTGGATTTATTGCACGTGGCAGCGAGCTGCCCAAAACACCGATCGTAGCACCCTGTGTGAGCACAGACAATTTTTGCATGCGAGTGAAGAGGGTGGGGGCCACTGACTCATACGAGAAGTATGTTCGACGAGTTTGGCACTTGTACTAACAAATGTTTCGTTTTATTCGTGAGCGAAAAGGCAAACGCAATGGCCTACTATAAATTATCACATCAACGCCCACAGACTCTCCCATCAGCAAACGAAAATTTACTTAGGCAATGAATGAGATTTATGGCAATGAATGTGGATTAACACTGGCAAGATTAAAAAGAATCTGAAGATGTGTGGTTGTCTGTCAAATTCAAATGCATAATCAATTATGAACAAGTAAGAAAGTCGGGCAAGCCCGACTGTAATATACTCTGTATCTGCAGTAGCAACGCTGCGGCAGCGAACTTTCTTTTGGTTATAACTTGACCAATAAATGGCGCCACTACTAGATTTTTAAAACTGACCAATAGATGGTGCCACTACTGTGACCATTTCAAATCTGATAAATAGATGGTGCCACTACTGTGGCGCTGCGGCAGCGAACTTGCTTTTGGTCATAACTTGAGTAAAGTTCATCCGATCTTTAACATTTCTTCGGCAAATCTATAAACAATGTTGAAAACTAAATAGCTCTAGAAATTGTATACAAAACTGTGGGAGAAATAACTTTTTTTCCAAATTGCGGGATCTTCAGGGGGCGTGGCAAAAATTGAAAGTAAACTGGATCTACCTGCAAGTATAAGAAGTATTTGTCCCATACATATCAAACCGCTATCTCTTACCATCTCTTAAATCTGTGCATTCTTACAGACGGACTTGTCTAAATCGACTCAGATGTTATTGCTGATCAAGAATATATATACGTTATAGGGTCGGAAAGGAATTCTTCTTCCTGTTACATACTTCTGCACAAATTTAATATACTCTGTGTACATTTAGTACAGAGTATAAAAACAGAAAACGGTTTGTTTCAAAGAGTAACGGGTATACCGAAGTCTGCCAGTACCGACTTTAACTTACGATCGAAAGGGTCGGTTCTATTTTGTGTCATAAATTCGGAATTCGGGAAGCTAAATTTTTAACCGCGAAAAACACGTGAAAAAATTGACAAGTCGCGTTATCAAGAATACAGTTTACCGAGTCATAAGTTACTCTTCAAGTGTGTTGTAAACTTTTGTCACCCAATTATTTCTTTTTAATCCCAAATCATACAATTAAACCAATCGAAAGATAGGCAATCTTTATTCAAGATGGTTAAATTTAGATGTAAATTAAGAATGTATTCTTGGATAGAGATTTGCCTGTCTCTGTTGACTTTTCAGACCGTTTCGTCTCAGTTTCGATTAGAAATTTCCAAAATCTCGTGGTATCACTAATTTTCATCAGAGATTGAATCTACTGATTTTTAAATAATCAGTAATGACTTTACCATAATATGTATTCTCATAGGTTCGGTCTTGATATGGTTCCGGGTATTGATTTTAATGTTGTCCAAAATCGCACGTGCTCCTAATCGTGTTTATCAGCACGTGTAAATGTATGAAAAAAAAACAAATTTTATTAACTTTTGCATTAAGGCCGTGCCGTTTTGTGCGGAAGCAATTTTTATCCAAGCGTGTAGATGCTTTAGTTTAACCATTCACCAGACCATGGACCCAACTTTCTTAGACTTTTCTATAAATTTTGTAATATTTCAGGGCGGGTAGAAAGTAAACTGTGGCTGAGATTGAGTTTAGACAGAATTTACATAGCGATTAAGAATGGGTGGGATAACGTTTGAATTAAAATGTTCCTGTCAAGATGTCAATTTTTAAATCGGCTTTGATAAGAAATACATCAAAATTCAATGTAACATACCAAAAATTTTAGGTTAATAGAACCCTGTAAATAATGCTGTTAGAATGAGAAACTCCTATACAATGATAAGATAAAAAAAGTTTCTAATCACATGCTGGAGAATTTATCAAACCGCAGAGCTGAAACAGTCCAAAATTTTTGACGTTTATCGATTGACGTTGCGTATTGTTCCAGGAAATCGAAAGCTACCATTTTAGTTCGATATAACGAATTGCAGACTTGAATCATCAAACCAAAGCCGACTGGGAATATCGATATTGTTTTAAATTGTGTCGACTTAAATAAGTTAATACACCTATTATCATAATATTTCATGAAAATATCATTTGACAACTTGGACAAGTGAATTAACAGCTTATCGAATAAGAGTTTAATGTTAAGTGTTTATTTTTAGCAGCGATTTTCATAAGCTAAAATTAAATGAAATAATCAAGCCTTTTCCTGTGTTAAATGTTCTCGTTTCCAAAAAAAAAGCGAGTAGGAGTGCTATAGTCGAGTGCCCCGACTCCAAAATACTCTGTACAATTGAGACACACATGTACATACATTTGCTCAACTTCATGATCCCCTTTTACCCATTTTCAATGGGTACAGTGTATAAAAAGGAATAGAAAGTTAAAGTATGAGTAAAATATGAGTATTTTAACTTTCTATCGAGCTCTTTAATTAATTCTTGAAAGTTAGAACTTTTAATAATGCCGATAGGTCGTAAGAGGAAAGGAAAACAGGCCATTATTTTGATAAAATATTTGTGATGGGATCTAACCAGTGTCTCTTTTACTATGTGTAAATGCCTTTAATCTGTAGGATCTAAAAATGATGTACTAGTAAATATGTTTATTTGTGCGGCCTCCCAGAAAACAAAATTGTGAAGAAAATAAAACTTTGCTATGTTGTACAAAAGTATCAATGCATTTGTTAGCTCGGAGACTTTTTGAATAAATTATAAAATTATTGTGCACTTTTGCGCTCTTCTTGCGAAAAATTAATTTCTAGAAGTTAAACCCAATTTAAGTGAAGCTGATTTAAAATTAATGTGGCGAGAAAGACAAGCATAAGCTGTCTGCATGGATGCCAGAATATAAGGACCGAAAGTACCTAATTTGCAAAAAATAGTAGCTAGAAATAGCTAAAAATTAAAAAAAAAAAATGGCCATTAAAAATTGCTAAAAGTCAAAATTTAAAAAACTATTGAACAACAAAAAATTACACAAAAATACTTTTCAATTAGTTAAAACTAAAATAATACTCAAAAAGTAGTCTGCAAACAGCTTTGGAGTTGGAATCTCCAGGTTATTTCGGAACCCTAGCCGAACCTGAATCGCAGCACAAACAAGCTTAAAATAAAACCCGTCTGTTTGATAAATTTATTAAACTCAAGACTAAAATAATAAAGCCTTCTGTACAGCCATGGTTCACAAATGAAATAAAAAGACTCATTATCCAACGAAATTTTTCGTATAACAGTTGGAAGCGATATAAAACAAATGACTTACTAACGGAATTCAGAAGGCTAAGAGGTAGGGTAAGAACTGCAATATATCATGCTAAGCGTGAGTATTATAATATAAAGTTTACGGAAGCCATATCGTCTGGAAAAACTTGGAAAGAGCTTAAAAAGTGTGGAGTCTTTTCTAAAAAGTCTGAGCCAAGTATAAATATTTATGTAAATAGCCTAAATGATCAATTCGTTCAAACTCAAGTACCTGATGCGCCATGCAATTCGTACCTGAGTGCTCTATCTATCTGTGATAATAGCTTTAGTTTTGTAAATGTTAGTCCTTGTGATATTTTAAAAAGTACTCTTAGGGTGAAGTCCAATGCAGCCGGTTTTGACAATATTAGTCCAAAGTTTGTTAAACTACTTCTTCCATTCTTATTAGATCACCTAACGCACATCCTTAATAATATAATTATGACTTCATCTGTTCCCGAAATGTGGAAGCGAGCCAAAATCCTCCCAATTCCAAAAACCAATGGGCAATTCAAATCGACTCTTCCGTTTCTATCAAAAGTCTTCGATCATTTAATGGCAATACAAGTTCAGACATATCTCACTTCAAATATGCTATTGTGCGACCAACAGTCTGGATTCCGGAAAAAGCGTAGCTGTGCAACAGCCTTAATAAATATTGTTGAGGAGTTTCGTGGACAGTTGGATGACAGTAAAGTTACATTTTTAACACTTCTCGATCACAGTAAAGCTTTTGATACTGTCAATCACGATGTTCTTTGTACCTTTGTACTCTTGTTTTCTGTCTATATAAATGACTTGCCAAATGTACTGTCTAAATGTAATGTCCATATGTATGCTGACGATGTACAGATATATGTTAGTCGCCCGTTGGTAGAAATTAATGAGTGTATTGTTGATTGTAATGATGAGCTAAACAAAATAGATAAGTGGGCCAAAAAAAATGGACTGAGCTTAAATCCTACCAAATCGAAATGCATTGTGATTTACAAGAAGGCCCTTAGTACTGCTCAGCTGAGCCAACTCCAGATAAATGGAACTAAAATTGAATATGTTGATCATACTACTAATCTGGGCATAATTTTCAATAAAACGCTATCGTGGGGTAACCATATATCTAAGGCAAGGGGACAAGCCTTTGGGCTACTAAGGCAACTTTCTATATGTCAAACGTTTTTACCTGTTCACATCAGATTACTCATAGCAAAAACGTATCTAATTCCTACTCTATTCTATGGCTTAGAAATTTTTGGCCACTGCAGTGTTGCTGATATCAGAAAACTCCATTTTGCCTTTAACTCGATTGCTCGATTCATATTCAACCGAAGAAGGTCTGATTCAATAACGCAATTGGCGAATACGATATTTGATCTAAGCCTTAAAAAGTGGATAGACTATAGAACTGTATTTTGCTACCTCAGCCAGAACATACAACCTAATCTGTCCACGGACTAAGCTGTCTTGCTCTGAACGACAATTTTTTAAGCCTGCAATCAAAACATGGAATAATTTACCTAATGACATAAAAACTATACGAAACGAAACTCAATTTAATAGTAAATTAACAGAATTTTTAAAAAACTAAATAGCTTCTCAGAAAAAAAAAACATAATAAATCAATAAATCAAATCTATGTATTAGTTATAATTTCTGCATGTAGTATGTAAGAGAATATTGTTAGCTATAAATAATAATAATTTTTTTTTTTGTAATTTATCGTTGTGACTAGTGCGTTAAAAATAAGTATCATCTTGGAGCACTGGGCTAGAGCCGAATAAATAAATTAATATAAATGCATCTTCTGTGAATTTTTGGCTAGTTAAAACTGAACTTAAATATTTGGCCGAGAAGTCAAAGAGAGTAAAACATTAGCTATATCTGCATAGTCCATTCGTTCGAAATAATATTAAATTATAAAGCAAAAAAGAAGGTCTTAAAACCATTCTTATGCTCTGAAAAAAAAAAAAATATATATATATGGATGATCAATTGGATAAATTTGGTATCCATTTGGACTGGATATTATTAATATCCCCTTTTGGGTAACTTATAAAAGAAGAATCTAAGAATCTTAGCAGGCTCAAGGTCGTGTATATATTATGTGCTAGACCCAACAACTTTCATCTAATGCAGCTGAAAATCGTTAAATGGTTATGAAAAAAGAATATTATATTATTACAGCTAAAAGGATATGATATTATATTCACTCAAAATAGATTTTAAGCGATCTTTTTTTTCTGTGTGCTTAAAATCTCATTTAACGTTTTCAGGTTCAACATTTTGAATAGACGACAGTAATGACCTAATTTGAAAGAGGTCAAACATGGCTTTCTATACAGGATTTTCCGTCGTGAAATTAACACAGGCAGGACGTTCTTTATTAGGCATGAAAAATTACTAAAATCACTCATGAACTGAAGCTATTTCTAATGATTATGCCCTAATTCATTACTACTTTTTTTACTTCTCTTGCGCTGTAAGGGGAATTTCAATAGCAAAAACAATGCATATACGATACATCTCAGTTTTAGTACAATGTTCTCACATCAAGAACAATTTTTGGAGAACGCAAAAACTAAATTTGAGTTGATTTTGTTCCGTTTTCAAAAACTTGATTTGAGTTAATATTGTTCCGCTTTCAAGAACATTTTATACTCGACTGCGAAAAAAATGTTATTAATCTTGTATCGATCAGGTAAAGAGCGAATTCCTCACGGAAGAATAAGGAATGGGACATAACCTCATTGGATTGGAAGGGAAGGGAGCCGGCGGAAACTAATATTAACAAGCGCTGGATAATAAATGCTGCTGCTTTTCCACCCATATTCCGTAGGATCAGAGGGACACCGCTGTACAACAAACTTTAGAGACCCACTACTCTTTATCCCACTTGTTTAATTTAAGTCTGTTAAAAAACACAAACAAATTTGCTCGGACTTGACTGGAAGTCGAACCCGGTACCTTCTGCAGTTTACGAACAACGTATGGGATGACGCGCTAGCTCATTCGGCCGTTGCACACTTTTGCACATTCACATCCAGAGGGCTACTTATACTTGGTTGAGCTAACAAGAGGTTAAGTTGAAAAAAAAAGAGAGCCAACTCGCTCTCTCTCTGCAGGAAACCGATTTTGGTGTTGTTGCATAAAACAAAAAACTATCCGATTTATACCAACTTTACTCATTCAAGGAACATTTGGAACATTTTTTTGTCAAGAATTTTGACAACATCTTGTTCTTATTTTAAGTTGAAGGCAACTTATTTTTTGAAGAGGTTTTCTCTATTATGAGTCATTGTTTTGCACTACGACTCATAAGTAACGAAATAGCTAAACATAATTTAAAAATTGCCAGATTTGTAGTTAATAGCACTTTCAAAAATTGAATAGCATTTCCACATTCAAAACTGCTAGATCTAGTAAAAATGGCTGTCTGCAAAACTTGGTTTTTGAAATTACAAATTGCTGCTAACCACTATGTTAGCTATAGCTACTTAGCCCTAAGCAATTGGAAACATTTCCTATAGTATAGGTTCAAAAACGAACAGTTTGATTAGTTTTGGTTCGGTTAATATTTTATAAATTTTACTTTATGATTTCCTGAAATGTTGATAAGCTCTGCATAATTATCACATTCATTAAGTAAGTTTTTGTTAGTCATCCGTAATCGAGCGAAATCGGTTTCCCACATGCAACAAAATAAATTTATATGTAGTATTTTGCTTTCTTTATTGGTTTTTGTAATTAAAAACCTGCCATGTTTATGGAAACAATTCTACATAAATAAACAAATCGCCAAGCTGTTGAATGCAAATGAACAAAAATTTAACGCGTTTGCATATTGACTTCTGATTTTTTTTTTTGTTCTTGTTTATTTGCTTGGCACGAGGAATAATTTCGCAGCGGTTTATTCACCTCCAGAGTCGACCAGAAAAATATTTTAAGGGAAATAACAAAAATGGAACAGGCAGCTGCACATGCTTTGAAATATTGTGGGCCATTTGTCCAATGAAAAGCTCATTTAGTTGAGTTCTATGGACGCTGTCTAATCAGGGGCCAGGCATCATTGGCGGCAACCATGTCGACGAGTCCGCCTTCGACTGGGGCAATATAAAATGTGACACTTTTATAGGGCACTTTGGAATGCGCCACAGGCCGCCGGTCTATGGCCGAGCATAACCAGTCGATGGCATTTGCATACATATACGCTCAATTTACATATGCATCTGGCAGATGCACTCCCCACTCTTAACGAGGCGCTGCCTGGATCGGAATGTGAAAACGTTTTATGAGCCAGTTTGGTTGGTGTTGCTGCCCGCCGGGCACAAACAGCAACCAAAGCTACAACCGTAGCCGAATGGCCAATCTATGTCTAAATCAAAATTAGGGCATGACCTGCACGCGTTTGAAATCAAAATATGTATTTGTATATGTATGTATATTTATGCAACAGAAATGTCAAGCCGCCGGGAAGAGACCCCCCCTGTCCCGCAGAGCTCTATTTGCGTCCAGTTAACGCGCCGAGGTCATAAAAGAAAAGCCGTCCGTGCGTCAGTCCCGGAGCTCGAGGCAAACTGAGATTCAAATTTTCCGTTTTGCCATCCTTTTGCCGTTGCTTACACAATTCGTTTTATGATTTTATTGCATTTACGCATATTGCCCGTTGATGTCGATGTCGATGCTCAACTGATTTATGGAAGCGACGCGAACCCTTCCTTTTTTTCGTTTTTGCCTTTTTGCCATACACAAATATGTACACAAATGTGCCGGGGCATATTCAAAACTCAAACAAAAAGGCAAAGAGAGCGTGAACAATGAAATTAGAGCAAAGCCTGGAGGGTGGGATGCTTGAATACAAAAAGGGTACAAAAGGATAGTGAATCTCTAGGTGTGTGTGAGTGTGTTCTTTGAGTTCTTTGCTTATGTAACTTTCTAAAAATTTCAGTTCACAAATTCTGTCAATTCTGTCTGATAATAAGAGATACAGTTTCATATTTTAAATTGTGTTTTCTTTTTTCTTAAGATTAAAATGAAATAAATAATCGGCTTTACAGCCACAAAAAGGGCAAAGACGAGCTTCTTTTAATCACTTGGCTTGTGTGCTTTTAATTTTCACACAAGTGAAAGGGAATGGTTGTCACACAGCTGGACGCCAATAGCTGGTGAAGGTGAAAGAATGTGCAATAGTTTTTTTATTACACGTTCCAAGGCGATTTCGTCCCTCCAATATCCAAGAGTAGCTAAGGAAGTCTGGTCTGGTTCCAAAATGTAAATCGCTGTGACCGACCCAATAGGGTGGTTACTTCAGAAGAGGAGACTATGCTTGGGTGGACCAAACACCAATAGAAATAAGGAACGAATCAAAACAAAAGAAAACGCAACGAAACACCATAATGAAAATAAACAAAGTTGTTTGTGTATTTCGCATTGGTTAGTGTCGATTAATGTGTGGGCGGAGTTTTTCATAACTAACATTATGGCACAGCCCTCATATAGTGTTTTCTTAAGTTCTAATAAGTACTTAAAAACCAACAAAAGATAACAGAAAACTTAAAAAAGAAAAGAAAAAAAACACCTCACCTAAAAGGCATAAAATATTCCACGAACAAGAAGTGGGCACAACCCCAACCTTCATGCCTATAAATCCATCGAAATAATGGATCGGATAAGAGGCGCGCATTCGAGATGAGATGAGAGAGCTGCAGCGCCAAGTGGGTTGAGTGCCAGACCAAGACACAGACCCAGACCGGTCTTGGCTCAATCAAGCCGCTGAGCCACCAAAACGAAATGAAAAAGAATGCCAACAAATGGGGGCAGTGTCTGCATCTTAGGGACTTAGTTCAACGTACGATTCCATCAGCGAGCATGTGCAACCGGCGCAAAGGAAATGGCAGACGACAACGCACAGAAAAAGGGAAAATGGCAAACAACATGTGAGCGCATCGAAAGTGGCTTTTAACCCCTGCCAGAGACCACCCCGCTTTGGCCATATGCTGCCATGCGAAACCACCAAACCTCACCCCAATCCAATTCGCAGCCGCCGCGCTCTGATCAAAAATTCCAAATACGTTTCAAATTTAATATGTACATTTATCTCAGCCCCATTTGCAGTTACGGAGAGAGAGATAGAGGGAGAGGGAGTGAAAGGGATGCACTGCAGCCATTTGATATTTTCTTTATGGGGGCTTAAATATGTATAACCCCCCGAGCTGTGTACGTGTTTGTGTTCGTATGTCTCATATTTCGACTAAAAATTCACGCCCTGCTTTATTCTATCAACACCTCGGCATTGTTGTTATAGTCCAACAAATCCCCATACCCTACCTCCCCACTCACCTCCCCACCTTCCGGCCATCAATGAACGATGGCGGACTCTGCATACGAAATGAGATCTGCGGTGGCTGGAGCCAGGAATATATGTATGTGAGTTGGGGCAGGAGGTGGGTAGCGGGAATTACACTTAAGTCGCAGCTTAAGCTCATACATACACGTAAATACGTGTATATATACTTTTGTTTATTTATTCATTTGACGGGATATGTGTACGCGGTATTAGCCAAGTTATATGTTTGGGCCAGTATGTACGCAAGTATAGTGAGTCAAGAGCTAAGTTTCGACTTCGAAATATTGTTATGATAAGATAGCACCGCAAAGGATGAATAATAATTTAAACATTGACATAGCAAACATAGAAAAATACATATGAGGCTACTCACTAGCCTTGATAAATTTCAAAAATATTATGTACCCTGCAGTTCTACGCCTCAGTACTGAATTTATCAGTGGTGATTCACACCTGAGAAGTATGAATTACTCCAATTCATGACTGATAACAGTTCTGTTTTCAGTACTACCCATGAAACTTACCCAAGAATTTAGTGCTGAAATCCATAAGTAAAAGTCGGTGTTAAGTTCAGGACTGAAAAGCATGTAATGCAGCCATTATTTCAGTACCAGCCCTTCCAAAACTGGGCTGATTCAGCTTTGATTCAGTACTAAGCGGTACTGAAGGGTAACAACTGAACCAAACATCCAATTGGAAAGTCTAGGATAGAGGTGCACACAATCAGCTTACTGCCGCGTAGACACCAATACAAACGAAAAAAATCTTTGTGAAACAACAAGAAGCACAAAAAATAGAAAGACAAAAAAGATTTTGGTTCAACAAAACGACGCATACACATCTTTGTTGTTGCATTCTAATTTTCAAGTGGCATTGGAGAGAAAGGGAAGAGAGAACACATTTGAAGTTGTTGTTACACTATGCTTAGTCTTGGGTTATGCGTGAGCGCTATACGCGGAATTTATGAGTTTTTTAATCCACTTTTTTTTTAATATTTCTACAAATTAAAATGCCTTCATAAAGAAATCCAATCTTCTACAACAAAAACACTCCAGCAAGCATTTCTCTGTAATAAGCTTGCTAGATAACGCAAATTCGTGATCGGGTCATTGCACTTCACAGTAGGTGGTTAATATTGAATAATCTCCTCACATATCTAAATCAGGGTCCCAGTGGTTAACATAGCTTTAGCCCAGCAGTTCGGATAACAACCTGGACTTAGAAGTTTTACTTCAGCTCACTGGATTAACCCTTAATGTATGATCAGAACCGTTATTGTTTCCTATTTTCCGAACAATACACTTTCTCATACCAAAATAAAACAAGTTTACCAAATCTGAAACACAACTGATCTGCTTATGGTATACACCCACACAGAAAAAAATCCTATCTATTCGGACTGAGATCAATCCCAAACGATGTCAGAAGTGGGTCAATCGCGGATTTTATCAATCCAAGTTCGAGAGGATTGACTTGAGTAAAAAAAATTTTCAATTCCGGAGCTTGACTTTATACGAGCTTGACTTGATCCTTCAGTCGGTTCCAATTAAGTATGTCTGACACTGATTTAAGCTCGATATTCGTACTTTTTTGATCTTGAAATCATTGATTAAATTGAGCCCGATATTCGAACCACATTCAATCTGAAACAGAATTGCTTTCTAAATGACAGAGACTGACTACTCGAACTAGGTTTGATCCCAAAAAAAAAATTCCTACAAGAACAGCATAAGACTTTATTATCTATCTTTCTGATTTCCAAACATTCAAAACTTAGCCAGCTCGAGGTCATTAGTTGTTGCACACACAACTTGCGAAATAGGACACACCACAATGGAGGCTGGTCTCTGCACTCAGAGAAAAAATAGAGAATTTCGCTTTTGAATCAAGAGCATTCGTTCTCAAAAGTACGGTGAGAGTGAAAATTCTTGATCCAAGAGCGAAATTCTTGATTCAAGAGTGAATTTTTGATCCCGACATTCCTGATTCAAGAGTTTCAGCTCTTGATCCAAGTATGAATAATTATTGATTCAAGAGTTTCAGTACTTGATCCAAGAACGAATAATTCTCAAAATAAAAAAATTCAAAAGAATATTTGGGGTGGGGTGGGTGGGAGAGACACGACCCGACCCGACCCGACCGACGTGGTCCGTCTCGTCTCCCTTCCCCCGCGTCCCACTCACCATTATCAACCACACCAACCCAAACCACCACCCACCAAACTTTGTTTTAAACTGTGATTGATTTTGAGATAACCCCACATAGATATTTTTTTTTTTTTGCTTACTTTTCTGGGACTTGAACACGGTACCTTGAAAGACTGAAACACACACAGGCGACGGCAGCTTAACGAGCTCAGCTAACTTCAGTAAGCTAGAAGACGCGACGAAATCACACTTATAAATAAAAGCAGTTGCCTTTCGTACGCATCGCACAACAACAAACTGCGCATGCGCTCTCACTCTCTGCGCTCTCAGTCTCTCAACGACCAACTGCGCATGCGCCCTCACTCTCTGCGAGAGCGACTCCAACGCTACTCTCTCAAAGTTAAGTTGCCCTCACCCCCCCTTGCCTAAAAAAAACAAAATTGAGAACGAATTTATCTCGATTCCAAGATCGAAATTCTTGAAAATTCAATAGCGACTAATTTTTTTTTCAAGAGCGTTCGTACTCAAATTATTCGTTCTAGTATTTTCTTAGTGTGTTTTTAAAGAACTTCACGGTTCTATCTTCAATAGACTTTGTCCATCGACTGCATTTCAGCAGCTGTCTTCTCATGTTGAAAGTTCTATAGCTGGTAAGGAATTCCAAGACAACATAAGTGCAAAAATCCCCGACCACCAAAAATGCCACAATAGCAAATATGTACATATTTTCACATATCAAACAATGGCCGTGTTCAGCAGACCAACTTGCTTTGATCAAGTACAAATTTGCATTAATCGTCCTACTGAACACGAGTGATACGACATCATGATAGCCAAATTGAGGTATCATGATATGATGATACTGCTCCCTCCACCAGCAGAAACTTTTTGATGCATAATTTTTTTCTGATACCTGCTCAGGGATCAATTGTTCTGCTGAACACGCCCATTATGTAGCATATTCTCCTTAGGAAAAAAATGTACAAATTTCAAATATGTGTCCATTCACCCCGAAGGTTTTCACCATTTTTTGTTATCTATGTCATTTAAAATTCATGGAAGCCAGAAATGATAATTGAGAGTTATATAGCACATGTAGCTGGCTGCACTATCTATACACCAATGGTGTAGAGACTAGAAATCAACAAGACCTGAATTCAAATCTGGGTAAGGGCTTGAAAAAATTCTTTTTTTTCTAACAAAATATGTACATATTTAATGGAAATGCTCAAAAAGATAAATGTACATTTTGAAATATGTAGTTGACAGAAAAATAAGTGTATGTGAGTGTTTCCATTTAGCGTGACTGCATTAGTGAGAGAGATTTTCTGAATTTAGTTTCAAACTTGCTCTCGCCATTTGCCCTTGCTCTTTTTAATTGGAATTTGCAGAATTAATTGATTTTCAAGTAAGATCCCAATTAAAATAAGCTTTTTCGGATTGATACACGAATTTTAGGATTGTTTCAATCCTCTGGTACTTGTTTAAAGTACAATCAAGTACGACTCGTAATTGGAATTTCAATCCGAAGGTCGAGATCAAATCTTTTTGAGCCTGATTTAGCTTCATAATTTTATACTTTGTACCAAAAGAACAGAGAGTATGTTAAGTTTGTGCAATAACAAAAATATTGCAAGATAACCGCGTGTCTCCTTGGACAAGACTTTTTTTGTGCGTAATGTCAGGTTTTGTTATATGCTCAAAAGATATTTCTCTACCTTGATAGACATAAATGATACAAATTTGTGTTTTCACGCGTGTTACTAGCTATTGTTGTCGGGAGCAAATGTGAGCGGCGGCCTGAACTGGTACAGAGTATATTACAGTCGGGCTTGACAGACTTTCCCACTTATTTTTTTTTTCTGTGAAGCTGTTATATTTTCTGCGATCTATGCGTTCATATAGACAGACAAACACAGACACAGCACAGCACAAACGAGAGCAAAAGCCAAAGCAATTTAATATGTTTTCTTTCTTCTCTCTCTTTTCTGTGCTTGTAGCAAAGTCTAAGCAACAGCCATGAAAACTTCTCGAGTATATGGTTAGAAAAAATGCAGCAGCAACATACGCATAGAGCATACGACTCCCTTCGTCCATAATTAAGATACTTTTTCACGAATTGTAAACTTTTGATATACAATGCGTTGTTTTTCTTAGATTTCAATATTTATTTTCTGGATTGGGGCACAAATTTCAAATTTCTGAATATGCTGGCTCTAAAGTGTTTGATTCATTTTTTCACCTATCATATTTTTTCAGACTTATAGCTGCCGGTTTATATTATCGTATCTTACATAAGAGAAATGGTTGGGGAAAAGAGAGTTGAGAAAGACATGTTGTTTTTCAAATTTAAATCGAAAGGCTAAACATAAAAATATATTAACGATTACTGTAAAATACTATAAAAAGCATTGCGCATTCGTTTGAAAAGCTCTCCAAAAGTCCTAAACAAAGTGTGCAAGAAAAAGTAAACGGGAAAAGATGACTTGGACAGGAGATTATGTTAAAAAGTGAATGGAATTATGTCCGCATCAAATTACGTTTTCCTGCATTTCAAGGCTTTCACCAAATGAGTGCAACTTGACATTTGCGTGGGTGCCAAGTTCGAAACGGCCTACTTTTTAATCCATTCACTTGGCTGAGATACACATACGTGAGTGTGAATGTTTAATTTCAATATTCTTTTGTTCAATAAAATGTTGACATTTGGATTTCTTCCAAAAAAAGACAAAACACAGAAGAGAAAAAAAAATTATAGTTCATGTAATGAAGTTATTACGAGGCTTAATGTTGAAATTTATGCGCGGCCATTAAAAATCGAAAGACACGTTTTTCGAATATTTAAGCTTTAGCCGTCGCCGTTTTGCTGTTGTTGCCGTCGCATAAATTAGGCGACGTGACTTGTTTGCGCCGGCAGATAACGAAGCCCCTCACCTGACCAGATATCCGCAGGGTTCAGTGGGAGTGGAGTCGGAGCGGCCATTGATATCAGCCAAGGCATCATCGCCAGATACAAAAATATACAATGCAAATTCCGTGTCAACGGCAGGGCCCGATCGCAGCTGCATTGCTGTCAACCCGATTAGTGATGCAATTTTAGCTATTTTATTGCTAGATTTTGTATTTAAGTAATTCTTCTTAGGACCAGCTAGAGGTCTCGTATAAAGAAATTGGAATTTCGAATTTCAGACCTAAAATTTTAAGAACCTTTAAGAACTTTAAAAACGACCATTGAAATTACTAAAATAATAACAATTATTCTTGAAACATTTTTAATGATTTATCGATACTTAAAGTAAGTCCACGACTTACGTACTTAATTCTAGTACAAAATTCTTGGTTTGACTTTCAATGCTTGCAAATCGGGACTTGATGATTCTTTTAAGATTTATTCAAAAGTTATTAGAGCTTAAACTTAGACATTCGGTTCTTATTTTAAGTATTTTCGTTCGTTTTTTCAAGAGTGTCTCGGGATTAATTTTAGATTTAAATGAAGAATAAAAACAAAATAACAATATTTCTACATCCATTTTTTGTATCATTTTGAGCTTTTTTAAGCAAGTATCATTTGCAAATCCATTAATTTTGGGCACTCAGATTCTGGCAACACTGATCCCGAGATTGCAATCAGGTGGCTGATCTTGTGGTTGCAGTCGGTGGTTTGCCAAGCCCAATTCTCGTGGCGCGATTTGTGCGAGCTTTAAAACCCCATTCGCGGCGACTGGCGAACTTTGTTGCAGGTTGGCGGAACATATTAATTGCATTTTATTGGCCTGGGACTAAGGAGGAGGTTGAAGGATGGAGACGGCGGTGGCGGCGGCGGCAGCAGCGGCAGCGGCTGCTTGCAGTTTAATAACGCGCATTAAAATCACAGATTTATTGCTACACGCAATCCGATTTCATGACTGCGATTGCAATGGCGATGGCGATGGCTTGGAAAACCGCAGTGACTGCAGCTCCTCCAGGCTAGCTCTGTGGCGTTGTTTCATGGCCTTGCATATGCATGAGGTGGCAATTGCGAGTAACCCGACAGCTGGCCTGTCATTGCATATACTGAGCCCGGAGCAGGAAAAGGAGGAGGGGTTTAGAGAGGCCATTAAACAAACGCCAAGATAATTAAAATATCTGAAAGGCTTTTCAGAAAATTCCCCAACAAAACGGCGTTTTGGCAAATTTCATTAAACATTTTAATTGCCGCCATTTTGTGACGGGCAACTTTCGTTTCAAATTGTTTGAATTCCCAATCCCAGAAAATGAAATACAATTTCATTTCCCGCAGACACAGGAATGCTACCCGAAAGGGTTTGTAAGTAATCACTTCAGCACGCAAGCACCCAACCAACCACCCACCCACTCGAACCCAAAACCCATTTCCAGGCCAAGCACGCAATTTTAAAACAAGCCTCACGCGTTCACCCAACCACACAGCCGCACCCTGGCCCAGAAGTGCGAAATAGCCCAAGGATTCATTCCCCTTAAAATTGTGATTTCGCTTTCGCGCTCCCCCATTCGATTGCGTAACTTTCAATCCTCCTCCTCCCGCGCATCAGCGCTAAAGTTATTCTTGTTTTTGTTGCTTTCTTTGTAAATATGTAATTTCCGGCCGGGAGGGTGTCGTGGCTGTTGGACAACCTTGCCAGGCCGCAACAGCCGTCGCACTCTAAATTTAGTTAATGAACGTTGTCGCTGCTGAGCAGGAACCAGGACCCCGTCAGTACACACACACACACATACGCAAAGTGACATGAATACACTCACGCACGCACATTTTTGAAAGTAAACAAAATTAGACATGATTATGTTTGTGCCTTGGGACATAAAATAAATTGGCTCCCAACTAATCCCAGCGTGCACGTGGAATGCTTGTCGCCATCTCTCGCCCTATGGCGGGCGTTTGTTGTTAGGGAAAAAAAGGCAAAAAGTTTCTTGTTTGATTCTTGATATCGCCAAGAAAAGCGAAAAGCAACGCTTCCAAAATAGCATAACAAGTTTTGCGTCGATAACATTTTATTACATCTATTTATTAGTTAAAATATATTTTGGACCTTGTTTTTGAACAAATCAAACAATTTTGTTAATTTTTAAATTTAAGACATATCAGTCGGAGTGTATAGTCGGAGTGAGCCATGGTTCTTTTTTTTTGGAGGTAGGGAGTTCAATCACGATGGTCTGCTTAGAAGTATTTTGTTTTCTTTAAAGCAAACAAAAAACCAGAAGTCTGTACTCAAACCAGGAAAAATGAAGTATTATCGACCTTGATATCCGATAGATATATTTTAAAATTCAAGTACAAAATTCTCGCTATAAATCAAATAAGTCCGGAATCAAATAATCTTTACAGCTGACTAAGCTCAATTTGCGTGAAAAAATATTATTATTACAATGTTAGATTTGTTCAGCAAAATTATTTGTTTTCCTTATAGCTCGACTATTGTTCATCCAATCTTCATCGTTTCTTTGGCGGATTGATAAATAATTCAAGAAAAAAGGAGGCTTAAAACCACAGCGGTTTACATTCAACCAGAAACATACCTACATCTATTTATCATATATCGATGTAACGCAAAACCTAATTTGAATGCCCTTTCAGTATAATCGATAAAGGATCCAGCAATCTTCAGCTTCTGTTGACTACTTGTGTCATTGTTCTTACTAAAAATAACTAGGCATTTAGATTTACTTGGGTTTATTTTAAGACCGTTACTCTTAGCCCATTTGCTCACTAACTTTTAACTTAACTTAATTCATTCATATTTTTTAGCGGAGCACTAACATACATTTGAATGTCATCTGCATACATTTGAAGTTTACATTTCGAATGGCAGGTCATTAAATTAGCTTGAAAAATAAAAGGTTCCAGGACAGATCCCAGTGAAACACCACAGTTTAGTGTCAGAGGGGAAGTGAAAGCTGACTACCGATTGTCGTATATCATGTAGGTATAATTTCATCAGATTCGTTGTTGAGTTGGAAAAGCTGTATTCTCTGCTTAACTTTGCTCATAGTATTTTGTGATTTACCAAATTAAATGATTTACTGTAGACCAATAATGCTGAAATGAGATTTTCGATACAACAGTGATGCTACTTCGCTATTTTCTGAACCCCGACTGCTTGTCATTTAGTAAAGAGTTCGGCTCCATATTGCTACTTAATTGTAAGACCAGAATATGTTCAAATGCTTTTGAAAAATAGGATTGAGATAGGACGGTCATCCTTATTGCTTTTTGGGATGCGTAATAATTTTACTGTTTTCCAAACATCATTAATGCAGTAATAAATATATGCGAAGCAGTATTTTTGGTAAGAGATCACAATTATTACGAGCTAACGAGTTCAGACACGAAATTTTCAGTGTCTGGTATGTCCGATAGAGTTTGCACAAATGTATTATTAAGATCATTGGTATCAATATTTTTGGCCATTTCTGGACCCGGTTCTCCCGAACCAAAATTTAGAACATCTTTGCAGAATTATTTGCATTTGAGGGTGACTTATTTCTTGGAGATGAGTACTCTTTGTGAAGAAATGCTGTCTTATACCGCTTCGCTATTTAAAACACCTCTTTTTACCGACCAAGAGTTTTGAAACGATTTTACAAGTTTGCGTCTAAGTGACATCACTTTGTTTTACAAGTTCAATGTTTTTATTAGTAGTCCATTCTTGTTAGTAAAAGATGATATCCCAGTTGCAGGAACAAAAGCCAAAAAAAAAATAGAAAGAAAAATAGAGGAAAGCTAACAACGCACAGTGGGCGAAACGGCCATTCTAGCGCGTCGAAATTCAATTTTTCAACTTCGAAAAAGCGGTACCGATACTTTGATTAGCATATAAAAGTTTATCTCAAAGTCTTCCGATATATATCTGAACAGCTGTGAGCTATCAAACACAACATACGTTTTGGCAAGTGCCTTTCAATTGATTCCCGCATTTTTGCAGTTTTTGTTAATTTAGCTGTGAAATATAAAGTTCTCTTTGTTTTACATAAAAGCTTAGTTATATATTAATATAAAGGTATATATTAAGCAAAAAATCAATGTATTAATGTATGTATTATGTATGTATTAATCAATCAATCAATTGACCCGTCCATATATGTATTACTTGTAAGACGTAGTGAAAGTAACGTGTATTAACAACCTGAACTTAGTAGAATACACCTGTCTTTCGTGGAGTAAACTTGTCAGTGTAAGTCCTTGTTGTTTTAAAATTTCCAATATCACCTGCTAATATATGCTACCCTTGCATTTGTTGGACGTTTTAGGCGCAGTGTCAGCATCAAAGCAGAAGCTTTTTTATTTTGGCCCCAGAAAGAATTTTCTGGCTTTGGAAAACTATTTTTTGATACAGGTTTATATAACAAAACCTGAAGAAAGCTGGACCGAATTGAAATTTGAAAAAAAATTGCGGGATTTTACCAATGGGTTTGTTTAAATCGCCGATATTCTTCCAAGCTATGATGTATTGCGATCATCGAATATCAATTCGGTGTTTATCCATAGATTTTCTTTATTAATACCTTATTTTCTTCGGAAAAGTGCAACTCTTAAGATGTTTAAAAAAATTTCGAGCGGTTTTATTTGAAAAAATTATTTTTTTCAAATATTTTTGTTGTTTGTATTCAAACTACTTTACTAATTCAAAAACAATGCTTTGCGCGATAATAGGAAATTCGATAAGCTTTCGATTCATACCTTGCTTGACTCCATCTAACGTTTCTGACTCGAGATTTGGCTCAAAATGTAAGTGTACCTACAGAAAAAATTAAAAAAAAATTAAACTTAAACTTAAGAACTAAAAAAAAATGTTATTCAAATTTATTTTTAATTTTTTTATTTCTTTTATTCCAACTTTAAAAAACTTGGGCAATCGTTTTGAAATTTAAAAAAAAAATTTATTTGTTTTAAATTGTATTAAAAACTTTTTTTTTAAATTTTTATATTGATTTTATTCCTACCTTTAAGAAAAAATAAGCAGATTGCGATTATCTCATTTACTTTGAAAGATATTAATTTCGTTTCGCAAAATTGGTCATTTAGCCCACTGTGCTACGGCTTGACCGAAGTTTACTTACGTTAGCAGCTTGATGGCGCCCCTAATTTGAGCATTTGCTTGCCAGTTTGTTTTATGGCAGCTATACGATATATTCATCCGATTTTCACCAAACTCCCCAAAATTGTGTGGAAACTGATAATATTCACAACTGGAAGGTATAATGCCGCTACCATTGAAAACAAAAAAGTTTTTCTCGTTAGAACCGACCGATAGTTTCTATGGAAGCTATATACTACAGTAATTCGATTTGGCAGAATTGTGTGGTAGCATATAATATTGATCAGTAACAAGTTTGGGAGCGATAGAATTGAAAACAAAAAAGTTTTTCCTACTTAGACTTTTTTAACGACATATCTTTTGTATGCTAAGCGCAAGATCAAGGAGGATCGCGACCGTCTGGTCCGTGAGGTGGTTATAGAACGCGAGCGCAGCGATAAAGAGTGCGATAATTGTCGTCTACGTGGTGGCAAACGGGTTAAGGCACGACAGATACAGATGATGGAAAAAGGAAACAGCTAGGCTAGATTAGCAGATTCATAAGAGGGCAGATTAACGTTGGTTAGTAATAGAGTAAAGGCTCGGTACGACTTAAAAGCGAACACAGAAGGTTTTCACAACGGTGATTTGGTGCTTCTTAATAAACCACGGCCGAAGAAAGTATTATCGAAAGTATTATATCGAAACTACAGACAAATTGGGAAGGTCTATTCACAAGCTTTTAAATAATCAATGATGGGGTGAATCGCACACAAAAGAGTGATAACCGAAAAGCGAAATTAAAGGTTATACTCCTCAAGAGGATGGCGCCCAAGCTTGGAGGGGATCTATAACTTGTTCGGGACGAACAAGCTTAGGCAGAGGGCAGTGTTACATATTTGACAAATCAAGTAGGCCGAGAATTGGGACGTGATACCGGCTCTACTACAAGCCTACGAGTTGCTTGTATCAACACATACTTGAACAAAGATTACAAATAAAAAGGAAACTCTTTTTTGGAAAGAACACACTTTTAGTTGTACCTTCCTAAATCCAGAGATACGGACGCTAAAAATCGTAACCGTTATCGTATATCGGAGATGTAAAAAACCGAGGTCGAAAAAATCTCAACACTTTGTGGTTGTCTGCAAATAGACAATAAAAAGATGTAGTTATAAACATTTGAGCTGCTGGTTCTTATTCTCTAAGCCGATCAATTTGTAAAGAGCGTACTCTGAAAGTGTCTTTTGTGTATATATGCGTATGTGTGAGCGACTCAGTCTACCGAAAGCATCGCATGTATGCAGCAAATAAAAAGAAAGTACATGAAAAGCTCATAGTTTATGAGTGTCCAACTATAATGATGGTATGATGATGGTATCCTAATTGTCAGTTCTTAGGCTAAAAAGATTAAATTTGGTAAATACCGCCCTGTGCCGAGTTTCGAGTGGATTTCCGTGAAGACGTTATCATGTATAAGTCAAATTTAAGGAATTTACATGTAAAATATAAACGAATCCGGAGTTACTAGATCCCGTGAGGCTTATTCTAAACTTTCCTCCGAGGTAAAAGCTATCCAAACATTGAAAGCAGTAAACCCTCAGTCTGCTATCATAACTTTTCCAATTAATTTAAAATAAAAGAATAATCAAAATAAAATTTTAAGTTTTACGAAAGAATGATTTTTATTTGAAAGTCACCAACGTCAAGTGTAATTCATATTATAAATAGCTAAGCATTTTGCATATGTGAGTTAGGCATCCGCTTGAGTGATGTGACCCATTTGTCCGTTGGAAAATATACACTTAATGGGCTTAATAGAAACCAATACAATTTGAGGCCAATAACGGGCCCAGCTGAGTTCCAACGCCAAGTCATTATGGCAAATAGCTCTGCAGTGTTTGTGCCACATGGTAGTCTCGGCGGAAGTTGATTTTAGCCAAGTTGCCCAAAGCACAGAACTGAATGTAGATCAAGTTCTGCGAAACTGCCGCCTTTTCCCTTAGAATTGGAATTGCGGGAAATGGAAATGTTCGCAAGCCACGCAACTAAGCAAAACGCGACTAGAGGCTATTCACGGGAACTTCTTGGAAGACGAATTTCATTTCGCTCATTTCGCTCCCAGACCCTGTACATACACATGTACATGCTTGGTTGACTCTGGCTTCCTTCCTGCGTTCTGTGGAAGCCGACTCACTGTGACATGGCAGCAGAAACAAGCACAATTTCAAAAGGCATAGGGCAACATGTCCCGCGGGGAATAGCGGGCGAACTGGCACCACCACCAATAAGCGGCAACTCAAACTCTCAAACAATTGCAGCCAAAAATTGTTCAGAGATAAAAACAACAAAGGGTGGGGCAGCCCGATGATGTGAACGTCCCTTTACTTGTCATTGCCCCCTCCCGTCCATTTGACTCCACCCCACTTTTGTCGCATTTTATCTGTCTTCTATTTAACTTTCGAAATTGTACAAGCTGTGTGCTTGGTTTAATCTATTTTCTATTTATTTAACTTTAGGAACTGAGCTCTAGCACGAGATAAGGACTTAGTAAAGATAAAAAAAATGTATGAAAATTACAGTTTTTTGTAAACTGGGATCACAAACCCTCGATTTCTTCCGTAAATTTGACTGCAACCACTACATAGCATTCGCTTAAACACTGAAATTTATTAAACAGACATAAATAAAGTATTTAAGGTAAATTAGTGTCGAACACATAAGACCTCCAAATTGAAATCACAAAATGTAAAGGCAGTATAATTGTTTTGTATGACAACAGTTAGACAGAAAAATCTAATTCAGCCTTCTGATTTTTGTTTTGCTTGACAGTTTTTGTGTAATTTTCTGCAGGTCATCTGGTCACACCGAAATTAAAATCAGAAACAAAATCACTTGCAGGAAAACCCCTAGTAAGATGTTAAATTTAAAAAAAAAAACTTTTTTAAATGTAGACGATTATATCGATAGTATCGAATTTGTTCACTTAAAACACCAAAAATGAATCGAATATTTTTTGGATTGGGAATGATCACGATACAACTAGTACGTATGGCACTCAGAGCATACTGAGAGCTTTTGCTAAAATCGAGAGAGGGAGAGTGAGCGTTAGAAAACGGCGAACGGCAGACACACTCAAATGCGGAATGTGTGTGAATAAAACAAAAATCAAAGCACTTACAGATTTACTGCAGGGCATTGACCAATTTACCAGTGCAACAGAAACCAACCCCTAAGAAATACAGTGACAGCAACACACTGAAGCTGTGGAATCCCTAAAAGAGAGTGCACTGAGAGAGCGCCATACCTGTCATAGTTGTATCCTGTGAATGATACTTATAAGCAAGCGTTGATGTGCTGCTGCTCTCATAGCTTTTATATACAACTTCAACGATCCTTCCCACATCCATTTGTTTTGGTTCATTTAAATTAAGGGTACAAACCTCTAAGTGCAGAAGGTTCGGTCCCAAACAAATCGGTCGGTTCAAACAAATCGTGAAGTATAAGGTTCGGTTCAAGGACTTTACTTATGGAACCTAATATTTTGTTTCGAACCTTAGTTCATATCATCAGAATTCTTTGGAACATTTTTGAATCTAACTAATCTAAAAATCCCGAGCCAGTTCTGCGGAATTCAGCTCCGGAACGGATCAAAGCCTTGATTTAAATCATTCTGAAAAACAAAGAATAAACAAATTTTTAATTGCCTGCTTTGTCTGGGAATTGAACTCAGGACCTTTTACACTGAACACGAATGCAAAGGCATCTTATCGCACTGCACCATCGCACTCGTCTAAGATGCTTCTTATTTTCTTCTGTGAGGTGGTTGGTTTTTTCGGCAACTTATTTTTTGAATAAATTTGTACTTTTATGTTGTCATTTTTATACTCTGTACCAAAGGTGCACTGAGTATATTGAGTTTTGTGCAGAAGTATGTTACATCCAGAAGGAATCATCTCCGAACACATAAAGTAGATCTATTATTCTTCGGCCGAGTCGATATAGACATGTCTGTCTGTCCGTATGAACAAACAGATCTCAGTGATGGTAAGAGATAGAGGTTTGACATGTATGGCACATATACTTCTTTTCAGGAAATTGTGGCGGCGATCACAAAAGCTAAAACGAATAAGGTACCGGGTGAAGAATGCAGAATTCTTCAAACATGCAACACCAGATTTTGTGAAAGAACTTGCGCGTACCTTTGACAGGATTCTCACCTACGGAGCAATACCTGATAAATTCAAAAAGAGTGTAATATTTCCATTATACAAAAAAGGAAACCCAACAGAGGCAAGCAACTACAGAGGTATAGCCTTTCTAAACTCGGCCATGAAGCTGTTCTCTTCAATACTCTTAAAGCTTAGCGAATGCCAGTTTGGCTTTAGGAAGGATTTTTCGACAGTAGATTGTATCTTTATTTTGTCATCGATCGCAGCCACTTATTTGCAGTCCAAAAAAAAACTTTGTGTCTGCTTTATAGACTTTAAGGCGGCGTTTGACAGAATAAATAGAAGAAACTTAATCTACAAGCTCAGCAACATAGGTATTTCGTCCAAATTTTTAAAAGCCCTTCACAAAATGTTCGATGAAAATTTTGCTGCGGTTTGGGATGGTTCACAACTATCAGATTGGTGTGAAAATATCGCAGGAGTAAAGCAGGGTTGCGTGATGAGTCCACTCCTGTTCTCGTTCTTTATAAACGATGTAAACGAAGCGCTGCCTGGAGGAATTTATTATGGCAACAATCACATAAAGACCTTACTCTACGCTGATGACATGGTGCTTCTGGCTGACTCCGCAAGTATGCTGCAAAGCATGCTGAGTCACTTAAACGAATATTGCAATACTTGGAACCTGCAGATCAATATTGAAAAATCAAAAGCACTGGTCTGGTCTGGAAGAGGCTGAAAAGCTCAAGATGAATCGTGGAGTATAAACAGTGCAGAGATTGAGAGAGTCTCGTCGTACAAGTACCTAGGAGTTACGCTTAGAGCAAACGGAAAATTTGAAACACATCTTAAACTAAAGCTGAGTAAATCTCTAATGGCGCTAAACAATACCTGGGGCAGTCTGATGAGTAAACAAAATGTGCTACCGAGCGTAAAATACAAAATGTTTGAGGCAACAGCTCGGTCTATTGTGTGTTACGCATCACAGGTATGGGGATACTCTAGACATAACGACATAGAGAAGTTGCTACGGTTTTTCATCAAGAAACTGTTCAAACTGCCTCGAAATATGCAATTCACCTGGACATATATTGTATAATGTATACATGTAATTATACATATAATATATTATATCCGAGGGGGACTATTTTGAAGTGGACAAAATATATATAGTATTGATGAATAAATAAATATTTTTTGAAAAACACAAAATTCGCGATACTTTTTGAACAAACTTCGTACATTATTATTAGAAAAATAAACTTCAAAATTGGTTAAAACCATTCGGTCATATCTTTACTTTTGACGTGCATCGTGTAATTTGGGATTTTAAATGCTTCCCTTCTGTGTGTTACAAACCACGTTACAAAATGAAAATACCCCTCCTCCACAAGGGAATTCAAATTCGCATCAAAGCGCTCTCTATTGACGAGTCTGCGCACTAAACGCATAATTCACACGCACCCTGTACACAAACCAGAGCCAGGGCTGTTAAGCGTGCAGCTCCCCTAGCGAGGAAAGCGGGAACTAGGGAACGGAGGCTTTAAACTGGTTAAATAGTGGTGCGAGTCAAGACTTACTTTTGTAAAAATTGAAAGTGCGTTAAATTGAACCCCAAATATTGAATAAATATAAAAAACATTGAGTTTAGAAGACCAATATTTGAAAAAAGTCAAATTTTTGGGCATTCAAGAAACTTTGCATGAATGTCAGTTAAGCTAAGGTTATACCAACAAATAATTTGCATAAATTTTGTTCAGCCAAGGAAATAGTAATGATCCCCAGATTCCTTATTTGATAAAATTGGTCCACGTGTTAAGATTCAAAAACCATAAAGTTTGGTTTCGAGAAAGTGCCACACGTTTTGTTATATCGCAGAGCCTATAGTGAGCTTGTTTTTTTTGTTGTTGCTACTTGTTTCTGCGATGCTACTGTTACATTCTTGGTCTCTGTTGTTGTTGTGTTTGATTATTTTTTTGGGATTTTCCATCCAAGAACAAGTTTAATTTACCAAAACCGGGTTTTGAATAACTTTAAATTAAATTACTTTAATTTAAAATCTAAAATTTCATCCATTAATATGCGATAAAATATGCAGGAGTGCTCGTACGAAAATCTCTAGAAACTTCCATTTCTCAAATCTTCATGATTATCTAAACTCGACTTAAAATTCCTTTCGACCTTTCGATCTTCACGATCTATCTATCTAATCTCGTAGAGCTTTTGATCTTTACCATCCGTCTATTTACCCGTCTTCATGATAATCAAAGCGCATTCGAAAATGTTAATTATTCAATTTTTGGGACCTTTGATTTACCCCCTATTTACCTGTATATTTACCCGAATATTTACCCGTCTCTTAAAATGTCTTTCTAACAATCTAAACTCTTATATGAATTTGGCAAATTCAGAGATTTTTTTGACCTCTCAATCTACACCTTCTATTTACCCGAATATTTACAAGTCTTTACAAAATTTGGCAAGTTTTCGTGATTTTTTTGAACCAATTAACCTTTACATCATATTGACCCCTTTACAACTGCCACCTATCAAATCTGCTTAATTGTACATACATCATATGAAAAATTCGCAAATTTGGGGGTCTTTGGACCATAAAAATATATTTTAATAGTTATTCTGCTATTTGAGGAGATCATTTAAGTCGGTCCTGCCGTTCTTGAGGTATAAATGGTGTAATCAACCCGACTTTGTTTTATATATACAGATTAATTAATATATTTATTTTATTTTCTTATTTTTGGGGTGTCCTAGAAATCTCTAGAGATTTTGGCCTCGGTTGGTTTGCAAAGAAAGAAGAGCGTCTGATAGCTCCTACAATTTTGAACACTTGGTCGACTTTTTATCTTTATTATTTTGTAAACATTGTAAGCGCAGAAAACCTATGATCAGAAAACCTTGATTTGGGAGGATACTGAACTATCTGTATTGTCCAATTTCTTTTCATATAAAAACATATGGTTCACTTGATTTAAGACTGTCATGACTCAAAAAACACGCTTTTTGCGTAAGTGATGCAGAAATATTCGCTATATCGTGTTCATTAATACTCTTCTAGTGAGATAAGAATATGTCGTTATTTCATTTTACTGGTTAATTTTCATGATCCATTGTCCTGCAGACGATATCGCTTTAAGATCCTTCGGCTTTATGTTAATATGTCATATTCACAAATTGGATTGATTAGAAATTAAAAGATGCATTTTCCAGGGAGAACATTAAACTTTATTTTCACAAAATCGATCTACTTTCCTCATTTAGTTGCACTTGAGCAGAAAGGGATAAAATTCTTGAATACATATCTGCCAAGGCTCCTACAATTTCCAATAAATTTCTGATCAAAGGTTAGCGTGGTATTATGTTGTGAGTTCGAGAAAATGCCAAGAAAATTTTCCCAAAACCAAGTGCTCGCTTTGCAGTCTAGTTTTTGCTCTCAGAACCGTAACAGTACCTGTGCAATGTTTAGGTTCTTTTCGGTTCCAAGAATATCGGCTCTCGGATTCCGGTATTCAAGAAATTTAAAATATCGGTTCCGGTTCTGGTTCTGAGCTTTAATCGGTTCTTTTCGGTTTACGGTTCCGGTTCTGGTTCCGGTTTGATTCCCTAGCTGTCACAGAACTTCAAGAGATTTAGTTTTCTTATGTGAAAATCTAGTTAGAAGGTTTGTGTCCAAGATAATGGTCCACCTCCTCAAACAAGGCATCTCTTGCAAAAAAAATTTTCCATCCAAAAAAATAATATTCAAAATTTAAAAATATTTTCGCGCCAGTCATGAAGTAAAACATGGCAACCCTTAAGCCGTTTGTTGGTACATAGATGGCGCCACCATAGATGGATGTGTGACTGTTCCAGTGCATCCCGCTTCAATCACAGTTCCAACTGGTTCGCACATCACTGGCATCTCGAGATAAAAGCACAAAACCTAAACTGTATTTTACAATAAGTAAACAAATTGGCCTAAATCGCCACAAATGGTGACCCCTTCTGAAAGAACAATTAACAATTTATCATTAAAATGGTTATGACTTGTGACAAAAAGTAACACCGATATATACATATATCTGGGGTGGCACCCAGAAACAAATACACAACCAAAATTCAGCAACAACAAAAGTGCAAAAGACATTAAACAACTAAAAATAAATGAAGTGTGCACGCACCCATACGCCGGCAAAGCAAACCCACAGTCACACGCGGTCAACCACACACGCATACATACATCTACAAATACATACGAGTGTTTTACAGCAGACGCCTCACATCTGCAAATTCATACTCATGTACACGGCCAAATCATACTTAAACACATGTGATCACGCCCAGAAACAGCAAAACAACAACGATCAATAGAAAAAGTTTTCAATTAACTAAACTGCATCGTGTCGTTCCTACCAAATGCTTCGCAACTCATAGTCGGAGCTCAACAGTACAGCCCCAACCTGTTCGCAGCGAACAAAAACTTTCATCCAAACACGAAAACGTCATATCAGAGTTCAAGGTGCTTCTTCAACCTGCAACCCTCCAAGAACCCATGGTCCAGTCCAATCCACCTTGTCAAAAAGAGACCGGAGGCTGTCGGGGTATCACTTATACACAGAGCACATGTCCGATCCACTGCATCGACGACATTTTCTACAGGCGACACATGTACAGTCAACTAGACGGCATCATCCACTGATATACAGCATCAAAGGTCCAGTCAACCCGACGACATCCAGCAAAAGTCTTCACGTCAAAACATCAATCGAATGTTCGAGCTTACGAGAAAAAAAGTCACTCAAACATTTCAACAGCATATGGATCCCATGTTCCTGCGCAACAACCAGACAAGCAGCCTCTTGAGCCTTCAAACACTGGAACCACACACACAACATATCATATATATACAAGCCAGCATTCAGCGTCAACTTCCCTGCTATGCCAGTCAACTCGACGCATCATTTAGGGGGGGGAGTAGCTGTGGCGGTTGCAGTACATCCCGCTCCAATCACAGTTCCAGTCACTGTTCCAACTGGTTCGCACATCACTGGCCACGATGGGAGCCCGCTCTTTTATCTACATCTCTAACTCAAACACACACATATACACAACTCTAAGCATTCTGTAAAACTCATTCATAGCGGCAAGAAGCCAAGCAATAAAACCACAAAACCTAAACTGTGTTTTACATTAAATAAACAAAGTGGCCTAAGTCGCCACAGATGGCGACAGCTGAGGTTGAGTGCCAAGTTGGTTTTGATTGACACGGCTGCCTTCGGTTGGTTTTGCGAAAAATTATTGAAACGCAAATTTTAATATTAATACATATTAAATATTTAATTCATTTGATGCAACCTATCTAGAAAAATAATGTTGTTTACGTTTCCAAAATTTATTTGGCTTATCAAAATTGTTTGGGTGGTGAATTTTCCTAAATCTCCTGACAAAACAGCAGAGATTTAAAACCAACCGAAAGAGATTTCTGGAACACCGAAAATTGGCTTTGGAATGGAATTTGGTTGACACCTATGCTTATGTTAAAATCAGGCTTTTAATATAGAAATTAACAAAATAAAAATTGAAACACAGATGGCCAATTTTAAGGGTTTACATTTAAATGGCCCAAAAAAATGCTTTTTTCAAGAATTTTTCCTAAAAAGACATTTAAATTTATTAATGTAAGAATTTGTACACATTTTAAGGTTACTTTTAACAGTTTTTTAACATTTTTGATTTGTAAAAACTATAATTTTGAAAGCTGCTACAGCTGATCTCCAGGAACTACACTCCAAAAAAGCGCTTTGAGGTGACCACGATTTGTCTGGTCTTAGTCATGCAAAAGCTTAACGCATTTCGTTTAAGTATTGTAAAATCTGCAAACTAATCGAAGGAAAAAGCAATATAAAATTTGTTTGACAACAAAAAACGATTTTTCACCCAAATTTTTGCCTTAATATAATTCTAAAAAAAATAAAAAAAAAACATTCGATTAATTTCTAAACAATACATTTAAAAAGCTTGTGTTAACACTTGAAATCGATCGGTTCAGCCGTTTCCGGGAAATCGTGGTCACCGACTTTGAAAACACTGTTTTGGTAAAAACGTTTTAAATGCACTGAAAATTGATTGCAGGATCGATCGACTTGAAAAGTTCAAGGAGTGCTTTTTTTGTATGAGAAATGTAAGGTCATCCGGGCGCCAATGGATTCGTGTAAGGTGTCTATGTAACGTGAAAAAAATAAGTTGAAAAAGATATGTTTTAATGGGCGCGAAGAGGCTTCAAAATTTTTGATAAATTTTCCATTTTTGTTCAAAACTGGGAAAATATCTTTCGAAATCGCTATGATTTGACAAATTTTAAAAATTGACGAACTGAAGCATGTAGCACAGATTTCATTGTTGACATTTTGATGCAGCTTTAGGCGAATGGGTAATTTTTAGTTTAATATATAAAACTTAAATTAATTTTTTTCATTTGAAATTTTATTGTACATTGTATACAAAACGAATCCGTTAAGGGGGCGCCCTCTCTAAATTTCCATTTTTGCTTTAAAAATGCACCCTAATGCACATCACGAAAAAAAAATATATATTTTCAAAAACTCCTTTATACAGCTTGTTTCTTACTTTTGGTAAAATGGTATGGTAGTGGTAGGAGTTTATGGCTTTCCCCACTCCCATTTTATCATATTACATATCTAACGATTTTAGGTTTTATTATTCTATTGTTTAATTGTTATTGTTTCCAGAAACTACATAATTTTGTTCCTATTTTTTACGAACTACTTCTGTTCATTTTTCTCAGTGTACACTCACACGTACGTACGCACACAAACAGCCCACATTTCCAATGGCAGCATCGCCTACGGAAGAAAACAGGTTGCCAGCTGATTCCCTCTCGCTCGCACACTCCATTGGCATGATGTCGTACACACCCCCGGACCAAACATACCAGCAGTCGTTGCCATCATGGCTGCCGCCTCGCGTGAGAGATTGGTCATTATGCTACAGCCAACCACCATCCGACTCCAGAGCACGTTGTACGCATGTCGACCGAAAAGCGATACACAAAATTCCAAAGAACCAGGCCTGCGGCAAGCCTCTCAACCGTTTGCTCGTGATTTAAAACTTCGACTTGGTTTTCATTGCGTTTTAATCAACTCGTGCAGTTACAATCACGGTTTATGGCGCCCTAGTCCCCGGTCAGCACTAGCCAAATAGACCGTTAAAGCAAAGCGACCGACCGCATTGCGATTAAGAATATTTATGAAATTATGGCCGCAATTACGCCGCCATCGCCAGCAAGGTACAGGGCACGAGGTGCGAGGTGTGAGGTGTAGAACGCGGCACGCAATGCACGGCGTTGGCGCTGGCACTGCCTGATGACTGTGACTGGCGCTAATGACTTTAGTACCTCTCATAAATCCATTCAAGCACACAAACAGAACAGAACGCCAACGAGCCAACTGGCCATTCATTGAGTGGCCGTGCTATTAAGTGCGCCATCAACGATGGCGCTCAATTGAGGAGATTCCATCATAAAAACGACCACAGCAAAAGGTAAAGGTCCTTAGCGGGTCCTTGTTGAAATGCAGTTAACACCTGATCGGTAATGAAGTGTGCACGAAATGGATGTCGCACCTTTGAGTATGTGAGATGGGGCCAAACAGTTTTTCTGCATGAGCGGTAGCTTTGAAGTGAACATTCAGAAGTTGTGAAACCTTGTATAAACCTTTAATAAAAAGTCGATAATCGAATTGAAAACTTGACGGATCATATTGGTCAAAGATTTTAATGATGAAGCGAAAATTAATAATACACTGTATTTAAACTACAGTCTACATTTAGCTAAAAATGTTCATTTGTACCCTGAAACTGTTTTAAAAATTATTGCGCTAAGTTAAACAGAACCGCTGTAGTTGAGTATTTTGACCACGATACTCGGATTTTGGGGCTGTTCAACAATATAGCAGGGTTCAGAATGGCTCGCTGTAAGCTGAGAGCCGCCTATCGAGAGCCAGGAGCACCGAATTAGGTCTCGCGGCAGGTCTCGACTCTCGGGGAGCCTCTCACTAGAGAGCTGCAGCTCCGAAGGGGCTATGGCTGGCAGCATTAAACTGGGAGCCGAGAGGTGTGCCACATGAGCCGCTTGCTCGAGATGTGGATTGCAGCTAAGAGCCAAGAGTTGTTCTTCTAGAGCGAAGGCTGACACTTAGACCGGTCGTTGGAAGTATTAAATCAAAGCTGCAAAACGGTCCAGGACCGAACTCAGCAAAACCGGTTGGGATTGTATTTTTTCCATCCCTCGAAAATTGAAAAATATTCGGTTCGAAAAATGACAAGATAATTTTTAAAGTACTTAAGAATAATTTCAGTATTTGGTACTTAATCGGTGCATTTTCTGACTCAGATGGTTTCACGACTTCGAGAAGGAAAATAAACCAAATGTTAATTTGTATTTAGAAAATAAAGGTTAACTTTCTATTGATATTCAAAGACTGGGTCCATTTGGGAGAATTGGAAGGGATCGTATGAAAGATTACAGAAATGAGCAGAATTTTTGAGGTTTTTAGGCAGGAGGTTTAATGGCAATTGGCATAAAGTATGGGAAAAGTTGTAATGAATTCCTCTAATTTTAATTATATGAGTTATTGGCTTAATTCACAGTACAACACTAAAAAAAAACCCCGGCATTAAACCATTAAGTTCGGATATAAGGAACTTCTGTCAGCATCGCCTCATACCAAGTTTGTCGAATAAAGCCTAGCAACACACAGCGACAACAATTTTAACTTATCTTTTAATGGTTCAAGTCAAAAATCTACAAAATTCAGCAAATGCGGACAGGGTCATTGGGAACGCAATATACAAAATGCAATTCAATCGTAAAATTGGTTAAGGTACCTCCAAAAGAAGTTAAACCTTAATTCTTGAATATCTTCAAAAGCCCACTGTAGATTTTTATAAAAATCGATATATATGATGTTCAAATGGGCTATTGCATGTCCATAAGGGACAGTGTTTGGAAGCACCTAGGTACAAATACCTAGGTACATACCTAGATACATATTTCGAGTATCTTTTACCCTTCCTCGGTATTTTCAAATTCGAGTACCTTTACCTTACCTAGGTCTTAATTTTCAAATACCTTTGCAATAGGTAAGGGACTAAGTACTTTTC
The DNA here is from genome assembly GCA_037044535.1 of Lordiphosa magnipectinata. Taxonomy (NCBI): domain Eukaryota; kingdom Metazoa; phylum Arthropoda; class Insecta; order Diptera; family Drosophilidae; genus Lordiphosa; species Lordiphosa magnipectinata. Next base: position 136,767 of record JBAMBO010004113.1, read on the forward strand.
GTACGAAATTATACTCGATAGCCAAAAAACCGCGATGTGAAGTACCATTTTTAGATTCACCCACGAACCACTTCATATAGGCCATAAGGCAGACCTGAAACTCGACCGAACTGCGTTTTCCAGTTTTACATAACATACTCAGTACCCCGAAAGATTGTATATATCTGATCAAGTTAAAAGCCACACAAGTAGCAAAAAAGCCTTAAAGTGTGTGAAGTGCCGCCCATCGCCGTGGCGGCTGGTACTATCCATCATAATTGATGGTTTTCCTTATAACTCTTCTATTGTTCATCCGATCTTTATCATTCCTTCGGCAAATCGATATATAATACTGATTACTAAATATGAGTAGAAGGTACGAACCATCTTTCTAAAAGACTGTGGGAGATAAGACGCATTTTCCAAATTGAGGGGGCGTGGCGAAAATTGAAAATAAACATGATCTGCCGGCAAATATAAGAAATACATATATGTCCCATACATGTCAAACCTCTATCTCTTACCATCTCTGAGATCTCTTCTTTCATACGGACAGACGGATAAGTTCAGATAAATTCTTTTTGGAAATAATATACAATTAAGATGTTTACGACTTCGAGAGTCCCCTCTCAGCATTTTTTGGAGGTTTGCTATTTTGTTGGCATTCCAAAAATCTTGTCAAATTGGTTACGTTCTGTTTAAGAAACATAAAGTTGAACAAGTCTAAGTATTACCCTATTATCTGAAATTTTTCTGTTGATATAGGCAAAATTGATTCAGCTATTAAAGAAGTTATGAACCAAGGCTTAAGCCAAAACCTTACGTTAAATAAATTTGGGAAGCGTTTCGCGAACCGAACTTTGGATTTTATTACTTTATTATTCGAACCAAATTTTTGCAGATTTGCTTCAAAATCTTTTTAATATAAAATTCAATTTATTATTTTATTGTTTTAAATTACATACAATTTGCATTCCTTTTATTTTAAGTATGTCGGTAATTTGCTTTGGAGTATTTTAGATTACTTTCTAAAATCAATTTTATAACCAAAATCAGTCTTGGATTTAATAAAAGTAGAGCTTGAACCCACATTTTTTCAAGCATTTTCGTAGTTATTGACTAAAAAGCAAGCTTAAAAAAACTTAAAATAGAACGCTTTTGTATAAGGCTAAAATACACGAAAATTGTAAAGCAGTTCCGGTCCGCATGCCCAAACACGCATGCACAAAGTTAGGTTCATGGTACAGTTTTCAAAAGAATTAAACTTTAAAATTTAGCTTGAGCATTGGTTAATAGCTAATTGGATCTTTTGCAAAAATATGCAATACTTTTTATACTCTGTACAAAGGGTACACGGAGTATATTCAGTTTGTGCAAAAGTATGTAACAGGAAGAAGGAATCATTTCCGACCCTATAAAGTATATATGTATATTCTTGATCAGCATCAACAGCCGAGTCGATATAGCCATGTCCGTCTGTCCGTCCGTATGAACAAACAGATCTCAGAGATGTGTAAGATGGTATGTACATTCAGGCAGATCAAGTTTATTTTAATTTTTTGCCAAGCCCCTCCCGCCCCCGCAATTTGGAAAAAACGTTAAATCTCCCTCAGTTTTGCGGCTAGATGGATTATTTATCGATTTGCCGAAAAAAATTATAAAGATCGTATGAACTTTACTTAAGTTATGACCAAATGAAAGAGATGGTTCCAAATGGTCACAGTAGTGGCGCCATTTATTGGTTTTTGAAAACAAGTAGTGGCGCCATCTATGATGAACGATACTCAAGTTATTACCAAAATAGAGTTCGCTGCCGCAGTGCAACAGCGGCGCAGAGTATATTACAGCGCCTTTCTTACTTGTTTGGGGTGAGTTTCAGATGTTATGGGTTGTGTGGAAAGTAAAGATCTTCTAAGTAAATTTACGAGTAACATTAGTTTTGTTGCTTAAAATAAATTCTCCTCAAATTTGTAGAGCAAAATTTGACGAGTCTGCATAACATTTGCAAATTTTTATTAATTAAGGCTCCAATTGAGCGCTGTCTGCCTTTAAAGTACTGTTTCAAGGACCTCTCGGTCCTTCCAATAGCAGGCTTCCATATATCGAATCCCAGAGACCCAATAAATCTAAACCAATCCAGTGCTATAGGTTTTTGTTACAAGAATTTGTGTTGTTAATTCATTTTCTATTTCCATTGTCCACTAAATGATTTCATTCGATTCAAAACCGGTCTGCAAAGCGAACCTAATCCTCATCGACGTTTAAATTTAAATCTAGGACAAACTTAAGGTTACTTTCCAATTTTGAATACGAGTGCATAACGCACATTTCGCATCCTGCATGACAACAATAGCAACTGGTGCAATTGTCGTAGAAACTATGGGAACCCATTAGGTGGCATTGACAGCAACCTTGAACAATTAGCACCTCCATTTATGTACGTAGCCTTGAAAGTGCACTATTCCTCAAATTGGATATAAACTTATGGCCCAAAGACGTGGCAGTTCCACTTACATGACAGCTTTATTCGCGGTTTGGCCTTTTGTGGTCAGTTGATTGGAAGACGTAGCTCCGCCGATTCACATTTAACCGGGCCACTAAGGCCATCCATCACAAGTCGTTGCTTAATTTTGCGGTATAAAATAACACTTTTTAATCACTAATCACAGTACATTTATATTTGCTTATATGTATCGATCGGTCTGTTTTGGAGTTATTTACATCAAGTTCGAATTTTGCGTAATTGTTTTTGCTTTTGGTTTTTTTTTTTTTTTTGGCGTTCGAATTCGATTTCGGCTGCTCACGCGCTGCGATCCGCTCTACACTAACAAGAAGTTTACGACCAAATGCCATAAAATTCGTTGTAAAAAGACGACGAGGCTGGAAAATGTGTTTTCCGTTTTTGCTCCCCGTTTCGTTTCCCTTTGCGTTGCGTTGAGTTTTTCTCTGTTGGCTCTTTGTGGTCGTGTGGTAGTCACTTCTTTCGCTCTCTCTCGTTCCCTCTCTTTTAGCCTGCTCTCCCCTTTTAATGGCATCTCGCTTGCACACTTGCGCATGTCTGCTCACACACTTACATGGAGATGGGTACACATTTGCCAGCCATTTGGCCTGTGTATGTATCTGAATTGTGTATCTTCAGCTTTTGTGTATCTCTAAAAATGAAAAAAAAAAAACTGCCCCTGTGCCTGTATTGGGTTTGTCTCCCCTGAATTTCTGGTTTTTTCATTCTTATTCGCAGCCATTTTTATTGCTCTCTCGCCTTTTATCCTCGTGTCCGTCTCCGTTTCCCTGTTCTTTGTATTAAATACGAGAATCTGCTTTTCCGTAAATTTATCGACAAACAGCAGCCGCATTAAGGCAGTTCCATTTAGTTGCAAAATGCCTTTTCCATTTTCCATTTTCACTTTAGTCTTACAGATTTCATTAGATCTGATCTAGTAATCACACTCGAACCTACGCGAACACGCATACATACGTATAAATTTGCAACTAATTAAATAATATTTAATCAATGATACAGATAAAACAGACTCGACTGCTAAAAGTATTCTTTTCTTCAAAAAATCGAATAAACAAATTTTTTAATAGACTGCCATGTTTCGGATTTCACTAAAGTGAATTCGAATATTTTGCATGGTCTGTTTTCTATTAAACAATCCCTCCAGTACGGCCGACCCACGCTGTATCAACGTTCCGTCGACGATTTTGTGACTGTCGTTGACGCTCGACTGACGTATTTTTCAAGGCGATGTCCGCTCAATACGTTAACGGCTCTCCAGGCACGCTAGGTCGACGCAATGCCATGCAGAGAAGCAACATAAGCGACGCTCGTTCGACCCAATGACATGCATGGGGCGACTTAAGCGACACTCGTTCGATCCAATGCCATGTATGGGCCCGACTTTAGCGACACTCGTTCGACACGCGTTCGGCCCATGTTACAATTTGACAGGCTGCACGACGCATCACCGTACAAAGAGCAATGTTGGGTTGACGAAAATAGAGTGACTGACCCCAGCCGTACTAGAGGGATCAAGGAAATCCGTATCAAACCTTTAGTTTCTACTAACTCTTAACTCGATGGATTCAGATTAAAACGTTTTAACTTGATTAAACCAATCAATTTGATACAACAGCACATTGAACACATTTTAAGCTCATTTTTGTCGAAAGTGAAAACCGAAACAGGCCAGATAGACTGTAAAACTCGTAAAGTGCAAAAACAAAGACCGGTCAATGGGTTAAATTTTTTCTCGATTTTCGGGCTTCGGAATAGGACACTATTAGGCACTATTTATTACAAGCGATGCATATGGGCATTTCCACCAAAAGGTCCAACAAGACCAACAAATTTAAGTTACCTACAAACACTCTGTTTTATCAAATTTTCAAGGGGAAACAGTTAAATTGAACTGATGTAAGCCAATTTTACATTTAATCATAACCCACCTATAAATATTCGGTTTTACGGCTGCGCTAGCCCGAATTTTCTAATTTGGACATAAATATTGCACATTTTTTGATAAAAGTGCCTATGGATTGTACTACTTTTCGATCTAAAATCTTTCTAAGGGTACAAAGGGTTATAAATGAGTGCATAAGAATCCATGAGAAACTATGTGATTGCAATTAATCGTAAGTTTTTGCTTCGCATTACACTGAAACCACATAAATAAAATGATAGAAAAAAGTGTCGCGTTCGCAATGTCACGTATCGAATCATATTTTATTTTGAAATAAAAAAATTAAGAAAATTTTTCGACCAACTAAATTCTAATTTACAGATAAATTATTCAACAACATTTTAAAATAAGTCGCACTAAATGGTTTTGGCAGATCTTGCTGAGTTTTGCTTTTATATTGATCGCTCTTTGATTGGCTTTATCTTGGAACCAGCACTAGGTGTGCTCTACTTTTTTCTCACTAATTAAAGTGCTTTGAAAGAGCTACAAGTTAAAGTAATAAAAGAAAAAAAAACTATTTTAATTTGACTTTAATTCCACTTAAAATGCGTACGACTGTCGCGTTCGACATCATGGAAGTACCCAAATGCTGCTGCTCGCTGTACAACAAACTACGACCAACTACTCCACCCGACTTGGTTCATTAAAGTCTTTCAGAAAAACGCCGAACAATTTTGGGAATCAAGCCCTGGACCTTCTGCACTTAACGAACAACGTAAGGAATGGCGTGCTAGCACATTCCGCCATTGCCCACTTTTTTAGCTACACGTCTAAACTGCTACTTATACTTTTCCGTGTGGTGATTGTGTTGAGTTGAATTGTGCTGAATTCACGAACTTTTTGAGAAAGTTTAGTTCGTTTTTAAGTTAAAGGCAACTTTTTTTCCGAAAAGATGATTCCCTAGTTATTTTTGAACAATTATGAGTTATAGCCCAATTACACTGGCGTCATTTCTTATCATTTTCATTTCTTAAAATTTAAACGTTTCCATTGACAAGTCGTCATCAGTTGGACACGTTGACAAAAACAGCTGCTTTGTTTGTTTTAAATAACAGGCGGCACTTTTAAGCTCACGTGGTCTTTTTGGAATATTTAGCAAAAAACAAGACATACCCGTCAGGAAAGCAATTTCTCGGGGCGAACGCATTGCTATCGCCCTTAACTATCAGTAGAAAGCTAAATACACAACTTATTTTGACTTATTTATATTTTAAGCGAAATTACGCCTTCTTTTAATTTTTATTTCAATCATTTTGTCATTTTTAGAAAATGATAAAAATGAAGGGCAAAATGAAGTGTCAAATCGTATGGAAGAAATGATATAATTTTCTTCATTTCTTCTCATTTCAAGAAATGAAGTTTCATTTCTTTGGTGGAAGTAGGCTATTATAAACCCAAACAGTAGAACTGCAAAACTATCAGTGAGTGTCACTGATTTGAGTTTTTAGACAAAAAGTCGAAATGATCGATTATATCGGTTTCTCCACTTGCAATTAAATGAATGAAAACAAAGAAATTCACATACGTATATTACAACAAACTGCATTTATTTAAACAAAAACATCAAAGTAGAAAGCATAATAACTTAAATTAATGAGATCTTCAGACTCCAATTCTTTTTGTAAAAATAATATAATCTTAAATAAAGACGTCTTTTAATTAATTATTCTCTTTCATCTTTTCACCTTTTAAATTCAATTTTCGTGTCTGTTAATGTGGTACGCAAAGTAAACGTGTGGCACACAATTTTAAAGAGGTATCGGTTGGTAAGCACTGAAATTAAATGTTTATACATAAGCGTATCATCTTGACTTCCATGTTTCATGGAACGTGCGTTCTCCAAATATGGACCATATAAACGATGGCATCGGATCGCTTATTCTCAGTATATGTAGCTATATTCTGCTCCATGAACTGAAACAATAGTTTAAAGGAAGCAGCTTTTCAAAAGGTGTTGTCAGCTCCGTATCATGGATTGACTGTTGTGGTGGGTTGTTAAGTACAGCCCACTCATTTTACAAAAATTTTGAAAGAATGAAAAAATGGCTGAACACTATCGCTAGTGAAAAATTACCACCGATACTGTGACACAAGAGATTGAGAGAAGCAGCTTGGCCCTCCTGGAGGTGCTGTTTGAGCCAATTTTACATTTACTGTGACACAAAACCAGTTATTCGATATATCGATAGTACTATGGATGTTTTTGCAGCTCTACCAAACAGGTACTGAATTTGACTGCTCCCCACGTCAAGGACTTTCAGGCAATTGGCCCAACTTCATCGATGTTTCATCTAATTTCGGTTTCGTTCAATGCATTTATATCAGAAATGGGCATGCACACATATCGACACACTTTTCACACGCATACAAGCACAATTTGCGTGCGCCCCATTCGTGTTCTATAAATAGCTTTCAATGCTTATAGCGTACGTGTGATTTTGTGCAGTCGGCCACGGCAGAGCTCCTATGCACACGAGGCAGCGCGCTGCCTCGTGTGCATTGGAACTTTGCGACGCGCCCATCTCTGATTTATATTGATCGGAAGCTAGTTTAAAACTGTTTAGGAAACGGACAATCGTTTCCCATTATATAATCTTAACCGAAATATAGCTATCGGCCGAGATATACGTTTTGGCCTATACCAAAAATTCTGTTTGTTTAATTCCCTGATTTCTATCTATGTTAAATAATCTCTAAATTGATGACACAAATGATTCAAACATATTTTTTTTCAATATTAGACAATTTTTTTTTGGTTTTCCAACCTGGCATGTTCGCTTAATATCTCGAAGCTCTCACTTGGACGGCTGAGCTAAGTTTTTATACCCTTACAAGTGCTCGTTTTGAAATTTTTTACTATTTTTCCGACCGATCGTCACCTTGTTTAAGGGCAGATTTCACATCTTCTACAAATAGCAATCTGTCACATAAACATACAAATAAATAACAGAGTAAATTTAAGGTTTATCTGATACAAAGCAGCTATTTGGGAGAAGAGAAATCGGCCCTAAGAACGATAAAATTGAAAACAAAAACGGGTGTCTCACTAAGACCCATGTTTCCAACCATGGGTCCTACGGCAGCCATAAGATTTAGTTATCCGATTTGGACTGCTTAAAACCATATGATATTCAAAATGTCCAAACTTCGGAACGCTATCCTTGGAAACACGCAAGTTGTTCTCACTCGGATGAGTCTCGGAAATCTATTCCAACCAAATTCCAACACAAAACCAATTCTCGGTGTCCCAGAAATCTCTTTCGGTTGGTTTTAAATCTCTCGTGTATTGTTAGGAGATTTAGCAAAATGCACCACCCCAACAATTTTGATAAGCAAAATTTATTTTGGAAATGTAAAAAATATTATTTTTCTTAATAGGTTGCATCAAATGAATTAAATGTTTAATTTGAGTTAATATTAAAATTTGATAAACATTTGAAAACATGATAAATGCTACACAGGGTTATTGCGACACTTGAAAATGAAAGATTAGCATCGAGAAGTCGCGACTAAATCACAACTCTTTCACGAGTGGTTAAGTTTGACACAGGAGTTCGGGACCGAGCTTACTCTTAAAATTCCCGAACAGTGGGAAGTACAACAGAACCGGCTAATACAAAGTAAAGAATGGACACTTTGGCAAGAATGGAAGGCAGAAGCGAGACAGAGCGCCACGAGAAACACGTACTCAAAGTTATGTTACAACTTGGCTAAAAATAACAACTTTCAAGATGCTATTGGAGCTATTATGATTTCGCATATTTTTATGGCTCGAGTGGAAATGCTCCAGCGTTGCTACAGACCTCACCACCAGAACGAAAACAGTTTATGCACAATGTGCAACTTGAGAGAACGTGAAGACACACAACACTTTCTGGGCAGATGCCGGATACTACAGGAGCTGAGAATGGCCTACCTGGGAAAACTAAGGCTGACTGAGGATGAATGTCACACGGTGCTAAATGGAAGGAACTGGATGGATTTGGCTGTATACATAAGCCACGCTATAAAATATAGGGATCAAATTGTACACGTGTCTTTATAAATGTAGTACTCCTATCTATAATTTCTTATCTTTTTTATGTAGCCTTCCATATATCAGTTTTAAATAACCAAATTAAGAGTAAAAAAGAAAATATGTAATTAATATTTAAGTCAAAACGGCTTTAGGCTAACGACAAATAGCCATGCCTATAATAAGCTATCTATGGCGGCGCCCTCTGTATACCAACAAACGCGCTAAGAGTTGCCAAGTTACAATTCATGACTGACTCATTTTGCATTTTATTTTTGGAGAATATGACTTAAATTTCAATTATAACTAAAAAAAATTGTGGTTTTCGATACTACCCTTTGCAAGTACATAAATAGACCCTTTGTGTACTCTAAGTGAAAATTACTTAGTTGTCTGAACATTAATGTCCAATCAAGACTAAAAGGGAACTCTAACCCCTTGTCTCTTCATCATATGCCTCTAATACTGCGTTTTTCATTCTGTGTAGGGATTAAAATAAGCTCCAATCTCATCTCAGTGGTGATTTTTTCGACAAGATCTAAGTCCTTTATTATGCACAATTTCTTATTCACATAAGCATTTATCAGGATATTATGTTGTGCATACAAACTGGATATCAGTTCACTTGTATTAGAAACCATATATTGCTCTGCCCGAAAGATATTTAGAGCAATTTGTAAAAAACCTAGCTGCACAACTGAGCTGTTTGGTTCGGGTATTTAAACTTCAATGACCAGCGGAACCCACCTTTACTTAGAGAAAGGTTCGGTTCAAAAACGGCATTAAATAATTTGATTAATATCAACTGATTTCTGTACTTCCTCCTTCGTTTGTTCTTGATCTTACATCACACGTTATACTGACTAAAAATAACACAAGGCTTCAAAATTAGACTTAGAAGTATTGGTTCCCCACAAAACGCGATTAAAAAGTTTCAAAATAGGCATTTTTTGCAACTTTAAGCTCAAATTACTAAAAATCTCGACGTGATGGACCATTTCTGAAAACAGAGTCGTGTTCAGCACATGAAAATCATCTAGAATCACCACCAACAACCCTTCAATATACTGAACCTTGTTACCTATTGTAATCTTCAAGTTGGATTTCCAGAATTGGCAGTATTCAACGCTCCTTAGAATTGAATCTATGTAAAAGCAATTCTGTTTGCTTTTCGAATTATGAACTGGGATTCTATTGCAAACTTCTTTTAATTACACTTTCATATTCAATTAACTGTATAATAATTTTGTAAAAAATTTTAGCAAACCTACTTCAGAGTTCAGTAATCAAAGTAATTTTAATGGAACGATCTAAAACTTTAGTCCTTAATCTGCGAAATGACAGATATAACTATGCGTTGAACGAGCCTTTCGTGTTTTCTGTGCCAATAATAACAAACTCTACCTATTGTCTCAACACTTAACTCAACATTTTGTGGTTTGTTTCTTACTCGCTCTCAGTCGATTATGAAAATATCGATATGAGCCTCGTAATTTAGGTCAATAGAGTCGCTAATTATGTTCCATCATTGACCCACGTATCAAAAGAATTGGAAAAGTATGAAACTTGATGGATGGTTTTTTTTTAAACTAATAAAACACTATACTCGAACAAGCTATTGCATTGACTAATCTGATGCACTAAAATTTAAGTTGCCTTTATAAAGAAGATTACACTTAAACTTGGAACTGGTACACGAACAGGATTTTGCCAAAAAACCAACACTCGCATAAACTTCATATAAAAGTACAAATATAATTACAATTTATTTTTTTCGTGAGCACGTGCACGCACGAACATACACGAAATTTTCAACTAATAAAGTCAAAAGCAACCACTGCCTTTCGGTAGACGTCATAGGTTCGGTAAATGGTTGGTATTTCAATATGTTTGTCAAATCAAAATGATGAAAAAACAACTCTCGTATATTCATTATGAATCCAAACAAACGAAACCTTCATTGGGTGTTACACCTATTAAAATATATTATAAATATGTCTGTCAACACGCACACGTGTGTTTGACATGCCTTCGCGGGCATAATTTTAAGACTTTGGGCTGCCAACCGGGCTGGATAGGCAAGTTAATTTCCGCAGAATGCTAATGTAGATTCTATGCCAGCCCCTTTGTGTGCCAGTTGCAGTTTTTTTGGGGGTTGCAAAATTTTATGGGCATTTTCCCTCCGTTTTATGAGCGTCCCTTTCTGCCGCATCGGAAGTGAAAGCAGTAGTCCCAGTCCCCAAAGGAAGCAGCCTAACGCATTGCATTTGTTTGCGCATTTTACGAGCTTAATTCGTTTGCCAGCTACCCTCCATTTTGGAGGGTGAAAAGCGCCATTTGCCAAATACCCAGACCGCCATCCACATCCACCCGCATCCACATCGGAGACCCATTATAATTTTACAAAATCCGAAAGTTAATCATACAAAATGCCCAGGCTCGGAGGTTAACGGTAATGGGAAACTGCGCATTGCGGCTGAGGCTTATGTTGACGTGCTATAAAAGTCAGCATCAGCGACAGCTGCTACACTCAGAAAAAATTAAGTACATTTCAAGTACAATTTTCGCCATTCCGAAGTACTTGATTTAAGACCGTTTCGAATTATTCGGTCAGAAAAGTCAATAGAGATTAAATCAAGAATATTAGTTCTTCAGATAAGTGCAACCAAACGTTGGTATTAGTCAACTTCAACAAATTCTTAAAACTAAAATTAAATGAATCAATTAAACACAACATGGTTTCGTTTTAAGAACATAAGACTCTTAAGCTATTCCTGATTGGTTCTGAGCAGGGCCGTACATCGAAATTACTGTTAGAATTACCATTACAATTTTACAACTTTCATTACAATTATTTCAATAATTGTACATAAAAATTTAATTATTGGTAATTATAAGTAATTGAAGTAATATCCAATGCAATTTTTCATTACATGAAAATAGTTGTAATGGTAATTGTAATGGTAATTAAAGTTTTAATTACCCAACAAATTTTAATGGTAATTTCAATTTTGAGCCTTGGTTTTGAGTCGAGACATAAAATAAGACTGATAAGATCTAAAGGTTATGAACTATCCAAAGACCAAAAAGGTTTAACTGAAGGACAAAAATCTTTATATACGCAATGGTATTAAACCAGTTGGGAATTCTAAGTCTTATTTGTATTCAATCTAAGGCAACTTGTACTTGAATTTAAAACCAGTTTTTGTAAACATTCATCCCAAAAGAACATTAATAAAAGTTACAAAATAAATGAGAAGTTAATCAAATCAGTCAATATAAGGCTATATGCGCATTAGAACTCTCTTAGTCGTTTTTTTAAGTGTACCATGACTTTTCACTTTGTCTATCCACGCGCTGCTTTAATGAACGTTCAATTGCGAATCAGCTCAAAGACAATTAAAAAAGTGGCAAACGGCCAGCAATTGGACTCCAAAATGTCTGCGACTGTCGAAAGAGAACGCGAGCGCCCGTCTTTATGATTCAATTTATCTTTTTATCAATTTGTGCGCTTTCTGGTCACTGCACGGTGGTTCGTTCGCCATTCAATTTCAATTTAACGAGTACTTAATTCGAGCAAGTGTTTGCTTGGCTGTAAATATTTATGGCTGGCCGTATGTACATATATCTCTCCATTGAGCGTTTCATAATTTATTGTTTTATTGCAGTTATTATGCATTATTTTTATAGAGATAATCGTAAATATGTCTGCCACCAATTGGGCCAAGTGTAATTAGCAAGGGCGTCCTTTTAGCCCGCCTAATTAGTCCACCCCGTCGTTATAAGTGGAGACAAGTGCCAAAAGTAATCAAGCTGACAAAATGTGGTCGGGTGGTAAATGTTTTTGTTTAAGAAATCTCATACATTCGACTATGTAAATTGGCTCATATTTTTAATTCCATTTGGGTGGTGACAAATGTCAAATGTGTGTAATTTGTAATTTAATTTGTTTAGTGTATACTTAATTCATATGCGTACATGGCGACCGTTCCAAAGGCGCATGTAAATGGATTTCTAATTGCAAAGAGCCTTTTAATGTTTAGGTAATTTTAGTGCCTTTCCCAAATAGAACAAGAGCTTTTGTTAAAGTCGTCCCTGCCCAACTTCGATATACCCGTCAGTCAGCGGAAGGAATGTTGATTAACAGAGCAACAACATTACTGTTCACTTATCAAAATATTGTTAGTACTCACCGCATGCTGCCCCCACATAAATGCCAAAATTTTTGGCCCTTAAAGAAAAGCCAAAAAGTAGGCAACACATTTTTAGCCAAGCCCAAATATATGACAACAGGTGATATTCTTATAACTCCAATATTTATTAACCGATCTCTATGAAAATTTCTGAGATTATAGATGTGGGGTATATAAATTTGAGTTTCGAAGCAAAGATCGACATCTTAAAATTGTGAAACTATCTGGATATGCGTGCACACAATAGGATTTCAAATTTGGTTGCTCTGGCTTTTCTAGTCTTTGAGTTCAAGGTGATCATACAGACAGACGGACATGGCATTATCGACTCGGCTGTTGTTGCTGATCAAGAATACATATATGTATATACAGGGTGGTCCATCTAGTGTGTGGAATTAGAACTATTCGTAATTTGACTTTAAAAACGTCAAATGTCATTCGGAAAGCGATTTACGAAATAAGTCGCTATTCGCTTGAAGAAAGTTGGGAAATATTAAAAACATATTTCCAAAGTGGTAAGTCCTCGACTCAAACTGTGCGAAATTTGAAAAAAACATTTAACAAAAAAATGTTCCGAAAACTCAATTTGTGGTTCAATTCGTGAAGCGAGTTCGTGTAACTGGAATGTTGGTGGATAAACCAACCCGTCTGAAAATGTGCGTGAACAACCATCGACGTTATCTCGCCATCGATCTCAACAATATTTCGCGCACTTCTTTGATACGAATTTTGCGCAAAGACCTTGCCATGATGCCATACAAAGTTCAATTGGTGCAGCAGCTAAAGCCAATTGACCATCCGAGTCGTCTGCAGCTCGCAAATTGGGTGGAAGATCGTTTGGCCGAAGATGGTGAATTTGACCGAAAAATCATATTTTCGGATGAAGCACATTTCCATCTCGGTGGTTATGTTAATAAAATTGTCGCATCTGGGGTACAGAAAATCCGCATATCGTCGTCGAGAAGCCAATGCACCCACCACGTGTCACTGTTTGGTGCGGATATTGGTCTCGAGGCATCATTGGTCCATTTTTCTTTGCAAATGAAGAAGGAGCCACCGTGACCGTGAATGGTGAGCGCTACCGCACAATGTTAAGTGATTGGTTCTTCGAGGAAATTGTAGCGGAAGACTTGGACGATATTTGGTTTCAACAAGACGGCGCTACGTGCCACACAGCGCACGCCACAATCGATCTTCTGCGCCCTATCTTCGAAAACCAAATAATCAGCAAATATGGAGATGTGAATTGGCCGCCAAGAAGCTGTGATCTGACACCGTTAGACTAATATCTTTGGGGAGCGGTCAAGGACAAATGTTATGCAAACAATCTTGAAACAATTGATGAGTTGAAGAACGAGATTCGAGTTGCTATTGCTGACATACGTGCCGAAACAATTGAAAATGTTTTCAAAAATTGGGTGGATCGAATGGGCTACTGCCAAGTCAGCCGTGGTGGTCATTTGACAGAAATTGTTTTTCATAAATAAATGCCATGAACCAAACTTACCAATAAATGTTCAACCTTTGAAAAAAATCGAGCCTTTTTTTATAGCATAATTAAATTCCAATTTTTAAATGGACCATCCTGTTCTTTAAATGGTCGGAAATGTTTCTTTGTTACATACAAATGTACAAATGTGCAAATGCACGACTTTTTTACTTCTGAGCTCTCCTATACATTTTTTCAGAATATTCGCTTAAAGAAATTCGATTCGAGTAATTGGAAACTTTTAAAGATGAATCTATTTTGGAAAAGATGATTTTGTAACGTACGAACTTAATTTAAACTTAAACTTAATTTTTAGTTAATTAGTCAAGTTCTCAATTTCACTTGCACAAAAGATTTGTGATTTATATTCCAAATCTAGTACCAAAAACTGTTTTTAGTCCCAAAATTATTGTGGAAGTGGAATAAAGAACATGGCTGATAGTTTTTTTCAAGACAGATTTGTACAGTGGAACGAGCATTTAACTAGCGACGGACAACTATCGATTATGAATACTATCGCCACATTTTACACCTTCCTCACAATAGACATTCGATTAACATGTCATCTTTAAATTTTTTTTACGGTCAGGGGAAGAAATGTTTAATAGCCTTCAAGTGTTCCTCAGGGGGAAAGCCGAAAAGTATGCAACATTTTGTTAACTCGCCTATTTATTATCCGATCTTTATGAAAGTTTGAGGGATTATAGATATTGCGAATATAATATGATCATATTTATAAGTTTTTCAGAATGAAGAAAACTGGTGTTAATCACTAAAATACTCCCTAACCCCACCCCACCTAAAAATAAAATGTGCTGAGTATAATCCCTTGCATTTCAACGCCTTAGTACTGAATTTATCAGTGCTGATTAAGACCTGAGAAGTAGGAATTGCTCCAATACATGACTGATTTCAGTACTGTTTTCAGTACTACCCATGAAACTTGCCCATGAGATCAGTACTGAAATCATGCCTGAAAGACGAGAAGGTCATGACGTAGTATACAGACAGGGCATGTAAAATTCATGGCTGAAATGATTGAAGGGACTATGAAGTTGAAAAGTGTATTATGATTTTGCCCAGAAGTTTGCAACTCAAAGAAGGAATCATCTACGACCACATAAAGTATAAATATTCTCGATCAGCATGACGAGCTGTGTCGATTGAGTTTTGTCCGTCCGTCTGTCAGTTTCTACGCGAACTAGTCCCTCAGTTTTGAAGCTATCGAGCTGAAATTTTGCACAGAGTCCTCTTTTGACTGCATGCTGCTAATATGTCAGAACCGCCCGGATCGGATGAGTATTTCTTGTAGCTGCCATAGAAATAGTCGGTCGGAAAATGGGTTTTAAAGAGAAACAAATTTTTTTAGCGCTCTTAAACTCGGTCGTTATTAGTATTATATGTTTCTAAACTGATCAGCGAAAATTGGTCGAAATCGCTAACCGTTGAAGCGAGCTTTTAAAATTGTATTAAAACTTCGCCACAGACGACGTTAGCTTTGCTTTCTCGTTTTTTGTGTCTATCGGGCAGACTCTAGCGTGAGCGCGGAGTGCTCGTAGCGGAATGGTCGGCACATAACATGTTAACAGAGTCCGAGTCAGCAGATGAAGTGTTTTTGTTTCGCTCTATTCAATGTTTCACGCAAATGCTAGTTTTTCCAGACAACGCGAAACTATTGAGCGAATGTTGCGACCACTAATAGTAAAATTTTTTGGCACTTTTTATCTTACTTTGTGATGGCTAGACATCCCAGTGCCTACAGCGCCACGGACATTCGACAGCAGTACATGTACCGATTTTTCAGATGGAATATTGATATTAATCAAGCGAAGTGTGCCAATGTCACCTACACTTTAAGGAGAGTCGTCTGCCGCGGAGTTTTCATGGAAGATCAACTTCTAGCCCATCTTCAAGGACACAGGTATCGGGGAATGTGCCTTAACAGGCGCCTGACGTTTGGCTTGCACATAAACCAGCTCACAAGGTCGCTGTATAGAAGAGCTGCTCAATTGGGATGGCTGCTAAATAGCAGAAATGAATTGTCATTAAAGAAAAAGTACAAGCAGACATTTATAGATATGAAAGATGACGCAAGTGAAACAAAAAAAAATTGTTCTTTGGAGCTGACATTGGATCCAAAAAAAGAAAAACAAAAAGTTTGATGGGATGCGGTTTCTATATATGTAGTGCCTTTGATACAAGGCAATCATTGCACCCGGATGGAGATACGGCCAGCAAATATTTGGTATTGCAGCTACAACGCAACTACACAAGATCCGTGTCCGTTGTGTGGTAGCATAAAATAATGAGCAGACACAAGTTTGAGAGCAATAGCATTGAAAAACTAAGGGCCGATTTCTCTTCTTCCAGATAGCTGCTATGTGTCAGATAAGCTTACAATTTACTCTGCTATTTGTAAGTTTATGTGACACATAGTTCGATGTAATAGATGATAAATCGGCCCTAAGACCTACTAAGTCTTTTTTCAGACATAGCTTTTATATGGCAGCTATACTATATAGGTAGCCGCTTTTCATAAAAGTTGGTAAAAGTTCCGTGAAAGCATAGAAAACATATAAATGCGAGGTTTGGGTGCGTTTGCGTTGAAGACAAAAAATTTTTTCTTATTAAAGCTACTTTTTCGACCGATCGTTCCTATGGCAAATGTTTCTATGTTATGTCTTTGTTGTGTCTGTTTCTATGCTATCTCCTCCGTCAGTTTTAAGGCTATCTTAACCAAACTTTGCACGAAGCCTTTTGGTACAAATACGCTGCGCATTTGTCGGAATCGGCCGGATCGGATGATTTTATCATATAGCTGCCAAAGGAACCATCGGTCGAAAAAGTAGTTCTAGTGAGAAAAACTTTTTTTTTGTCTTCAACGCAAACGTCCCCTATCCTCGTATTTCTAAGTTTTCTATGCTTTTACATAGTTCCACCAAGTTTTATGAAAATCGGCCAACTATATAGTATAGCTGCCATACAAAAGATAAATCTGAGAAAAAGTCTAAGTTGAAAAAACTTTTTTGTTTTCAATGCTATCACTCCCAAACTTGTCACTAATCAATATTATATGCCACTGCACAATTCTACCAAGTTTGATCCAAATCGGATGACTATAGCATATAGCTGCCATAGGAACTATCGGTCGAAAAAGTAGTTCTTGTAAGAAAAACTTTTTTGTTTTCAATGGTAGCGTCTTTATACCTTCCCGTTGTGAATATTATCAGTTTCCACACAATTTTGGGGAGTTCGGTCAAAATCGGATGAACACATCGTATAGCTGCCATATAACAAACTGGGAAGCAAATGCTCAAAGTAGTGGCGCCATCAAGCTACAAGGGTATATAAACTTCGGTCGAGCGGAAGTTAGCTTTCCTGTTGGTGCACTGGCACTTTTTTATTGGAATTAGCTCTTTTGCATGGAGCCCGAAAAAGACGCAGAAATTAGAAGAGCAGTGGGATGTTCCCAAAATATTTTCCTTGGCTCAGACTCTAGAAGTCTACAATTTAAGCCAAAAGAAATAGTCATTTTCAAAAGTTATTTAAATTGTATTCTTAAAATTATTAAAAAATTTGAATACGGAATTTCAATCAGATCGAGACTAGAATCTACTTTAAAATCAACACAAGACACCAAAATTTGACTTTATTCAGAAAATTGAAGGGTTGGTAGTGATTCTAGATTATTTACATCTGCTAAACACGAATCTGTTTTCGGAAATAGTTTTTAGTAACTTAAGCTTAAGGCGCGTTTGGCGCTTTTAGTTTGGAGCCCGATATTTTATTTTGACTCCATATGATATTATCGGAAAGTAGAACTCTTCAACTTTCAAATAAAGTATCTCAAACAATTCTACGATTTTTGTAAGCGAAGATATACCATTTGGAATACATGTCTGTCTAACAAGCTAGAGAGTAAATTCAATGTTTATCTGGCAAATAGCTGCTATATAGGAGATGAGAAATCGTCCCTTAATGAATATGTGGAAAAAGTATTTGGTCGTAAAGTTGAAAATTATTACAGATTGGAAGCGTTATTTCTTTAAGTATACTCGTACAAGTCTTTTTGATAAGATCAAGATGTTATTTTAGTATTTTGATTTACAGACCAATTTTTATTCAGACTTCTTAAGACTTACGTTGTTTTGTTTTACCGTTTTATCTTTGTAACCACTCATCCGATTGTTTTGAAATTTGGACACAAAATAGAATTAAATCTGAAGAAGCCATTGGAATTAAAATCTCAATTTTAATATTTTATTGCCACAGTAACTAATTAATAGATGAAATATTTTTTGGGTTTTTTTGTACATTTAATAATACTCAATAAATGAAATGAATGTATAATTTTACGATTTTGTGAAAGAGATATTTTTGAAAATGGCTCTTTTTTGAAACTTTTTTGGTGAGAGGTTCATAAGTTGAAAGTTTATTGGCGATAAATGCGGGGACTGTGCTGTATGAATGTATACCCGATATCCACCGTATCAAATAACGAGAAGTCCAAGTTAACTTCGTCTGTTTTGACATATCAAAGTTAAGGAACTCTAGCGTTAAAATCAAAAAGTGTTCCTACAAAAGGGTGCAGCCCGATAAGTAGCTCAAAGTCGGGTAATTAGACTACTTCGAACCAAACTGATCTGGCCCAATGTTGGGTTATTTTTATGCCCTGTCCTTGAGATATCGTCAAAAATCCTTTTAACTAGAGACAAGCAAAAATACCTTGTGTATTTATAAACAACTTGTGGCCCTGCTAAGGAGGATCATTGGACGGTAGCCCAACCACCTAGCAGCAGCCATAAGCAACAGAATTAATTACAACAAATTGGTAAACAAACACCTTCAAACAAAAAACCATAGCCGAAATTCGGGCTGCGAATTTATAATAGTGTAGTTCCTATGTCTTTATTCGCCCCCTTCAGAGTTTAAGTACTAACTGGATGTTTGTTTGAAGTGTGAACAGCAAAACAAGTCCGCTGATGAGAGAATTTGGTTATTCTCGAAACAGCGAATGTTGTACGGACATACCCAATTGCTATTCCAAAATGTTGTAATTAATATCTGTTGGTTTGTGTTGGTTATAAAAAGGCTTATAATCAACCAAAAAGACCTTGAGCTAGCCAGTTGTAACATTGACTAGACACATGAAATAAATTGCCAATGATAGAGAATTGAACAAAGTTTTCGCAATTGGAAAAATTGTAAGAGTTTAGGAACGATTACATTGAAAACGAGAAGGCTAAGCAATACCCTTGCATATGCTGGTTTTTAAATATCAGAGTTTAGGAACGCTTACTAAAACCCAATTTTCCACTAATCGTCATCTGTTTGTAAGCATATCAAATTTACAATTAGTGAGTTTACGAGCGATGAAATTAAAAACAAAAAAGTTGTTTCTCACCAAGATCCATTTTTCTACCGATAGGTCCCATAAAAGCCATAAGATATACTAATCCGATTTTGACCAAAGTTTGAAAATCAGTTTGAGAGCATTTAATATTCATAATGGAAGTGTTTCTGATCGCTAGGATTCATTTTCCGAACGCTGGCTTCAATGGCAACGGATGTGGACGGTTCCAACATATTAGCAGTTTGCAGTTTTAGCTCGATAGCTTTAAAACTGCGTAGAAACAGAGAGACGGACAGAAATCCGGACGTACAATACTGAAATCTCAGCTCGTCGCTTTGATCAAAAATACTTATAGTTTATGGGTCGGAAATGAATAT
Source organism: Lordiphosa magnipectinata (assembly GCA_037044535.1). Classification (NCBI taxonomy): domain Eukaryota; kingdom Metazoa; phylum Arthropoda; class Insecta; order Diptera; family Drosophilidae; genus Lordiphosa; species Lordiphosa magnipectinata. The sequence continues at coordinate 156,636 of JBAMBO010004113.1, forward strand.
TTCTATGCGTTGCAAACATCTGGAAAAAAATTAAAATACCCTTGCAAGCGTATAAAAATAAGTATTCTGCCTTAAAATAAATCCACAAATCTCCGACGGAAAGTCAACTAAGTGAAATGCTCGAATATAATGCATATTTCTTACCTTCTTCTGACAATTCAGTCCCAATGATAATTAAGTCTTTGTTTTCCTAGCTTTAAATCAGTTTTGCGTTAAATTATTGCATCAATTTGCCCGCGGAGTTTCTTCATTGTTAATTTATTTGTTATGCAAATTATGATTGCTTCATAAATTGTTTAATTAAAATGGCATCACTTAACATTTCACAGTGTACTATACGTATCCTCAGAGAAGTGTGGGAACTTTGAATTGGATTCGATTTGTTTGGCGACCGTAGAAATTAATTATGGTAAATGGTCGAAGTGCGTGCGATTGGTGCAGATTATCTCGTGCAGCGTTTGAGCAGTGGACTCTACTGGTTTATGACTGACACTCCGCGGTTTTAATTTCGACTTTATGCGGCGATGATGACGACGACAATGACGACTCGCGGTACTAAAACTCCATTGTAAAGTGGTAAATACTCGGGCGGCGCACAGTAAAAAACAGGCAAGCGCCAAAACCAGAACAACAACATTAAAGAGGTGTATAGACCAGTGTGTGCGTGTGTGTGTATGTGGCGGTGTGTGTGTGCGTGTGTGTTTGTGCGTGTGTGTGTGTAAGAGTCAAATACAAAATCACCACTTTGCGCTGCTGCTCGGCGAGTTGAAATCTCTTGGCTTTCGTTTCGTTCGCTCTCGCAGAGTTTGCAGTGCGCTCGTGATTTCCATCCTCTGACCCTGTCTCTGCCCGTACCCTCGAACGATGGCCTCGCCGTCGGCGTATTAAATTGAAAATTCCAATTCAACTGAGGTTGTGTCTTCAGAAGAGTGCCAAAGTTGACGGCCGTGATAGTATTTCTAAGGAGAGACACTACCAAACGCACCAAGCTGTTAGACTCGCCCCATCCTTGAATGAAATACTTGTATGCAAGCCTTTAGGCAATTGGGACTAGTTCGGATTGGGGGTTCAATGAAACTTTAAGTATCCAGCTTGGTTCAGAACATGGAAACAAAGGGAGCCGGTTGAATACTTATTTTAAATTCTTATTTACTTATTTTAAAAATTCAGAAAAGCAGAATTCAGCATAGTCGATTACACAGGCGTAAAAGGTTTTGCAACAGAGAAATCAGCAATCGTTTCTTATGTATTTTTGCTGCTGAATTCAGATCCGTTTGTCCGTTTTCCCCCAGCACGTCAGATTTACGAGATATTTGCATAAACGTGTGTTGAGCGAGGATTGCTTACATTTGTAGCTCCTGTGGCCACATAAAGTAACCTTTTCCAACCAAATTTTGTTTTAATATAAGCTGAAAAGAAAACCCAAACGAGAAGTTTTGATTTGTTCATAGGATACACATTGTTTTATTTTAAAATGGAAAATATGGTAATTTTTTTGATAATCTCGGTTTTTTTTCCAAGTCTAAATTATTCTAAAAAATATTTCTGATAAAAAAAATTCTCAAAAATTACTAGTTGATAGGCCTTTGTCTCTAGCTATTTAACATTGACTTTGGATGATTTAAATAGATTTTAGAGGTTAATATTATTTATAAAATGTAATAAGTAGTCGTACATTTTTTTAGTTTTTGGTCTATAACTTTAAAATGCGAGATGATATTGAAAAACTGAAAATGTGGTAAATCAGCAATAAATCTTTCAGAATTATTTAAACTCGGCAAAAACGATTTTATTAAAATATATCAATATTTTCCTATTAAAATCAATAAATTGGCATGTTATAAACATTTAGGGTATTCACTTTGTTGTGCACATAGGCATTTGGGCATAAGTGTAAGCATTTCCAACAACAATTTACTCTGAACAAATTGTGCACAGCTTGCTCGACCCACACCCTGACTAAAAAAGTCAAGTAGTTATGCCCAAACTTATTTGGAAAAGAATGTGTGATCAAACATCTGTATATGCACATTGTATGGAGAACTCCCAAATGGATGACTCCCAAATCATATCTTCACGAAAAATCATTGTAAGTCGCGGTCCATTAAGGCATATTTATGATTTTGTTTCTTTTGACATTCAAATAACATCTTAGCCAACGGTTCATTCGCGGCCCATCGAGGAATTTTTTTTTTTGGATATACCAAAAATCCCAAAATTCTAGACATTTACCTAGAGGACCTAATGGCGCGAAATTAGTTAGGTGAAGTTGCTGACAGGTTCAACGTGGCGAAACTATCACGAGTCGACTTACTTCTCCTCGTTGACCCCCCGTGCACACAGGGCTGCTCACAATACCAGTCAGGCAAACTTGCCCAAGTGCCTATGTGCACAACAAAGTGAATACCCTAATGGTCAAAACTTCGTGTTTGGTTCTGTAACGTTATTCAATTTAGCTTACTTTAAAACTAAGTTAATTTAGCCACTGGACCTACAAATGTAAACAAACCTAGCTTAACACACTATTATGCAAATATCTTTGACCTTTTTGTAAACCTGTGTTATAATTTGTGTAAAATAAATAGGATATTAAAAAAATACAGGAAAGCTAACTTCGGCTCGACCGAAGTTTATAACTATTGCAGTTGGTTTTTATAGAACAATTTAATTTTCGCTTTGAACAATGTTAGCAGAGTTATTTCCCAAGCTCACCAATGGATGGCGCCACTATTGTGTGGTGTTTAGCTACTAGGTTTATGTGTGTAACTAACTTTATTGAATATATCAAGTCGAACGGAACGAAGCGGGAGCCACCCGCGCTAATCAAGCCAGAAAGTCAGCGCCAGGGATGGCGCGTGTTGTCGTTCTGCTATCGCGTAAGGGATGGTGCTCGATGAATGGTGTGACCAGAGGTGGCCAGGGCTGCCACAGTACTCCCCTTCCAGAGACCATGTGTGGAACGAATGATCTTTAAGTTTTGACTATAGCTGGGATGTATGAATGTCTGGGGTGAGTGATGATCATCTACAGGATTTGTACAAGTCCCAATGTGGGGGAATGCTTGCGTATAGTTCTCGCTGTGATGATTGTGTCGAAGTTGGGTCGATGAATCGCTTCCGTTGATAGCAACTGATGAATCCGTAGTACTGAGCATGGGCACCGAGTACAGATTGGAGAAGTTGCGTCGATGGTAACCTCGCGTTGAGGCCGTTGCTTCGATTGGGGGTCGATAAGCAAGTTCACCCAAGCAGGGTTGAGGTTGCCTCGCGTTGAGGTCGTTGCTTCGAGTGGTGGTCGACAAGCAAGTTCGCCCAAGCTGGGTTGAGGTTGCCTCGCGTTGAGGCCCTTGCTTCGATTGGGGGTCGATTAGCAAGTTCGGTCGATCAGGGTTGAAGTTGCTGTCAATAGTACTGGGTATTGTACCCCGAGTAGAGTCTTTCGATTGCCACACGTTGTGGACTTTCGTGGTGCCTATCGTAAAGGACTTTCGTGGTGCCTCTCGTAAAGGACTTTCGTTTGAGGTCGAGAACTTGTTGGTAGACTCAGGCTGGCATCAATTGCCAAACAAAGAGCGTCTCGAGTCGTAGCATGTTGCTAGTGGTCGGTCAGGTGTGCGGATCGCTGTGCATGAACATCGGCGAAGACGAAAGATGCGATGAAGATCAAAATTCAGCCGCGCGACGTACTTCCATAAGTATGATCGATCTTCTGGCAGGCTGCGTACAATGTAAGATCTAAAAAATTGGTCGGATACTTGACCAACGTGAGATCGGTTACATGTAGTTCATGAGTCGGCTAGGTGTAGGGCAGGCTGGCGATGAACGTTTTCGTGGGCAGCGGTTGGTGGACAGCCTGACGTTGAATGCATTGGCTGCAGCAGTATGTAGACAGGTAGACGTGCAAGACCTGGGGACAGACAGGAGGTCGGTGGACTACATGCGTGGACAGCGGTCGATGTCATTTGCACAAAAAAATTGCTGTTTGTACTATGTGTGTGCGCGCTGGTAGATGCTGTCCGTGTGAGAACGCGCCAAAATTCGCCTGCAGACGCCGTCAGCATGAGTCTGTGTGCGTGTGCTTGTGCTGTTTCGTCGCGGCGTCAGTCGTGTGTGTGTGTGACAAAATGCCCAAAAAACATCGAGATGGCTCCGTTGCCGCTGGTGAGGATCTGGCAGGCTGCTTTTGAGGATTTGGTTGGCTGGATCCATAGTGAGTGAGTTGGAGTCGATTGAACTTCAGGCGCGGTCAATTACTACGCCGACCAATGGACCAACAGCCCTGTAGCCATGCTGAAAAGTTTCGCACCGTTGTGAAATACATACATGCATATGCACCTAACGGAGCGAAGCGGGAGCCACCCGCGCTAATCAAGCCAGAAACTCAGCGCCAGGGATGGCGCGTGTTGTCGTTCTGCTATCGCGTAAGGGATGGTGCTCGATGAATGGTGTGACCAGAGGTGGCCAGGGCTGCCACAGGTGAGTTGTTTATATGGCAGCTATTTGATTTTGATCAAAATAGTCAAAATTGTGCTCAATCAGAAAATATTCATAGCTGGAAAACTTAAAGACGCTACCATTGAAAACAAAAAAGTTTTTCTCACTAGAACTACTTTCTCGATCGTTCGTTCCTTTGGGAGCTATATACTTTAGTCATCCGATTTGGATCAAACTTAGCAGTATTATGTGGGAGCATACAATATTAATGAATAAAAAGTTTGGAGGCGATATCATTAAAAAACAAGAAAGAAAGTCGGTCAAGCCCGACTATAACATACTCTGTACCCTTAACGTCGCAGCTCGCATTTGCTCTCGAGTTATACGCGCTCATCTCTAAGTTTAACTCTCTCTCTCACTAAAATTGCCGTTCAATAGAATGCTGTGGTGATGGGTGGGGGGGTGGGGGGTATTTACTGGCCGTTTTTTGCTCATAACTTAGTATCGTTCATCCGATCTTTATCATTCCTTCAGCAAATCGATAAATAATTTTGTGTACAAGGTATCTATATATATATATGCCCCATACATGTCAAACCTCTATCTCTTACCACCTCTGAGATCTCTTCGTTCATACGGACGGACGGACAGACGGACAGACAGACAGACAGACAGACGGACAGACGGACATGGCTATATATATATATATATACTTTATAGGGTCGGAAACAATTCCTTCTCCCTGTTACATACTTTTGCACAAACTTAATATACTCTATGTACCTTCGGTACAGAGTATAAAAAAAAGTTTTTTTTACTAAGACTTTTTTTCAGAACTACACAGAGAAAATAAATATGCAAAAGCTACACGAAAATGTGGGATTTCTACACGTTTTGACCGGGATTTTCAGCCCATAACGTTTGTGTAGCTTTTCTGCACGTCGCGTTAAGATATTGAAATCCTACACGTTACGTGTAGCTTTTCAGCACGTGGCGTGTAGCTTTCTGAATTCTACATTTTGCGTGTGCAATTTAGCAAGACGCAAGACGTTTCATTTGGCTTTGACGTTTCTACACGCGCCGTACAGCCAATTTTGATTTCTCTGTGTATTTTTTGTATGACAGCTCTGCTGTATAGTTGTCAGGTTTTCATCAAAATTGGGTGAAATTATAAAAAGGCATAGAAACTAATAAATACGAAGTTTGGGGACATTTGCGTTGAAAACAAAAAAGTTTTTCTCACTAAAACAAGTTTTTCGACCGTTAATCTGGCAGCTTCTGATTGTGTTTTTAAGCTGGGTTGCCCTAAGTCTTCTTCTTCTTTTTTGCCCCGATATTTGAAGATTACAACCGTTTAACGGTCTCGGTCACTGCCAATAGTACTAGCCACTATTTTCTGTTTCTTGATAGCTGGCTCCAGTTGTTCACACCAAGCGTGACAATGTTTCTTTCCATCTCAGTTTAGGTCGTCAGTGAAATAATTCGATCCAAGTCGAACCGCTTTATTATCGATTTAAGGTTGTGTTTACCATTGCCGTTTACGACCACTAATTATCGGTTTGGTTCGCTTCGAAACCGGCTTGCTTTCCTGCTTCTAAAAAATTAGTCAGAAATATATAATTCCACTTTAATTTCCAAATCCCCACCTCACGTTTTTATGCCCGATTTGCGTTTGCTCTTAAGATGCTTTCATTTGTTTAGCTTGGGCCATAATTTTTGGTGATTCGATTCAGTGAGCTTGAAAATTTTTGGCAATTTTGTGAAATTGTCGTTGCCAATTATTTGGATATTTTTGTCGGGCAAATAAAACTCTCCCCTCTGCGCTAAGGCCGCAACTTACCCTTCGGCAGAGAGGCCATCTTGTTTCGCCTGTGCGTGACAATGGCGGCGGCGACATCTAACCTGGGGGGATGGTAAACGCCACTGTTTCATGTACTCAAGAAGGCTGCTAATCGCTGGGCAACTGCTATACATTTAGGAAATTGCAGTCCACATTTTCGCATTCCATTTTCGTGCCGTTTTCATCGTCGTCGTCGTCCAAAAGAAGCAGGCGGACATTTTACGACTTATAAATTATCGTTGTTTTCCTTTAGTTGCGCTGCCGACCACAGGACACCCAGAAGGGCAAGGCAGCGAGGGGCTGGGCGCTGGCCGCTGCTGATTGTGGAGTTTTTGGGACACTGACAGGCGCAATTTATGGCCTCTGCAGTTGCTGGCACAAGACTTCCCATTCTCTTCGACTGTGAGAGCACAGATACACACGAATGGCTTGGGTTTAAGGCTTGGTTCAGACATCCACCATTAGATATACCAAATATACTTTCCATTTAACTAATGACATATGTGTGTGTGTGTGTCCGTACTTGGGGGCAAGACTCACTCACTCTTAGTATGTGCTTATCCCACGCTCAAAAATTCGATTCTGCAAAATGTGGCAAACTGCCGCAAAGCTTCTTAGCCTTCGTTAAACGCTTCAATTGAAGCGCAACTTATTTTGCGGTTTGCCTCACGAGGCTCGCTGGCATTGAAAATGAAATTTCTGCGAATGTTACGGTTCGTTTGGATCATCTAGTGCAGAGGGTATGACCAACATTCAAAGAACGAGTTTTGTTTGATACAATCAGTGCAGTTGAAGCACTCACACAGTCACTGAATTATTTTCCCAAAACAATATCGAATCTTAATTAATACAAAAGCTGAAACTTCAAACACATCTTCTTTTTAGATTTTAAAAGGAATCGCTTATCTTCACTTAGCCCGAATGCGACCTCTTGGGTCACCATATGTGAAATCAAGAAAATAAAAAAACCAAAAACAAAACTTAGAAAACATAAATGCAGAAATTTAGTTTTTTGAATTTTTAACAAAAATGTTCGGTTTTTTGAGTTTTTACTTTTTTGTTTACTTTGCTCTAATTCCAACTTTTTACTATATTTCTAGTCCAAATTTGTAGCAGGTTTCAGGAAAAAGTTTCAAAACTGTAAAAGAGTGGTCAAATCTTTGTTCTTATGGGCAATTTTGGAAATTTTGAGTATGAAGATGTCAATTATTAGATTTGCTACAAAGAAATTTTTTGTAGGTCTAGCCAAGAGAAAAAACTTTGCTGAAGATACAAAAGCAAAATTCAAAAAAAGTTTACGAGATATGGCACTGTAAATCCTACTCAGAAGCTGAAGAGTTGAAAGCGAAATAAAAAGAAAACTGCAGCTTATCAAACCAAACCCAGACAAGGTTTATGTACTACCTTCACACGCTTTAAGAATATTTTGGATTCATAGTGTAATAGCCCTGTTCCACTGCTACATACATATGTATACATATCGAGCCCTGTTCGCGAAAATATCGTACGTGCCATATTTTTCGAAATTGACATTATGATGCAAATTAGTTTTAAGTGGTAAACTTAAATAGCTATAATCGCTCGGTATATTCGCTTACAAAGATACAGCATTATCAATTTTATCTTATTTTCCAATGTTGGGGTTTTTTTCTTATGGGCGAAATGATCGTATGTGCCACACAAAACTAATTGCCTGCAGACTTATTGCTGCGATGTGAAGTGGCTATACATATGTGCTAAGCTGCCAGTTGATTCCGTGCATAGTACAATTGAATCTTTTTAAGCGAAATCGTACCATTTGGGCACCTAGTGAATGGTCCACCATTATTCGCAGCGCACGAACCAAACGATCGACTTTCAAAACTGGAAGTCATTTGTAAATTTATAACTTCCCAGTAAAATTTTGTATTTTGTATTTGTTGAATATGATCTTCCTAATACTACAAGTACAGAGACTTATTATTTGTTGTATTAGTCATAAAAATCACAAATCACTAGCTTAAACATATTACATACATAAAGCAGGCGGTGTAGAGAAAAAAAAATTACATATTCTAACTTAATCTAATGATAATACAAATTTTATGGTGCAAAAGTTGCTTCTAGTTGAATTCTAAATTGTGGCGCGCTTCTTATTGTTTTAAACTGTTGGGTCGCTGATTCCAAAGCCTAACAGCACAAAGAAGTGCTTATCTGAACATGCCAATCGATCTAAAATAATTTTAATATTATTTGTTCGCCGTGAAGCAGCAAAGTCAATCTTGTCATATAAGTATGCTGGCTCGGTAGTCATAATTCTGTGAAGTTGTGTTAAGACTCCAAGTTAGATTCAAGATTGCATAGACATTCCAAAGATGTTATTTTCATGTTTACTGATGTTGCCCAATCTACTTATTTTGAACACATATCTTGCGATGCTATTAAAAGCGCCCCTTAACCTCTCTTGACTTGAACATAAATTCGCGTCGTATAGCACCATTTAAAAAAACAATACATTTGCAATCGAACTAGAATATGGTTATTTCGATAGTTCTCAGAAAAATAATATTACCAAATAAAGTTTTCCCGATACGAAAACTATTACACAGTGCCACAAAATTCAACTTTTTTTAATGCCTGGGAAGGGGACCAATAAATTATGAAACTAGAGGCATCAGTGAGCAACACCTCATACCCAGTTTTTCTTGATAACGTCAAGTTCGCTTTTAATGGGCACATTTATACTAGCAACACACAGCTACAACATCTGTTGCTGGTTAAAAAAAGGTGAGAGCTAAAATTTCGAAAAATTCAACAAAAAGATGAAGGGAGTCACCACAATTGTTATACTAAATTCCCGCCTCCAATGGACAAGCGGTTAGTACCCCGCCCATAGAGGTCTAACTTAGAAAATGGAATTAATGGAAAACCACTCGATAGAATTTTGTAAGATTTTAAATATATTGAGATGATGACCAATAAAATGTGCCCTTAAGAGATGGTAACATGCATCGAACAACCGCGATAGTGGGTACCACATTTGACATCACCCATTATCGAGTTCATATAGGCCATAAACTAGAGATAACAAGAAAGAAAGTCGGTCAAGCCCGTCTAGAACTGTACCCTTAATGTCGCAGCTCGCATTTGCTCACGAGTTATACGCGCTCATCTCTAAGTTTCTCTCTCTTCCTCTCTCTCTCACTATGATTGCCTCTGTTGAAAGGAATGCTGTGGTTGTGGGTGGGGGGGTGGTGGGTGTCAACTGGCCGTTTTTCACTCATAACTTGAGTATCGTTCATCCGATCTTTATCATCCTTCAGCAAATCGATAAATAATTTTGATTCCTAGGTATCTCTAGAAGGTACGAACCATCTATCTCCAAAACTGTGGGAGATATGAAGTTTTTTCCCAATTGCGGGGGCGGGAGGGGGCATGGCAAAAATTGAAAATAAACTTGATCTGCCTGCAAGTATAAGAAATATATGTCTAATACATGTCAAACCGCTATCTCTTACCATCTCTGAGATCTGTGCGTTCAGACAGACAGACACACGGACATGGCTATATCGACTCGGCTGTTGATGCTGATCAGGAATATATATACTTTATAGGGTCGGAGATGATTCCTTCTGGCTCTTACATACTTTTGCACAAACTTAATATATATACTTTGTGTACCTTTGGTACAGAGTATAAAAATAGCCAACTGGGTTATCATAATTTAACGGTCTCATGCCTGGGTTTTTATTAGTGTTGTACTGTGTAATGTAATTACTCAAACAATAGGTTTTACTTAATCCTACAGAATTTGTTTGATCAAAATAAGCAATAGTGCTGTTAATATTAGACATTTGTATGCAATATGAATAATAAAATAATGAAAAAATCTTTTCCGTGGTCCCTGTACAAAGGGACGATTATTATTGACCTCTGGAAAGATTACATGGGAGCGTTGCTGTCTGAAACAGCCGGGCAAATGGCCATAGAACAAATGCCATCAGTTTGACAAATCACTCAAATAGCATTGTTCAAAGCAGCGGTGTATATTTTTTGTTTCCATCAAGTTACAAAAACTGAAAAAATAGACAGTTAATAAATAGCGATTTCCCTGGAGAAACACCTAGCAAACAGTAAAATTTGCGTTCTATTATATATTGAATAAATACATAAATCAATAGAAACAAAAAAATTACCGATTCTTCACCTAGTTTTCTTAATATTCTACCTGAAAATGGAACTTAAGAGACCGCTCGGGGACAACGTTTTGACTCGTGTGAGATGATAAAAGCAAAATCGAGGAAGACTCTGAAGGCCATTCCGAAGGAGGACTTTGCCAGGTGCTATTATAACTGTATTGCAGCGGAAGGGGATTACTTTGAAGGGGATGAAATAGATTTAGATAAACAAATAAAGATTTTGAAAATATACGAAAATTCACCTTTCACAGTAGTTGATCACAGTAGTATACCTATATGTAACAGTGGAACAGGGCTATAAGGAGCTTTAAGCCACAGCCAAAAACTGAATTTATCCTCGTTCTTTACTGAAGTCATGAACGAAAGGCTTCAAGAAATCACAAAAATTCTTGTATCAACCTAAAAGAACTAATTTCAAGTGCGGATCAGAAAATGTTCCTTACTCAAATCAATCCATTCGGTTTTGATTTGACATAATGCGAAATCAATCTACTACTGACTTTGTTTAAAACAAATTAAATTCCCGATATCTGGATAATTTTCCTAAATCGTCACCTTCTGAACGCCTCGGAACCGATGCCGAAATTTCCCTTCGAGTAGAATGGGTAAATGGACACTTTTCCAAAGGCACCTTTTCTCTGAGGAATATATGTTAATAAATATAAAAATGTATTTTGCATTTGAAGCATTAAATCTCGCATGCAAATTACATTTTTGTTCTCCTTTCTGTCATTTGACGAAGATGCCTATAAAATTCGTAAGATTTTATTATAATTTGTTTTTCTCTTTTTTTTCTGTTCCGTCTTTAAGCAAGTTCTAAAATTCTTGGCATGCATTTGACATCAGCTGCCCGAAAGGAATTTTAATGTTGCCGAAAAATGTAATTTCCGTTGTCGACATTTTTGCCAAGGCTATAAAATTGATGCACAACTTCATCAGCGTAAAAAGTGCGGCTGGGGCTGACAACAAAGATGACAAAATGTGACCGTAAATCCAGCGGAAGCGGCACAGCACGGCACCAGGGGGTGAACGGGGTATATGCTAATATTTTTTCAGCTTTTCAGCAATTGCGCATACGCCCCGTGACATGCAAACAAGCACAATTAGGTCCATCATCGGAAATCAACTAAAGACACCAACAGTTCTGGAAGCACTGCAAAGATTTATTATTTTGTTTAATTGGCTATAATAATATAATAGCGCTTTTTTACAGTCAGTCGTCAGAAGTAGTCGTCAACTCTTGCACCTTGCTGGTCTTCCCTTCTTTTTTTACTTACTCGTAGTTGTAGTTCGCTTAGGGTTTGTGTGTGTGTTTTTTTTATGGAACCCGCTTCGATTGTAACCAAATTGTTGTTGCTTATTCGCGCATCGAAATATTATTAACGATTTCAAACTAATTGAGACATAAAGCTAATTTAATGGCTAATTTCATAAAAGCAACATAAATTCGTCAAATCAATGCAATGTGCTTTGGGAACCACTCAAATAGCGTGAGGCAGTGGCCCACCAAATGGGGAATTGTCATTTGCATGACATAAGAATAGTGTAAGGGAAATGTTTGACAAAATTGAATTGTCAAATACAATTCTTTAGGGCGAATTTATGGGCTTTGGAATTTATTAGGCCAAAGGTGCGAAGGGTGTAATACGATTTTCCAGGTGTATGTAAGAGTCGGAAGAAAGCATATCTTACCCCTTAAAGCATTTAAAGTAATTCTTTAATCGACCGAAAAATTCGTAATAAGTTCTAGTTAACGTAATGAAAAACCAAAATTCTAAATTTTAAGGGTCATCAAGTTGCTACCTAAATTTTGGATGTTTGTAACGCATGGAAGGAAGCATCTTCGACCATACAAAGTATATAAAAAGTCTTGCGGTATTTCCGCAAGCTTGTCTTTGCAAGCGCGTAGTTCTAGTTGTATTCATCGCATCGGTTCACGCTAGAGCTTTTTGGAAAGCTCTTTTCACGCGCTAACACGTGTTTGATTTATTGTTGTTTGTTTTTAGTCGTTCGTGAGTTATAGCGTCGCAAACACGGAGCAAAATAAAGAGAAAATACGGCATATTTTACAGTACTACTACGATACAGGCAAAAATGCATATCATGCTGCCAATAAAATTTGTGCAGTTTATGGACCCGATACAGTTTCCATTTCCACCGCACAACGATGGTTTCAACGTTTTCGTTCTGGTGCAGAGGTGATCGAAGATGCGCCACGGTCCGGAAGGCCTGTCGTCGAAAATTGCGATAAAATCGCTGAATTGATCGAAAGAGACCGGCATAGTAGCAGCCGTAGCATCGGCCAAGAGCTGGGCATGAGTCATCAAACCGTTATAAACCATTTGAAAAAGCTTGAATTCAAAAAGAAGCTCGATGTATGGGTGCCACACGACTTGACGCAAAAAAACATTTTTGACTCATGCAGAAGAGGCCATCTTTGATCAACAGAGGCCGAATTGTCTTCCATCAGGACAACGCCAGGCCACACACATCTTTGGTGACGCGCCCGAAACTGTACCGGTACCAACGTTTCGGTTTCGTTCCGGTGCTATCGGTCCCATTAATAACGGTAAACGGTTTTTGGTTCACAAAAAAAAATTTGTATAGGTCCGGTTCCGGTACTTGATTTGAAACGGTTTATTTCGGTTAACGGTTCCGGTACCGGTTCCGGTATTAAGCCCTGTTGTTGTTTTTTTGATTTTGCAATGCTAGATAGGGGTATTTTTAGTGGAGAGTCTTGGTAGTTAATGATAGATCTGTTCAGACTGGCTGTGGACTGGCTCTAAGTCATATCTGGTCATATCAAGACTGTCCCTACACTTAGGCCAAGATAGGCCCATTGCGACACCATATAATTCCCTATTTAAGCCAAGGTTCGTTCCTCCCGACTGAACCATTGTGACAACGTTAAGAAAATCAGTAGAGACGGAATCTCTTTCTCTGACACTTCCGAGAGATTGAGTAGAAAGGGGTGGCCAAGAGTTTAGAATCTCCTAAGAGCTGGGGGCTCAGGACATCCCTATCAAGCTCTTCTCCGGGAGGCTGACTTGTTACCCTCAATGCTATGGTGTCCAGGTACCCAGATGAGGTGGATACGGATATTGTTTCGAATAAGAAGTTATTTATTGGTGTGGTTCTGACAGACGGACATGGCTATATCAACTTAGCTCGTCATGCTGATCAAGAATATATGTACTTTATGTCGATCGGAGATGCTTTCTTCTATGTGTTACAAACATCCGGTCAGTCTTAATATACCCACTGCAATGGTATAAAAAGTATAACTTAATAGTGGTTATTCAAATTTATTCATAAGATTTTTTTTTTAGAATAAAACAACTAGATTGAGAATAATCATCGTCGGATCTCTGTCTTTTAAACGCTTCATAAGGACTCAATTCATTGAATTTTCTGAAGCGACATGAAAAATGCATTCCAAATAAACCTTTCTCTGTCACGGTACAACTCATTTTCGCGACAAGTATTTTTTCTTAGAACCACATATTGATCATAAAGTTTACTTAAGGTTCTGCATACATTTCTTCCTGGTTTCATGTTAAATGTAAAATCTGCTCAACAGCACCTATGTGGGTCAGAGGCCAAGCTTCTCTCAATCTCTTGGCGTGTGTGCTTATAATTTATCGCAAAAGAGAAAGGGACCTACAGTTTAACGCCGAATCCGAAAATGGAGAAATTGAAATTATATGCAGCAATTTTAAAGCCACAGCGCTCGTATTAAACCTTAACATTTCGAAAATTGTTTTTTTATTACGGTAACTAGAAATTATTACGAATTTTTTGCGCATCCAATAAAAAAATTTCCATGTTTATATTCAGTCTAATGTGCATACTCGCAAACAGTTGAGTGAGAGAGAGCATGGTAGCTGAGAGCGTTAAATCTTCCCAATTCCTTGGCCTTACAGCTGGCTGGATATTTCGCACACAGTCTGAACATTTGTGGGAATGAGCCTGAACCGAAGACTATAACATAAAGCTGCTATTGATACATTGGATAGTCTGAAAAAAATTTTGTGTAGTTCGTGACAGAGTTTTAAGAGTTTGCTTTAACATGTTTATGGAAAAATTGCCAGAGACCATAAATAATGATTATTTTGTATATGTTGTCAAAAAAATCAACCACTTAGAATAGCCGTAGAAGAAAAAGTATTTTACCAGAATGATTTTAACGGTATTGCTCATTGGTAACGATTATTTTAAAGTAATATCTTAAAAACTCAACAATTATGATTATTTTGGAGCACAAAAAAATCAACAATAATGATTATTTTTTCGCTTAATAATGTCAATCAATTTTGGAAAAATTTCTTGATGAAAAATAATAGGATTGCCTTGGCATCTTAGATACTGGGTCCGACGGCTATCACCCACTCACGTATCCCCTTTATCGTTTGTTCCATCAAGGAGCTGAGGTTGGATTGACATAATCCCGCTATACAATATGTCATCCTCATACCCGTCCCGTCTAGCCACAGCAAATTGGGTTTGCTAAATTGAGAAACCAGTTATTCTGATCAGTTTATTGTCATAATCATAAAGATACATTATCGTTCGTTAAAATCTTCAAATTTTTTGCCGGCTCTAGGTCTCGCTATGTTGGTACATAACTTTAAAACAGGGACACACCACAAAATAAAATCTTATTGAGCTCATCTTTCTTCCGCCTGCTACCAAAGGTGTCCGCCTACCTGTTCCTTTAATGTAAATCTGCAATACAAACGCCATTTGAAAATGGAATTTGGTTACTGCATTTTAACTCTCCCAATCGTAAAACCGAGCAAGCCAAATTGAAATGTTATATTAACACGCGTCGTTTCTAGTAAAGCTATGATCCTATAATTTACAAAAATGCTGACTGAACAATTTTTGAGTCAAAACAATTTGGTCATCTTACAAATATTATAAATGTGAAAGTTAGTATGTTTGTACAAACCGGATTCGGATGAAATTTGCCAATTACAAGACAAAAAATCTAAAAATTTCCCAACTTCTCATTTGAGTTTAGATTAATAAAGACGATTTAAAGATTTGATAGACGCCAAGAGTACACGGGTGAATAAAGGAAGCTCCACACTAATGGGTCAAAAAATCGCGAAATTTAAAAAATATTCATTTGTGTTTAGATTATCATAGAAACGGGTAAACCCGCGGGCAAATAGGAGGAGTAGATCAAATGGTCAAGAAAATCGTGAAATTTGCTAACTTTTTAAAAGACCTAGGTAATAATGGAGATTGGATAGATGGCCGTTGAAGACGCGTATATAAAAGGCGTGTAGACCAAAAACCGCGAAATTTGCCAAATTTTCATTTGAATATTTAAGAAAGAGCAGGCGTTGGTAAATTAGTGGCGTAGATTTAACACTCCAAAATATTACGAAATTTGAAATTTTTCGTATGACCTAAGACTATTATGAAGATTTGATGGATGGCAAGTTTAATGTATAAATACAAGGTGCAGATCGAACTGTTAAAAGAATCGCGAAATGTGCGATGAGTTTCTCATGCTTGTTCACTTGTAAAAATATTCAAAAATTATCTTTTCATTTTTATTTGATGATTTATTTATTAGGTTATGCAAGCGCAAATATGGTTTACCTGTTCAGAACTCTTTTTATAAAATCCATTAAATTGCGACCTGCTGTGCAAACACTGAATCCGGCTTGCCACATTTAGAAACGTGGACTCCAGTCCACAAGCCGCAGGGACTGGGACAAACAAAGAGCTGAAAGCTGTGTGTAATATGTGAGCCGCCTGTTGATATGTCGAGATACACAAAAGAGACTATAATTTATGTAAATGCGTCGAAGCTGCGCCGCCAGCATGACTCTCAAGCTGACCATGTTCCTGAGCTCCAACATGGCAAAATGGTGGCTGGAGTTGGGAGCGGCTTTGAACTCGAAATTCGTTTACCTTGCCGTGCCCGGGACCCTGGACATGGACTGAAGCAGCGACAGCCCGCGCCTTGCGTTCAATTACAAACACATAAATTCTCATTTCCATTTGACACATGACATCCCATAAAACTTGTTAAAAAGTACAGCAACAAAAGGCAAAACTCTCGGTCAGCGTCAGTCTCTGGGGCTGAGACAAAGATTGGGTTTGTGAACCGAGTAAAACCGAAAAAAAAAAAACAAAAACACAAAATGCTGTATCCAAAATGGTAAAATCTGCTTCACAATCTCGACTCGTTGGCCATAAAAAGACGAGGGTTTCCTTTATTTGGTTTTTTTACGGACGCCGAATGATATCAGATTTCTTTTCAATGCGATGCCAGGCCGTTGCGTTCGTTCGTTTCGTTTCGATTCGGTGTGGCTTTGCCGAGATGAAAGCAAAATGGCGGAGTCGCATTAAGCGGAATGGCATTTTATGGAGTCCAGTCGAAGTAGCAGCGCTCATTATATAAATCTCATTGATCCGCCATTAAAAAATACACACTTTAGATGGACGGACAAAAGAATATTGTTCTCAGTGCATCACAAAGTTACATTTAATGGTGTGTGGGTCACAAGTTGATGCCAGAGTCAGTACAAATTGGAATGAGTTACCAATTTTGAAGCTGCGCCTTTAAATTACACTAGTTGACAGAGAGAACTGAACTACATTACTGAACTGAGAACATTGAAACATTATTTTTGATCTATTTTAAATTTTCCATCACTGTCCACAAAATATTTCACTGTTGACAGATCACAATCATGGCTATGCAGTAAGCTGTGCTCATTTGTGGACTTGAAAAGCTTTCTTAGATATTTAGAACATTCAGAAGGTAATTATTGTTATGCTTTAGATCAGCGTTGGCCAACGAGCGCCGGGAAATAGCTCCGACATGACAGCATCAAAGGCTAGCCAGCGATTGAAAGGCTTTTTGCTCTCTTCTTCTCAGCTTCGGCATGCGTTCGGCTCGTATATGTGTTAATAGCGAAATGTCTTCGCCCCCCAGGGGGTACTGGTGACCATCGCTGCTTTAGATCTGTCATAATTTCCCGCTTGATAAACAACGAAGTTGTTTTGCATTATTACTAATTTTGGATCTCTTTGGTCTTGTTCGCAATTTAATGATCGTCAGTTACGGTAAAATGATTTGAAATTGCAAACGAGCTTAAACTGTTCCGAAAATAAGAACTACATTTTTTAATGAATTTTAAGAATCGTGCTAACACAAATAGAAAAAGTCGCAATGCTTTTTTGTTTCTTATCTTTACTTACGAATCGCACTTTTACAATGAAAATCTATTGATAATCCCTAAAGTTGTACGCAATTGAAAATAAGCCAACATTCAAATTAAAGTACATTACGTTAAAGTACGTCTACGTTAAGTGATTATTGGAAATAATTTTGTACTTTGCTTCGACTTTAGATGGTGGGATTCGTAATTAGAAAAGATTTTGAGAATTTATGTAAATGAATGTAAATCTCAAAAATTATTTATAAATAAATTATTTTCATTAAATTTCTGACTTCAGCGTTTTAAAATTTGAGACAAAAGATACAATTTTGTAAAGTAGTGTTATTGAAAATAACAACTTCGCAACAAAGTAAAAATAAAACAAATTTAAAGCAAACAAACACAAAGCATCCCCTCACAAATAGAAAAAAATTGAGGGGAGGGAGAGACAAACTTGAAATCCACTTTGTGACAGCAATTCGCATAAGCTTCTCAAACATTTGATGTCGTTAAAACGAAATTGACATTTTCGTAAAGTCCGTCTTTGGTAATAAATTTTGCTTCATTCTGGCATTCCCGTTTATTTCTACTCATTTCTTTGGCATTTCGCAGACAAAGGTTGTATCAACATTGTAAGGGAAACGGCTCGGAAACAGGGCGGTTTTGGGTTGGAGTTGGAGCTGGAGCTGAGCCTGGGTCACTTTTTAGTTGGAGGCTGGAGGCAGTGGCCTGACTGTGTGTCTGTTTTTACGACCTGCACGTACGAATATGGGTAGAATGCTTCCTCACTGGGCAGACATCTTGGATTTACGATGCCGATCTAAATTCGCTTAGATTTCGTAATTGACGGAGCAGAAAAAGAATCGAATACTTACAGCAATAATTAAGACGACACGTGGGATATCTGCTCAGTGCAAAACAGGGTATTGGGATGCAAAGCAGCTACACTCAGCGAAATAAAAGGACGCACTTAGCATTTGTGCCTTGTCTAGCTGGGGTTAAGGAAAGACCGTTATTATAAAAGCAAGTCTCCAAATTGAGGTTAAAAATACTGTTGAGATAGCATCTGAAATGATATTTCGCTAAATAAGATGTTCTTAAGGGAAACGATACCTGCCAAAAACCCACTACTAACTAGTCGAATGAACAAATTGTGTAGAATCTGAGTGCTCCAGCATTATATACTCGGATGATTCCAAATTTAACCTAATGGCTCCGGCACATTTAGCCGTAGTCGCCAACTTAAAGCATTCGCCTTATACTGATTCTGATATGGGGATGCATATCTAAATATAAAACTTTGACTGATTTAGGTTATGGTCAATGCAAAAGAGAAAGAAGAAATTAATTTCAGTGGACTTGTGCCTAGTATGGAACAACTACACTTCTCTCAGGACCTAGTCATCGGTTGCATTCTATGCAAGTGATTCTTTGTCTTTATGTAATTTCAATAATTTATTTAATTACACAAGGCAACAAAATTTGACAGGTTGGTGGTAGAGCTGGGCAAAACATCGATGTTTTGAAAAAATGTATGTTTTATTTTTTTTATATTTGCAAAAAAAGCGAGGAAATTGTGAGAGATTTTTTTTGAATTTGTTAAAAAAATGTTTAATGTTAATGTTTAAAAAAATAATTTTTCAATTAAATATGATAAAATGGGAGAATTTATAATGGAGTTAGATGTGACTGTGCAGGATTTCAAATAGTGAAGAATCAAATGCAGCTGAAGAAGTCGACCCTAGGCTAAATGACCTTCCATATTGGAAGGTAAATGCAAAGTGTATCTATAAATGGATATTAATATACATTTTGTTTTCCAAAAACGCCGAAGAAGCCTTAAGAAACGATATCTGTGTGTGCCAGCTACGTCCTGCAAATCAGAGCGCATGTTGAGCAAAGCAGGACAACTCATCTCTGACCGTAGATGCTCTTTTAAATCCACTATAGTGATAAAGCATCAATGTAAAAACACAAATATTAATTTGAAAATTAACTTGTAAGTAGTAATACTTTTAAAAACGAGAAAGGAAAGCAAACTTCGTCTGTGCCTAAGTTTTTATACACTTGAAAAAGCTCGCTCTAATGGTTTGAAAACATATAATTTTAATAATGACCGAGTTTAAGAGCCCTACCATTGAAAACAAAAAAGTTTTTCTCACAATACCCCATATTCAGAACGTTCGTTTATATGGCAGCTACAAGAAGTAGTCATCCGTTCCGGGCGGTTCCAACATATTCGGATGTGTTCTAGAAATCTCTAGAGATTTTGGTGTAAACGCTCGCATTTCGAATTAAAACTGTTTGCCCTTATATGTCAAGTGCCACAAATATGCCCGGCTACTAGATTAGATTAGAAACCGACTGCTCAAGGCCAAGTAGATTAACTGCGTACGGTTTTACCGACCTACATATGATCTAGTAGCCGACCTTATTCTTATCCTTTTACATATAAAGTTCTCCTAGTTTAGTTCCAAATCAAATCGTTTGTACGAAAATCTCTAGAGATTTCTGGAAAACACCCGACTATCAGCGTGCAGCCAAAAGAAGACTCTGTGCAAATTTTCAGCTTGAAAGCTTCTAAACTAGTTCGCGACGGACGGACAAAGCTCAATAGACTGAGCTCGTCATGCTGATCAGAAATATATTATATATATTTTATGTGGTCGGAAATGAAAATTCTGAATAAAGAGTAGGAATCCCCCATTGAAGCCACCACCAGTTGGACTCTGAAAAACACCGAATTATATTTAATTGTATTTAAAAATGTTTACTTACTCTGCTGGGATTCGAACTCGAGACCCTTGGTCTGAACACAATTGGAACGTCCTCTCTACCGGTTGCGCTTCAGCGGTTCAGCCAGAGCGCGCAATACTCTGGCTGAAAGCCTTCTAAGATACTACTTGTATTGAATTGAATCTACCATCTGCCTTAGAACATCAGACCACTTGTAATGCTCAAGTTCGAATTCACCGAATAGTTCATATATAAAGCGCAAAGAAAATTAGGTAATTAAATATGAATCTAGTTAAATCAAAGTGCATATTAATTGATTTTAATACAAAAATTGCATAGTAAAATCAAATATGATTGTTATAGTTTTTACTATGCCATTTTTCCCTGAGTGTAGTAATTTGAGCTTAAAGGCCTGTACGCAGATGAGATAAAAATTTGGTTGGGCAGTATATTTCATAGGACTGCCGTTCAAAAGCAATCAGATTTTAAACTGTTCAAAATTGTTTCAATTTATGTGAAGCATCTTTTTGACCCTTTTTAGAAGCTTTTTGTGGGGAACCTAAACTTTTGTTTTGACATTTTTTGATATTATCGTAAAGTATTATTTCTTAACTTTAATATATATAATATCCCAAAGAATTTTACGATTCAGCACACGGAAATCATTTAGAATTACCACCAACCCTTCAATATACTGGACCTTGTTGCCTAGTGTTATTGTTGATTATTTTTAAGCGACAGATTACCAATTTAAAAGTGGAATTGGGTATTAAGCTCTTAGATTGGCCAATCCGATAGATTTTATTTATACACTATTTACACGGTTTTCTATTTACAATGTCTCTATGCGGTTTGTCGATACGGTTGCATTTAACAACTGTTATCATAGTTTTAGCTACAAATATTTGTGTACATACTTTGTTATTGTTATAAGTAAACATCGGATTTTATGTACTTTTATAAATGAAGGTTGATTGAGGTGAAAATTTGGATTTATACTAATTAAACAGCCCACTTTCCATTGGAAACTGCATATTCAACATATGCAAATTTTGCATATTTTACATACATATGTAAAATATGTAAACAAATATGCAAAATATGCACTAAATATGTAAAATATGTAATTGTATACAAAATGTATAAAAATTAAGAAATTTGCAAAAATTATTTTTCTTGAGCTTAGATTATTATTAAAAATATATAGATGCCATATATAAACGGTTAAATGGGAGTTGTAGACCGAGCAAATGAAAGGTGTGCCTTGAAAGCTCCAAAATATTGGGAAATTTCTAAATTGTTCATTAATTTCAGACTTTTATGAAGATTTTATGGACGGCAAGAGTACACGAGTGGAACAAATGGTTTTTTCTATCTGTCAGTCTGCGGTGTGACTATCCATCGATGTCTCAAATACTTTAACACTAAAATATCATAATTTCTGTTTTATCTAGCACTTATTTTGTTGCATTTAACAACTGTTATCACAATTTTAGCTACAAATATTTGAATACATATTTTGTTATTGTAATAAGTTACTGTTATTACACTAACTTTACCATAGAAATAACAAAACTCTAATGTGATTTTTTCATCTCATGCAACTATTAATTGTACCCACAGTAAATGTATTTTGTTGCTGCACGGATTAACTGTACCGACAGTAAATCTTGCCGCGAAAAATGTAATTGTTTTTAAGTGTATTTTATTGTTATAATTATTAACTGTGTCTAAAAAAATTGTAAAACCAATATTTTCCATTTTTGGCTACAAATTTTTGATTTAGCAAATTTCAGTTGCCTCTTATTTATTGTTCTTGAACGCAATTTGAACTTGAGAATTACAAGTCATTTATGAGATATTCAAGTGTTTCCTTTTCTGTTCTGTTCTCTTCAAGTAGTATGGTAACTTGACAGCTAAAATAGAACCCTACTAGTTTACAGCCGAGTAACAATTTTTCGGTATATTTACCACAAAACTGTCAATATACTATTTTTATGGTACAATTGCTGTGTACACGGTAAAAAAAAGTTGCTTACTGTAAACATCGGTAAATATTATTCATTTTGTGTTTATCTAAACGATATTTTCGGTTAGATTTACTGCAGCATTAGTTCATTTTACGAAAAGGTTTCCGTGATAGTTATTGTAAAATTTGGTTAGCCCCACAAAAAATAGTCTAGTGGCGTCAAATCTTATGATCTTGGTGGCCAATGGACTGGTCCAAAACGCGAGATTAATTGCTCACCAAACATGCGTCACAATTGGTCCATGGTTTAAAGTGCAGCGTGGCATGTGGCATCGTCTTGTTGAAACCACATGTCAACCTGTCGAATTCTTCCGTTTTTGGCAAAAAAAAAAAGTCGGAAATCATCGCATTGAAATTTTTCAATATTTTTTAAAAAGTACGGTCCAATGATGCTGCCGGCCCTTAAACCGCACCAAACAGTGAATTTTTCAGGGTGAATTGGCAGCTGTTAAACTGCCTTTTGCTGCACTTCAGACCAAATTCAGCAATTCTGTTCGTTGACGTACCCATTGAGCCAAAAATGAGCTTCGTCGCTGAAGACAAATTTTCGATAAGAAAGTGGATCTTTATTAAACTTTTCTAAAGCCCATTTTGATAATAAAATTCAATGATTTGCAAGCGCTGTTCGTTTGTTAGTCTAGTCATGGTGTAATGGAAAACCTTACTGAGTATTTTGGCGATGCCACATGTTACAAACCATGCATGAGATGTCAAAAAAACGGACGCTGTAAAACCAAATAGCATAAAAATCACCTTTAAAAGCTTTTGCATCAGAAAAGGTAGCAACCTTTCCATATGTAGCTTTGGGCCCTAAGTCTAAATCAATGGTCCGTTTTCCACCAGCACGTCTGATTAAACAGATATTTGGATAAACTTGTGTTAAGCGAGGTACGACCACATTAAGTAATCTATTCAAAACAAATTTGTTTTAATGTAAGCTGCATTAAATAAAGTTACAGAAAAATCAAACAAATTTTTGACTTTTGTTCAAAGCATAAAAGTTTTTTTGTAATTTTATATGAAAATTTGGTTATTTTGTATTAAAATCGGGTTTCCTCCATGCTAAAATAATTATGAACAATTTTCTACTAATAGAAAAAATCTAAAAAAAAAGTCATTGATAGTACTTTGTCTCCTTTTAGTTACCACATTTTCAGATATCATCGGGCTTTTAAAAGTTAAAAACCAAATAGGTGTCTAAACAGATTAAAAACGAGAGGGTTAGTTAAAGTCGTAACCGTTACTCAGGGAAGAAATGTTTAATAGCCTTTCCTTATGTTAATTAACGGAGCATTAACCTTAATGTTAACATATTAACTTTATGCTAGCAGACAGCGTATGCTGGTTCCAAATACAGTTTACCTTACGCTCTTATTTAAGTTGTTAATATGAAAATAAATTCTTTTCCGGCTCCGAAACAGACGACTGAACCAGTTGAAAAGTGGTTCAAGTCCACATCTCAGAAACTATTTAGGCGTTGTTCAAGAAAATTGATCTCTACATTTATGATTAGAGTGTTAGTCTGACTAAGCATTTTACAAATCTCCGAAATTATTTTAGCTATGAATTGGATGTTCGATGGTTCGAACTAATTTGTACCCTTTCAAAGATTCAAAAAACTTGATTGTAAAAGCAGTCATAAGAAACATATACACACAATGCAAAGGATCCGTACGTCACCGGAAATACAGTATTCCAATCAAAATGGTACAGCTACAAAAATAAAATACAATTATAATCTTGAACTAACAGGCGCCAACTGCGATATATTGGTATAACAAGTTAGGAATCCCAAAAAAAAATCCCATCGTCCACGTTTTATATCTGTTGCAGTACACAGAAAAAAAGTCACGATATTTTCAATCTTTATAATCTTGGAGTAAGCCCGACATGAGCTTGAAAATTCAATCTCGACTTACAGGATATTCTACATAATTCAAGTTTTCACATGGTCGTGGGTTCGAATCCCAGTTGAGCCCAACAAATTTTTATACTTCTTTGTTTTTCGGAAGTTTTAAATAAACCAAAACTGGTGTGGGTCGTGAAGTGTATTATAAGGATGTTCTATGGAATATGGCGGAGGAAAGGAAGAATAAAGTTATCTTTACTGGGATCGAATCAATATTTCATATCGAGCTCAAAAACAATCTTGAACATGCTTAAAATGATCCAGTATTGGGATCAGAGCGGGCAAACAAACGAAACGAAACGTTTCTGAATCGTTTCGTTTCTTTCTTTGCACAGAGCGAAACACTAACAAAACCCGATAAAATGCAACGGTAAAAAAATGAGTTCCGTTCAGTTTGCGTTCGTGAGAGCAAACTAAACGTAAAGCGAAATGCTCTCATCTTGTGAAGGGAACAAAGGGAATCGGAGCGATATGCAACGAGGGCGAATAGTTCGGAAACGTTTGCTGCTCAATTTGTATACACTTTTTTTTTTTACTTCTTTGATTCTCTCAGCTTTGTTGTTTTGCATATATTTCATTCCCAAACGTTTCAAGGCAGCGCAGCTGTCGCGAGAACAATATTCCAATCGTTTCGTTTGCGCTCTTCGGCAATATAAAGTTAGTGGTTTCGTTTTCCCTGACTATAGTAACCGATACAAAACAAATGAATAGTTTCTTCTCTTTCGCGAACGGTTCGTTAAACGTTCCGTTTGTTTGCCCGCTCTGATTGGGATTAAATTGTTCTCGAATTTTTTGATTAATTCAATCTTTTTTAAGATTACCACGGGATAAATGCAGTCCTTTTTGGGATCAAAAAAAGTCGGATCAACTCTATCCTTTTTCGGATCGGGTCAAGATTATCTGGGATTACGTTGTTTTCATTACCGATTGGGATTGATTTGATCCCGTATGGATTGATTTTTTTTGAGAGTACTTAATCATAAAACGGCAGAGAGAAGCTTTTCCCACCCCTTCTTGATGAGCTTCAATAAACGAGTCAATCTAGCCTTTGACGTCCTCCCTGTTTGACAATTAGATAACCTGGATCCCGGATATTATAAAAGATAACATGTAAGTACCTCAGATCCCGTTAAATTAAAAGTTCAATTATCTTTCAATGTGTCTTCCAATGAGGTGATTACTTTTGCACTCGTTGATTACAAATTATTAGTAAGAGTTCTTTACAGTTTTTGAAAAATAAAATCAATCACTTTTTAACCACATTGAGACAGTGCTCTATCTCTAAATCCACATTCACAAAACCTCACAGGCAGTGCTCTCTCTCTCTCTAAATCCACATTCACAAAATCCCTTCCCGCCGTTGGCTAAAAATCCGGTTGCCGCCTATATTTTCCACCGATCAACACATGTTGAATACCGTTGAGTTCGTGACTTACACTGATTTCCATCTCGTGATCGCCAACTATTTCGGACCTATGACCGCAGGACGCTGTTGTTAACCTTGAAGCGACCACACATCTGCATAATAATTAAGGCAATTCAACTCAACTCTTTATGGTTTCACCCACCCTTTCATATGCTCGAAATGGCTTTAGAAATCACCATGTTATTGTAGGAGCGGCCCTTCAAGGTCACCTTTTATGAATTGCTTGCGTAATGTTACGCATGATGTGCATTGATTTAAGCAAGGTCGGTAATTAACTAGTTCATACACACTGTCGGTATCCTTTTTCAGATTTTAACACACTTTGGAAAAGTGGCAGCAATGTTAATAAAATTGTAAGATTCTTTACCGACGGCAAAGTGCACTATGTTAACTCAGTTCTACAGCCGCAATTTGTTGACATTGCTGCAAGTTATTGACTAACTCCTCCGATCTGTGGGTCCTGGGATTCCCTTCAAGTGTGTATCAAGATTTGCTTGCTTTAGACTACCGTTGGACCAAAATTATAAAGCGCTTAAAAATTCCAATCAATAGTTGGGTCTATGACGCTCATGTATTGTTCTTGTACTAGGACTTAATAACAAATTGCTAGTGAAAAAATAAATGATGTGAAAGGATTAACGTAATTCCATTTATTTTTTGTTCCCAAAAGTGTCAGTTTCTGTATTAGACCCAGTATAAGAACTAAATGCCCTAACTCTAGCGGAAATATTTTTTAGCTTATTTTAGCTGAGACAGAAACCAAAAAACTTGGCAACCTCAGCGGGTAGATGGCGCCACTAAGCTCTGTCGAATTCACTTTTGACACGTAGATACAATGTAGAAATGTGTAGAATGTAGATGTATAATTGCCCATTTGGAGCTGTTAACGCGCTGTTAACGCCCTCTGCCCATTTGGAGCTGTTAACGCACTTCTAGTGGGACCTTATTTCCCGCGTTTTTCCGGCATTTTTTAATTAAATTTCTTTACTAATTTTCTAATTCAATTTTTCAGTCTGCTGAATTTAAATTAAATGTAATCATTAATCACCTGTTCACTTATTTTAATAATTATTTCATTAACTTTTATTATTTATATTTGAATATTCATCTCATTTTATTGTATATTTCATTAATCATCAACAGTATTTGAAATCTGTCCTAGCTTAAAGCTTTATTAGTTTTAAATTAATCTAGTAACGAAAAGACTTAGTAAATGAAATGTGAAAATGGCTATATACAGCTCAGAAGAGCTTCTCCCAATCTTGTCATCAATTAATTTAATACATTGTTTAAAAACCTAACCCTCTTTCTTCAAATATTTGACCTGGGATTAAAACTTGGATACATTTTTGGCATAACAACAGGCGGTTAAAGCAAATTTGAATTGAATATTGAAAGGTTTTATTATTAAATTTTAAATATTTTAAACTAGACATTTTCACACATATTGCGATGTTCAGCATCACTGGTATCCGATCATCTGCCAACTCTCCAAAGAACCAGACTTGGATGGATCGTGTCTGGTGGGCTCAATTTAACTGGCCGCAAGCACTCCTCATTAGTTTCAGTAGCCAAAGAACCCTACATTCGTTGGAAAAAGGAGCTTTGTCCGATATTTTAAGAAGGTTTTGGGAAATTGATAACTGCTGTGGCCTTCAGCTTTTCTAGTGAGGATGCTCAATGCGAGGAGTTTTTTCAACAAAACTACACACGTCTTGCTTCCGGACAATATTCTGTGGGTGTGGGTCTCCCAGCCAAAACGAGTTTAGACGCGCTTGGAGATTGATACGACCGGGCCCTGCGTCGTTTAAAGTCGCTCGAATCTAAATTTGCCAAAAATCCAGCGTTAAAATCACAATGTCGCTATCCGTCAAACAATCTGCATCGCCTCAGTATATTTTGCCACATCACTGCGTGCAGGCTTGACAGTGACTTGACAGTAACTTAACAGTGACTAGACAATGACTTCACTGTGACTTGACTTGACAGTGATTTGGCAGTGACTTGACAGTGACTTGACAGTAACTTGACAGTGACTTGACAGTGACTTGACAATAGCTTGACAGTGACTTGACAGTGAGTTGATAGTGACTTGACAGTGACTTGACAGTGACTTGACAGTGACTTGACAGTGACTTGACAGTGCCTTGACAGTGACTTGACAGTGACTAACCAGTGACTAATCAGTAACTTCACAGTGACTTAGCAGTGAGTTAACAGTACAATTTACAATCAGACCTATCGTCGTAAAGGGCTTATCTCGTACCGGGCGTCCCATAACACCCACTCTTTTTATACACTTGAAAGTGTATTAAAATTTTGCCCAGGAGTTTGCGACACATAGAAGGAATCATCTCCGACCACATAAAGTATATATCTTCTTGATCAGCATGACGAGCTGAGTCGATTAAGCTTTCTATGTCCGTCTGTGCCTTCTGTCTGTCCGTCTGTCTGTTTCTACGTAAACTAGTCCCTCAATTTTTAAGCTATCGAGCTGAAATTTTGCACAGAGTCTGCTTTTGGCTGCACGCTGCTAATCGGAATCGCCCGGATCGGACGACTACTTCTTGTAGCTGCCATAGAGACGATCGTTCGAAAAATTGGTTTTTGTGAGAAAAACTTGTTTGTTTTCAATGTTAGCGTTCTTAAACTCGGTCATTATTCAAATTAAATGTTTTCAAACTGGTATGCGAAGTTTGGTCGAAATCGCTAACCTTTGGAGCGAGCTTTTTCAAGTGTATTAAATCTTCGGCACAAACGAAGTTAGCTGTCCGTTTTATTTTATTTGTGTATACTTTGGTTGGCCCAAACAGCTGATGCAGCATTAACCCCATAGTGATGCAGTTCTTTTTAACCCTGCCTATGAAATTGAATTTAATAAGTGCCGAACTAGAAAATACCCCACTTGAGTTGGAGAGTTGGAAAACACCTGAAAGATCTTATTATTCTTTGTGAACTGCACTTAAACTTTTAATACAATAAATGATAACCCAAATTTCTTGGCTTCTTTTGCAGGTCAAAAAATTCTTTGTTTTGATGCTAAGGGGATGTCTACCAACAATTTGAGGCAATTTTAAATCAACGGTGGGCACTCTCTACTCTGAGATCTTTTATCGGCAATTTACGTCAGTCAGTCTCATAATAAATTGCGTCGCAATTAGCTCGCTTCGAAGTGCGAACAATAACAAAGTCCATGCGAAGCCGCACACACAGAGGGCGCAACAGGTGCATTTTGCCCGATCGAGACACGCTGATAACGGTTGTTTTTCCCCTTGTTGTTGTTGGGCTGCTCCCAAACTCAAATTTCGTGTGGACCGCTGTTTTAAATCATAAATCGATCAAATAATTATACCTGCTAATTTGCAGCGTAGCACTGTACTTCGCAATGCGCAAAAAGAAAGTAAACTTTTTTATTGCATGGCGATCATAGATTTTTACATATACTTTATGTGGTTGCAATAAATGCATTCTGAATCACGTGGATGTTTATCGAAAAAAATTATTTTCTTCATACGCAGGGTTCTACATTTTGTCTCTAACGATTATTAAAACCCATATTCAATTAAAAAAGAAATCGCTTACAAATCTATGCACTCGCAGATCGTGGGATTCGGGTAATAAGATAACTTAATACATCCCTGTAGTTAAGTTAACTGTGTTTATTTGTAGTTTTAATATAATGGAAAGGTAATTAAATGAAATGAATGTCTCTGATTAATTTAAGCTTTAGTTGTAATAGATTCTCATTCGT
This sequence comes from Lordiphosa magnipectinata, assembly GCA_037044535.1. Taxonomy (NCBI): domain Eukaryota; kingdom Metazoa; phylum Arthropoda; class Insecta; order Diptera; family Drosophilidae; genus Lordiphosa; species Lordiphosa magnipectinata. The sequence continues at coordinate 186,122 of JBAMBO010004113.1, forward strand.
CTTAAGTTTAGTCTTCGTCTTAACTTCACGTCTTTCGTCTTTATGAGCAGCGACAGAACCGTACATCTTCGATTCTCGGCACAAACTGTTTATGCTTTGGCAGCAGGTTTGCCGCTTCTTTCCTCTCTCCTACGCTCAGTTGATCTGGCAAGGCTTGACAGATCAGGGATGCCAGACCCATTCCCCTATTAATTCAAATTTTGTTTTGATTTACACAGCTGGCATTGCTTATAGCAATAGAAAATAAATTTTAAGCATCACTATTAAATTTGGTAGAGAATCGTCTAATTTCAAAAATATTTTAAAATTTCTCCTCTCCTTCTGAAGTTACTTCACATTAACTCAATCATGAATGTTGCCTGCTGAATGTACTAAATTCCACTTGATGGCGTCCGAATCCAACAAAATAGCAGGAAGCCAACTTGCTTGCCATGCACTCAAATTTCCGAAACCTATTCTAAATTTCTTCGATAATTTCGCCCATTAATTTGAAGTTTTTGCAGGAAAATTTACGTCTTTACTGCCATCGAAAGTAACATAATTTTTATTCACATTTCTTTTGCATAGCTGAGAGCGCCGACAGTTCATTCCTTTCGCTTTTCCAATAATGTTGTAAAAGCTGGTAATACCAAAAAAAAGTTTGACATTTTAGCATAAACGGTCTCACAACATTTTCATGAACGAGCGTTATTTGTGTTGTTTACAGGGAATTGAAAAAATTAATTTTAAGCGGAATGCAACGCAAAGAAACCTTTTTACGGCAAGGTGTTCATGCAAAATCTTACATATGGGCATTTCCATTCTGTCGAACGGGACCAACGAACAGAATTAAAGTAAATAAAAGTCTAAATAGTCTTAACTAGTAACTTTTAATATGCCTTATTATTAGTGCTAAGGCTGATTTTGGGAAATTTTTAGTTTTCAGGATAGTTGCTCACGAACGTGACAAAAAATGAAACTTTTTTAAAAACTAATGCTGGTGAAACTAATATTTAAGGATGCCTCGATCTCACGGTATGTCACATGACGATCTTGCATTATCAGATCACGCATAGCTTCAATGATTTCTGGCACAATTACAGATTTTGGACGACCTACACGGAATTCGTCGCTGAGCGAACACGATTACCAGCGATTAACATTGGTTTTTGATGTTGATCGCCAAACAAAGCACTGAGTGTATCGACACACTCTTGTTGAAATAATTCATGTCGAAAATTGTGAAAAATAATCTAACGAAAACCTTCTCTTGAAATTTCTATTGGAAAGCCAAATTGATTTTTTTAACGCACTGTAAACTACACAATAGCGCTCCTACATGAAAACGTTATGAGTCCGTTTATGCTAAAAAATGTCAAATTTGTTTTTGGTATTACCAGATTTTAGCTATTGACATTAGTGTGACCAGTTCCCAAAATAGTACCCTACGAAGCGCTACGTAAATTGTTCAGCGATGAAATCATCCAATTCTACTTGCAATTTGTGCAGCCGGCTTAAATGCGTTGAATGGTAAAATTATACCCTACGAAAAAAACTTTAAAATTTTTTGATAAAGATTTTCTTAATGTTGTAAGACGAGATTTATATTTGGGATACGCAATTGAATCAGGGAAATATATCTGAATCAAAGCTTAAGGAATGTAAGGAAAACATTTCATCTGATATAAATGCACAGATTTTATCATAGTATTCAAGCGCTCAAACATCATTTGTTGCACCTACCTGACAACTTTGAGATACTCAATCAAATCGATATTTTATCGGTGGATAATATTTTGGTGACAAGAATCCGTGTGTTATACATATTCTTAAGCACTTTAGACTGTCGGTTTTCCAAATTGAAGAAGTGCTACGTCAATATGATTGCATCCAATATGTTAAATGGGAAAAAGGTTCATATCACGGTCAGTTTATGGGCCGAAGCAATAATCTATGTAGATGCGGGAGGCAATACACGATTGTTGCAGCTTATTGATTAGGCTATTATCCCTGCCATGGTAAAACGCGGAGGTTGAGCGCGTTTTCAGCCAAATGAATAATGTAAAATCATCTATGCGATGCAAATTGCATATTGACACCGTAAATTCCATTTTGCACATAAGGTAACCTATCGCTTAAATTCATTGGGCGTGTTCAGCAGAATAGTTGATCCCTGAGCAGGTATCAGAAAAAAAATTTGTATCGAATAGTTTCTGCTGTTGGAGGGAGCAGTATCACTTTAAAGTAGCGTACTATTTCTTTGATACATGCTCCTGTATTATGATACCTCAAATAGTCTATTATGATGCCGCATCTCTCGAGTTCAGTATTAAGATAATTGCAAATTTATACTTGATCAGGGAGCAAGTTGTTCTGCTGAACACGGCCATTATCTACAAAAATTTCAAATTATCATTGATTATAAATAATTCGATATTTACAGATATAGATTGAGTAGGACAAATAAATGTTGCCATAAATATGAAGTACCTGGAAAGTATCTTAAATTCATTGGTGCTAACCAGTCATATACAGCGGTGTCACAGAAATCTCTAGAGATTTCATCTTCGGTTGGTTTGCAAATCGCTCTAAGCATTCGTAGGTGTCACAGAACTTTAAAAGAGTTCATTTTCTTTTTTGAAAATCTAGTTAGAACAGAAGCTGTTCCGATTGAAGTATCATCTCTAAGAACAGGGCTGCATATCTCGCAAAAAATTTCCCTTATTTGAGTTAAGGGGTAATTTGATGTTCAAGTGATATTTATTGATTGTGTTATATGTTTTATGATGCATTTTTATATTATAATTCAAATTAATAAATATTCATTTCATATTCTCCAAAAATAAAATACGAAATTGAAAAATGTGTTCGCGCCACTCATGAAGTATAACTTGCCAGCCCTTAATTAGCTGGCTGTCACATAGAGGGCGTTGCAACCTGTAGATGGCGCCTCGTGGGTAGTTGCTTTTGACTAATATGAAAGACTTTGGTTAGTTTTGCGAATAATAATTAAAACGCAAATTTCAGTGTTTAAGCTAGTTAAATAATTTATTAATTTGATGCAACATATCCAGAAAAATAATGTTGTTTACATTTTCAAAACAAATTTTACTTGTCAAAACTGTTTGGGTGGTGAATTTTGATATATTTTGATTTGAGAATTGTCAGATTTTCATAAAACTTGCTAGAATTATGAAAAGGCAAAGAAAACTAATAACTACGAGGTTTTTGGGACGATTGCATTGAAAACAAAAAAGGTTTTCTCACTAAGTCTTGTTTTTCGGCCGATCGTTCCTATGGCTATGGCGGCTATATGCTATAGTCTTCCGATCCGGCCGGTTCCAACAAATGCACCGCGTATAAATACCTAAAAACTTTGTACAAAGTGAAGTAAAGATAGCTTTGAAACTGACGAAGGAGATGAAAGTATGTGGCGGGGGGGAAATTAACTTATAATATAAGCAGCAAATGCTTGAAGTTTCATCTTTCTATATTTATGTTTAGAGTTTATGCCAAAAAAATGGCAATTTAGCCCAATGTGCCCAGGCTACGCGCCTGTTGGGAAGATATGACACTTCAGTAAGAATTAAATTCATATACACATACATTACCAAATTACCAATTTCAAAATTTTGTTGAAGGTCTCACGATGTTTTGTAACTTGCTTTCAAAATTGCGCTCAATCATTGATGGGAAAATTATTCAAATTGTAGCCTATCAGCGGTGTCACAGAATTCTCTTCCAACCAATATCAATTCTCAGTGTCACAGAAATCTCTTTCGGTTGGTTTCAAATCTCTCGTGTTTTGTTAGGAGATTTATCAAAATTCACCACCCAAACAATTTTGACAAGTAAAATTGGTTTTGAAAATGTAAACATTATTTTTCTGGATATGTTGCATCAAATTAATAAATTATTATACCCGTTACTCGTAGAGTAAAAGGGTATACTAAAGTCGTGCAAATGTATGTAACAGGCAGAAGGAATCATTTCCGACCATATAAAGTATATATATTCTTGATCAGTATCAACAGCCGATTCGATATAGCCATGTCCGTCTGTCCGTCTGTCCGTCCGTCCGTCCGTCTGTATGAACACCTAGATCTCAGAGACTAGAAGAGCTAGAGCAACCAAATTTGAAATGTAGACTCCTTTTGTCTGCACGCAGATCAAGTTTATTTTCAATTTTTGCCACGCCCCCTCACGCCCCCGCAATTTGGAAAAAACGTCATATCTCCTACAGTTTTGATGATAGATGGTTCGTACTTTCTAGAGATATCTAGTACTTAAAATTATTTATCGATTTGCTGAAGGAATGATAAAGATCGGATGAACGATACTCAAGTTATGAGCAAAAAACGGTCAGTTAACACCCACCACCCACCCCACCCATAACCTAAGCATTGCGTTCAGCAGCAATCTTAGTGAGAGAGAGAAAGAGAGAGAGAGACTTAGAGAGCGCACTGCGTTGTGCGTTGTGTGTTAACTGGCCGCCTGACTCGTGACCAAATTCGAGCTGCGACATTAAGGGTGCAGAGTATGTAATAGTCGGGCTTGACCGACTGTCTTATTAGGAAAGGTGATACGTTTTCAAAAGTTTTGTTGTCTGATCTGTTTATCGTGATGAATTTGGAGTCATTTATGTTGGATTTAGTAATTGCCAAATGTCTATTAATATCTGGCGGATAATAAATAGCCGAGTTAAAAAATGTTGCATACTTTTCGGCTGACCCACCTCAGGTGGACAGGACCCCAGGAAGGCTATTAAAAATTTGTTTCCATGAGTAACGGGTATATCGAAGTCGGTTAGAGCCGACTTTAACTTACGCTCTCGTTTAATTAGTTTAAACATTGAAATTTGCGTTTTAATTATTATTCGCAAAACCAACCAAAGTCTTTCATATTATTAAAAAAGCAACTACCTCACGAGGCGCCATCTACAGGTTGCAACGCCCTCTATGTGACAGCCAGGTGACTAAGGGCTGGCAAGTTATACTTCATGAGTGGTGAGAACACAATTATAAATTTCACATTTTATTTTTGGAGAATATGAAATGAATATAAATAAATTTGAATTATAATTTAAAAATGCATCATAAAACATATAACACAATCAATAAATATCACTTGAACATCAAATTACCACTTAACTATAAGAAGGGACATTTTTTTGCGAGATATGCAGCCCTGTTTTTAGAGAAGATACTTCAATTGGAACAGCTTCTGTTCTAACTAGATTTTCAAAAAAGAAAATGAAGTCTCTTGAAGTTCTGTGACAACGACGAATTTTTCCAGCGGTTTGTAAACCAACCAAAGAATTAATCTCTAGAGATTTCTGTGTCACCGCTGTATAAGACATATTTGTGTATCGACAAAGTGCGATACCTCTTGAAATAGCTAAAATTCATTATTTGGGGAGCTATCGATAAAAACACAGAAAATACGGATCTAGTATTTTTGCGGTATTTAATTGAGGTGTGGACTGCCAACAAACAGAGCACCAAGGGCTTTGGTGCCAAAAGTTTTGTGCGTCTTTATACTCTGTACCAAAGGTACGCAGAGTATATTAAGATTGTGCAAAAGTACGTAACAGCCAGAAGGAATCGTCTCCGACCCTATCTACTCTATATATAAAACAGTTTGTCCTGACTGACTGATTCACTGATTGGCAATCAACGCAGAGCGCAAACGGTAAGAGATAGAAGGCTGAAATTTGGACAGGAGTTTCCATTAGTGGTGAAAGTGCGTAGTAAGGCGGGGTTTTGGAAAATTCCAACCGGAAAAGTCGAAAAAGCGTCGGAAAAGTTTGTATGGGAAAAATGTTGTTTTTCATCCGATACACTTGAAATTTGGTTTGTAAGCGTAGTACGCGAAATAATTCGACACGTGTTTTCCCGATTTTGGAGAATCTGCCCAGGAGGAAAATGGCCGGAAAATTCTGCATGCAAAAAACTATTTTTCATCCGATTGAGTTGAAACTCGGTTTGTAAGGATAGAATACGGAATAATTTGAAATGTGATTTTCCAAAGTCGGAAAATCCGCACCATGAAAATTACCGGAAAATTCTGTGGGCAAAAAGTTATTTTTCATCCGATTGGCTTGAAAATCGGTTTGTAAGGTTAGAATACGAAATAATTTGAAATGTGATTTTCCAATGTCGGAAAATCCGCCCCCAAGCCGTAAAAATTGCCGAAAAATTGTGTAGGCTAAAAAGCGATAGCGATAGCGATAGCGATAGCGATAGCGATAGCGATAGCGATAGCGATAGCGATAGCGATAGCGATAGCGATAGCGATAGCTATTATTTATCGATTTTCTGAAGGAATGACAAAGATCGGATAAGCGATACACAAGTTATGAACAAAAAAAGTTAACCGGCAACACCCACCCCCCCACTTCCTGCCAACCACTGCTGTATTCAAACAAACACAATATTTGGGAGAAAGATATGAGCATTTAACAGCGTATAACGCGTGTAACAGCGTATAACGCATAGAACGCGTAAAAGAGCATATACCGCTTATAACACGTATGACGAGCGAGCAAATGCGAGCTACGGCTTTAAGTGGTACAGAGTATCTTATATTCGGGCTTGACCGACTTTCTCACTTGTTTTTTTATACGGCGTTTTCTGTTTTGTCAGTTCCTTTGCTAAGGTGTATACTACGCTTCAGGCTCTAGTCAACAATGCACACTGTTTTTTTTTTCTTTTTTTGGCATAAGCTCTAGGTGTTGAGATATTGACCCCAAATTTGGTTTGAACGCAAAGACGACTTGCAAAGATTCACTCAATTTAGACCAATATTTTATATAGCTGCCATATAACGGATGTAGCAGATTTGCTCCAACCTTGTTGTTTCTTATGCTACTGAACTGAAATTTGATTTGTGCTCGTATTGTTAGCTTCTAGTGCGACTTACAAAATTGGTTTCGACTTGGACCATTACTTCGTATAGCTCCCATATGACCGATCTGGCCGATATGAGCTAACTTTGTTGGTTTTTACGCTATTGAACTGAATTTTAGTTTGAACATGTATTTTAATCCCCTTAAGCGACTTATTGAACTTTGGTCAATTCGGCTCACTATTTCATATAGTTGCCATATAACCGATCTGGCCGATTTGCACCAACTTAGTTGGTTTTAAGGATATTCAACCGAAATTAGATTTGAACACGTATTTAAAGAATTTTTAGCGACTTATCGAAAATGGTTCGATTCGGCATACTATTTCATATAGATGCATTATAACCGATCTGTCCGATTTGCTCCAACTTTGTGGTATTTTACGCTATTGAACTGAAATTCGGTTTGTACTTTTATTTTTAACTCTAAATACGGCTTACAAAACTTTTTTGTGTTTGACGCTATCAAGCAGGAAATTTTTTTTAACTCTTTCTCATGTAATCTTTTCAACTAAAGCGCGAACTCAGCTGCAATAAAGCCGATTTTCTCGAAAAATCGCACGTTGTAGCAAGATGTGTTAGTTACTCATAAATCTGCACACTTTCGCTAACAAATTTGCATTTAAAACGTTGTGCAGCGTTGTGACATGCTTAACTATTATTCCACAAAACATGGCTACACTGGTTAGGGTCAAGCTAAAATTGGGCGACCGAAAATAAAAATGACAAACGCGTTATCAACTTATAATCTTAAATATCTGGATTAATAATTTTTACAATTTATATTTTGCTTCTAACTTTTTAAGCAGACACACTAAAAGTTGCAAAATATTTGCTGCCAATTCCACAAAAAACACGTGGCACACAAACAGCTGACTTCAACAGCCCGTCAACAAAACAGTGTTGCTACAAAGTTTATATATGTTTTAGCGCGGATTTAGAAAGACAAGATATCAACACTTGGATATGTAGATGGATTTTTATTGTGATGATTCGTGGCGACTCCTTAAATCGTGCGTGAATCGTGAGTGATGCGAAACTCCAAAAATTATAGGCGTGAAAAAAATAAAGAGAAATTTATTTCATGAATCGTCCGCGACGTGAAAGAAAATTCGCTCACGCGCGCACCTCTACTCTGTCTACCTTTGGTACCGGGTATAAAAATACAAATATCGTTATATCTGGCAACGTTGCTTCATGCACGCCATTATTTTCACACAATAAGCCCCGCCCACAGACGCAATGAAAACTCGTATCTACATTAGTCAGCTGCAACAATGTGTGTGTGTGTGTTTGGTGGTTGGGCATGCACCGGTTGGTGGTGGAAAAGATATGGTTAATGAGAATATGAGTGAAGCGCGTGGCTGCATTTTGCGGAATTGGATTAAAATTAAACGGCAGCGGCTCTTAAGTGCCGCCATTGCATTTTGCCATTATGAATTTCATTGCTGTTTGTGTATGTGTGTGTGTGTGTGCGTTTATGGCCGTACGTGATCTCGTTAGAGCCTCTAGCCGTGGGAATATCACGGTATCTTTTATCGCAGCTCATAAAGCGCAAATGGAGACAGGAAATGTTGTCGTTTCCCCCCTTTCACATCGTTCATGGGTTATATTGGTGGCGCAGAAAAGATGGCTGAGAATAGTATCACGCACTGCCTGAATAGTGCAATCGACTTAAAAAGATATAAAACTCTGGCAATGATAACAATGTCATCTTAATGGAGCAAGAGATTGTAACTCGCGTGAATTTATAGATTTTTAAGCTATCACAACAATTTTTACTCCATTGAGCTTTAATGCAAATTAAACCAGTAAGAAAGTCGGTCGTGTCCGACTGTAGTATACCCTGTACCTGTCAAGATGTATACTCACTTGCAATCTTTTTAAAGTATTCTTAGTAAAATTAGTTAAATAAGATAAAAACAATTGTTTGTCCTAAGTTAAGCAAAAATTTCCAAATATCTGTTTTATGTCATTGTGACTGTTGCATTTAATACCAGGGATGCCAACCGTTCGGAAGTTCAGATTGGTTCGGTTCAGTGGTTCTTTGAGGTTTTAAGCCACCACTGTGCGGACGAAATGACCGAATTAGCGACGTTTAATTCAAATTTTGAAATGTGGAATTGCGCCAAAGTTTTTGAATTTTCGATAGTCAATATCATATTGATTTTATCCAAAATATTGGGTTTCTTTTAAGAAAATATCATGACCACACAATTTTGCCAAGTTTGATCCAAATCGGAAGACTATAGAATATAGCTGCCATAGGAGCGATCGGTCGAAAGAGTAGTTTTAGTGAGAAAACTCTTTTGTTTTCAATGGTAGCGTCTTTTTACTTTCCAGTTATGAATATTATCAGTTTCCACATAATAATTTTGGGGAGTTTGGTCAAAATCAGATGAATATATCGTATAACAGCCATATATCAAACTAGCAAGCAAATGGTCAAAGTAGTTTCGCCATCTATTGCAGAGTTTGGGAAACAACTCAGCTAAGAATGTTCGACCAAATAAAAAAAAAATATATACATAAGAATGGTTGGATCCACAAAATAATTATACAAAATTTTATGAGTAAAGTGCTTCATTATCATAACTATTATTATAGTTATACACAGAGAGAAAAAACATGTTCAGAAAATAAGTTGCCTTCTATTTAAAATAAGAACAAGATGTTGTCAAAATTCTTGACAACAAATGTTCTAAATGTTCCTGGAATGAGTAAAGTTGTTCTCAATCCTATAGTTTTTGCTTTATACAACAACACCAAAACCGGTTTCCGGCAGAGAGAGACCGAGTTGGCTCTACTTTTTACCTCGCTCTTGTTTTGTTTTTGTTCAACTTAACGTCTTGTTAGCTCAACCAAGTATATGTAGCCCTCTAGATGTGAATGTGCAAAAGTGTGCAACGGCTGAATGAGCTAGTGCGTCATCCCATACGTTGTTCGTTAAGTGCAGAAGGTACCGGGCTCAACTTGCAGTCAAACAAACAAATTTTTTTGTGTTTTTATACTCTGTACCAAAGGTACACAGAGTATATTAAGTTTGTGCAAAAGTATGTAACAGGGAGAAGGAATCATTTCCGACCCTATAAAGTATATATATTCTTGATCAGCATCAACAGCCGAGTCGATATGGCCATGTCCGTCTGTCCGTCTGTCCGTCTGTCCCTCCGTATGAACGAAGAGATCTCAGAGATGGTAAGAGATAGAGGTTTGACATGTATGGGACATATATTTCTTATACTTGCAGGCAGATCAAGTTTATTTTCAATTTTTGCCACGCCCCCTCGCGCCCCCGCAATTTGGAAAAAACGTCATATCTCCTACAGTTTTGATGATAGATGGTTTGTTCTTTCTAGAGATATCTAGTACTCAAAATTATTTATCGATTTGCTGAAGAAATGATAAAGATCGGATGAACGATACTCAAGTTATGAGCAAAAAACGGTCAGTTAACACCCCCCACCCACCCCACCCATAACCTAAGCATTGCGTTCAGCAGAAGCAGTCTTTAAGAGTGCAGAGTATGTTATAGTCGGGCTTGACCGACTTTTTTTCTTGTTCTAACAGACTTAAATGAAATAAGTCGGGTAACGAGTAGTAGGCATCGTTGAAGTTGGTTGTACAGCGGTGTCCCTCTGATCCTATGGAATATGGGTGGAGAAGCAGCAGCATTTATTATCCAGCGCTTGTAAATATAAGTTTCTGCCGGCTCTCTTCCCTTCCAATCCAATGTGGTTTTGTCCCGTTCCCTATTCTTCCGAGAAGCCCTTGTGAGGAATCCGCCCTTTACCTGATCGATCCAAAATCAATCCAATTTTTTTCGCAGTCGAGCATTAAATGTTCTTGAAAACGGAACAATATTATCTCAAATCAAGTTTTTAAAAACGGAACAAAACCAACTCCAAAAACTGTTCTTGATGTGAGACCATTGTACTACAATTGTTTTCATTTTTATACCCTTGCAAAGGGTATTATAATTTTGTCCAGAAGTTTGCAACGCATAGAAATATTCATTTCCGACCCCACAAACTATGTATTTTGTATTCTTGATCAAGGCGATGAGCTGAGTCGATTGAGCTTTGTCCGTCCGTCTGTCTGTCTGTCTGTCCGTCTGTCTGTCCGTCTGTTTATACGCAAACTAGTCTCTCAGTTTTAAAGCTATCGAGCTGAAATTTTGCACAGAGTCTTCTTTTTACACGCTGCTAATATGTCGGAACCAACCGGATCGGATGACTATATCTTATAGCTGCCATAGGAACCATCGGTCAAAAAACGGGTCTTAGTGAGAAAAACTTTTTTGTTTTCAATGTTAGCGGCCTCAGCCATTATTAATATTACATGCTTTCAAACAGATTTGCAAATTTTGGTCAAAATCGGATGACCATATCTTATAGCTGTCATAGGAACCATCGGTCAAAAAATTAGACGCATTTCCTATTCACAAAAAAGGACTAAAGTCAGTAGTATCAAACAAGGCTGCAAGCCGGTGCGGAACCCAATCACTTAGAACCGGTTCGGTTCGGGTTTTTTAGGTCCGACGAACCGGACCATGAACCGATCCCCTAATATTTTTGACTCCTCGAACCTGAACCCGAACCGGATCACTTTTTCAAAAAATTAGGTTCGGTTCACAAAATTAAGTAGTTTTTCCAACGACACAAACAGGGAATCAGAAATTACTTAATCTGACTATCATTCGAGAAGTGTGCAACCTACGACATTTCTTTAGGTCAGATTTATAGTACCACCGTCGATAATGGATCGAATATGGTTACAGCAGCAGGAGAACTTTCAAATGACAACTGCAGAGCAGACAAGGATTGTAGCTCTATCTAATGAATATACTGTTAATGAAGGTTGCTCAAGTGAATTTAAAAGCATTTCTTGATTTGGACGATGACCAAGTTACCTCAATAGGTTCCCTGGAGAAATCTATAATTGCAGTTTGTTGTGCTGCACACACTCTAAATTTAGTAGTTAACAATTTTTTAAGGAAGTCTTGTTTGACATAGTAAAGTTCTCAAACGAAACACCGTACTAACAATATATGAAATCTATTGCATATAGAAAAATTTAAAAAAGCAGTGCTAGACTGTGTGACGCGATAGAACTCAACCTACAAAATGTGCAAACTTTTTCTAACTCTTAAATATTTTTTCATTCAGAGTTCTTTTAAAGAGCCTGACATATATATGTAATTGGCTGCAGCCAATTTCTAAAACTTTTTTAAAGCTGCTGGATTTACAATTACTACCAAGTGATTTGTATTACGCTTTCTTTTCAAGTCGAGCAATTATTCTTAAATCTTCAGCAAGACATTGTTTATTACTATCTAAGGCAGTACCAATATTGGCTGCAGTGTTCTTAGACCCGAGTTTTGATAATTAAAATTACATTATTGAAATAAAGAATATGTATTAATAAATCGAAAGTATTCTTTTATGTTCAAAAGAAACGAGGTTCGAGCCACAACATTGGGTTTAGGGGTTCCAAAAACCGGTCCGCGAACCGAACCTTAGACTTTACAGCGAACCCCCGGACCGAACCTTCTTCAAAATTTTAGCGGTTTGCAGCCTTGGTATCAAACTACAGAGTCATTCCCAAGCTCTCGGCGATTCCAAAAAAATTTATGAAAAAACCGTCGGTCAATACCAACTTGATAGAGTTTACATCTCTTGTCAATATGGGGTTTGCAAACAGCAAACGTATGTGATATATACAGATGTCAGCAAAGCTTTCGATTCCGTTAATCTTGAACTCCTTTTACACAAACTGTACATGTTTGGCTTTCCTCCTAAGCTTCTTAATTGGATCGTGGCTTCTTTGCGTAAACGATCTCAGCGAGTTAGCTTTAATTTGCTGTTTTCTGTACCCATTCGTGTGTTCCCCAAGACAGTCATCTTGGTCTTTTGCTTTTTCACTTATTTGTAAACGATATTCCATCCACTTTATCTTACTCTCATGTGCTTATGTATGCGGATGATTTTAAGCTTTGCCTGTCCTACGATGATCCAGTATCACCTCTTCTACTACAAAGGGACTTTAACTCTCACAATAATTTGTGCATGATTAACAGTCTGCCATTCAACAAAGAGAAATGTAAATATTTAACTTTTCATCGTAATACGCCTTATCTCTACGACTACATGATTAAGGATGAACCACTGCAGCGCATGTACAACGTCGCACAGTGTAAGATTTTGCCTTTCTAGGGGGAGTTAAATCAATTGCGGCCTTAGTTTAAGACATATCGACTTGAAATTTGAAATGGAATAGTTTTTTGGCCATACGGAAGTTTGTTTCCAAGATGAACAACATCGGACAAAAACTACTCCCTCCCCTCCCATAAACCATCGCATTTTTCAGTTAAAGCCAGAACTCGATTTTTATATGGGAGCTATACGATATAGTCAACCGATTTTTATCAAAATTTTGTAGAACGTAGAACGGCCCGAACGTTCCTATGGCAGGTATATAGTCGTCTGATATTGATAAGACTTTGCGGAATTATGTGAAAGCATATCATCTTAATAAATTCTAAGTTAGGAGACGCTAAGTTTGATAACACAGAAGTTTTCTCACAAAAACTAGTTTTCCGATCGATCGGTCCTATGGCAGCTATATGCTGTAGTCATCTGATCAGTCCGGTTACGACAAATATATAGAACATGTATTTCAATACTGCGTGCAAAGTTTGGTAAAGATAGATTTAAAACTAAAGGCGTAGGTACACAGAGAAAAGAAATATGCAAAATCTACACGAAAATGTAGGATTTCTACACGTTTTGAACGAGATTTTCAACCTATTACTTTTGTGTACCTTTTCTGCATGCCGCGTTTAGTTTTCTCATTTCAACACGTGGCGTGTGGCTTTTCTGCATGCCGCGTGTAGCTTTCTCATTTCTAAATGCAGCATGTAGAAAAGCTACACGCCACATGTTGAAATGAGAAAACTAAACGCGGCGTGCAGAAAAGCTACATAAACGTTATGGGTTGAATATACCGATCATAACGTGTAGAAATCATACATTTTCACTTATACAAAAAAAAAAATAAAATGACTGCCCACTTTTTATTTATTTTTGTTTATAAGCGCGCTCCCTGCAAACATTTTTTCGGGTTCCTTATCTCTCTCTTTAAAAAGAGAGTTTGGCGATAGTTTGAGGGGAGAGTTTTCTGATAGTTTGGCGATTTACACAAACAAAATACATAAGGGATAAATAAGCGATATGTGGTATCGTTTTTTTTTCATCCAATCGGTAAATTGGCTTTGAAGACAATATAAGTTTATTGATCATGTGTCTGGTTTCCACACTACCAGAAATATCAGGATCAACTCAAATCTGTATAAACACAGTTCTTACTTTTAGCCCTGCGTGGCTTGAATTGAGATCCCAATAGGCATCTATCACCATACGAGCACAGACTACGCCTCATCCCTACTCGTCCCTGAATAATCGCAGGATCTACCCTAGCGTGCTTTTCCTTCATAAGCTACTGTCAGGTGAGGTTGACTCAAGCGCTCAGCTTAGCCTAATAAGCTTTGCGGTTCCGGCACGGGTAACGAGAAAGTATGTCCTGATTTATAGAAATCCTTGCCTCACAAACTATGCTCATCATGAACCCTTTCGTAATCACTATCTAAATTACAACAAGTACTACCATCTGCTCTCTGTAAACTCCCCATTGTTAGATGTAAGGAATAGTCTATTGTCTAATCTTGATTCTTAATGGTTCACTAAATAGTTTAACTGAATTTGTCAAACTTGGAACTATAAACAATAAAATAAGTTTTTTTTTAACCTGAAACTTTTAAGGATAGGAGGGTTGATAAGCTGAGAGATGATAAATCTTGCGCTTTGAGATTTTTCATTTCATTTCAAGATATTTCATAAAAAAATTTTCTGTAGTCGCTTCTTCCTTAGTATAGTATTTAAATTAACATATATTGAATGGGAGAGGGTGGGTTGTTCAAGCCCCAAATCACCCCTACGTACGCCACTGTGCGGCTTTATACAATGCCGCTCAACTGAATACGCTTGCCTTTTTTTAGTTTTGAAACGTTGTATCTCTGTAACAAGCACTCCGATTTAATCGAAATAAATTTTTTTGTATAAAGAATTCAGTCAAATGTGAAATAGCAAAGTTTCTGTTCTGTTAGTTTTGTTTTTATATCATTCTTATTATTTTTTCAAAAACAACAAAAAATCTCCATTTTATTGGCTCAACTGAATAGGTTTGACATTTTTGACTTCACTTTTTGATTGACTGCGTGATTGAAAAGAGTTGATTTCTTTTGTATTCCATTTGTATTTGTAAAATGGGCCGCGGAAAACCTCTAACAGATTTTGAAAAAGGTCAAATAAAAGGCTATATTGAATCTGGCTTAAAACACTATGAAATAGCCAAGAAAATCGGTCGAAGTCAAAACGTTGTGAGTAATTTTCTCCGTAATGAAGCATACTACGGAAAAAAAATGAATGGAGGAAAAACATAGGCAACAACAGCAACCGATAGGTAACTTATCCTACGAACTGCCTTAAATTCCCACCTTTCTGCTGGTAAAATTAGGGAAGAATGCGGCGTAAATGCTAGTGTGGCCACGGGAAAACGAGTTATTCGAAGCGCCAAACACTTGAAGAGATTGAAAATAAAAAAAAAACCACCTCTCAATGATGCTCGTAAAGAAGCACGACAACGATTTGCCCGAGAACACATGACGTGGAACAAGGATTGGAAGACGGTGGTCTTCTCCAACGAAAAGAAGTTCAACCTCGATGGACCGGATGGGTATAATTACTATTTCCACGATATGCGAAAGGAAGAATGTTTTTTAAGTCGTCATCACTCTTGTGCAGGCGGAGTAATGGTGTGGGGAGCCATATCGTTTTATGGAACATGCGAACTCCAGTTTGTCAACTCGGAGATGAACGCAAATGTGTACAAGACTGTGCTCCAAAAGGCTTTTCCCCAGTTTTCGGAGATTTATGGTCATATTCCATGGACGTACCAACATGACAACGCTCCCATCCATACCGCTCGGGTTGTAAAACAGTGGATTAAAGACCAAAACGTCAAATTGCTCGAGTGGCCGCCTTACTCCCCTGACATTAACATTATCGAGAACATTTTGGGACTTTTGTCCAGGAGAGTATACGAAGGAGGAAGACAATTTAGTGACTCTGGGACCCTAGTTGAAGCAATTAAAAAAGCCTGGTCAACAATTTCCCTAAATGAAATTGAAAAATATTATGATTCCTTACCAAACCATATGTTTGAAATAATTAAGAACAAGGGTGGGCATACCAAATACTAAATAATGCTAAACCAGTGTCCTTTATTATTTAAGTTACCCAGTGCCTTGAAATTTTGATTTATATACTTTTGTTTAATAGTTTTAGTGGTCAAACCTATTCAGTTGAGCCAATAAATATGGAGATTTTTTGCTATGTTTTTGAAAAAATAATAAAAATTAAATAAAAACAAAACTACCAGAACGGAAACTTTGCTAATTCACAAATGATTGATTTCTTTATACAACAAAATGTATTTCGCTTAAATCGTAGTGCTTTTTACAGAGATACAACGTTTCAAATCTAAAAAAAAAGTCAAACCTATTCAGTTGAGCGGCACTGTACATTAATTCTAATATCCTTCGGCTGGAACGACACTTTCAATTTTTGCGGACAATTTGAGCTAAAATCTATGGCTTATTACTTCTGGGAATAGGTCGATCTACCCAACGTAAAGCTCAAACCCTTAAGCAATTTATGATCCACTTGTGATCCACCTATCTCCATGAAACAATTTGTCTATTTTATTTGGAACCACTTAAGTGCCCACGAATTGGCCTACATTGATTAAAAAATTGGTAGACTTCTTTATAAATAATTGATATTGATTTTTTGTTTGATAATAAAAATATACCGATTTAGTTAAATTTTCACTTCATAGATGAATCACGTTTTTCAATGATCCAAAAAATCTATATTCAAAATTTCTTGGAAATTTCTGCTTAAAATATACAGAATATTTTAACAGTATTTTAATCGCCCTTATAAAAACGAATTCCGTTCCAAAATAAAAGAAATCAAGCACATTTTGAATGAAAGTAGGCTAAGCATGCCTTTCCGCATATACTTTTTCATGAACGTTTTGAACTTTTTTCGATTACTCAGTTTGGTAACATCTTGGAATCGTTTGAATCATTTTTTGTAATCACATTGACAGATATTGTGGAAATATTTAATTTTCTTCAACAAATATTTTTGTTTACTACACAAAGCTAGCATACATTCAGATCCTGTTGGAATTGTAACCAAAATCGAATATATACATATCAGTTAAAAAGTAGTCTCCTGGTAAGGATAAAAGTTATGACTGATTTTAGCAAAGTCCAAAACTCATTGAAAGAAACCTTGGTATGGATAAATTTAGAAAAGAGTCTACTTACCTAATCGATAGCAAAAATAGTTATAAAAAGCTTTGACATATCAGGTTATACGCTCATTTAACAGCGTAAATAATTTTTTAGTCAAATGCAAAACCGACGGCCTAACTGCCCGAAAGGATTGCCGATTGCAGATTTTTTTTATAGATGTCAACGGAAGCTCAGCCGTCGGCCGTAAGTAGCATTAATATTTGTGACTTTCGGATTACCAAATGGACCTCTATAAATAACATTTACAACTGAAGAGGTGCGGGTTTGATTGCGGTTATAATTGAAAGTACACATTCACTGCCGCTCGAATTACGATTGGTAATTGTCGAGAAATATTTATGAAAATTGCACATTAATATTTTTGTGTTTCTGGTTATTGTTGTTGTCGTTGGGCGACTATTACTATCGTTATACTTAGTTCCCGTTGCTTCTTCGCCGTTATTGATACTGTCGTTATTGTTGTTGGTTTATTATTTTAACACTTTCGACAAAGCGACCGACGCGACGTGGAGTTGGAGCTATGCGAAGTGCGGAACGTCATCGAACTGAATGATGTGCGAGTTCTCTGCTAGCTGTGAATAGCTGTTAGTTTCCAGGAATCACAATCACACACGACGACGACGCCAACGCCAAGAGTCACAGTTAGGGCAAGGCAACGGCGATGCCAATAAGGCTAAGGCAACAGCAGCAGCGTTGTGGCGACGCCAGCGACCGTGACGAACGCGTACAGAGACAAGCCAGGAGAGAGCCAGAGCAGCAGAGCCGCAGGAAGGCATTGCACACGGTCTTCGGGGCTCATAAATAGTAGATAAACAAATAAATAAATAAACTGGACTTGGTGAAGGGGAAAAGGGAAGCAACCACAAGACTTAGATATATGACGGTTATATATCTCTGACTTTTATTCCACCCGCACACGGAGTCACCGAAACAGCAAATTCAATAGTCTTCGATTTCGATGTATCGACTTGGTTTTTGGGGGTTGCAGAATCGTTCCAGATACATAAATTCGCTGGCGACTTGAAAGTAACCACCGCCGCCCCCGTCCCCCTGTAAACAGACTTGCCACGCCTGTATCTGTATCTGCGCAGTGCGCAATGTGCAATTCCAATTTGAGCTGACGGATGGTGCCAGTTACTACCGACAAATACACGCAACACTTCGTGCTTGGGGAAAATCAATCACATTCGATGGTTGCATTTTATTGTGCGCAGACTCCGTTTTATGGAAACCAAATGGTCACTAGGGTGGTGGATACTAACATATCCACATATACATATACATAAAGTATGTATATTTTGCTTTTATTTACTTTCTTAAAATGCAATACACAAAGGATATGTCCTGTCAGAAACGTTGTCCAGCCAAAAGGCAAAACTGTCAAATTAAGTTTGACCCTCAATGAAACTGAAAGTGGGTAATATTCTTAAATAATCATAAGATTACTTGGAAGGTTTATTGTAGACATACGTAGAATTTAAGAAGGCACTTAGCGAAAAAGAATCATGAAAGAACATGTTTCAAAATTATTTCTAAATAATTAAATTCAGTTTTAGAGCTTAATTCAAGCCAATATAATAAATGTATCAATTAAGTTAGCCTTAGCATCTATCTTGTGCGTTTTTTCTTTTTAAATGATTATTATTTTTCCGCTGAATTTATTGTTACTTCCTTGAAAAGAACAAAAGCGAAATCTTATCTCAAAGCTCTTGACTTAATTTTCTTTTCATTTTATTTTTCCCTAGATTATAAGATGAAACGAAAGTGTTAAATAGAAGATAATAGGGGGGCAATAAAGCAGTGAAGGTTTTTTATACACCAAAGGCGGAGTCGATGTACACATTTTTCTCATTGCAATGCTCGCAAAATTATCCCTGAATTCACTAGCGATTTGGCGATTTCATTTTTTAATCTTGTTTACAAACCCGAACTTGACTGCGTAGGGTAGACACTCCGCAAGAGCAAAATAGAGTAAGCCTTATCATGCGCTTTTTATTAATATTTTGAAATGTAAGATATTTGATTAGGTCCTTTTTAAACAAAACAATCATAGTTTTCTTCAACTAAGTTAAATGTTTTTTATTTCGCACGAAAAAAATTCATATTTGCCACCCGCCCAAATAAAAAGAAGACGATAAAGTCCAGCCGGCTTGGATCCACATCATACCCTCTTTCGAAATCAGACGAAATAAATATACAGCCAGATTTAAGGCTAAGTCCTTATGCTCCTTCATAAAAGCCAAGAAAATTTCGCTCTTGACATTTGTTCGATGCTATCCCTACTTTAATTTATTGAAATTATAAACAATTCGGAAGAATAATAAAATTTACTCACATTTAAGCGGCTTCTCGTCATTATTTTGGTTTCGGCGTTGCCACTGTGTTGAACTCAAATTGGCTGCAATCGATTTTCAAATTGCACAAAAAATAAGCAAAAAAAACCATCGCAAAAATGATTGCTAAACTAAATTTTCAATCTTCGTTTTAACACAAAAATCGCTATTCTATACACCTTAAAACTAAATTCGATTAATTTCGAAATTCAAATGTTAAAAGGTGGCAACACTGAAATACAAGCGAATTGGTGGGTTGTAGTGAATGACAAATTTACCTAGTGATTGATTAAAATGCTAATAAAATAAACTTAACATGCTTAATGTTTAATTTTTATGATGACGATTATTCACAAATTCAACACCCTTTATGAGGCAATAAACCTTTTTATACCCTTGCAAAGGGTATTATAATTTTACCAGGAGTTTGCAACGCATAGAAATATTCATTTTCGACCCCATAAACTATATATATTCTTGATCAGGGCGACGAGCTGAGTCGATTAAGCTTTGTCCGTCCGTGTGTCTGTTTCTACGCAAACTTGTCACTCAGTTTTGTAGCTATCGAGCTGAAATTTTGCACAGAGTCTTCTTTTGGCTGCACGCTTCTAATATGTCGGAACCGCCCAGATCGGATGGCTACTTCTTGTAGCTGCCATAGGAACGATCGGTCGAAGAGTCAATTTTACAACTTTCCTAGTAGGCGTAGGAACTTTTTTAGTAAAATAAATGGATGATATGTGGCAGTCGAGTTTAAGCTACGAGACTGAAAGGAACTTATTTGTTTGTTTTTTTATGTGCTTATATTTTTTAAACCAATATTGTGACCAATAAAATCAATCAAAATGCCACGAGTGTCTTCCATGTCCCAGGAGCAACGACGGCAGGCGTCCCGTGATAGAGCTCGCATCCGTTACGAGCAAAATGCTAGTCGACTGGCCGCTATTCGCGAAGAAAATCTAGCATCTCGTCAAGTAGAGCGGGAGCGTGATGAAGACAAGAACTTGCAAGGGTATAAAAACTTCCGCACGGATGAAGTTGGCTTAGCCTTCTCGTTTACATATATTAAAATGCATTTTATGGGCTTATTTAGGCAAATCGCCGGCTCAAGTGTGCGCGAAATCAAATTCGAGTGAATTTCAAGCGAAATTGATTTCTGTGGCACCCCTGTATATTTGAGAACCCACTTCAGTCATAAAATTGAAGTGATTAGAGTAGAAGTTAGTCTTGTTTCTAAAAGTATTTTATTATTGTTCATCCAAAGAACATCACACTCAGTTTGTAAGCCTAAAAAGAAAATACACAAGGTTCCATCTGATCCCAAAACTGTTTATCATTTATCAGTCATACATCAAACTCAGTTTCCAAGATATAGCAAAAAAAAAGTTAATTTTGCATATCTGGAGACATTTTGAATTATGTGGCAACACTTTGTCTGCTTACCACTTAAAGACCGATTCATCTTTATATAAAAACAAGTGAGAAAGTCGGTCAAGCCCGACTATAATATACTCTGCACCAGTTCAGGTCGCCGCTCGCATTTGCTCCCGATTATAATATTATAATATAAAGGTGCGCGCGTGAGCGAATTTTCATTCAATCACGTCACGAACGATTCACGAAATAAAAATCTTACGCACGACTCACCCACGTAATTCTTTGAGCGTTTCGTGTTACTCACGATTTAAGAAGGGGTCACGAATGAGCATCTACTAAAATTTTTTTTAGCAAAATACAACGCAGTTATGTATAAATTAAATCAGTTGCTTTTTATTCCAACATTAACACTTAAAAATGTAAAAGTTAAATTTGTCTTCAATTCATTATATTTGAAATAGTTCCATATTTTTATTTAAATATAAAAGCTTATTAATGTTAATGCTTTATAACCGTGTTCTAATACACAAAACGGCAGCCAAATGGTGTGATCACACTGATTTGTTCGCCGCTTGAATTCAAAATGTTTTTTCCAATATTAAAGTACAAACAATTTAAAAATCACCTCACAGCTTTCAAAATCAGATAATGTACTGCAACAAATGTGCCCGACTTCGTGATCACGCGCACACACTCACACGCGCCCTAGCTGCTTGCAGTAGGCAACAGGCCTTTACAAAGAAACTACAAATTGGGTAAAATACCAATTATTCTGGGGGTAAACATCTTATGTTTTATGGAAACAGACCTTTGACCATTTCCAATGCATACTGTAAGGCAGTGTTGGGAAGTACCTAGGTACAAATACTAGATACATATTTTGTGTACCTTTACCTTACCTATGTATTTTTAAATTCCAGTACCTTTTACCTTACCTAGGTCCAAATTTTCTTTTACCTTGTCAAAAAGTAAGGTATAAGGTACTTGAATATGAATGAGAATTTAATTTCAAATGATAGCCTGAGTGGGAAACTAATCTAATTTCTTCATTCTATCAATTTGATTGTCGATGTGACTATTAAAATAACATAGTCTTGAGCTAATTACTGTGTTGATCCTTAAGATGCTTTAAGTCAAGAAAATATAGAAAGCTGTCGCACAACTAGCATGGAAATAAGGTACATAGACTATCTTTTGAATGGTTTCAAAATTCGATTGCTATTCAGAGTTGATTACAAATGACAGCATTTTATTTAACACACAACAAAACAGGTGTAGGACCAGGACCAGGTAGGACCCAATCACCAGTAGACTTTGCTATCAGCTTAAATAACTAGGTCTCTAGTTTTTCTATTAAAGAAGTTTTAAAAACTTGTCCATATCGCTTTACTTCCTATGTATCTATGCTAAGACCAAGATCAAATACGTAGACCAAGATTAAATATGTAGATAAAGACTTTTGTGAAGTTGACGCTAATGTGGAACTTAATGATTAATGTTAATTTAAAAAAAAAAATATATATATAATATATATTCCTATAAAAATAGGAATTCTAGCCTAAATAGTCGGAAAGAAAAAAATATATTTTTCTGACTTAAAACTAAAAAAAAATGTATGTCCTTGTAGAAATTTTGGGAGTCTCGGATAACAGATTTGTTGTACTGATTCCTGAGAATCTTTTGTTCTTTTTCCGTACACTTTTGTTGAAATTTCGATGAAACCTCAAAGTTTTGGTTGGATAGTGCACGTCATTCAGTTCACCATATTTTCGGGTAGGTGGTGTTGGATAAACAATGCTTTAAAAGGCATCTAAAGAGTACCTTTTTTGGATCTTTACCTTTACCTGGGTACTGGAAATTTCGTATACCTTTTACCTTACCTAGGCATATTTTTTGACATTTACCTTGTACCTTACCTAGGTAAGAAAATTAAGTACCTTTCCAATCACTGAATGAATGAATAGAAAGATTGAAAGAAAAATAGATTCATAAAAGAAGTCATAGCGGAGAAATATGGCTACCTTATTGTTTTATTTATGTTGCCACAAGTTCAATCGCATCGAGCTACTGGGAAAATGGAACTCACCTTTAACAGAAGTGTCCATCCGAAAATTGATCCTGGTACTAAACTAAACTCTCCAACTTCAAACAATAATCATCTGCGTATATATACAAAAAGTCACCCTGATTTTACCAGCTATTTTGGTATCCAGGCCAAAGGCCGCAAATTTCCTCGCCAAGCCCAACTCATTGAATGCAAAATATTCTGTGCGCGTTACGGTCCGCCTAACTAAGCTCAACCCAGACTTGTCTCTATGCCAACAAAGGCCGGGTGCCAATCTTTCTGTTTGCCCTCGACGTCCACCGCTCCAGAGTTGATGCCAGACACAGCGCCATAATCAATGCCCAAAGTGCCGACGGACCGACTGATATTTACATTTACCTGTGAAATGTGTTGCAAGCGCTGTGTTTCTGAGGCCGCGAGGCATTTCCTTAAAGTTGGGGCAAAGTCTGCTAAGTGAGTGGACAAACAACGCGTGCTAGGTCGTACGACTAATCTAAATTTTTTTTAAACACAGTCAATCAATTGTTCTAAGCAGTGTGCGAGTGGAATAAGTAAGACCGACACCCATATTTAGGATCGCTGGACGTGACTTAAGTTCCAGAAGCTAAAATGTATGAAATATTGAGAATTCAATTAAAAATTTGTAACAAGCTCGTGAACCCCATATTGTGACTACCAATATCTACTCTACTGACTGACTGATTCACTGATTGGCAATCAACGCAGAGCGCAAACGGTAAGAGATGGAAGGCTGAAATTTGGACAGGAGTTTCCTTTAGTGGTGAAAGTGCGTACTAAGACGGGGTTTTTGAAAATTCCAACCGGAAAAACCGGAAAAGCGTCGGAAAAGTTTGTATGGGAAATATTTTTTTTTCATCCGATTGACATGAAATTTGGTTTGTAAGCATAGTACGCGAAATAATTCGATACGTGTTTTCCCGATTTAGGAAAATCCGCCCAGGAGGAAAATGGCCGGAAAATTCTGCTTGCAAAAAACTATTTTTCATCAGATTGACTTGAAACTCGGTTTATAAGGTTAGAAAACGAAATAATTTGAAATGTTATATTCCAGTGTCGGAAATTCTGCCCCCAGGCGTGAAAAATCCCGGAAAATTCTGTAGGCAAATAATTATTTTTCATCCGATTGGCTTGAAACTCGGTTTGTAAGGATAGAATGCGGAATAATTTGAAATGTGATTTTCCAATGAAAGTTCCAGGAAAATTCAGCATGAAGAAACTATTTTCATCCGATTGGCTTGAATTTCGGTTTGTAAGAATAGAATACGAAGTAAAGTTAAGTGGGGCGGTAACGGTACGATAGCGATAGCGATAGCGATAGCGATAGCGATAGCGATAGCGATAGCGATAGCGATAGCGATAGCGATAGCGATAGCGATAGCGATAGCGATAACGATACAGATAATAATAACGATACAGATAATAATAACGGTAATAATTCACTATACTGATGGCGACGCAGCGAAGCGCGACGGGTTATATGCTAGTGTTTATATATCTTCAAAATTTATATTCAAAACAACTGTGGTTTTCCCCCCGGAAGTCAGGTTCAAGAGAAATTTGAATAAACGAGTGTTGAGCGAGTTTTGTTTACATTTGAAGGTCCTGTAGCACCATTTAGTAACCAATTCAAACCAAATATGTTTTAGTGTAAGATGCATTGATTAAAGTTACAGAAAACCCAAACACGAAGTTTTTATTTTGTTCATAAAACACTAATTTTTTTTGTTTTTATATAGTAAATATGGTTAATTATAGATTAAATCTGTATTTTTCAAAGATTAAATAGTTCTGAAAAATGTTCTGCCAACAAAAAAAGATGTAATCCCGTACATCTCTTGTGATTGCCCTTCGACCTCTTAATATACCTGTCATCAAACTGTAACCCTTCCGTGGACGCTGCTAATTAATTTCTCATTATTCTGTCGTGCTTTTTCACCTTAATCCAACTTAATGCAGCAGATTAAATTCAGAGTTTGATTTGACCCCGACCGTACTGGTATATTTTGACGTTATTGACGACTAAAAGGGACCATTTTGCATTGTTAATTATCGAAGAAATCCACCGAAGAAATTATAAGTTTCACTTATTTTGTTAGTTGTAGTTACAACTTTAATCATATAGTACGTTCATACGCCAGCTATTCGCAAATAGAAATAATTTCTAAATAACTAACTCACTGTTTATACGCTAAATATCATATGTAAATAAATGTATTTTTCAGTCTGCCTGATTGCCATCAAGCAGTTCCATGATTTTATTTTATATCATTTGTCCAAGAAGCTTGTCTTCAGTTTTTATCTCAAACATTTTCCCTTTCTTCTTCGACTGCAGTCGATATGAATGCCAATAGCACTTCAGTGCTACCATATGGACTATGGTATTTGATCAAAACCATGATTTTTTAAACAAAACAGTCTGGCAACAACTCTTCTGAAGAATTAGCTGTTTTGTCAGTTAATTGTTTTTGGTCCAAATGTAAATTGCAATGAGACAGGGAATCCAATAGAAGCCACTGAACAGGAGAAGAAGCACTGAGCAAGTGAAAACAAAGTTGCAGGCGCGTGGCCAGATTATACGTTCTCAATGCAATTAATTAATGATTCCTTAATTTTAGATGGAGAACATGTCAGGTGACTTAAAAGATGGTTTTGATTTTGGATTTTGCATTTGCGGCCCTTATATATTGTACTTAAACGGAGTTTGAACTTGAGAATTGCAAGTGGTCTCACTTATGCGAATTCAAGAAATTTTTCATGCATGTGTTTGGACATATTCAATACAAGTGATATCTTATAGCCTATTTCCACCAAAGAAATGAAGCTTCATTTCTTGAAATGACAAGAAATGAAGAAAATGATATCATTTCTTCCATACAAATTGTTGTTGCATTTTGCCCTTCATTTCTTTCATTTCTCAAAAATGATGACATTCCCCACGAAGGAATTTGGTATTTTTTAAAAAAGTACTCGCCTCTCTCTGTCACTACTCGTTACTCTCTGGAAATAGAAAGTGTCATCACCAATAAAATGTTGATATGAATTTAAAAAGTAGGCGCAATTTTGTTTAAAATATAAAATAGTCAAAAAAGATGTCTATTTAGCTTTCTGCTGATTATTCAGGGCGTTAACAATGCGTTCGCCCATGGTAATTGCTTTCCTGCCGGGTATGTCTTTTTTTGGGTAAATATTGCAAAAACTCCCCGTGAGTTTGAAAGTAGCGCCTGTTGTTTAAATCAAACCATTCAGCTGTTTTTGTCAACGTGGCATTGCGAATATCAAAATGATGAAGATTTGTCAATGGAAACAGCATCATTTTTAGAAATGAAAATGATAAGAAATGAAGCCAGTGGAAATAGGCTATTAGACGCGTGCTGTTAACGCGCACTGTGGCGTAACGGGTTAATACGTCATTCCAATCGTGTTCAGTCAAAGGGCACCAAGCTCAAATCACCCACAGTATGTAATTTTTTTTTTAAATAAAATAATTTTTTATATTTGTTTTTCATCCCATATATTTCCCATGTATTTAAAAATTTCAATTTCGCGTCCACTAAATGTTGTCCGATCGGCACCAAATTTTTCGACATAGCGACATAGTTCCGACGACATTATTTCGCCCAGTACATTTGGAATCGAAATTATGTCGTTTTCGATCTAAATTATGTCGTTTTGAAACGACATTATTCCGACAAAACAAAACGACATTATTTCGCTCGAAATTATGTCGTTTTTAAACGTCATTATTCCGACAAAACAAAACTACATTATTTCGCTCGAAATTGTGTCGTTTTAAAACGACATTGTTCCGACAAAACAAAACGACATTATTTCGCTCGAAATTGTGTCGTTTTTTTCTGTCAAAATTATGTCGTCGGAATTATGTAGTCACCCCAATTTTTCTTATATCTATTTGAACCAAAACGAAACATTTTCCGTACTGTATTTTGAAAAAAATTTAATTTGTTATTATAAAAGCCTAGTACAGAGGTCGTTCGAATTTTCCTTTCGTCACAGTATTTCATATAATTAGAAACACCTTGGCTTTGCTCTGATGCTCATGTGCTTTTAGAAAGTGTTGAATATTGTTGCGCTCTCAGTACTAGGCTAAAGTAATGAAAAATGCTAAGAAAACAAGAAAGAAAGTCGGCCAAGCCCGACTATAACATACCCTGTACCCTTAATGCCGCCGCTCGCTCTAAGTTTCTCTCTCTCTCTGACTAAGATTGCCTTTGTTGAAAGGAATGCTGTGGTTATGGGTGGAGGGTGGTGGGGATGTTAGCTGGCGGTTTTTTGCTCATGACTTGAGTATCGTTCATCCGATTTTTATCATTTCTTTGGCAATTCGATAAATAATGCTAATTACTAACTATCTTTAGAAGGTTGAACCATCTATCATCAAAACTGTGGGAGATATGACGTTTTTTCCAAATTGCGGAGTCGGGAGGGGTCGTGGCAAAAATTGAAAATAAACTTGATCTGCCTGCAAGTTTAAGAAATATATGTCCCATACATTTCAAACCTCTATCTCTTACCACCTCTGAGATCTGTGCGTTTATACAGACAGCCTGGGTAGAGGCCTGCACTTAGGAGACGTGAATATTCGTGTGCTGCTATATGCAGATGATATTGTCATCTTAGCCGATGATCCTGGAGTATTGCAACGAATGATTTCTCACTTGGAAGAATATTGCGACCGCTGGAATATGGAGGTTAATATGACGAAGTCTGAAATAATGATCGTCAGGCGAGGCGGTCATCTAGCAGCAGCTGAAAATGGAGGCTAAAGACTTGCCTGTAAAAATAGTCTCAGAATACTGCTTTCTGGGAGTGACACTCACGCCAACCAGCTATCATATTCAAGCAAACACGCTCCATGAAGCGTACAGAGCTAGCAAAAATAAGCATAAATGTGACCTGGAGTTAATATGTAGTTTGATAGTAACTTACCAGTAAATTCCAAAGGCTGCAATGCCGTCTGTAGGTCTACAACAAACTTAAGCTGCCCAGAGTTTGGGGTTATAGTCTGGCTTCAAAGAGGTCGATAATTTCTCAGTTTTTCTTTTTGAAAAAATTTTAAACCTGCCACCTGCAACACCAGACTATGCACTCGCACCTGTTCTCTTTTGGACAACATGCCAATTATATTTCCAAGGTTCCTTTTTGAATATAAAGACGAACGGCTACCAAATCTACTTGCTAAAAAAACTACAAAAGAATGTATTTAGCATTCTGTCCCAAATTGATTAGGTTGGCACGACATGGAAATCTCGAGGTCTCAATGGATCGGATTATGCGTACAAATGCTGTCTACTCTAAAGAGCATACAGAAGGATATATATGTGCAACGGAAAACCATTAGTATCACCAGATTTTATAAGTATCTGGACAGCGATATAGGAGAAAAGTATCTAAATATGCCACCGAGAGATATTTCGTGGGTAATGAATGCCAGATGTGGTATGCTTTTGCTCCTGGGAAACAGTTACCAGCAAGTGGAAAGCCCTACACAGAAAAAAAAAGGTCAGGATATTTTCAATCTGTTTTATCTTGGAGTAAGCCCTGCATGAGCTTGATAATTCAATCTCGATTTACAGGATATTCGACACTATTCAAGCTTTCAGGGAATGGCCCAAGCCTTTCGAACTTGTATCATTCCAAATGTGCTTACTTCAATCCCCTTTGAGATCACATGTTCATAATTAAGAAAGCGAGAGCGACAAAGTTTAAGTAGCATTTTTCACATGCGGCAACAAACGATGGCGATGGTCGTGAGCGGTGAGATGCCATTCCATTCGTGATCAGTGCGTATGGTCGTGGGTTCGAATCACAGATGAGCCGAATAAATTTTTACTTATTTGTTTTTCAGAAGTTTTAAATAAACCAAAACTGGTGTGGGGGGGTTAAAGTGGTGTATAAAGAGGATGTCCTATGGAATATGGCGGAGGAAAGGAAGAAGAGAGGTATTTTTCCTGGGATCAAATCAATATTACATATCGAGCTCAAAAACAATCTCGAAGTTGCGTTAAAATGATCATGGATTGAGATTAAATTGTTCTCGAATTATTGGCTTAATTCAATCTTTTTTAAGATTACCCCGGGATAAATGGTAATCCATTTTAGGATCAAAAAAGTCAGATCAACTCAATCCTTTTCGGAACGGGTCAAGAATATCCGTGATTACGTTGTTTTCATTACCGAATGCGAATGATTTGATCCCGTATGGATCAAATTCTACTATTACTACAGACGGACAGGGATATATCGACTGGGCTGTTGATGCTGATCAAGAATATATAATTCACTTTATAGGGTCGGAAATGATTTCTTCTCCCTGTTACATACTTTTGCACAAACTTAATATACTCTGTGTACCTTTGGTACAGAGTTATAAAAACTCTTAGTGATTACGTCCGGAAACATATCACCTTTTCACCACATTACGACTTTTTTGTTTCAGATGATCCGCTTACGGGCTACGCTGTTCACCGCACAGGCGCCTCCGGAGACCCGCCCCTTTGCTGTGACCTTCAAAGTTCTTTATGCTTACCAAGTTATAGGCTTGTACTCAGAACGACAGAAAATTCCTTTCGTCACAGTATTTCACACAAATAGAAACACTTTCTAACAGCACAGGAGCATCAAAGCAAAGCCAATGTGTTTCTAATTATATGAAATACTCTGACGAAAGGAATTTACTGTCGTTCTGAGTACGGGGATTAAATTAAGTATAGAGTTTCAAAAGTTACGATTGCAGAAAATTACTACCAAAGACCGTAGTCAGTTTTTGATTTGTTGGGGTGGGGGCCAATTCAAAAAATCGCATGAGTCATAAAATGCAATTGTCAATACATCGGGAATTTACAGAGCAATATCAATGTAAAAACTATACCAAACACTTGTACACACCTTACAATATCCTTCTGTGCGAGATTTAGGTACTAGTACGTATTTCTGTCACGCACTTTTCTAATTTAATCATAAATAATTGTGTAGCATTCAAATATTTTGACTACACGTATTTAAAGAAACGAAAGGAAAACAAGACAAAAAAATAACAATCCGACACCGGAACAGATAGCCTGGTGCCCTAGAATCGGGTGCGTCGTCTTCTATAGTCACCGCCGCATTCAAAACCAATGAACAACGTTCAAAGCCGAAATCACACATTTCGCTCGATTTGCATTTGCTTGTGACGCGGGAAACCTGTGAGAGCCATGATTTATGGCGTTCGGTCGACACGAGTTCCAAGTTTTTAGTTTGTGTTTGAGGTGTGAAACTGTCTGGGCAAGCAGTTATGTAGCCTTGCGGAGCTACTGTTTCCTATTACGCTTTTGCATCTGCTCGATAATGAAATTAAAAATGGCCACCACATCACGCACTCCACCACCACCACCAACTCGGCGAAATGTTCATCGGCGGGGGTGGCACCGGACGTTTTGATACTTATAGCGAGAAAATGGAAAATTCGATGCTGCCATAAACATTTATTGCTACTTTGGGAAAACTCGATTACAGACGCTGGGGAAGCATCCAGACTCGGGCATTGCACGGTCGCCATTTTATGAGTCGCGCCTGGGCACTTATGGCATCATCAGGGCACAGCACGGGCATCCACATCCACCACATGGCTCTCCAGGCGTTCTCGTAAAACGGATTTTGCGCTTAGTCAGGATGCGTGCGGCAGTTTTATGGCCCGCTCCATCCTCCTTTCGCCATTGATGCCTGCACTCGGAAAATGTATACAGTTTTCTTTTTATAACTTTTGCGCTCCATTGCGCTTGCAGCCTCCGCTGGCGGCAATAAAATACAGAAATGTTCGCAATCATAAAAGTTTATGGGGCACCCAAATTGGGTTTGCACATCACAAAGGGAAGGTGGAAAGGGATGCTGATGATCATACAATACTGTTTTCAAATCGAAAGAGAAACTTGTCAAAACTCCAAGTCGGAGAAAAGTACACAGAATGAACACATATATATCATTTTCTATATTCACCATATTCTGGCTGTTGGTCGCCATCGTGGGCTGGATCGTGGCCAGTCGATATAAAGAACGTGAACTGATCCGGTGCTGTGTCTTACTCACAGCTGTCTGCTGCTGGCTCATCTGGTTAATTGTGTTCCTTATGCAGTTGAATCCCCTTGTGGGACCACGGGCCGATCAAAAAATTATCTATGCCATGATGAGCTATTGGGATAACTCGTACATCCATAACGATGAAGATCCGTAATCTACACGTAAACTAAAATTGAACATTTATTCTGATTGAAGAGAATATATTTCTTTATATATATCAACCAAGTAGGGGAGATATACGTTGTGGATTGTTTCAATAAAGAGCAGGAAAAGATGAATACGAAAATGTACAGAGAAAGAAAGAAAACAAGTGGGAAAAGTCTGACAAGACCGTCGACGGTTTGTTTCTTGAAAATTATACAAAAACAACAATTTGCAAATGCTCACCAAATTCGCCTCTCAATTTGTCCATGGTTTCGCGTGCCGTGTGGCTTTTTACACCGTCTTGTTGAAACCACATGTCAACCAAGTCAAAATCTTCCATTTTGGGAAAAAAGTCGGTAATCATCGCACGGTACTTTCCAGCCAGCATTTTAAGAAATTTTTGATCACAGTCTGATTCAAATAATCATATATGCGTTCTTTTCTGATCGTAAATGATACTTTTGTCGGGAGAAAATGGTACCCTAGCCGCGACTCTTCATAAAGAGAAGTTTATACCCCGTTTTTCTAATCAGGTTCGACTCATTTCCAAGTCTTTTTCAAGTCGTTTTTTAATGAATCACACATTGAGCAAATGGATGAGTCATTCTCGAGCCTTCCTTAAATCGCACATGAAACTCATCTTTTTTTAATCTTCAAATGGTTCGAAAAAGACTCACCACGGCGATTCTTGTTAAAATATTCTATCAAACTCTACACAGAGAAAAAAAAAGTTCAAGCTCATATTGATATTCGTAGGTTAATATGAACTTATAAAAATATCATTTTTTTTCATACCTCTGGGGGGGGGGGGGAGGAATGATATGACTTTCATATCAATTAGAGTTCGGAATTCGAAAAACGGAAAGCGACGGCATTCTTATATTAACTGTGACAGAGTAAAATAGTGTGGCTGGGTGTGGTGCAGCTGGTAGTGCGTGTGCCTGCTGTGCGGGAAGCGTGGGTTCAGTCCCGCCTCGGAACACTTTTTTTTATACCCTTGCAAAGGGTATTATAATTTTGCCCAGAAGTTTGCAACGGATAGAAATATTCATTTCCGACCCCATAAACTATATATATTCTTGATCAGGGCGACGAGCTGAGTCGATTTAGCTTTGTCCGTCCGTCTGTCTGTCTGTCTGTCTGTCTGTCCGTCTGTCTGTCTGTCCGTCTGTCCGTCTGTTTCTACGCAAACTAGTCTCTCAGTTTTAAAGCTAACGAGCTGAAATTTTGCACAGAGTCTTCTTTTTACTGCACGCTGCTAATATGTCGGAACCGACCGGATCGGATGACTATATCTTATAGCTGCCATAGGAACCATCGGTCAAAATATGGGTCTTAGTGAGAAAAACTTTTTTGTTTTCAATGTTAGCGGCCTTAAACTCGGTCATTGTTAATGTTATATGCTTTCAAACAGATTTGCAAATTTTGGTCAAGATCGGATGACTATATCTTATAGCTGTCATAGGAACAATAGGTCGGAAAATGGGTCTTAGTAGAAAAAAATTTTTTGTTTTCAATGCTAGCGTCATAAAACTCGGCGATAATAAATAATTTATGCTTTCAAACAGATTTGCAAATTTTTGTCAAAATCGGATGACTATATCTTATAGCTGCCATAGGACCGATCGGTCGGAAAATGGGTCTTAGTGAAAAAAACTTTTTTGTTTTCAAGTAAATCGTTCTTAAGGTCGGTGATTCTTAATATTAAACGCTTTCAAACTAATTTGAAAAAGTTGATCGACATCGGGTGACTATATCTTATGGTTGCCATAGGACCGATCGGTCGGAAAATAAGTCTTAGTGAGAAAAACTTTTCTGTTTTCAATTTTATCTTTCTTAATCTCCGCGATTGTTAATTTGATTTGTTTTCAAAAAGATTCGCAAAATTTGTTCGAAATAGATGTTTATCTGTCGGAAAATGAGTTTTAGTTAAAATTTTTTTAGATTTTTATGTAAGCGTTCTTAAACTCTGACATTTCAAAAACAGCATTTGCAAGGGCTTAAAAACTTCGGCACAGACGAAGTTAGCTTGGCCTTCTCGTTTTATTATATGTTCGAAAATATCGTATTGAAATTTTTGAATTATTAATTTAATCTTAGTCATATCAGAGTAAAATTGATATCGAAAAATGTAGAATTGTAATTGTTAAGTGGCGACTTTCATTATTTTTGAAAAAGTACTGTTCAATGATTCCGCCGGCCCACAAACCGCACATTGATTAATAAAGTGAAACTGGTGCGAAATTTGGTCACAATAGCTGGAATAGCCTGTTCGGTGAGTCGATTGTGATGACCATAAAATGGACGTAATTTGCGAACCACATTTGTTGTATTTATCTGTGTGTTTCTAGTATAAATCTGCCCATTAAACGCGAACTCGTCCTGATCTAGAAAAACTGAGTATGAGGTGCTGCTATCTAATGCCTCTAGTTTCACAATTTATTGGTCCCGTTCCCAGGCCTTTTTGAGTGTCGCACTGTTTAATAGACCAATGTAACGGTAAAATAACACTAGGCAACAAGGTAAAGGGTTGATTCTAGATAAACACGAATCTATTTTCAGAAATGATTCATCACGTCGAGGTTTTTAGTAATTTGAGCTTAAAGTTACAAAAAATGCCGATTTCTACCCTTTTTAAACGCATTTTGTGGGGAATCTATACTTTTGTTTTTACTTTTTTTGATATTATAGTACATTTTTTTGGGGGGGTTGTCAGAAAATGACAAAAAATCGGTAAAATCAAAATCAAATCACTTTGCAGGAACATCCTAAAAATCATGCTGATTTCAGCTTGTTCGAATAAAACAAGTGACAAGGTCGGTCAAGCCGGACTTTAAGATACTTTGTACCAGTTAATGCCGTAGCTCGCATTTGCTGGCTCGTTATACGTGTTATAAGCGTTAGACGCTGTTTTAATTTTTTGCTGATAACTTGCGTATCGTTCATCCGATCTTTATCATTCCTTCAGCAAATCGATAAATAATTATGATTACTAGATTTCTCTAGAAGGTACGAACAATCTATCATCAAAACAATGGGAGCTATGACGTTTTTCCAAATAGCGGGGGCGGGAGGGGGCGTGGCAAATATTGAAAATAAACTTGATCTGCCTGCAAGTATTAGAAATATATGTCCCATACATGTCAAGCCTCTATCTCTTACCATCTCTGAGTTCTCTTCGTTCATACGGACGGACAGACGGACGGACGGACGGACGGACATGGCTATATCGACTCGACTGTTGATGCTGATCAAGAATTTATTTACTCTATAGGGTCGGAGATGATTCCTTCTGGCTGTTACATACTTTTGCACAAACTTAATATACTCTGTGTAACTTTGGTACAAAGTATAAAAATAAGATAAAATATTTATACCCGTTACTCGTAGAGTAAAAGGGTATACTAAAGTCGTGCAAATGTATGTAACAGGCAGAAGGAATCATTTCCGACCATATAAAGTATATATATTCTTGATCAGCATCAATAGCAAAGTCGATATAGCCATGTCCGTCTGTCTGTATGAACACCTAGATCTCAGAGACTAGAAGAGCTAGAGCAACCAATTTTAAAATGTAGACTCCTATTGTCTGCACGCAGATCAAGTTTATTTCAAATTTTTGCCACGCCCACCCCCGCCCATTCAATAAGAAATGTTGAATAACTAAGATCGATATCTCAAATTTAAAACTTAAGTTTATATTCGCAACATCTATAAGCCCTCCAATTTTCATCAAGATCGGATGATAAATAGCCGCGTTAAAAAATGTTGCACACTTTTCGGCTGTCTCACCTCAGGCACACAGGATGGCTATTAAACATTTCTATGCATGAGTAACGGGTATGTCGAAGTCGGTTAGAGCCGACTTTAACTTACGCTCTCGTTTTTAATAAACACAGGAAAATGCTAAAATCAAAATTGCAAAAGAAAACGGTTCGGTTCGGTTAATTTCGTCGACAATTTTCAGGCAGAAATGTTAGTAAATTTAGGAAAATGTAGTGGAAAATTCGGCTTTGCGAAAAGACTTGCATCGTTCCAGCGATAAAGAGTGTTTATAACTTCCTCTTAAAGGACAGCAATCTGTCGGGTTGTATTCTATTTTGTTCATCTCCTGCAACTGACGACTCTTCAAAATATATCTGCCCTAATGCTGGTGCAGATTGAATTCTGAATGACGATTTTAAAGATATTTTTACGGATTCTGCTCGGATTTCGAATTGGAATGACTTAAGACATTTTACAAATTGTCAAAAGCAACTACGGTGGTATTGAAAAACCGGATATGTATGTATGAAATACTAGCTTATATTACCTGTCCTTGCGAGTGAGCTTTTACTAGGGTAAGGAAGGTACTGATTCGAACCTGCACTAATATATACCAAACCCCTAATCAGTTCCCGTAAACCGAAATATTAAATTAAGTTTTGAAGGAACTTGAAATAGTTCGGTATTTACCGTTCCTATATTGTTTATCAAGCTATCCGAGATTTTGTTTCTGCATTATGGCTGGGAATCCGATTGAAAATCATTCTGTCTGTCGACCATTTCTACGTCAGTCTTTTTGTCTGTCCGCATAAACGCACAGATCTCTTAGATGTTACACTTAGGCAAAAAAAACCTGTTCAGAAAATACAACTTTTTTTCAACATATATAAGAAGAATAAGAACAAGGAGTTGTAAAAAATTTTTAGAACAAATGTTCAAATTTTTTTTTGAAATGAGTAAAATTGTATTCAACTCAACCACCATTCAGAAAAGTATAAATAGCAGTTTGGACATTTAGCTACAATCGTGGGCAATTTTGGAATGTGCTAGCACCCCACTCTAACGTTGTTCCGGTAAGTGCAAAAGATCCGGGGTTTGATTCCCATTCAAGACAAGTCGGAAGGAGTAGTAGTTGGTCGATGACGTTTATTTCACAGCTACGATATTTCTGATCCTATTGAATCTACTCTATATATAAAACAGTGTGTCCTGTCTGATTCATTCACTGACTGACTGATTGGCAATCAACACAGAGCGCGAACGGTAAGAGATAGAAGGCTGAAATTTTGACAGGAGTTTCCATTAGTGTTGAAAGTGAGCACTAAGACGTGGTTTTGGAAAATTCCACCCCAAAATTTTTTTTTCATCCGATTGACTTAAAATTTGGGTTATAAGCAATAGTACGAAAAATAATTCGACACGTGTTTTCCCGATTTTGGAAATGGCCGTAAAATTCTGCTTGCAAAAAACAATTTTTCATCCGATTGGCTTGAAACTCGGTTGGAAGTAGTAGTTGGTCGTAATTTCATAACGATAACGATAACGGTAACGGTGGGTGGGAAGTGAGTAGGATGTGGGTGGGAATTGGAGGGAAAACCCCGCAGCAATGTCGTAAGGGGAAAAAAATGCAAAGTAGTAAGACTTTGAATTCATGCTGATGTATGTAAGATTCGCTTTGTGGGCTCAACGGGGGACACAAATTAAAAAGGCTATACTGATGGCGGCGCAGCGAAGCGCGTCGGATTATATGCTAGTATATATGTATATATTCCTTTACCTTCCAATCCAAAGAGGTATGTCCCGTTCCCTATACCTCCGAAGCCTCAAAATGTGAGGATCCACTTATAACCAAACTTATTCCAAATTCAATTAAATTTTTTTCCAAGTCGAACTATATCAACTCAAATAAAGTTCTTGAAAAAGGAACAATATAAACTCAAATCAAGATTTTGCGATTTTAAAAATATTTTCTTAAAGTGAGAACAAATGAGAAAATTCGTCCACGCACTGTTTTAGGTAACGTTTGTGCTTATGTTAAGTCCAGTTTTATCGGTTTTGTCCCTGTGTGTAAGAGTTAGAGGATCTAAGTATATGGGACTTATACTTCTTTACTTGCAGGCACGCCCCTGCCTCCCCACGAAATTTGAAATAAACATTATATCTGCCACAGTACCTTTTTGACTTACCAAAAGCAGCATTATTTATAGATCCACCAAAAATTGGGCAAAGATCAAAAGAATGAAAGTCAACTTATGAGCAAATCAAAGTTCGCTGCAGCAGCTTGATAGTTGTTCTTACTTGCTATTATTGTTGAAATTAGAGGAAGTAATGGAAGTTACATTTTTTGAATTTCTACTTAGTACAAAATATCAACAGAAATGGAAATTACTCTCTAAGTTTTAATTTCTAGGTTTAGGATTTGGATCGTTGATAATAAACCAGCTTATACCCGCGGCTTCGCTCGCATTTGAATATTTATGTTGCCCTAAATTTGTAAGTCCTTTATTCCATATTTTTATACTGACGGAGGAGATAGCATAGAAAGAGACGGGCAGACAGACGGACAGACGGGGGGACAAAGCTCAATCGACTCAGCTCGTTGTGCTGATTAAGAATATATATACTTTATGTGGTCGAAGATGATTCCTTTTATGCGTTTCAAACTCCTGGGCAAAATTATAATACACTTTTGAAGTGTATAAAAATAGTGAAAAGCTAACTTCGGTTCGACCTAAGTTTATATACCCTTGCAGCGTGTATAATTTATATTTATACCCTTGCAAAGGGTATTATAATTTTGCCCAGAAGTTTGCAACGGATAGAAATATTCATTTCCGACCCCATAAACTATATATATTCTTGATCAGGGCGACGAGCTGAGTCGATTTAGCTTTGTCCGTCCGTCTGTCTGTCTGTCTGTCCGTCTGTCTGTCTGTCCGTCTGTCCGTCTGTTTCTACGCAAACTAGTCTCTCAGTTTTAAAGCTAACGAGCTGAAATTTTGCACAGAGTCTTCTTTTTACTGCACGCTGCTAATATGTCGGAACCGACCGGATCGGATGACTATATCTTATAGCTGCCATAGGAACCATCGGTCAAAATATGGGTCTTAGTGAGAAAAACTTTTTTGTTTTCAATGTTAGCGGCCTTAAACTCGGTCATTGTTAATGTTATATGCTTTCAAACAGATTTGCAAATTTTGGTCAAGATCGGATGACTATATCTTATAGCTGTCATAGGAACAATAGGTCGGAAAATGGGTCTTAGTAGAAAAAAATTTTTTGTTTTCAATGCTAGCGTCATAAAACTCGGCGATAATAAATAATTTATGCTTTCAAACAGATTTGCAAATTTTTGTCAAAATCGGATGACTATATCTTATAGCTGCCATAGGACCGATCGGTCGGAAAATGGGTCTTAGTGAAAAAAACTTTTTTGTTTTCAAGTAAATCGTTCTTAAGGTCGGTGATTCTTAATATTAAACGCTTTCAAACTAATTTGAAAAAGTTGATCGACATCGGGTGACTATATCTTATGGTTGCCATAGGACCGATCGGTCGGAAAATAAGTCTTAGTGAGAAAAACTTTTCTGTTTTCAATTTTATCTTTCTTAATCTCCGCGATTGTTAATTTGATTTGATTTCAAAAAGATTCGCAAAATTTGTTCGAAATCAGATGTTTATCTGTCGGAAAATGAGTTTTAGTTAAAATTTTTTTAGATTTTTATGTAAGCGTTCTTAAACTCTGACATTTCAAAAACAGCATTTGCAAGGGTTTAAAAACTTCGGCACAGACGAAGTTAGCTTGGCCTTCTCGTTATATAAGGTTTTAAATGATTTTCATTCCAAAATTTAATTTTAGCGTTGATCAGTATTAGCCTAGTTATTTCCCAAACTAAGCAATAGATGGCGGTACAACTTCGACCATTTTCTTGCCAGATTTTTATTTGGCATATATATTCATATATATCGATATATTCATCCGATTTTGATCAAACTCCCGAAATAGTGTTGAATCAGATAATATTCACAAGACGCTACCATTGAAAACAAAAAATTTTTTCTCACTAGAACTACTTTTCGACCGATCGGATCGTTCCTATGGCAGCTACACTCAGTAAAAACTCCTTCGAAGTCTACCGAAATCAAGGCCTTTCGTTGACAAAAGTATGGTAATCCCGTTTTTCTTGAACCGTGAACAGCGGGTGTCATATTATGAACGTTTTGT
This sequence comes from Lordiphosa magnipectinata, assembly GCA_037044535.1. Taxonomy (NCBI): domain Eukaryota; kingdom Metazoa; phylum Arthropoda; class Insecta; order Diptera; family Drosophilidae; genus Lordiphosa; species Lordiphosa magnipectinata. Next base: position 225,457 of record JBAMBO010004113.1, read on the forward strand.
GCTTACTTTATGAACGGCTTGGCTTGGGCATGTTTTAAGAACATTTTGTGCTTGCAATATAAACGCTTAAAAAAAATGTGTTTTAATTTTGTTCTTTTCTTTCAAAGGTAATTTAATTTTAAACTTGATAATAAATTAGTTTTCTTTCTGATTTCCTTTGTTTTATTTTTTAATTTATCTTTCTTCTCTAGGGATCGAACACAGAATCTCGCTGCTACTACTTAACGCAAGAGTCGGCATTTCAACCATCACGAGTATCGACCTCACTCGAAACGTTTCGGCGAATCGCAGTAAAGAAGGCCAATCTCTGGTTGCTGAGAGCTTTGCCTCGTATGTAGCACTCTAGGGCGGCAAGATCAAGAGTTCGAGTCAGCGTGGACCCGAAGACGTTTTTGATTATTATTTTTGTTTTTTTATATATTAATAACTATTGGAGAATATAAAATACTTCTCTATGCACGATGTTCGCACTTTGGTTAAGAATTGTGCCAGACTTGGTAATAAAGCTTAGTGGTGTTTTTCAGTAAACGTCGGGCTTGTTTTGTGAACGATAATTCACGAAATCGTTCAAATAGGAGTCTGCATGTGCTGGGTGGGTTTGGAGCGTCGTTTTTTTCTTAGTGTATATGCTATAGTCATTCAATTTAGATCAAACTTATCAGAATTATGTGGAATAATATTAATATTTATTAATTAAGTTTAAGAGCTATAGGATTTAAAAAAAAAAAGTTTTTCTAACTAAGACTTTATACTACATATATGGTTGTCCGATTTTCACCAAACTGGCGATATTTTGAAAAAGCATAGAAAACTAATAACTGCAAAGTTTGGGGCCGTTTGCATTGAAAACAAAAAAGATTTTTCTCACTAAAACTAGTTTTTAGACCGATCGTTCCTATTTCAGCTATATTCTATAGTATTCCGATCCGGCCGGTTATGACAAATACACAGCGAATTTGTACTAAAAGACTTCGTGCAATGTTTGGTCCCGATAGCTTTAAAACTGACGAGTTTGAAGCTGATCGGAGCCAGGAGCCATAATTATCAAGTTTGGCCCTTAAATTTTCAAAGCAGCCGTGGCCGGACGGGAAGATCAAAATTCGTGGGTTCGAATCCTGGCAATGGCTAAGGTAGACCCGAGGAAATCTCCAAACTTTATTTTTCTTAAATTGAATTTTTCATTTTCCCCATGTTAAGACACATTTCTAGTTATTCTCCCCATTTAAACTACATATTGTACATATACTAACTGGTGCTTGCTAGTTATTTTTAAGGTCTTCAGTTGGTTGAACTTTTCAGATTTTGCTCGCTTTCTGCCTAGTATTTCTGAGTTATGTTTGAAATGATCTGCAGAAAACACACACATATCCTACATTCCTGTGTGTGACGTTTGCTTTTGCTCTCGCTCTCACTCTTCCGCTCCCGCTCCCCCTCTCTCACGGTCACTCTTTCACTTTCTCTCGATTTGACTTTGTACAAAAAACACATAACACATCTTACTCTTGCTTGGTATCCCTATAATCCCAACGACTTCTGTAGAAGTTTAAATTTCGTGGAGAAGAGGGAATCATTACTTAATCTTCTTTTTTAGTTTTAATTGAAGCCTCAATTCAATTTATTTTTGAGGAACTCTCTCCCAAAAAAAGCGGTACGAAAATATATAAAAAGAACTTCTAAACTCCGCCTGCGTCTAGGATTCCCCTGAAATCAGGCAGAAGAACAACTGACGCACAAACTTGACTACCATCTCATAGTTGGGACGTTTAGGACGACACACCTTCACAAAGTCAACATTGTTTTCAACTCCAAGTGATTCCGCCACAGCCACGCCGTAGGCCAGTGTCTCTTGAGGATTCTTCCATTTTAAATACTTCACATTAATCAATTCCGGACGATACGAGTGAATAATGGCACAGAGGGCGTGACCACTAGTCCAAGATTCGGAGAACTCATACATAGGAAGGCCATACGGTTTGGTTTTCTGCTGGCACCAACGAAGCAGTTCCCGTCTTTGGTGTCCGAAGGTATTGCCCACCCAATTACTTAGGGCACTTTGATTTGAAACGGTCGAGGCACTAGACACAGAAGCCGATTTTGTCGGCACGTTTTTAGCCGCTTTATAATAATTGGAACTCGGCTTCGCCTGCTTAACCTGTGGTTGCGATGAAGAAGAGTTGGTACTTAAAATCAATTCCACCATTGTCTTTTTTATCACCTCTACCGCCGATTGAGCTTGCATAACACCTTCTTGGGTCTGCGACACTTGACGATTGGCAATTTTCTTAAACATTCGTTCTAGGCCCAAATCTATTTCGTCTTCTTCAATCTTTTTTTCCAATGTCTTCAGGGTGCTTTTTAAAGCCAAATTGGTGGCAATTTGTTCATCTAGTTGAACTTGCAATTGTTGATTTTCACGCAGCTTTTCCTCGTAGCGACTTTTCCAGATATCTCGGTGACATTCAAAAGTTCGGCAATTTCCTAACAAAGTTTCCTTGGTATTTTTCAATTGCCATTCCAGCTCTTCAAGTTTCTTCTCAGCCCTCTGCTTGTCCACTTCTTTTTGTCTGACCAGAGCCAGTTCCTGCTGGATCATCAACTTGTAGCCGACAGTTTCCAATTCTGACCGAACCTTTTCACATTCTAGCTTGCTTTGCAACTCTGAGTTTCGCAGAGCTAATTTCTTACCAAAACATCTGTGATTAGCTAACTCGCGTGTCAGTCGACGAATCTTCAATGACATAAAATCGACCAATGTGGTGTTCGGCTTAAATGGTAAAACACTCTTTTGATATTCCTGTCCTGGGGAGATGCAAAGTGAAACTTCTGCGATTCTGTCGTCCAACTCTATGTATATAGACTCTAGCACCACCACCGGGTTAACCTGAACAGTCTGATTTAACTGCACTACCGATGCATCTCTGAAAAGTCTGTCATAGAGTCCCTTGATTTCTCGAGAACCTGCAAATGATTATCGTTATAGAGTGTCTAAAATCATGATGTAATGCACCTACTTTTCGTTAAAGTCTCTGCAATTTGTTCCTTCTCAGAGCAATGATAATTGTTTTGCAGAAATGCTTGGTCCATGAGTCTCATCAATAGCACTATTTTGCACATGCAACGCGAAATGAGAGAGTCTTTCTCTATCCGGCCCCAGTCTAAACCCAAATCCAAGCCAGTAAGTTCTGTTTGGCTATGGTCTACCTCGGTCTTTAGATGCCACAGCAGTTTTTGGATGTCGTACAGATGCTCTTTCAAGTTGTTCATTTTTCCAAACTTTGTTGTACTGAGTTAAAGATGAGACTAAATGTAATGTTGAAATAAGTTCTGATATAGACAGTTTAAGCAAAAGTCAGAGATTGATCTTATTTGTTTCGTTTCTACCAGGGTTCGTAAATATCACTCGTATAAATATCATTGAACAATAACACAATTGTGATTATGCTGATTACGTGTTGGCATGTCAAAGCCATATCTTAGTTTCCGTTTCCAAGATATTTGCGAAAAACCAATTTTCCGACTTATTGTTGTTATAGAATTTATGTAGGCCACACTAAGCATTAATTGCTGATTTTATGAAGCCTCTACGATAGTATACATATCAATGCAACTGAGAAAAATCATACACTCGATATAAGTTATGCCAATGGAGTCGACATTGGCCTTCAAAGTCGAATTTTATTCGATTTATAGCAATTTTGTCAAACTAAGCCAGCTGCTGTAGGCCATTCTTTTGGTCTGACATTTATTGGCCCCATTTTATCATATAGTTAAACATATGTACCAATTATGGAAATTTTGTTGCATTTTTGTCAGGACCATAAGCTAAGTTATAGCCTGTCAAGCACGAAAATCAAGATTTAAATTTATGGCAGGACAACTAGATTGCCATCCCAAATGCGAGCCGAACTCATGATTGTGTGAATCAGTGAACACTGAATGTCAAGTAAAACGGCTGTAGTCTGGAAAGTCTCTTTTGCACACCACCACAAGCACACTTTTTTGTCCTCTCCATTTGGCAGCCACTGCACTATAGAGCAGCGTTGGTCAACGAGAGCAAAGCCAAAATGTGAGAGTGTATTGGTGTGCAAAAATAAAGCGTCGCGAACCTGCTTCTTTAAACGCTAGCCAGCGACTGAGAGGCAGTTTACTCTCTTGGCCGCAGCTTCGGCATGCGTTCGGCTCGTATATGTGTAAATAGCGAAATGTCTTCGCCCCCCAGGAGGTACTGGTGACCAACGCTACTATAGAGAAACAAGAGAGAAACCACAAGCCCAAGCGAAACGATCGAAAATGGAAGTAAGAAATGAGAGGTGCTGACTTTTAGACTGACTTTTTAAAATTGCCTGAATATTTTACGCGACTATTAGCCATTTAATTACCTTTCGACTCATATCTTGCTTCACTTTATCTAGTGTTTCTAAATTGAGATATGGCTTAAAATGTAAGAGTATCTGCCGACCAACGTTAAATGAATCAAAGTAAACCATTTGCCCTATTAACAATAGAGGAGATATGAGGATTGAAACTCAATGTGGGATCAAAAAGAATACCAAGATCAACGACTGTAGATATTCGTTGCAGGGGTTCATTGCCAATCGTATAAATAGCCCAGTGGCGTATGCAGGATTTTTCCAGGGGGGGGGGGGGGGGGGGTGTTTAAACGTAGGATCTACAGCAAGAACAATTTTTTTTTATTTATTTCATTTGCTTAAACGTGCTATTAGGGTCTTAAAAACATTCCGTACAACTTTCAAGCAGATCTGACAATATGCTTCTAAATATTGCAACCCTAAAATGCATCTCTGCTGATGCATTGGACTTTGACTGGTCGGAGCTACCTTTTATCAGTCCTGATAAGCGTCTAGGAATCACAATAGAAATGCAATTTTCCTTGCAGAACGCTGAAACCTCAGAAAATATGTTTTCAGTCACAGTTTCAGCATTTTTTCGCATATCTTCCAGTTCAACTGTAATGGTCTTTGTATACTTCATCGCTGTTTCCAGGTCCGCTGATTCAGTTTGAAGAAGTCGGCTAAGTGGCAATGTGACTGCGAATATGGCTTCTATGCTTCTAATTGCACACTGAAACTCTGGGGTTTAAATTAATGTACCCAATTGATGTGCCAACGATGCACTCGTATTGTCATCCCATTCTGCAATTTCGCCTAGAGAAACAATAACTGCTGTCTGAAGTTCCAGAAACACCAGTACAGACTCGTGACGCTGAACCCACCGGGTTGGACACAGCTTCTTCAATTTTCTCGCTGAAGAAGTCGTTTCCAAAAGATCAATGTTTTTTGTTAAGACTGATTGCCGCTTTGGAGTATTAAACGAGAAGGCCAAGCTAACTTCGTCTGTGCCGAAGTTTTTAAACCCTTGCAAATGCTGTTTTTGAAATGTCAGAGTTTAAGAACGCTTACATAAAAATCTAAAAAAATTTTAACTAAAACTCATTTTCCGACAGATAAACATCTGATTTCGAACAAATTTTGCGAATCTTTTTGAAATCAAATCAAATTAACAATCGCGGAGATTAAGAAAGATAAAATTGAAAACAGAAAAGTTTTTCTCACTAAGACTTATTTTCCGACCGATCGGTCCTATGGCAACCATAAGATATAGTCACCCGATGTCGATCAACTTTTTCAAATTAGTTTGAAAGCGTTTAATATTAAGAATCACCGACCTTAAGAACGATTTACTTGAAAACAAAAAAGTTTTTTTCACTAAGACCCATTTTCCGACCGATCGGTCCTATGGCAGCTATAAGATATAGTCATCCGATTTTGACAAAAATTTGCAAATCTGTTTGAAAGCATAAATTATTTATTATCGCCGAGTTTTATGACGCTAGCATTGAAAACAAAAAATTTTTTTCTACTAAGACCCATTTTCCGACCTATTGTTCCTATGACAGCTATAAGATATAGTCATCCGATCTTGACCAAAATTTGCAAATCTGTTTGAAAGCATATAACATTAACAATGACCGAGTTTAAGGCCGCTAACATTGAAAACAAAAAAGTTTTTCTCACTAAGACCCATATTTTGACCGATGGTTCCTATGGCAGCTATAAGATATAGTCATCCGATCCGGTCGGTTCCGACATATTAGCAGCGTGCAGTAAAAAGAAGACTCTGTGCAAAATTTCAGCTCGTTAGCTTTAAAACTGAGAGACTAGTTTGCGTAGAAACAGACGGACAGACGGACAGACAGACAGACGGACAGACAGACAGACAGACGGACGGACAAAGCTAAATCGACTCAGCTCGTCGCCCTGATCAAGAATATATATAGTTTATGGGGTCGGAAATGAATATTTCTATCCGTTGCAAACTTCTGGGCAAAATTATAATACCCTTTGCAAGGGTATAAATATAAATTATACACGCTGCAAGGGTATATAAACTTAGGTCGAACCGAAGTTAGCTTTTCACTATTTTTATACACTTCAAAAGTGTATTATAATTTTGCCCAGGAGTTTGAAACGCATAAAAGGAATCATCTTCGACCACATAAAGTATATATATTCCTAATCAGCACAACGAGCTGAGTCGATTGAGCTTTGTCCCCCCGTCTGTCCGTCTGTCTGCCCGTCTCTTTCTATGCTATCTCCTCCGTCAGTATAAAAATATGGAATAAAGGACTTACAAATTTAGGGCAACATAAATATTCAAATGCGAGCGAAGCCGCGGGTATAAGCTGGTTTATTATCAACGATCCAAATCCTAAACCTAGAAATTAAAACTTAGAGAGTAATTTCCATTTCTGTTGATATTTTGTACTAAGTAGAAATTCAAAAAATGTAACTTCCATTACTTCCTCTAATTTCAACAATAATAGCAAGTAAGAACAACTATCAAGCTGCTGCAGCGAACTTTGATTTGCTCATAAGTTGACTTTCATTCTTTTGATCTTTGCCCAATTTTTGGTGGATCTATAAATAATGCTGCTTTTGGTAAGTCAAAAAGGTACTGTGGCAGATATAATGTTTATTTCAAATTTCGTGGGGAGGCAGGGGCGTGCCTGCAAGTAAAGAAGTATAAGTCCCATATACTTAGATCCTCTAACTCTTACACACAGGGACAAAACCGATAAAACTGGACTTAACATAAGCACAAACGTTACCTAAAACAGTGCGTGGACGAATTTTCTCATTTGTTCTCACTTTAAGAAAATATTTTTAAAATCGCAAAATCTTGATTTGAGTTTATATTGTTCCTTTTTCAAGAACTTTATTTGAGTTGATATAGTTCGACTTGGAAAAAAATTTAATTGAATTTGGAATAAGTTTGGTTATAAGTGGATCCTCACATTTTGAGGCTTCGGAGGTATAGGGAACGGGACATACCTCTTTGGATTGGAAGGTAAAGGAATATATACATATATACTAGCATATAATCCGACGCGCTTCGCTGCGCCGCCATCAGTATAGCCTTTTTAATTTGTGTCCCCCGTTGAGCCCACAAAGCGAATCTTACATACATCAGCATGAATTCAAAGTCTTACTACTTTGCATTTTTTTCCCCTTACGACATTGCTGCGGGGTTTTCCCTCCAATTCCCACCCACATCCTACTCACTTCCCACCCACCGTTACCGTTATCGTTATCGTTATGAAATTACGACCAACTACTACTTCCAACCGAGTTTCAAGCCAATCGGATGAAAAATTGTTTTTTGCAAGCAGAATTTTACGGCCATTTCCAAAATCGGGAAAACACGTGTCGAATTATTTTTCGTACTATTGCTTATAACCCAAATTTTAAGTCAATCGGATGAAAAAAAAATTTTGGGGTGGAATTTTCCAAAACCACGTCTTAGTGCTCACTTTCAACACTAATGGAAACTCCTGTCAAAATTTCAGCCTTCTATCTCTTACCGTTCGCGCTCTGTGTTGATTGCCAATCAGTCAGTCAGTGAATGAATCAGACAGGACACACTGTTTTATATATAGAGTAGATTCAATAGGATCAGAAATATCGTAGCTGTGAAATAAACGTCATCGACCAACTACTACTCCTTCCGACTTGTCTTGAATGGGAATCAAACCCCGGATCTTTTGCACTTACCGGAACAACGTTAGAGTGGGGTGCTAGCACATTCCAAAATTGCCCACGATTGTAGCTAAATGTCCAAACTGCTACTTATACTTTTCTGAATGGTGGTTGAGTTGAATACAATTTTACTCATTTCAAAAAAAAATTTGAACATTTGTTCTAAAAATTTTTTACAACTCCTTGTTCTTATTCTTCTTATATATGTTGAAAAAAAGTTGTATTTTCTGAACAGGTTTTTTTTGCCTAAGTGTAACATCTAAGAGATCTGTGCGTTTATGCGGACAGACAAAAAGACTGACGTAGAAATGGTCGACAGACAGAATGATTTTCAATCGGATTCCCAGCCATAATGCAGAAACAAAATCTCGGATAGCTTGATAAACAATATAGGAACGGTAAATACCGAACTATTTCAAGTTCCTTCAAAACTTAATTTAATATTTCGGTTTACGGGAACTGATTAGGGGTTTGGTATATATTAGTGCAGGTTCGAATCAGTACCTTCCTTACCCTAGTAAAAGCTCACTCGCAAGGACAGGTAATATAAGCTAGTATTTCATACATACATATCCGGTTTTTCAATACCACCGTAGTTGCTTTTGACAATTTGTAAAATGTCTTAAGTCATTCCAATTCGAAATCCGAGCAGAATCCGTAAAAATATCTTTAAAATCGTCATTCAGAATTCAATCTGCACCAGCATTAGGGCAGATATATTTTGAAGAGTCGTCAGTTGCAGGAGATGAACAAAATAGAATACAACCCGACAGATTGCTGTCCTTTAAGAGGAAGTTATAAACACTCTTTATCGCTGGAACGATGCAAGTCTTTTCGCAAAGCCGAATTTTCCACTACATTTTCCTAAATTTACTAACATTTCTGCCTGAAAATTGTCGACGAAATTAACCGAACCGAACCGTTTTCTTTTGCAATTTTGATTTTAGCATTTTCCTGTGTTTATTAAAAACGAGAGCGTAAGTTAAAGTCGGCTCTAACCGACTTCGACATACCCGTTACTCATGCATAGAAATGTTTAATAGCCATCCTGTGTGCCTGAGGTGAGACAGCCGAAAAGTGTGCAACATTTTTTAACGCGGCTATTTATCATCCGATCTTGATGAAAATTGGAGGGCTTATAGATGTTGCGAATATAAACTTAAGTTTTAAATTTGAGATATCGATCTTAGTTATTCAACATTTCTTATTGAATGGGCGGGGGTGGGCGTGGCAAAAATTTGAAATAAACTTGATCTGCGTGCAGACAATAGGAGTCTACATTTTAAAATTGGTTGCTCTAGCTCTTCTAGTCTCTGAGATCTAGGTGTTCATACAGACAGACGGACATGGCTATATCGACTTTGCTATTGATGCTGATCAAGAATATATATACTTTATATGGTCGGAAATGATTCCTTCTGCCTGTTACATACATTTGCACGACTTTAGTATACCCTTTTACTCTACGAGTAACGGGTATAAATATTTTATCTTATTTTTATACTTTGTACCAAAGTTACACAGAGTATATTAAGTTTGTGCAAAAGTATGTAACAGCCAGAAGGAATCATCTCCGACCCTATAGAGTAAATAAATTCTTGATCAGCATCAACAGTCGAGTCGATATAGCCATGTCCGTCCGTCCGTCCGTCCGTCTGTCCGTCCGTATGAACGAAGAGAACTCAGAGATGGTAAGAGATAGAGGCTTGACATGTATGGGACATATATTTCTAATACTTGCAGGCAGATCAAGTTTATTTTCAATATTTGCCACGCCCCCTCCCGCCCCCGCTATTTGGAAAAACGTCATAGCTCCCATTGTTTTGATGATAGATTGTTCGTACCTTCTAGAGAAATCTAGTAATCATAATTATTTATCGATTTGCTGAAGGAATGATAAAGATCGGATGAACGATACGCAAGTTATCAGCAAAAAATTAAAACAGCGTCTAACGCTTATAACACGTATAACGAGCCAGCAAATGCGAGCTACGGCATTAACTGGTACAAAGTATCTTAAAGTCCGGCTTGACCGACCTTGTCACTTGTTTTATTCGAACAAGCTGAAATCAGCATGATTTTTAGGATGTTCCTGCAAAGTGATTTGATTTTGATTTTACCGATTTTTTGTCATTTTCTGACAACCCCCCCAAAAAAATGTACTATAATATCAAAAAAAGTAAAAACAAAAGTATAGATTCCCCACAAAATGCGTTTAAAAAGGGTAGAAATCGGCATTTTTTGTAACTTTAAGCTCAAATTACTAAAAACCTCGACGTGATGAATCATTTCTGAAAATAGATTCGTGTTTATCTAGAATCAACCCTTTACCTTGTTGCCTAGTGTTATTTTACCGTTACATTGGTCTATTAAACAGTGCGACACTCAAAAAGGCCTGGGAACGGGACCAATAAATTGTGAAACTAGAGGCATTAGATAGCAGCACCTCATACTCAGTTTTTCTAGATCAGGACGAGTTCGCGTTTAATGGGCAGATTTATACTAGAAACACACAGATAAATACAACAAATGTGGTTCGCAAATTACGTCCATTTTATGGTCATCACAATCGACTCACCGAACAGGCTATTCCAGCTATTGTGACCAAATTTCGCACCAGTTTCACTTTATTAATCAATGTGCGGTTTGTGGGCCGGCGGAATCATTGAACAGTACTTTTTCAAAAATAATGAAAGTCGCCACTTAACAATTACAATTCTACATTTTTCGATATCAATTTTACTCTGATATGACTAAGATTAAATTAATAATTCAAAAATTTCAATACGATATTTTCGAACATATAATAAAACGAGAAGGCCAAGCTAACTTCGTCTGTGCCGAAGTTTTTAAGCCCTTGCAAATGCTGTTTTTGAAATGTCAGAGTTTAAGAACGCTTACATAAAAATCTAAAAAAATTTTAACTAAAACTCATTTTCCGACAGATAAACATCTGATTTCGAACAAATTTTGCGAATCTTTTTGAAAACAAATCAAATTAACAATCGCGGAGATTAAGAAAGATAAAATTGAAAACAGAAAAGTTTTTCTCACTAAGACTTATTTTCCGACCGATCGGTCCTATGGCAACCATAAGATATAGTCACCCGATGTCGATCAACTTTTTCAAATTAGTTTGAAAGCGTTTAATATTAAGAATCACCGACCTTAAGAACGATTTACTTGAAAACAAAAAAGTTTTTTTCACTAAGACCCATTTTCCGACCGATCGGTCCTATGGCAGCTATAAGATATAGTCATCCGATTTTGACAAAAATTTGCAAATCTGTTTGAAAGCATAAATTATTTATTATCGCCGAGTTTTATGACGCTAGCATTGAAAACAAAAAATTTTTTTCTACTAAGACCCATTTTCCGACCTATTGTTCCTATGACAGCTATAAGATATAGTCATCCGATCTTGACCAAAATTTGCAAATCTGTTTGAAAGCATATAACATTAACAATGACCGAGTTTAAGGCCGCTAACATTGAAAACAAAAAAGTTTTTCTCACTAAGACCCATATTTTGACCGATGGTTCCTATGGCAGCTATAAGATATAGTCATCCGATCCGGTCGGTTCCGACATATTAGCAGCGTGCAGTAAAAAGAAGACTCTGTGCAAAATTTCAGCTCGTTAGCTTTAAAACTGAGAGACTAGTTTGCGTAGAAACAGACGGACAGACGGACAGACAGACAGACGGACAGACAGACAGACAGACAGACAGACGGACGGACAAAGCTAAATCGACTCAGCTCGTCGCCCTGATCAAGAATATATATAGTTTATGGGGTCGGAAATGAATATTTCTATCCGTTGCAAACTTCTGGGCAAAATTATAATACCCTTTGCAAGGGTATAAAAATGAGCAGATACTACTTAGTGATCCCATGCAGTTGCGAATTGATGGAATACTACAAGCATCAGAAATGGCCAAGTTTAATGAATGTGCAGCACAATGGACATATATAGCATGTTCGTGTAAATTTCGAACATATTTTTGAGCTCCTTTAAAACGTCCACTCATTGCAGCAGCGCCGTCATATCCTTGACCAACCATCTTTTGAGTTTCGATATTTAGATGTTTCATCGTGTTGATAATTACTTCTGCCAAAGCTTTTCCAGTTACGTCAATGACAGGCACCAAGCAAAGGAAGTCTTCTCGTATATGTTTTTGTTTGACATCATAATATCTAAAGCATAATGAAAATTGCTCTACATTTGCGATATCCGTTGTCTCATCTGCGAGCACTGAAAATGCATTTGAGGAGTTGATTGCCTCAACAATGTGAGTCGTAATAACTCGATTACATGCATTAATTATCTCGTTCTGGATTAGAGGACTTACATATTTGGCGTTTCTTGGCCCAGTCTCTAAATGCTGCTTCAGTTTGTTATCACCAGCGTCTACTCGATATCGCAGCAGCGCGCGAAAATTTCCGTCATTTTCGACCGACTGCTCCAGAATGTCATTTTGCTCAGCATGGCCACGTAAAGCAAGTCCTTGGCGACCCAGGAAGATCACGGTTTCAATAATAGATCGTAGGCTAGCTCTATTCTGACGCACTTGCTCCGCAAATGTAGTGTTTATTTGCGCTTTGATTGAGTCGACACGTAGATTTTCAACTTCGTTTCGTGATACTTGCCGCAATTCAGCGGATTGATGGATGGGTGTTATCTGGTGCTTAATGAACATCTCGACCGCATCCTTCCAGTTTTTAAATGGCTCTTTAACCAGCTTTTTATGCATTGCTGAAGTCCCAAAAAAGACGCAAACGGCACAAAAGGCACCATCCGTAGACATTGAGTAAGTTAGCCATGGCCAACGAGACAGCCAATTGCGATTAAAACGCAAGTTTCGCTTTTCACTTTCCGGAAATTTAAATGAGACTGGTGGAACCTGAATGCGTTGCATAAACCATTGGCCATCTGGGATGATTTGATTGACAAAACACACTATATCTTGTTTAATATCAGCATCTTCAAAAAATATGGCAACTTCACTTGCCACTTCACCTGCTGCATTTGTGTTTACAATCAATGACACATTTGTACCTTCAATTTCATTTGTATCACTTTTCTTCTGTTCTTTAGAAAAATAGTACGTCAAATCATGACTTTTTCTTTTCTTTGAAGTTATATTAATTGAATTAAAGTCAAATGCTAAAGAATGGAACGAGCGAAGTCCACGCAATTATTGGAATTGAACTAGATCAAACCAATAGTTCACAACAGTGAAGACGAAAATTATCCAACACTAAACCAGGGCTAGACCATGAAAAATTTTATTTTATTTTTTTCAGAAAAGAGAAAAGTGATTTCTCGCCAGGGGGGGGGGGGTTTAACCCCCAAAACCCCCCCTCCCCCCCTGCATACGCCACTGAAATAGCCAGTGAAGGTTTGCAACGACGGCAAGTCATAAACATGAACTTGGAGCAATTAAGGTGTAAATGATTAACCAAGCACCAAGACTGCAAGGAGTTTAAATCATCTTGCAGTCTCATCTCATCTTGCAACATACAATCACCAAGCTTACTCGGCTTGTTGACTACAAGCCCTAAACGAGCAACATTCTTATACACGAACGCTTACTCGGTTTGTTGGCGAGCTCTGGCTAATATGATGTGCAAATGCAGCTGCGTCACACTTATTACGCAGTAGCTTATAAACATATTTTTAGCGCTAAAAGTATAAAACTACTTATAGCAAAAGCACTAATATTTGTCTATTTTTCAGAAGTTTTAAACAAACTAAAGCTGGTGTGGGTCTTAAAGTGTTCAACGGTGTCCTGTGGAATAAGAAGGAAGAAAGAAAAGGAAGGAATCGTTCTGGGATCAAATCCATATTACATATCGAGCTCAAATTAATTTCGAACATGCTTCTATGATGTATGATTGTAACGCATAGAAGGAAGCATCTCCGACCACATTAAGTATATATATTCTTGATCAGCATGACGAGCTGAGTTGATATAGCCATGTCCGTCTGTCCGTCCGTCTATCCGTCTGTTTCTATGCTATCTCCTCAGTCAGTTTTAAGGCTATCTTAACCAAACTGTGCACGAATTCTTTTGGTACAACTAGGCTGCACATTTGTTGGAACCGGCCGGATCGGATGACTATAGCATATAGCTGCCATAGAAACCATCGGTAGAAAGAGTTGTTTTAGTGAGAATAACTTTTTTGTCTTCAACGCAAACGTCTCCAACCCTCGTATTTATAAGTTTTCTATGGTTTTGCATAATTCCACCAAGTTTGATAGGAGAACTATATAGTATAGCTGCCACAGATATTGGGTGTAGAAAATGTATTTAGGAGGCCTTGTAAAAATATGTACACTTGGCCGAATGATTTGTATAAATTACATAAGGCAAGAAAATTAGACTTTTCCAGTATATTAAAGGGTTGTTGGTAATTCTATATGATTTTCGTGTGCTGAACACGAATCTCTTTTCAGAAATGGTCACATCGGGATTTTTAGTAATTCAATCTTAAAGGTGCAAAAAATGCCAATTTTTACCCTTTTTAGACCCGTTTTGTGGGGAACCTATACTTTTCTTTTGACTTTTATTGATATTATCGAAAATACCTATTTCTTAACTTTAAACTACGCTATCCCAAACATTTCTACGATTTTTTTCAATGAATATATACCATTTTTAGTAATTGTATCCGTTTTCACAAAATATCGATTATATTGTTGCTACCCCAAAGTATGCAATGGGTGTTGTTGATCATTTTTATCGAAATTCTATAAAAATTACTAGCTTTTTGGACTGGTTTTGTAAGGCATAGTTTTTGGCTGTAGGCAATTTGGGTATGTTATTATATGTTTTCAAAATGGTTTACCTTCGCTAAAATTAATCGTACATTTCATTGGAATAGTTTATTTTTAAGTTAAGAAATAGTAACTTACGATAATATAAAAAAAAATCAAAACTAAAGTACAGGTTGCCCCCAAAACGCGTCTGAAAAGAGTCAAGATAGGCTCTTTTTCAACTTTAACCTCAACTTACTAAAAATCTCGACGTGATGGACCATTTCTGAAAACAGATTCGTGTTCAGCACACCAAAATCATCTAGAATCACCACCAACCCTTCAATATACTGGACCTTGTTGCCTAGTGTTATACACAAGGTTGCAAACCGGTCCGAAACCGAACCCCTGAGAACCGGTTTGGTTCCAACCGGACCATGCTCTATATTTTTTACTCCTCGAACCTGAACCCGAACCGGACCACTTTATCGAAAAATGAGGTTCGGTTCACCAATTTAATTAATTTATTCAACGATACATATTGGAATTCTCTGGATATTTTACTATAAACGATTGCATTTCTAACTAAGCGTGAATAATTTTTGATGTAAAGTGACAAGATAAAGTATGATGATGACGGAAAGAAACCGTTTGACCATATTTTTATTTATTTATTTAGAGTTGACAAAAAAAGGCTGTCAAGAAAAATTCATATGCGTTACAAAAATTTTTATGAGCTAATGAAGCCTATCAAAGAAAATCTAATAAAATTACAAAATAAGCTAATATCGACTCCGACACGGTGGGGGAATTTTATTTGCCCGTCCGGCCAGCTATGCCCCTATTCACAGCCAATTGTAGTCAGAGACGTTATTAGAGCTAACAAAAACTTTAATAATATAGAGATCGAGAAGAGTGAGAGAGAAAAAAAAAAACCAAAACCTATAGTTATATAAGAACAAAGGAAAAAAAATAAGAATATATAATAAATTAAAATAAAACTGAGATAGAGAGAAAAATATCTAAAAGTAAACTTTAAAAATAAAAAAATTTATACGTAAAACTTAAAACTAAATATCCGGAAAATCTCTGACCCGGTGGGGGAGGATTTTTTAGCCAGTCCGGCAAGCTATGCCCCTACTCACAGCTGGTAGTGGTCAGAGATTTCCCAGGAGATAATTAAAAAAAAACGTTTTTAGAGAGAAGAGAGAGAGATCTGTTGAGAGCAGGTGATAGAGATCATTGTAATTTTGACATAAGACCCGAAAACGATTGTGCTGGGCATAATCAGTTGTACGTCTGGGCAAGATTAAAGGTAAATAGTTTCTAGTTGGCCTAGAAGGAACGGAAAAGTTAAGGCGACCTAAGAGTTCGGTAGAGTCTACATCATTAATGATTAACTTATGAAGAAAAGAAACGCCTAGTACTGTTCTACGATTAGCTAACGAAGGAAGGTTAATAAGCAAGAGTCTGCTGGAGTACGATGGCAGACGAAGGTTAGGGTCCCAATTTAGTCCACGAAGAGCAAAAAGCAAGAATTGCTTTTGTACTGACTCAATACGATCGATATGCATTTTATATTGCGGACACCAGACGGACGAGCAGTATTCAAGTATTCTATTGGTCATATGATGAATCAACTTGGATTTGAACGGACAGTATAGATCACAATTACTACCAAGTGTTTTATATTTCGCTTGGTTTTCATTGTTTACAACTATAGTACCAGTACTGGCTTCAGTTTTCTCAGACCCGAGATTTCATATTTTGCTTACAAAAAACAGTGGCAAAGCAACTGACTCAACGTCTGCATGTGAAGAAGAGAAGCTTATGAAAGCAATAGAAAGCAATAATCCAATATGAAATATATAAGCTGTGTATGATGTTATAGATTTCTTTGGATATTGTCAGATCACATACGTAACATATATCGACAAATGTTCTAAAACTTTGGAAAGGTCATAAAAACGAAGACAACAAAATTTTGCCTTTACTGTACTAGCTGTTCCAGCAACTTAGGTATCAGTTAAAGGAACATTTTTAACACTTAAGCCATCTACGCAGTTGTGAAGTAACGAGAAGAAATGTAAAATTTTCATATAAAAATTTTGACAGGAGAGAAGGCGTAAAATTTTTTGTATGAGATTTTTACTTTACTTCTCGTTACTTCACAACTGCGTAGAGGGCTTGGAGTTTGTTCTTTCTGATTTAAGAGCTAGTATAGATGAACAGCTCCTGGAAGATATAATACTTAAACAGTTCCTAAAAACTGTTAGCGTCAGCTAATGGATTTGATAATTACCATAACTTAAGTATTGAATATTATGATAAGGTATATGAATAGAAAGAAATATAAATTTCATTATCAACGTAGAATTAATAAATCGAAAGTCCAACTATTCTTTTTTGTTCAAGCGAACCAAGGTTCGCGAACCGAACCTAGGACTTTACAATGGGTTCGAACCCCCGGACCGAACCTTCTGCAGAATTTTAGAGGTTGGCAGCCTTGGTTATACAAGCTACAAGGGAATATAAACTTCGGTCCAGCCGAAGTTAGCTTTCCTCTTCTTTTTTTTTGCTTAATTCAATCAATATCTATTAATAGATTTCTTATTACCTCGGGAAACATGTCATCTTTTAAACTCATTTCGACTTTTTTGTTTCAGATGATCATGATACATCCAGATGATCAACTTATTTTCGAGGTGCCTCCGGAGATTCGCTGTCACGGACCTATTTATATTTGAAATTATTATTATTTATTGAAATTTTTTTAAAGATAACGTGTATATAAAAAAAACTAGACATTTTTATAAATAACCAGATTATACTGGCCACTGCCAAAATAATATTCGCCATATTGTATTCTTTTTACCTCTTTATTAGTTTTGTGCGATTCATTGTTTACTTTTTCTAAGAAAAAGTAATATACAATTTGTCCGTTCCCTTCATTACAATTTTTTAAGAACTTGAACGTAGCACTTTGTAAATATATGATTTTCAATGAATCAAGTCAGCACATTCTCAAACCTAAAATAACGGTCAAAACGTGCTGCATACTTTTCGGATTGTTCGACTTAGTTAAGTTCCACAACTTTCCGCTGATGACAATGGCGGCGCCATATTTTACAGAACTTTCAGAAGCTTTGAAGTCCAAGGCCTAAACAAGAGATTGACTGTAGATTTCATGTAGATAACAGCTTATTACACGTGCAATATGGGCACACTGCGCTGCTTAGCGCCAATTTCAAACCGATTTATTAAACGCCGAATTGAGACCAGATGTCACTTGTGCTCAGTTACTTATTGAAATTTCTAATGTAGGAAAAGGTTATGCTACTTTAGTTTACTTCGTTTTGGTATCTTGGTTTTGCTTTTGATACATCAGTACTGACAAAATTTCAAATATTTAAAAACAACCATATACTTGTCAGTGGGCTAGTCATCGTACACTTTTATAACTTAGTGTTCGATATTAATTCAACTCTAAGTCGTTGCAAAGAAAGTATGTTAATCGGCGAAGTAAGCCGCCTTTCAGCAGAACTGAATTTAACCGTATCGAACCTCTTATTCGTGCTTGTAATCCGAATCGCAAAACCGAATTCACGTCTGTCCTGTCGGCTTGGTTCTATTTTAAGTCCAACATATTTTAAAATCCATGCTTCCTCTTAAGGGTCAGTAATCTGTCGTGTTGCTGTTGGGGATCCAATGTTTCCTTGAAAGTTTCAGATTGAATTGTGTGGGCTCCCTGATTTTGTAATATTCCGCTGTTGGTAGTGATTCCCCACCTTAATATACCCTTCAGTACCATTTTGGGACAGATCAGTTGTCCCTTTTTTAAATGATCTAGAAAAAATTTCATAAACTTCTTAATTTGTATACTCTATACCGAAGGTACACAGAGTATATTAAGTTTGTGCAAAAGTATTTAACAGGGAAAAGGAAGAATTTCCGACCTTATAAAGTATATATATTCTTGATCAGTATCAACAGAAGAGTCGATATAGCTATGTCCGTCTATCCGTATGAACGAAGACATCTCAGAAATGGTAACAGATAAATGTTTGACATGCGAGGAACAAATATTTTTAATGCTTGCAGACAGATCAAGCTTATTTTCATTTTTTGCCACGCCCTCTCCCGCCCCAGCAATTAGGAAAAAACGTCAGATCTCCCTCAGTTTTGTAGATAAATGGTTCGTACCTTCTAGACATATATAGTAATCAAGATTATTTATCGGTTTGCTAAAGCAATGATAAAGATCAGATAAACGATACTCAAGTTATGACCAAAAGTCTGTCCCAATCAAAAGTCTGTTTTGAAATGGTTACAGCAGTGGCGCCATCTATTTGTCAGTTTTGAAATGGTTTTGACGACTTAGGCCTCTTTGTTTATTTAATATCAAACACAGTTTAGATTTAGTTGGTTTATTGATTGGCGTCAACCGCCAAGAATGAGTTTTTCTGAATGCAAAGAGTTGAGTGTGTGTATGTGTGAGTATGTGTGTGTGTTAGAGATCTACAATAGTTGAGCTAGTTTTATATCGTGTTAGTGATGTGTGAACTGGGCGGGTGAATTGGAACTGTGATTGGAGCTGGATGAACTGTGATTGGAGCGGATTGAACTGGAACCGCCACATTGTTTAGTGAAGAAGTTTTAATGTGTAACTAACTTTATTGAATATAACTTAAGCTAACAATTATCGTTGAGTCGAACGGAGCGAAGCGGGAGCCACCCGCGCTAATCGAAGCCAAGCCAGAAACTGAGCGCCAGGGATGGCGCGTGTCTTGTCGTTCTGCTATCGCGTTAGGGATGGTGTTCGATGATGGTGTGACCAGAGGTGGCCAGGGCTGCCACAATTGTCACAGTAGTGGCGCCATCTATTGGTCAGTTTTATAGTAGTGGCGGCATCTATAGGTCAAGCTATAACCAAAAGAAAGCGCTGGTACTGTAGGGCACAGAGTATATTATAGTCGGGCTTGACCGATTTTCTTACTTGTTTTGTCGAACTATCCTTTTTTATGTGAAATGTCGTTGGAAATGTTGTCGATTGTTTTTAGATTTCGGTTCTGGTTCGGGATACGATTTCGTTTCTTGGATCAAAAATATATTTCGAAGTCTGTGACATTTACATTGCAATGCGTTAGTTTTCATTAAAAGATTAACCAAGGATCTTAATGATAATACGAATCTGCGAAAACGTCGTACACTATGCACCGATAAAACATTTGCTGTAGTAAGGCATAGGAAAGTAATAGTATGAGGAGAACCCATATGAGTGAATTACTCATCAGCTGGAGCCAGAATTAACATCCATCGGCTGTGCCGTACGCCTGGTCAGTGGGTTAAAAATAATTTGGAAGTCAACACACTATTTTATTGCAGACAATTGCAATGAAGGCTAAATGAGCATCACAATTAGCAACAATTAACGCCATTGACGTAAAGAAAATTCACAATCTTTACACACACAAGAAATATTTCTTTGGTGTGCTTTATGGGCCGTTGAAATCATTGGTACTTACTTCTTAAAAATGAGACAGCGCTATAGAGCAATATGGACAACTAAGTAATTCGTTGTTGAAATATGTGTGTGTTCTTAGCAGAATTTTTATTAGATCTCAGTTAAAAGAAAATAGCACAAATAGTTTCTATAATACTTTTAATATTTATGTATAATTGAATTATATATCGCTTTTTACATTTAAATTACAGAACAAGTAAACAACAGTAATGCAGAATTGAACACTGATCAATATCTGCAAGAACCAAAATACAAGAAATAAACAGCAGTTAGATTTGAGGCAATTTGAAAAGAATCAAAGACCCTAGAATTTCAAATATGAGTTTCGAACATAAAAGTGTGTGTCAGGCAAAATGTTTAGCGTGGACCCGCAATTGTATATTTGTGTGCAAATGAACGCACATATATAAACCAGAGGGTCCACGCAAAAATTTTTAATGATTTTTCCTTTGTCCTAAAGTCTTTGATAAAACCACTTATGTTTCTTTCATTAATTTACCTGTAATAATTGGCTTTAAAAGGCCCGGCCTTGTTTAAGCCCATGAATTTTGATTGCTCGTCAGTCAACTCCGTCAGATGGGCATCAAAGGGAGCCAAATGCAAATTGGCCACATACTCATCTAAAAGGATTTTAAAAACGAAATCTATATTAACCCATTGGATCATTTTACAAATCTTACCCATTTTCTTAGGTAGCAAATAAACGTCTGACTTATAACGTCCTGGGGCAGAGTAAAGTTCTATTAGCGCAAGCGCCTGAAAAAGATTTTCGATTATAAGATGTTGGGCCCAAATGTCGGCTGATATAGCGTTTACCTGGGTCGATGACGCCACTGAGACTACAAATGATGAAATGGTTGAACAGGAGAGATTAACCAATCTACCCTCAGCAAGCAGTATAAGCATTTTTCCATCGGGCCAAATAATATGGTCAACTTGGGAACGCACACGCTCCCAAACAAGCTCCGGGGTATGTAAACTGCTCTGCAAGAAAAGTAAGATATGTTCACTACGGGGAAAAATCAATTTCTTTGTACTTGAATCAACACAAAATGTGACAATTGTAAGGTAAATACGGAAATATTTAATCCAAGTATGAATTCGTCAGTTAATATATAGATTTTATACTGTTTCTGGATGTTAAGAACATTTCATACTTTTTAAGATCTACTAGAGCAAAGAACATACCTAGTATTCGCAATTGTTTTAGTACACGTATTGAACACCCTCATTCTCGAGAACCATTGATCGCATCCACTCCAACTCGACGGTTATTTGACTAGTCACATTTATGCTATATTACTGCATCAAAAGTTTTTAGCGTCAGTTGTTGCAATCCTAAGTTGCTGCCTAAATGCATGGCAAAAATGCAAATGGAAATCACCCGAAACTTTGTGTATCGTAACGTGAAGTTATTTGAGAATACAGATGGAATAAAAGACCGCGCACTGTGCGAACGCCACAAGCCTTCAAAGCCGTAAAAGATGGAATTCGTCGAAATCCACTGCGCAAGAAGAAAATCATATCCCGTGAGATGAATATCAGCAAAGAAAGCATATTGCGCATCATAAAACGTGACTTGGGACTTAGTGCAAACAAGAGACAAACCGGTCACTTGCTCACAACAGCGTTGAAACAAAAAAACAAGACAAAATCGAAAGCATTGCGTCCTCAGTGCGCGAACAATGCCAACAGATGAATTCTGTTTACTGATTAGAAAATTTTCACCATAGAGGAATCGTTCAACAAAGAGAACGATAGAGTGTATGCTGTGTCATCAAAACAAGCGTCCGAACTCATTCCGAGAGTTCAAAAAGGTCACCATCCGGCTTATGTGATTGTTTGGTGGGAAGTCGCCTATTATGGGGTCACCCAACTCCATATTTATGAAAAAGGAGTCAAAACTTCGGCGAAAGTGTATCATCCCGACGATTTGGAAAAGGTTGTTAAGCCTCTCAACACGAAATTATTTGCAAACAGGCCGTGGACCTTTCAACAAGACTCCGCTTCAGCTCACAAGGGCAAAAACGATTCAAACATGGTTTAAGAAAACCATGTACCGAACTTCATTTCTACGGATGATTGGCCTGCTTTTAGCCAAGACTACAAACTGTGGTCCGTTCTCGGGGCTAAGGATTGCCCTATTCGACACCCAATTATCGAGTCTTTGAAGAGCGCCCTTGTCCGAGCAGTGGACCATTTGTCAATGCATGAGGTGCGCAATCCGCTCGATGAGAGACCAGAGAGACTTCGCCGTTGCTGGATGGCACAAGGCCAAATGTTCATTCGTTTTCATTTTATGACCAAAACAATTGCGAGTACTAGAAACACTGTGTACCTTTGGTACAGAGTATAATAAAGAATTTCGATTAATTCTGACATCGAACATTCTTGTTTGAAGTATGTAACTATGTGAGTAATATTAACGGTCGTTTTTGAATCAAAATAGGCACCAACTGAGCGCTTTGTTTATGTAACTTTCGTATGATTTTGCTGTTTTTATCTAACTTGGATTAGTTTTGTGGTTCACTCATAGATTCCTAGGTGCAGCCCTAGGCACACTATTAAATGGTTGTTTTAATCATAATCTAATCACAAGCTTACCACATCAATTTCAGAACAGGAATGACCCATATTACACAAAATACAGCCATTCTTCATGCGATCCATATGTTCCCGGGTGACGACATTCTTATTGCCCGTGCAGGTCACCACCACATCCACACTTCGTATAACTTCGCTAAGACGCACCACTCGAAATCCGTCCATAGCTGCTTGTAGCGCACAAATCGGATCCACCTCGGTTATGTACACTATGCAACCCTGACCTTTGAGAGACTGGGCACAGCCCTTTCCCACATCACCGTAGCCGCAAATAACCACCTGTTTGCCGCCAAACATAATGTCCGTGGTGCGTTTTAGACTGCAAGTGAAAAGGTCTACAGATCTCCAAACACATCTTAACATAGAACTACTATACGCACCTGTCTAGTATCGCGTCGCGACAGGTGTAGAAAGTGTCAAATTTATTTTTCGTCACCGAATCATTAACGTTTATCGCCGGCACGGTAAGTTTTCCAGCCTTGGACAGCATATACAGACGATGCACACCCGTAACACTCTCCTCCACAATGCCCTTAATGGACTTAAAATATTCCGGATATTTTTTCAACATCAAGTGAGTGGCATCGCCGCCATCGTCCAGTATCATGTTTGGCACCCAGCCCTCTTTATGGATGCATTTTTCGAGGCACCACCAAAAATCTTCTTCAGTCTCTCCACGCCAAGCAAAGATCGGTACACCGGCTTCCGCTAAGGCTGCGGCCACTGCATTCTGTGTCGAATAGATATTGCATGCGGCCCAGCGAACAGAGGCTCCAAGTTGGATCAGCGTCTCGATCAGTACCGCAGATTGTGCATTTACATGAGTGCAACCCACAATATGGGCATTCTTCAGCGGCTTCTCATCACGCGCACGTTTTCTTAAGGTCATTATGCCGGGCATTTCCGCCTCTGCGATCTCTATCTCTCTGCGACCAAATCCACTCTTGCCTATATTCTTGACGCAGAAATCTGAACTGCCGTTGAAATTACGTTGCTTATTGTCCTTGGGCGATATGTCATCCTCGTCGGAGCTACCAGTGAAACAAGCTGATAGCAAAAGCAGTATTGTTAGCAACTCATTAAAATAAGAACTTTACTTTTTAGTAAACTTACTGGAACTAAATGAACAGGTGGACACATCAGAGAACCGGCGAGCCTCAATGCTTGATTTCTTAACTGCAGTCTGTGAAAAAAATAAAATAGTTCAGATAATGAGTTATCCGATTATAGCACAAGGAAATATATATTATCATAAAGAAATTATCTTATTTAGAAAAATGAATTTTACCAGTTTTTTGGGCGGTTTTAGCATTTCACAAAAGGGTAAAATGTTTGAGAATAAAAAAAAAAAAATTGGCTTTACAGCCTCAAAGGGCCAAGCCGAGCTTCTCTCAATCTCTTGGTGCTTGAAATTTTTCGCAAAAGAGAATGGGAACTACAGCTTAATGCCGAATCCGAAAGGCAAAGTTTGAGAAGCTTTTTCATGGCTAGTTACGGCGCCAATTGCTGGTGACGTTTATGATTATCTGACACAGCAGCTATCTTGAAGAAGAGAAATCGTTCCTAAATCTACATCACGGAAAAAATTCCGTGTTTTGGAGCTCCGATCTCTAGATTTTGAACGCAATCAGAATTTAGTTTTTATAAATAGTCAAATGACACCTTAATAACCTCAATAGGCCTGCTTATTGTAAAGATGTGTCTATTTATTGAAAATATCGGAAATATCGATGTTTTTTACAACAAAACAATCGAAATAAAACTTTTTCAATGTCGAAAATAATATCGATATAAATATTTTCAAAATATCCGGCAACCCTAGTTAAAAGACAAATTGGAAATAAATGTTCATAGACAAAGCTTAAATATAATTTCAATATCACTTTAAAAAAATGTCGATTTCGAAAGTAATCTCCGGAATATTGACGCTCGTCAATGTCTTTCCAAAAATAAAACGATGGTACGATCGGATTTTCTAAATAATTATCGACTCAAGTCTAAGTTAAAAAGATTCGGTAAAATATGAAGAAATTCGAAATAAAATTTTGGGTATTTAACAAATTTATTGTTTTTTTTATTTAAATGAAGGAGACTCAAAGTTCAAGCCAGATCCTTCACCTAAAAACCTCGAACCTAAAAATTTCGAACTTTAACCTTTGGCAAATTTTGGTTCGAAACCGCGAATCGGATATCCGAAAAAGTTATTGGTTTTGCAGTCCCGGTAATTACCATAAATGAAAAAGTAAATGCGATTTAAGGAAATTAGTAAATTTACGTGATAAATTGATTAGCTACAACTTATGTATATTTGTCAAAAGTTCGAGACGGAAAAATATTTTCCAAATTTCCGTTGTGGAAAAATCCAAGTCAAGTGGCCGCTGAAGTTCGTCAATTTTTAGTTAATTCTGGTAATCAAGGCTTAAAAGGAGAAAGAAGCTGAAACTTTGCACAGGTGCCTTTTTTTGGCCTGCTATAACATAAATTTGTATTTTCCGCATAGCACGTATTTTTCAAGTAGCTTCCATAAAGACGATTGATATTAAAATCAAGTGTTAGAGTCGGTCAAGACCGACTTAAATATACTCTGTACCTACAGTAGCAGCAAAAGCAGCGCTGCTGCTGAGAATTTTCTTTGGTCATAACATGACTATCGTTCATCCAATCGTTACCATTTCTTCGACAGATCGATAAAGATCAAAAAATAAAAATAAAGCTGATCTGCCTGCAAGTATTAGAAGTATCTGTCCCTTAAATGTCAAACTTCCGTCTCTTACCATCTCTGAGATCTGTTTGTTCATACAGATGGGCATGACTATATGGACTCGGCTGTTGATGCTGATCAAGAATATATATACTTTATAAGGGCTGAGATGCTTCCTTCTGGCTCTTGCATACATTTGCACATACTTAATAAACTTAGTGTACCTGTTTTTCCTCGGACTTCACTCCGTTGTTAGTTACATTATTCACTTTAAGTTTCAGTTTCTCGGTATTTATCCGGACCAAAAAAAAGCTTTTAGCAGATTTTCAGAGGTGGTCACGTGGTTCTCAAATTTGAGGTGTAAATAAAGTCGTATCTTTCCACATCGTTTTTAACTTGAGCATATGACAAGCTGATGGATTTATTATACGTTTCATAAATATTTGCTATTTCCCATCGCATAAACAAAAATCTAGCAATTTAACAATGTAGCTATAGGTGTTTATTGGTAAACTTATTTATGGGCGCGCCTTTTCCATATCCCCAACGATACCAGAGAGAGCCGGATTCAAAGCCAAATGCGAAATGAAATTGACGAAGCTAGCTGGTAATTGGCATCGTTTAGCATACCGTTGATAATTCGCTGCGCCAATTGATTCTGAGGGAGATGTGAGAAAGCGAATCGAAAATCGAGAACTCATGCAATCGTCTTCCAAAGTGTATGTAAACAGACAAATTAATGAATTCTACAAATATGTACTGTGTACATATCTTATAAATTTATATCTATTGGTGGGTTGTTTATGGAATAAAAGTGTGTATGTAGTTAATAAACATTTGTACATATACACTCGGGAAAAAATCAAAAACTCTGTACTCAAACCAGAGGAAATAAAGCAAACACAATCTCAAAATCGCATCAACTTCACTCAGACAATAAAGAAAGTCGGAAAAGCCCGACTGTAATATGCATTGTATATTGTAGTTTTGTATTAAGCTGCGATCTTTTAAAAGTGGCACTATCCGAACTGTACGAAGACGTTGCCCATAGACGTTGCAACTTGTGCTGCAACTTCGGCAGAGATAGAGAGTTGGCTCTTTTTTTTTTATTATTATTATTATTATTATTTTCGTTTGGTGCAGAAGAGTACCAGGTTCACAGTCAAGACCGAAAAAGTTTTCCTGTGTTTTTTTGATAGACTTAAAACTTTCTGTGATTTTTTTAAAGACTTATATGAAACAAGTCGGGTGGAGTGGGTCGTTGAAATTGTTGTGCTCGCAGAAGAATAGTTGCCGTCTCCCTCCCTTCCCTTCCAATTCAAAGAGGTATGTCCCGCTCCCTATTCCTCCAAAGCCCCAAAATGTGAGAATGTCTTATTCAAAATCAATCAAATTTTTTTCCTAGTTGAGTTTAAAATGTTCTTGAAAACGGAACAATATCAACTAAAGTCCAGCTCTTAAAAACAGAACTATGTCAATTCAATTTGAGTTCTTGCGATATCAAAAAATTGTTGTTGAAGTGGGAACATTTTACTACAAATTAGAGAACCCGTTCATGCACTGTTTTTAATAACGTTTGTGCTCATCTTGAGTCCAATGTTCTCGGGTTGACCCTCTGCGTAGCACTGAAAACAGTACTGAAATCAGGTCTGAATTCAGTGCCGAAAAATTCAGTACTGAGGCTTATAACTTAGGGTTTGACTATAGTTTATCTGAAACCTAGGGTACAAAGAGTATAATGAGGTTCGGCAAATGTATGTAAGCTTCGGCACTGTGCTCTACTCTTGCGATGCTACGCCGCCAATGCGGCAGAGCAAAATTATAATATAAAAAAAATCTGACTGGGCTTTGTGCCGACCACTGCGATATAGCCATATCCGTCCCTTTGTCAGTCCATCTGTTTGTCTGCCCATCCATCTTTACATTTGTCTGTCCGTATAATCAAACAGATCTCAGAGATGGTATTTTGTATGCTTTGAAACAAAGTTTTATTAAAGTCGGTTGACTATATCATTTAGATGTCATAGAAACGACTAGTCGGAAAACTACACTGATGTAAAAATCAATCTAAAACCAAGATTTTAAAAGTCCACAGAGACGAGAAAATCTTAACCCAAGATTATATTCTTAAATTAATAATCTTTTAGTTAAAGATCATTTGTACTCGACTATAAGATGTAGCAATATTATTCTCATAATCTGCACCAAAGGTACATACGGGGATGACGCAGAAATCTCTAGAGATTTCCCTTCAAACACATAGCAAAATTTCAGGCTGTAATCTCACAGATGAACTTTAGGCTGGATTTCACATAAGTTGAATTCTCAAACCTTCATTCACCAATTGTGGATTACATATAGCGCTATTTGCAAGTGGTTGAAGTATGAGAGCAACAAGTCTGCTGATGAGTGAATTGTGGTCAATTCCGATACAGCGTTGTTCAGACGTACCATTGCTATCCCAATAATGTTACGAGCTATCTCTGTTGAATAGTGTTGATTGTATTGAATTATAAGCCTTAAGCCAGTTTAAAAGCAAAAAAAAAAAAATATGCAAAATTTAAAAATATTTTCGCGTTAGTGAAGTATAATTTGTCAACCCTTAACCCCCTTTTTTTATCTTATATGGCGCCAGCTGAGGTTGAGAGGCAAGTTGGTAGTGGTTGATTTGACAGACTGTAAGGTTTGCGAAAATTTATTGCAACGGAAACTTTAATGTTAAAACAAATTAAATAATTAGATTACACAAGCCAACAGTGTTTTTGCTGCAGGCCTATTTCAATCGAATTATGTTAATATGGATTGCACTGAACTGCATCATTGGTTTTGTACTATCAGCTCTTGTTTCCAAGATATAGCGGAAGAACGGTTTTGTTGAATTCTTGGCACTTCAGAGCACATATCAATGCATCTTTAAAAAACTGAAGGCGCTATATAAGTATAGCAGAAAGTGTCTGAATTTGACTCTAAAGTTAGTCAATTCTAGTTTTAGGGCAATTTTCTCAAAATATATCATCCCCTCTTAGCTAGTGTGGTTATGGAATTTCTATTGGAACGACCCAGGCAAATAGACCAACATATGCTCTAATTATGAGACTTTTTTGCATTTATATCAGCTTGTTAACGCGTGGCAATATGCTCAAGCTAAAATGAGCTAAAATAGTTCCGAAAACTCAACATTTTCGTTTTTCCGCCATATCTTGGAAACACCAGCTAATGGAGCTAAACCGAAACCAGTTTAGGAATCAGTGAACACAAACTTTTCATATTTGCAAATCAATAGGGCTGCACCTCACAAAGTTGGTCATTTTGTTGGCCTGTGTTATTTGATGCAACCTATCCAGAAAAATAATGTTGTTTACATTTCCAAAAATTAATTTTGTTTGTCTAAATAGTTTGAGTTGTGAATTTTTCTAAAGCACAGGAGGTTTGAAACCTACCAATACATTTTTCTGTGGCACCGAAGAATTGATATTCGGTTGGAAATTGGTTAAAAGAGGTTACTGTTGCACCCCCGATAGAGTATATTAAGTTTGTGCAAATGTATGTATTAGGCAGAAGAAAGTGTAAAGTATACATACTAATGATCAGCATCAACAGCATGTCCGGCTGTCCGTATGAACAAACAGATCTCAGATAAGATAAGAGACAGAGGTTTGACATATATGGGACTTATAACACCCTTTGCAAGGGGTCAGTTGTTTAATACCCTTGCAATAACTTTGCGCAGAAGTTTGTAACGGATTTCCGACACCAGAAACTGTACATATATGCGGCATTCCAAGCAAAAAAAGATATTTTCTGAGTTGATGTCTCCGAATTGGATGATAATTGGGGAGCTTATTATGAGAAAAGATTAGCTCCAAAATTTGAGATTTTTTGGAGCTGTTTTGCGGAAGTTATACGCTTAAAAGGGTAAAATTGTGAATTTTCAAAATTTTAAATAGCTCGAGAACGGTTTAAGATAGAGGTTTGGATTTTTTTTCAAATGATCAGGTTTAAAAAGCCCTTTTGAAAACAAATTTGAAATATTTTTTTCAAACGTTTATTTGGAAAAAAAAGGATTTCTTCAAAAAACTTAGTCTAGCAAAAAAGATCCATTCTTCAAAAATTAAAAAAAAAAACCTATGTTGAACAACCTATTCCAAACATTTTGAGTGGCTGCACATGTCGGTAGCTTGAAAATTAAGGAAGTTATAGCCATTTTTGTCATGTAATCTCGAAAATATCAGTATATAAAATTTGTGAAAAATTTCTAATAATTTTTTTTTTGGTTCTTAATTTGCCCAAGCAACTTTTTAGAGCTATTAAATCAAATTTTAGGACCCAGAAAAGAAAGCGTTGGCCTTAAAGCTCTCAGAAAAAAAACTAACAAAAAACCTTTAATAAGGTTGAACGATTTAAAATTAGTTAATCGGTAGAGAAATCAAGCAGCGACGAGTGCTGGCATAGGGTATAATTGAACAGAAAAACTAAAGCAATTCGCATTAATAGTAGCAATATAATATAATATTAATAATATAATAAAACATAAACTAGACTTGAACTATTACACTTACACTTACACTTCTTGATGTCGTCTTAACTTTAAAAAAGGAATCATTCACAGGTACCGCAAGTTGAATCCCAAGCATCCCTTTGATGGTTTCGCAATTTTCGAACCTGGTTTTCAAATATTAAGTACACTGTTCGTGATCTTTTTTGGTGCAAAAAAATACATTGATGGTTTTCAAATGGTCATTTGCCCATTGATAAAGGTTTTTAGCAGTAAGTATTTCATTTCTTGTTCCTTGCTGCAGGCAGTATTGCCAGTCAAAACGTTAAACCGTACCCCCTACGCCATCGCAAGCACCTTTTCCGTGCGCTGTTTTCGAAATCTTTGGAGTGGTTTACCAAATTGGCAAATTAACAACCAAAAATATAATTTTTTAGCAATTTTTGACAAATTTTTTATTCCTATATTTTGAGATTACATGACAAAAATGGCTTTAACTTTCTTAATTTTCAAGCTACCGACATTTTTAGCCACTCAAAATGTTTGGAATAGATGCGGCTTTAACATATGTTTTTTTGAAAATTTTTGAAGCATGTGTCTTTTTTGCTAGATTAAGTTTTTTGAAGAAATCCTTATTTTTCAAATAAATGTTTAAAAAAAATATTTCAAAATTGTTTTCAAAAGGGCTTTTTAAACCTTAAAATTTGAAAATAATTTCAAAACTTTCTTAAACCGTTCTCGAGCTATTTAAAATTTGGAAAATTCACAACTTTCACGTATAACTTCTTCAAGAAAGCTAAGAAAAATCTCAAATTTTGGGGTTAAGCGTTTCTCACAATAAGCCCCCTTAACTCATTAACTCAGATAATATCTTTTTTTGCTTCGAATGCCCCTTATATTCTTGATCAGGGCCACGAACTAAGTCTAGGTAACTTTGTCCGTTTCAGTTCTAAGCTTTCACTCTAAGATCTCAGTTTTAAAGCTATTGAGCTGTAACTTTGCATGTTATTTGGTCTTTATTTGTGGTATTTTAACAAAATCTGCCAAAAAAGAGAAGAATGTATAAACAAGTAAATTATAGCAATTTAAACATTGGCCGAAATCAATTTTTCTTAATTTTTCCTGAGACTACATAGCATAAGATTGTTAAGCTGAAGCTTTACAGAGAACTGTTTTGAGATTTTTAATCTCAAAGCGAAAAGGAAATTGTTAAATGAAAATCATTTAAAACATTTATTTACTAACTTCGTTAGCTTTTCCCTACTTTAAATTTTAATCTCATATTTTAAACGGCCAATTTTAAATTAATAAAATCATTTTAATACAAAACCAATGAGGAATGAACTCATTTATGAAAACATGTTTTTCTCAGTGTACTATATAACTGCTGCTGGTTGTACCCGATTGCCTTTTAGGCTATTATTTACATATTTGCAAAGCCGTCACGTGCCGTGTTTTTTATTTCAGTTTTATAAACAAATATCAAAAACAACACAATGAACTTTAAAAACAAACTAAAGAAATAACGCTGCCACTCACCTTATCAGCCAGACTCAGGTCGGCTAAAGATGTCTCCGGCATTTTACTCATCTTGTTGGCGCTCTGAATGTATGAAAGCAAAACAACGTCAGTATCAATCACTTACCAAAAACACAGCAGCGATCGAGAAACGACCTTCGGGAACTTACATTGAGATTGTATCGAAACAGGTTCTAATGCGAGGTGTCTAGATTTTTTTGTAGTTTGTTTTGAATTAGCTAACTATGTTGTTCTATGCAACAACGAGACCGGCTCGTTATGGCGTATAGCTAGTGCAATGTGCGTCAATTCGGTTTAACTTGGCCACAGCGGTGAGTGACGAAAAGTGGCGGAGTCGCGTCTGTACGGTCGGAGATCACACAGCAGACTAAGTCACGCTTACTGAAGTGCAAACGAGATCTCGATCGCCTCGGTTCACTTTACTTGACTCTGTCTTCGGATCGCGTACGAATCGAATATGTACAACCCGATGATGCCTTTCAATGCGTCCGCACTTGGCTGGCGCAAACAACAAACTGATACACAATCGCCTAAAAATAAAGAAATAATACAGCGAAAACAAAACAAGAACAATTGAAAGAATACCACCAACAATTATGGGAATCTTATCTCGGTTTGAAGCTCTTATCGCTCTCTAATTTCGTGCTCTCAGTTGCTTATGAAGCTATAAGTGTGGTAGTGATAGCCAGTCATCCTCATCCGCGTCAAGTGCTTATCAAAAGTTGACTTGATGGGTGCAGATTATCGAAATCAATTTACTTTCTGACGTAGGCACAGCCACCCAAAGCCAGGGAACTCATTAATGCTGCGCGACACTCCAAATGTTTAGGCATAAGTACTTAAATAGGTATTCTATATTGAATGAAAAGCTTCCTTTTACGAATTAGTTAACTCTGCGTCGTTATGCACAATCTGTCTTATCAGTTTAGTTCGTTAGTTATGGAAAATCACGAATTTTTTAGGACTGAAAAGTATGGATTAGTCATGACTTGACTTGAGTATCTCCTGATTATCTGGGTTTATGGCAATTGTCTTTAACTTAAATATCTTCTATTTGTAAAATACACCTCTCAGACTCTGCCCTTTGATCAAATAGAAATAATCTACCGAAGTCTAAATGCTTTGGAGTCTTAGAGCTTTTTTTTCGAACTGAATCTGAATAAATTTCGAAGCAACTAATAAGAATAAAGAGTTTGGTTAAAAACAAAAATTTTGTTTCTTTTTAAAGCAGAGCGCCTCGCCGGCGCCTCCCTATCTGAAGTGTAAACAACAGCTCTCTGTGGCATCGACGTCGACACACCGACAGTATACGAGCTTATACTGTTCTCTTTTGCAACAACAAAGATGTGCTAAATGATCGCTCTCTCGCGTGGCTAAACACACGCACCAGCCAAAATGAGCATGTGTGTTTTTCCGGCCCCTGTTTTAAAGAGATGCAAATTATGATTTCTTTATTAAAGTGTGCAAATACAATAAGCGTACCTTAATCTAGTGATCGAACGTGCAAAATCAACACAAAGACCATGTAACTCTTCTACATAATATTGCCATTTTTCTGCAAAGTACAGTAATACTAGTAATATTGCACGATAACCGCGTGACTGGATGTATTATAATAATATAGTCGGGAGCAAATGAACTGGTACAGAGTATGTTATAGTCGGGCGTGACCGACTTTCTCACTTGTTTAGTATGACTCTGCCAAAGTTCAAAAATGGGTCAAATGTGGAGTATTTTTCATCACAGTATTTCATATAATTAGAAACACCTTGGCTTTGCTTTGATGATCATGTGCTTTTAGAAAGTGTTTCTATTTATGTGAAATACTGTGACGAAAGGAAAATTCAAACGCCCTCAGAATTAGGCTTTAAGAAAAGTTGCCCTAAAAATGAATTTTTTAGAAAAAACTTTAATATTTTTCAAAATTTTTGGGTGAATTTGCTTTGTTGCCTTTTCTAATTTTTAAGGTAATTTCGCCTAGGAGGATGATGGAGTGGGACCAACATCAACAACCCAGTTCGGTGGTCCAGTGGTCGTCTCTGCCACCCCACCCCCCCCCCTCTCTTTTTTTTTAGAAAAATTTACGTGAAATTTAGAACACAATTTCTACTTTTTAGAAAATTTTCTTAAAAATAAGGCGAGCCATTTGGCCATTTTATTAGTGTGATTTTCTTAAAATTAGGGCGAAATGGCACTTTTTATGGCGAGTTGTTTTTTGATTGTAATTCCAGACAGATCAAGTTTATTTTCCATTTTTGCCAATCCCCCTCCACACAGTGGGCGAAATGACCAATTTAGCGAAACGAAATTAATATCTTCCAAAGTAATTGAGATAATCGCAATCTGTTTTTTTTTCTTAAAGATAAGAATAAAATCAATATAAAAAATTTTAAAAAAAGTTTTTATTACAACTTTTGTAATTTTTTAAATTTAAAAAAAAACAAGAAAGAAACTCGGTCAAGCCCGACTATAACATACTCTGTACCATTAACGTCGCAGCTCGCATTTCCTCACGAGTTATACTCGCTCATCTCTAAGTTTCACTCTCTCTCTCTTTCTCTCTCTCTCACTAAGATTGCCGTTCAATAGAATGCTGTGGTGATGGGTGGGGGGTGGTAGGTGTTATCTGACCGTTTTTTGCTCATAACTTGAGTATCGTTCATCCGATCTTTATCATTCCTTCAGCAAATCGATAAATAATTTTGAGTACTAGATATCTCTAGAAGGTACGAACTATCTATCATCAAAACTGTAGGAGATATGACGTTTTTTCCAAATTGCGGGGGCGCGAGGGGGCGTGGCAAAAATTGAAAATAAACTTGATCTGCCTGCAAGTATAAGAAATATATGTCCCATACATGTTAAACCTCTATCTCTTACCATCTCTGAGATCTCTTCGTTCATACGGACGGACGGACGGACGGACGGACAGACGGACAGACGGACATGGCTATATAGACTCGGCTGTTGATGCTGATCAAGAATATATATACTTTATAGGGTCGGAAATGATTCCTTCTCCCTGTTACATACTTTTGCACAAACTTAATATACTCTATGTACCTTCGGTACAGAGTATAAAAATTTATTTCAGATTTCAATACGATCCTTCTGCTAACTTCAGGTTTTGTTATATAAAACTGTATCAAAAAATAGCCTTCCAAAGCCAAAAAATTCTTTGTGTGGATATCTTCGTTGAGCCAAACTGAAAAAAGCTTCTGTTTTGATGCTGACACTGCGCCTAAAACGTCCAACAAATGCAAGGGTAGCATATATTAGCAGGTGATATTGGAAATTTTAAAACAACAAGGACTTACACTGACAAAAAAAGTTAAAGGCGACTTGGACATTTGTGACAGGTGTAGGCTACTAAGTTCAGGTTGTTAATACGCGTTACTTTCACTACGTCTTACAAGTAATACATATATGTATGGACGGGTCACTTACATTGATTTTTTGCTTGATACATACCTTTATATTAATATATAACCAAGCTTTTTTGTAAAACAACGAGATCTTTATATTTCACAGCTAAATTAACAAAAACTGCAAAAATGTTGGAATTAATTGAAAAGCACTTGCCAAAACATATCTTGGGTTTGATAGCTCACAGCTGTTCAGATATATATCGGAATGCTTTGAGATTAGCTTTTATAAGCTAATCAAAGTATCGGTAATCGATAAATAAAAAAAAATTAACGCTTTTTCAAACTTGAAAAATTGATTTTCGACGCGATAGAATGGCCGTTTCGCCCACTGAGCTCTAGCCACCCCAATGGTGGTTGAGTCCATACAACTTTATAGGGGACTCATTATAAATTTTCCGCCAGAGAATAGGCGTTCTACGCTACCCTGCGAAGCTGGAACTGAAAGCACGACTTTTGAAATCTTATACAATTCTGGGAACTTGGTGGAGGATTCTGACCACCAGTTGATAATGTTTATCAATGTATGGTAAATCCACCACAGACCAGATATGCACATTACGACAAACCCTGGAGAAGACCTATGAGAGAAATATAAAAACCAACCATCTTTTTGTTGATTATAAATCAGCATTTGACACACCGATAAGGTCAAGGTTCTTTGACGCCCTGTCTACCTTTGGTATACCAGCAAAGTACGTTCGACTTTGCATGATGACGTTGAGAAGCACTCGAAGCTCCGTCAAAATAGGATAGAACCTCTCCGAACCATTTGATATCAAGAGAGGTTTTAGGCAGGGTGATACCCTATCGTGTGACTTCTTTAATCTACTGATGGAGTATATACTGCGCCACTGCCCAAATGCCAACAGATCGCGCTCATTTCTTCATTTCAAGCAATCTAAACTGATGGGCGTGGGAAGTACCTGGTATCCACGTACAGAAGTCTACGCGTCTTGGACAATTTGTTACTATGGGGGAGTACAACTTTGAGGTTGTAGAGGATTTTGTCTACCTCGGGACGATGATTACCGGCGACAACAACATCAGCCTGGAGATCCGAAGAAGAATCACTCTCACTCTCACCGATGCTACTACGGGCTCAGTAGGGAGTTCAAGAGCAGAGCCTTTTCTCGAAAAATAGCGCTATACAAGTCGCTCATCATCCCAGTCCTGCAATACGGCGCAGAAGCATGGACAATGACAGCAGCGTGTGAGGAGGCGATTGGCGTGTTCGAGCGAAAAATCCTTCGGAGGATCTATGGACCTTTAAAAGTTGGCGATGAATACCGCATTCGAATGAATCACGAACTGTATGAGATCTATAAGGACATCAGTCTAGTCAAGCGCATAAAGCAACAGCGGCTGCGCTGGTAAGGACATGTAATCCGGATGGAATCTTCATCCAGTAAAAAAGACGTACAAAGCGAAGGCGGCTAACTTTGGAGGACAAGGCAGGAGGGTTCGCCCACCACTAAGATGGGATGATCAAGTGCGGAAAGACTTTTCCAACCTTGGTGTGAACAACTGAGTGGAGGGCATTTATTGCAGAGGCCAAGACCGGCAAGCGGTTGTGATGCAACATTGGGCCAATAAAGAAGACGAAGTTGATAATGTTTTCATGGTTTCGAACACGTTTAAGTGCGAGAAAAGTCTTAATGGAATCCAGTAGCTGTTTTGCTAGAGACCGTCGTCTCTATTTATTTAATTTTAATTTTTTTATATTTCCAATTCGCAGTGTATCGAAATAAAAATAAAATTCACCCAAAAGAAGATTTCGGCTAGTTGTGGCCACCTCCGCTGGTTCTAATATGCGTACAATTTCCCACACTTTCCGGTGCAGAAGAAAGTCGCCATCTGCAGTCGTATAACTGGAGCAAATGTCGAAGATGTCTTCCGCCAGCAAATATTTTAGCATCTTGTATGTAGAGCTCCAACTTGTGACCAAATCTACGATTCACTCTGCAAAGGTAAAAAAACCGAGACTGTACCGGTACCAACGCTTCGGTTTCGTTCCGGTGCCATCGGTCCCATTAATAACGGTAAACGGTAACGGTAAAAAAAAAAAATTTGTATAGGTTCCGGTTCCGGTTCCGGTACTTGATTTGAGACGGTTTATTTCGGTTGTTTCCGTTACTGGTTCGGGTATTAAGCCCTGATTTTTAGGTGATGGGTTGGAAAGGGTGGTGGTTGTGATTGGTTGTGGATTGTTTAAGTTAGTTATATATATATTTTCTTCTTTCTGGAAAACTTGTATAAATAATTAGTCCGCCGATACTGGGACTTGAGCTCAGTACCTTCAGGCTGAGTTCTTCTACTGCAACTGGCTGCGCTTAACAATTGACCCCCTACGGCAAAATATTGAACGAAGAGGTTGTGGTTCGAGTCCCAGGAGGGGTGGCGTTGCATTGCAACCGAAAATGGTTTATTTTTATTTTTTCTTAGCCTAATAAATCTATATATATCAAAAAAAATTTCAACTGAAGCTTTACAGAAAACTGTATGATGGTTCATAAGTTGCGAGATGATAAATATTGTTTTTAAGATTTCTTAGCTCATTTCAAGGTTTTTCAATCTTGTTTTTATAAGATTGCAAGGTTCTTGAGAACGAGAAATCTAGATTTTAGATTGATTTTTTTTTCTCAGTGTATTCTCTGTTCTTATTAGAATAAACTCTATTTTGGTATTTTTTTATTTGGTAAAATTTGGCTTTGGCCGCAAAGTGAACTTAACCAATGGCCTAAAACCTCTGCAAGCCACTGAACCGTACTTTTCCTAATTACAGAAAGGATTGCCTCCCTGCTTAAAATCGGTCCACGGACTGGCACCTGCTGTGGAATCTTCGAGAACTTTTAATACTTTCAAACAGACAGTCCATATAGCATCGAGTATTTCACACATTGCCAGATATTGTAAATACTGATTTTATATACAAATCAATACTAGACCAGATTGATGGTGTCAAAGCTAAAAATATGCCAAGGTATTGTGATAGAATGCACTAAAAATTATATCAGCGTTCAATGTTCATCTAGATCGAGAGGACTTTGAACGGTTTTCACATCTGCCTTAAAGAACTGCGGCTTTTACTGCAGCTTTTTCGGACATATACTCAACTTATAATGCTCTTCTAATCAAATTATTATACATATCGACTGCTAAATCTCTATATTGATTTTTAGACATATAAAGCTCTGGTCTATTTAAGACTCTTAAGCAAACAGATGCCAATTAACTTTTTTAATGCAGTTCGTTCGCTATTCATTAAAGGTAGATGGTGGTAGATCGTAAACTTCATTAATTAAGCGCCGTTCCGCCATTTTTGTCCACAATGGCCAATGATTTGATTGCAGAAAATTTAATTAGATGTCCATTTGCTTTTAGCATGTTCATAAAAGGACAGATATTTAATAAAGCCAGCGAACTGAATAAGCCACCACCAACCACTGTGAGGGGATGCTGTCTATTACGTTTAAGGGATGCTGTTTCTGTGCTCGACTACCGTTGCGGGGGATGATTGCAGTGCAAAGTACAAAATGGC
This sequence comes from Lordiphosa magnipectinata, assembly GCA_037044535.1. Lineage (NCBI taxonomy): Eukaryota > Metazoa > Arthropoda > Insecta > Diptera > Drosophilidae > Lordiphosa > Lordiphosa magnipectinata. The sequence goes on from JBAMBO010004113.1 coordinate 264,102, forward strand.
TTAGATAAATCCCAAAGGGATGAGCGATGCACTGTGTGTGCAGGGTGCAGAGAACAAAGACACTCTTAAGGTCTAATTGGTCGATTCCAAGTAAGAGCTGCTCATCTTCAAAAATTGCCGACTTCTGTCAGGGCACACGTATTCCCATAAAGTCATAAAAAACGATTTAGCTAACACTTAAGGGCAAGTTTTTGGTTTATTAATTAAATAACACATTTTTTGTGATCATTCATTAAAACACCACATATCCCAATTTTTGAGGGCTTTTATAAACAGACTTAATCTTAGTTGTCAAACATGAACTAACTTCATATATAAAACTACATACATATTTACAGGGTACACTCTATTTACAATTACATATTTTACACTCGTATAATTAAAATCCACGTATGGTATTTACACATAACCCTACTTAATACCGTCAGATGCATTGGCGTTTTAAGCCCATTTCACAATTTTCACGGCGATCCAACCTTCTCCATCAGGTACCAGGGTAGGAAAACGGATGCGGCAACAACGGCAACACATGTAGCGCATAGGGCAACTGTCGTTGATAGATTTGTGATAGAGAAGTGATCGTCCTTTTGGTCCAACTCCTCGTGTGGATGCTTTTCAAACTCCAATACCTCGACATCAAATCGAAAACGAACCTTGGATCGTGGTGACTCCTTCCGCCAAACCAAATGACCCGATGACTCTCGTCGTTCCAAACTCCACTTGGGATCGTGCACTGTAAAAAAAAATAATAATTTTTGAGTTCCAAAAAGAAAAGAACAAATTAAAAAATATTAAAATGGGACCATCCTATCAAACAATTCCGGTGACGAATTGCTCTTAAGTATCCTAATTCATTGGGGGCACCACAACAAGTTTTCTAACAGCCCAAGAACCCTGAAGAGCTTATTAATGATGATCATGAATAAACTTTTAAGCCATCTAAAGTTTCTGTAGTATTGAAAGTATCCTAGTTAATCTAGTGAAAAGTAATGTCTCTTAATTTCGTTACAAAATTGAGTTGTTCACTGAACTGAACTTCTTCTTCAATTGTTTCTCTTGTCTCTCTTGCACAGTGAGTTGTTCAGTCTCGCTTGCTCAGTGAGCTGTTCTGTGAGCTGTTCAGTTATATGTTCAGTATCTAGTTTAGTGAATAGTTCAATGTGACCTAATCAGTTACCGCTCACTTAGTTCGTTGAATGTTCAGATTTTATTGGCTTTGCGTTTCTGTTTGTGGCAATGTGTCAGAATGTCTTTGATCAGAAAGCACAGCGATATTTGGAACCATTTCACCGAAATGCATTATAAAAAGGCGAAATGTAAATATTGCATCGTTACTTAAAGTTGCAACTTACAAAGAAATCTTAGCAATCACCTCAAAAGCAAGCACCCGGGTGCAGTGGTTGTCCGACAGAACAAAAACAACAAATGTCGAGCAAGTCGGATTTATAAGCCAACAAAGGATTACAAGCTTTGTGTATAAGCCAGCACCAGCAAGTAGGAGCCAGCAAATAGACCGTCAATTGGTTCGAATGATCGGCAATCGTCACCATGCCTTGGGTTATTTAGCGTGCAAGTGAACAGCTGAATAAATGATCAAGTGAACAATTGAGCAATTTGAGAGAGTTGACTCCCTGAACATGTTCAGTGAAATGAACAACTTTTACACAACACGATCCCAATCGTCCTACAACCAAGGACGGCCTCAATAGTGTTCGTTGTATATAGAAAAGTTGCTGAGCCCCCTGAAAGAGGCCTTTCATAATTAGAGTCTTGCAGAGCGTCGCTGTTGGTGCCCTGGATTCACCTATCTTCTACATGACGCTTGAAAATACATATTGTTTAGCAAACAATGACTTCCAGGCACTAGTATTTATTGCATTTTTTAAGTAAGTAAGACTATCAAGAAACTGTGACGACAAGATATTCGTTTTTATTTACGCTCTTCATTGAGGAACGGCTTGTCTGGCAACTCTCGTCTGCTGTTGCTAGTACTTATAGTAATATTTCACTAATAGTATTATTTATTCAGAGGAAAGTTTAACAATGTTCAGTTAAACACTAATTTTAAAATTAATCCCATTAAAATCCAGCTAATAGCAAACTCTGACCCGGTGGGACTAATTTATTGGCCAATGTCAGCAATGTTCCAACTCACAGCATAAGTGGTCAGAATGCGCACTAGCCGTGGAATAAATGTTTTAGTTGAGGAATGAAATTTAGGAGTTCTTAATGTCTATAATAGAGCCATCTATAGAAAATTGGTGATAGTACTCGTTGTAAGCAAGGCACAGGCAACGGAAGTGGTCTCGATGAGCGGCGTTCGTCAGGCGGGGCGGTAGGTAGATAGGTGTGTAGTGTCGAGATGCTCTAAGTGGCACTGACAAATTAATAAGGGATAAAAGAGCAATAGAGTCAATCTCGCTAGCCAATAGCTTGTGGATGAAAATAACAGAATGTCAGATTCTTCTGGATTTAAGTGACGGGAGCTCAATTAGGCGCAATCTGTGTTCATAGGAGGGTAGATGGATACTTGGTGATTAATATCTCATTTCTTAAGGCACATACAAATGTCTACAAACTGGCATGGTATTTTCCAATCCTTTTCTAATATTAAAGAGGGGAATAATTAAGGGTTATGGTTTTCCAAAAAAATAATTGAATTCATTTTGTTTTTATACACCTTAATAAACAAGTAATCGAATAACCAAACCGCAAAAAATATTTTATAGTTCCGCCCTAGAAGTATGCTATGCCTTTTGTACTTTATTAATGTGATCCCGAAAAGAGTACATAATAATAAATATTTTTGTACCGAATCGGATATACCGATTGGAGCTGAAATGCAGTGGATAACGTAAGCACCTTCCTTGCAACATTAACATTAACATTAACATTAACATTAACATTAACATTAACATTAACATTAACATTAACATTAACATTAACATTAACATTAACATTAACATTAACATTAACATTAACATTAACATTAACATTAACATTAACATTAACATTAACATTAACATTAACATTAACATTAACATTAACATTAACATTAACATTAACATTAACATTAACATTAACATTAACATTAACATTAACATTAACATTAACATTAACATTAACATTAACATTAACATTAACATTAACATTAACATTAACATTAACATTAACATTAACATTAACATTAACATTAACATTAACATTAACATTAACATTAACATTAACATTAACATTAACATTAACATTAACATTAACATTAACATTAACATTAACATTAACATTAACATTAACATTAACATTAACATTAACATTAACATTAACATTAACATTAACATTAACATTAACATTAACATTAACATTAACATTAACATTAACATTAACATTAACATTAACATTAACATTAACATTAACATTAACATTAACATTAACATTAACATTAACATTAACATTAACATTAACATTAACATTAACATTAACATTAACATTAACATTAACATTAACATTAACATTAACATTAACATTAACATTAACATTAACATTAACATTAACATTAACATTAACATTAACATTAACATTAACATTAACATTAACATTAACATTAACATTAACATTAACATTAACATTAACATTAACATTAACATTAACATTAACATTAACATTAACATTAACATTAACATTAACATTAACATTAACATTAACATTAACATTTACATTTACATTTACATTTACATTTACATTTACATTTACATTAACAGTATATAACAGTATAACAGTATATTGAGTAACAGTATAAGAGTTGGTGGTGATTGTAGATGATTTTTGAGTGCTGAACACGAATCTGTTATCAGAAATAGTCCATCACTTCGAGATTTTAAGTAATTTGAGCTTTAAGTTGCAAAAATGTTTTTTTACCCTTTTTATATGCGTTTTGTGGAGTACCTATGTATACTTTTGTCTCAAATTTTTTTGATATTATCGTAAAGAACAACTCCGTAACTTTGAAATAAACTATCTAAAACATTTCTACGATTTTTTCAATGAAGATATACCATTTCTAGTAATTTTATTCGTTTTCCCAAAATATCAAATATATAATATATTAGCTGTTGTTGAAAGTTTTCATAGAAATTCTATACAAATTACTAGCCAGTTGTACTGTTTTGGCATGGCATAGCTTAGGGCAGGAGGCAATTTTTGTATTTTTTTATATGTATTCAAAATGGTATACCTTCGCTTAAAATAATCGTACAATTCATTGGAATAGTATATTTCAAAGTTAAGAAATAGTAACTTACGATAATATCAAAAATAACTAAATCAAAAGAATAGGTTCTCCACAAAACGCATCTAAAAAGGGTTAAAAAAGTCATTTTTACAACTTTAAGCTGAAATTAGTAAAAATCTCGACTTGATGGACCATTTCTGAAAACAGATTCGTGTTCAGCACACAAAAATCATCTAGAATCACTACCAAGCCTTCAATATACTGGACCTTGTTGCCTAGTGTAATTCATTTATAATAATATTTAAATGCTCACCTGAACCAGTCATTCTGTCTTTTTATAAATTACGTCTAACCTGCAAAAACAAAACAGAATGAACCAAAAAATTTAATATAATCTTCGAAATGTCGTTGTAGCAACAGGTGTCGGGATTCCACAAAATATATACATATATATAAAGTAAGTACGCACGAGTATTTACTTGTAATTCAAGACGTGAGCTGTGCATTAACCTTAGTCAGATTTAATGAATTCGCACCGCTTGCCACCTAGAAACTTAATCGTTCTAGGTTAGCATTCCTAATTAGCATTCCCGGCATACAATTAATTAATGAAAACATCTCGCTCACTATTGAAAGCTGCCATACTATCAAAATTATTCAACGGTTGAGCAATTGTCTGACCCTGTTGTTGCCCCCAACCACAATTTCCTTCCATTTGTATGTATGTGTGTCTCCAATGGGAAAGTGAGTAATATCTTAAAAGTCAGACCGGCGAATTTATGGCAATGGCATGACAACCTGCACGCCAATACGTTTACATTTTTAAGGTCACAGACAAATTGTGGACAACACCACCTGACTTTTCACTTCACCTGATTGCTTGGCCCGTGTACCTAATATACCGTAAGGAAAATAATGATATCAATCATTTTGAACGCTTTGTCATTCATGAAAAAAGACATCGGAAAGATAAGTAAACTGAATAAAAACTAAATGGAATACTGGTTACCATAACACAGAATTGATAAGTTTAGAATCGCTAGCGCTATAATTTAATCGCGGCCGTAAAATATGGAATTAAATCATTAACGATTATTGGTTACTTCTCTGATGACACATCGATGCTGACAGTCCAGATCTACCGATATGTAACACAACCTTTTTTTATTATTATTCTGATATCAATAACTAAGTCAATATCGACACTCCAAATTTCATGCTGTATATCTTTATCAATACAAAATGTGATGTTATAAATAAATAACTACTTTATAGACCGCCAAATTTTGGATCCAGGGACTCATTGTTAAGCATAAGCTTCTTCATAGTTAAGCTTATGAGTTTCAAATCTTACTTAAACTTCTGATCATATGTTATGGGATACAAAATTTGAGTTTACATCAAGCAAAAGAAGACTTCCCGGTAATAAACGGCTTACAACAAGGTACCGTCAATTCAACTATCCTCTTTAATATATATATTCTAGACTTAGGGCCGATTTCTGTTCTCCCATATAGCTACTATGTGTCAGATAGTAATAGATTTTACTCTGTTATTTGTTAGTTTATGTGACAGATAGCTTTATGTAGAAGATCGGCCCCTAGTAAATAAAATAGACAATATTATTGCTTTCGCTGACGACATTTTCATATACCACGCAGATAGAAAATGTTCAACAGATTCAAGGATATTTTGTACCATGCACTGGTGAGGCCAATTCTGACATACGCTTGTCCAATTATGTACAATATTTCGCCATCGTATCTAAAGAAATTGGAGCTTAGGAGAGCGCAGAAGACCAAGTAGTAACATAACTAACTAAGAGCACATTTTTTCGAAAGTGAAAGCTATTCTAAATATGCAGTATTAAACAGATTCACTGTGAATCATTCACATCACTAAATGTATTCATATTCCTAGAAAAAAATGGTTATTTCCCTCGTAGGTATCCCAATTTTTTACCGTTTATATGGGCAAACAACAAAAACATAAATTGTAAAAACCCTAACCAATAATCTTGTTGTCTAGCCTAATATTTGTAACTAGCTGTATACCCGGCGACGAACAGGTCCTTTGCAGTATATGGATATCTTTGCTTATGAAAGCGATTATATTCTAGTTTGAACTGGCTGTAAATCGATATTGCATTTGTCCATTTGTTCGGAACTGGTTTCAAATTTTGAAAGTATCAAACAAAATATTTCTAACCCACGTACCAAATTTCCAGTTCAATGTGTAACACTCACATTACAAACTTACAGACCAACTATAAAAATCACAGCCTAAATAATTTCCGTAATGGGACTTGAACCACTATTGGTTTAGCCGGCTGGTTTGGAGTCGGGAAAATATCTACCTTCATAGTACCAGCCTATACACCAAGTTTCAAGTTCATAGATCAAATGATTTCTGAGAAATGGCTCCGAACCACTTTTGAACCAGTTCGAATCTGAAACTGGTCCTGAACCAGTAACCGTCGGTCTGTCTGTTTATATGAACTAAAAGATCTGAGAGATGGTAAGAAAAGAGGTTTGCCATACGTATATGAGACAAATACTTTTTATATTTGTAGGCAGATCGAATTTGTTTTCAATATTCGACACGCCCCCTACCGCCCCCGAAATTTAAAAAAAAACATCATATCTGCCACAGTTTTGCAGATAGGTTGTTCGTACCTCAGTATTAATTATCGATCCGCCAAAGGATTAGTGAAGATCTGATCGGAACGATAGTCGAGTTATAAGGCAGCACTTTTCCACTTCATATGACTTCTAACTTAAATTGATCAGATACATATATACAAACTTTTGGGGATGCACAGCATATTATAGTCGGGTTTGACCGACTTTCTTTCTTGTTTATTTAATTTAACAGAGAGCTTGATGTTGTTTATGTTTTTACCCGACTATTTCTCTAACTATATGATTTTCTATCAAGTTTTTGTTATATACGTACAACAAAATGACGAACTGAAAAGATTATTTCCTTAATCTTCGTTTGCATTAAACATTGCTTATCGGTATCGGCTTATTAAATGAGTCAGATTTTATTTCCAACTAAAGAAAACAAAAATTGCAGTCTTGCGATAAGCTGAGCTCGGTCCCTTTAACCTTTTAATCTACGGTGATTTTCCACTAATGTGCCGCAGAATAGTGTAGTTCTAATTTTGACGTATTTTCGTATAATAGTGGGACAAAAATAGAAAAAAAGAGTATATAATTCGAAAGTTCTTTAAAAATTAACTCGAATATTTTTGATAGACGTAATTACGTTTTTTGAAATCTAATAATTTGAGTCCGGCAGCAATATCTATCAGAAAAAAAAACATTGCAAAGGTATAAAAATCAGCAAGTATCAGAGATGATTGGTTATGAATAAGTGATCAGATTTTAATGAAACCCAATACATAGGATGAGCAATTTTTGTGTTTGGTCATATGAGATACCAGCTAAAAAATCCTACGTCGCTCGAGTCTTTAAAAATATTTGGTAATTTTCTTTAAAAATATTTTTAAATATTTTCAGAATATAATTTCTAAAATATGACTCGAAACCACTTTCGAACCGTTTCAGCGACTTGGGACATATGCTATGACTCCTCCCTCATCTACATGAAGTTATTGTTAACATTTCACACAGATCAGCTTAGTAATTTAGGCCTTTAAAAGGACTTAGGTCCAGGTCCAACTAAGTTGGTTACACAATTTTCGAAAAAAAAAACTCCTAAATATTGTAAAGTGGAGAAGATTTCTAGTTCTTTAAAAAGTATAAAATGCTACCATACGTTATATAAATTATTCGCCCATGCCGGTTGAGCGCATGCTAAAAGATTTTATTTCAAACTAGTTCTGAACCGAGCCGAAACTAAACTGTACCAAACCTCTCAATTATGCCCTTTAACCGAACCGCCCTTCTTTCAAAAAATCCTTAACCAAACCGTTAAACGCGAAATAAACGGTTTGGTTCATTTTATCGACGAGTTTAAAGACATTTTGAAATCTTCCTAAATCTTACTTTAGCCGGTACTTTCTGGTTTGTTGGGTAGCGAATCTAACATTTTATATATAAAATTGTTATAACTTCAAACCAGCTAAAAAGTTGAAATCCTTAAGTATTAAGATTGCAAGCGAGTCTTAAAAACTGCCGTAGCGTTTAAGTGTTAGTGTATGTAGGTGCCGTAATCCAAAGATCATGGGTTTGAATCTCGCCAGTAGAAAGTGAAAACTTTAAAATAATAGTGTGATGCTTGCTGGCTCGAGGTCAAGCAAGCATCACACTCTTACAATTAGAAAGGTCGCTAACCAACAACTTCTTTAAAATAATATTTAATTTAATTCATAAATTATAGCTTTAATTGGATTTTTGATTTCGGGAAACACATCACTAACAGCCATGCTACCATTTTCACTTTCGCAAAACTTTTCCGATTTCAAACCGGTTTTTGGACCAAACTTGGAATTTGCATGTAAAAATATATTTTCCCCATTTTACCATTTTTCCCATTTGGGGATGGAATTGTCAGTGGAATTCTTTAAAATTCAGTTTTAAGTCAAAGTTTCAATTTTTTGTTGAGCATCTAATGCAAAAACTTTATGTATATAGATATACAACCATAATTCAGATACGTTTCCTTATCATCAAATTTAATATGTACCTTTCCACTTTCCACCTATTTTCAATATTTGTCAAGGTCTCCAAATTGAATTTTGATATATGTATAAGTAATTTGTCGAGAGGAGATGATATACGGGAGAAAAGCAGATGCAACACTAACTGAAATTCAATTATAATGATGATCATGATCATAATGATCATCATGATGTTGATGTGAAGTGAAACAAAAATCGGCTAGCGATCTGCCTTTGTTTTAAATTCCGCAGCCGTAGCGACGCGAAGATGTGGATGCTTTGACTTTGCATATTTCTCTGAATAACGTCAGGTCATAGTTCCAAATTTGCATTAAGACTTTGAAGGTTTGACCTTGAAATTGAAAGTTCTACAGGAAATGTATCACCTCTTTTAGCGAAATTCGCAAAGTGAGAATGACTGAAGTAATATTAAATAACTTAAGAATTAGTAGATTTCTGTCAGTAATATATGTATATTTTTGCATTCACGAAAAATGAACTGTAACTTTAGCTTTAACTGATGGATGACAAAGACTTTACTCACACGACCACGGGGGCCCACGACGAGTGTGTACGTATGTATGTATGGACTTTGAGCCTCTTGTACTTTATAAATATGTATGGCTAGTATCTGAATTAATATTGTACAAAAACATGTTCCAGCTTTGTGCTATAATTGTTTTTGCTTGTGCCATTTAAAATGTGTACGTAAATGTATATACACACACACTTACCCATGTTTGTATGTATATTATTTTTAAATGATTTTTCCTATTGTTGTTGTTGTTGTCCCCACTGCTGACTGATAAGATTCGCAAAGAAAGAAACGGTCAACGTCAGCTGTAAGCATTTAATCAATGAAAATGAACTCACTCAATTCACGACATCAACTGAGTTCGCGTTCATCAATGTCCACGACACAAACAAAACATGCCAAGTATAGTGTTTACTCTGGAATAGCTACTTCCAGCACTTACTGCATGTATAATAAACTAGGTAAATATTAACTTTAAATGGCCAAAATTATATAGAAATGGAAAGCACTCATGGAGGAAGAAAAAATGTGGACTTTCTTGCCTTGTTTTATTCTTTCACAAGGGGCAGATGGAAAATCACAACAAAATATGGGTAGTCTGTATAGCTATTTCAGGGCTCTATAATCTTATTATCAGAAGTTGCTTGCGAATTAAACGCGCAACATTCAATCTTTCTGAACTATTGAAGCGTCTTTTTCTCTATTCTTAAAAGTCTTAAACATCAAACCAAAGAGCAGTCTGAACAAAGATAGCTAGTAAGTAACAGACAACAGTTCTGTTGAACTCCCAAACACCACTTCAGAATCCGATTTTAGATTTATTCTATTTTTCAAGGATTCTAGATATTAAATGCCATTCTTAATAGAAATTTTGTTTATTTCTCAATATACAGTATTCCTTTTTTCAGAAAAAAAAGTTTTATTGAAAATAAAAACCTAAATCAATTGAATGACGTCGTACTTAATGGCATTTATGTAAAAACGAAGTATATGCTAGTTTTACAATACTCATCACCATCACTACAATCCGTTCTAGTGTTGTCCCACTGTGCTTTAGGGGGGCACTAGAATAGTGTACACAAGCGCGTACAAATCGATGGTGAGCAAATCAGCACTAAAATTCACTGGAGGTATATAAACACGCGCCACGAACTGAATGATATTGATAACACAGATGATAGTAGGCCCCTTTTGGCTAATTGGTATTATGATACCAGGAACACAGTGTGTTTGTATATTCCAAATGGGGAATTTCTTCCGCTTAATAAATATGCGAGTATGAATGCAGGTAAATTTACTACAAGTACTCCATACATGCATTTGGTATTTGTTAACTTTAAAGAAAGTTTCGCGATTGAAAAACTTCTGCTAATCACTGATTTTGTCACCCCTCTCAACCTATTATTCACACAAGTATCTACCAGTATGTATGTTTATGTATAACTATGGCTGGTTTTTGTTTAGAGAATTGCATTTTTGTGTGTTTGTTTTTACCGCTTTGATTTGAAAACTCGTTGGAGGCCAAATGTTGTCAACAGCTGGCAGTGGATCTGGCAATCGCACGCAAGCCCACACACATACGTACGTACGTAGCGATGGGGTGGCTAGAGCAGCTTTGGAGGGGGTTTGCGGGTAGGGTTCGTTAAAGCCGATTTCGATCTAGCTATGAACTATGTACAGCGTTCGCGAGCCGAACTATCGAGGTCTAAGCATGAAACCAGACTGCCAGCAGTTCCGCTGCAATAATAGCTACGGTAGCCCCCTAGACCCCAACAGTAGCAACGCACCGTGGTTTAAGTTGCCTAAAAAACAGTTAATTTAAGGCACTACTCAATATTTGACATAATTTACTGCAATTTTATGTAAATTGTGATATAGGTACAGATAAGTAGCAAGTAGAGCTCTTCAATGTCTAGTGTTAGCAAAAAAACTGACCATTTTGTTCCTTTAAAAATTTTATACATTTACACCAGGAACACCAGGACATTAATCCCGAAACGAATTTCGGTTCCAGTAGGTCCCATGACGAATACTTCAGTTAAAGGTTCTATATCGGGTTTTCATCTATTTCGGTTATTTATTTCGGTATACCGGTACGTACCGGTAAATGTACTATTTTTATACCCTTGTAGAGGGTATATTAAATTTGTCCAGATGTTTGTAACGCATAGAAGGAAGCATCTCCGACCACACAAAGTATATATATTCTTGATCAGCATGACGAGCTAAGTTGATATAGCCATGTCCGTCTGTCCGTCCGTCTGTTTCTATGCTATCTCCTCCGTCAGTTTTAACGCTATCTTAACCAAACTTTGCACGAAGTCTTTTGGTACAAATACGCTGCACAATTGTCGGAATCGGCCGGATCGGATGACTATATCATATAGCTGCCATAGGAACTAACGGTCGAAAAAGTAGATTTAGTTAGAAAAACTGTTTTGTCTTCAACGCAAACGTGCCCAATCCTCGTATTTCTAAGTTTTCTATGCTTTTACATAATTCCATCAAATTTGATGAATATCGGAAAAGATAAGTCTGAAAAAAAGTCTTAGTAGGAAAAACTTTTTTGTTTTCAATGCTATCGCTACCACCTTGGTACTGATCAATATTATATGCAACCACACAATTCTGCCAAGTTTGATCCAAATCGGATGACTATAGCATATAGCTGCCATAGGAACTATCGGTCGAAAAAGAAGTTCTAGTGAGAAAAAATTTTTGTTTTCCATAGTAGCGTCTTTATACCTTCCAGTTGTGAATATTATCAGTTTCCACACAATTTTGGAGAGCTTGGTCAAAGTCGGATGAATATATCGTATAGCTGCCATATAACAAACTGGTAAGCAAATGCTCAAAGTATTGGCGCCATCGAGCTGCAAGGGTATATAATCTTCAGTCGGGGTGACGACATAATTTCGACGACATAATTTCTACAGAGAAAACGACACAATTTCGAGCGAAATAATGTCGTTTTGTTTTGTCGAAACAATGTCGTTTTAAAACGACACAATTTCGAGCGAAATAATGTCGTTTTGTTTTGTCGGAACAATGTCGTTTTAAACCAACATAATTTTGAGCGAAATAATGCAGTTTTTGTCTGTCGGAACAATGTCGTTTAAAACGACATAATTTCGAGCGAAATTATTTCGTTTTGTTTTGTCGGAACAAAGTCGTTTTAAAACGACACAATTTCGAGCGAAATAATGTCGTTTTGTTTTGTCGGAATAATGTCGTTTTAAAACGACATAATTTCGATTCCATATGTACTGGGCGAAATTATGTCGTAGGAATTATGTCGCTATGCCCTGTTCCACATATATTGGTATTTCTAAGTCCGTATTGGCCATGAACAAGTATTTCATGTGTGTGGCAGCACGAGCACGAGAGGATGACGTTGTAGTTTGCTATCTATATAGTGGCCAGTTACACCAAAGTAGCTTTTGTTATTGCAACTCCAGATATCGGCAGTCGGACGAATAAAATGAGTATTTTGAAAAATACCAGCGATATTTTTCTTATACTATTCTATTTTCACTTTCGTAAAAAATCTCGATTGAAACCGGGTTTCAGGACAAAATTGGTCTTAAAACCGCAAAATGTTTGGAAAAGTGAAAATGAAACAGGGAATGTTTACTGGACGTCCAGTGATAGCCACAAGCAGGTCCCTGAAACTTTTCTCTTCAACATGGCAGAGCGACAATATCTTGGCTATAATGTAATCGGAGCGAAAAAAAGATATTTGTACCTTGGTACTTCCAAACACTGTTAACACTATACATTAGAGTTAACCCCACGATTGAGTAGTAATTAACAGACCTAAAATCCAACGATAACTGGATATTTCAATTACCAGCATAAAATTTTTTTCGAAGCTCAGAAAACCAAACTTTGATTCGGCCCTTGCTTTACCAAAATTTAATAGAAATGCAATTCATGTGATTTATATTCAAAACAGTATTTGGAATTTCTGTACTTTTAATCAGAAAAACAAGAGTCTTAAGACCCCATCAACTGACACTTTGTTCGATGGTACTGATAAGACAGTTGGCGCAATATTATTAGTTGTTTGATGCTTGATTTAGTCGGTTCTCTATTAGTGACATTGAAGGCTCCAATGATGTCAGTAATCGCTTTAATATTAGTAAGCGTCAAAGTCGCGGAGATAACGTCTTCTGAACGCGGAATCAAGGTTCTAAAAATGAAAGCCTATTATGGGTGGAGTTTTTCCAGGGCTGCAAACCCAATAATTTTTTCAGAGTTCCGATTGAAATAATTCCGAAATAATATTAAAATATTTAGCTTAAACCAATATCTTTTACGTGATATTACACAATTTTTTCTTTTGCGAAAAAATGTGTTTCGAACACAAATATATCGTTCTTTCTGTTGTGAGATTAAGAGGTCTTTAAACTATCAACAGTGGACTTCTACCGTTTTTCAAAGCCCAAAATTATCCCTTATTACACAGCTAAAAGGGAATGTGCTAGCTCACAATGCCCAAAGAGCTTATTTCGCCATTTGGTTTAAAGTTGTTTAACTAAATGGCAATCGTCTATAAGTTAACAGATCAATTTCCTCTGCTAATGTAAGCTTTCGTGATAAATAAGAAAAACTGGAATTCAATCTATTTTACATAAAATATAAATTTTTAACCTTTTGATTTTCTCTAAGTTTTGAATATTTTTTTTGACAAGATTTATGGGGACTTGAAACAGTGTGCCAAGCGAATATTGAAATGGTTTGAGAGAGCGCGAGAACAAGGTTTGCTTTTGGAGGCTCGCCCTCGCTTCTATAAGGTGATTATTACAACCCAACTAGCACTTGAAAATGACAAAAGTTGTTGTACTTGAAAATGCAAAAAGTTTTGGCACTTTTAGACTCGCTCACGTATGTTTGTCTGTTAGTAAATACATACAAACATATGATATAATCCGACAATAAAATAACTGTTATTTATTAAAGGGCTGCGTTAAATATGTCAATGCTATCAGTTAAAGTGCACACTCTGCTAATATTCCCGTTGTCTGTAAACAGTAGTTGGAATTTATATTTTCAATTGATTTACAACACATCCATGTACAGCTTAGGTAAGCGGCCAATAATTTTCAATTTTTCGAGCAATAGTCTAATCTAATACATATCTACATCAAAGTTACGTGGCGGCATCGCCGATTTAATGTGTATCTATTGTGTTCTAAAGGCGCTCTGTGGGTGTAGCTGTTGCCGCATTTTCCTGGTATTTTGTGGTGGCAGCTGATGGTACTGCAAGGGCGCATGATTGAATAGGGGCATGGTGAAAGCATTGCAACACCCATGCTAAAAAAAATAGAGGAAAGCTAACTTCGGCTCGACCGAAGTTTTTATGCCCTTGTAGCTTGTATGATTCATATAAATTAGTAGCCTGATTCCACTGACACAAATATGTACATTCGGACAAATGTAAAAATTTTTGACAAGGCCTCCTATATACATTTTCTACACCCGATTTCAATGGCAGCTATACTATATAGTTGTCCTATCAAACTTGGTGGAATTATGTGAAAGCATAGAAAACTTATAAATACGAGGTTTGAGGACGTTTGCGTTGAAGACAAAAAAGTTTTTCTCACTAAAACAACATTTTCGACCGATGGTTCCTATGGCAGCTATATGATGTAGTCATCCGATCTGGCCGGTTCCGACAAATGTGCAGCGTATTTGTACCAAAAGACTTCGTGCAAAGTTTGGTTAAGATAGCTTTAAAACTGACGGAGGAGATAGCATAGAAACAGACGGACAGACGGACGGACGGACAGACGGACATGGCTATATCAACTCAGCTCGTCATGCTGATCAAGAATATATATACTTTATGTGGTCGGAGATGCTTCCTTCTATGCGTTACAAACATCTCGACAATTTTAATATACCCTCTACAAGGGTATAAAAATACATCAATATTAAACAAATAAATAAAAGACGTATGTATGTACATCGTTTCTATAACTTTAAAACTGAGCCTGTTCCGAAATAGAATAGAATAAGGTTTAAGTCAGCAGATTTAAGATCCTTGATTCAAGGATTTACTTATCAGCGTAGACTGGGGTGACACTTAAAATTTTTTAGTAAACTTTGTTACTTTACCTTAGTTCTACCTAGCCTCTAGCTGTAATGTAAGCATTACTTCGCTTATTTAATTACTTTTCACCACAATAAACACAATTATTCAGCTAATGAAAAAACAATTCCTGAGCACGATTTCATAATTATCGTAATTGTAACTTGGAACAACAATTATTTAGTGAATATTTAAAAATGTTGTTACTTTTACAATTACTTCGATAATTGCTCCTGTAAACTTTTATTATTGAGTAATTGTGCTTGAAATTGAAAAATGTTGAATTATTCAAGTATTTGTAGGTGAAAAATGTGATTTTTTTTACTAATCAAGTTTGGAAAGCAGCAAATTTAATTTATTGCTGATCAAGGAAATAATGTTGGATGGGGCTATCACTTTTCTTTTAATAAATATATAACATTTTAAAATCGAAGTTGTAGTTTGTGAACAATTGCTTTTGCCGCAGGTACCTATTTTACACCTATTTTTTAACTTTCCCAGGCTGGCAAAAGTTGTCTTCAAAAGTCTTCAAAAACGTATTGCTTCATTTTACAGTTTTGTGGATTTCAGGTGCAATAAAGTTAATTCCAGGTGTGAAAATTTTAATAATATAAGAAATGTACCTAAACCTTGACGGATTAAATTTTAGTTTTGAAAAAAGAGCTAAGCATTACTTTATATAGATTCTGACCAGAAATCAGCATTTTAGCTTTATTAATATGGCTTACTGGTGCTTGAAAAGAAACATATTATACGAAACTATGACTTTAGCGCTCCATAGCTTCGGAACTACTGAATCAATTTTAATAAACTCTTAACTATATAAGACCTTGAACAATTTTGAATCAAAAAAAAATAACAATTTTTCAATTTTTTGTACGGATCAAAAGTTACAGAATTTTGGCCAAGGCAAAATGATTCTGGACCACTGTGCGACGTGTCCGTCATGATGATAATTGCTAAAAAATAATATATTTAAAGTTAAGCATCAATTATGTTATATTATTACCAAAAAAAAATGATTAAGGATATAATTTAAGTACCTAAATTAAAATATTAAAAACCTAAAAAAAATTAATCTGCGCCTACTGGGATTTCAACCCACGACTTCAACGTTGAGTGGCCACCTCTCATCCTCTACACCACGGCGCTCGTTGCTGGTACTGTGTCCAAGCCACTTATAAGGGCTAAGTGCTTTTGCCTGCTGTGCTTTAAGTATGATTTAAGCGCCGCTGTTAGCGTGTGAGCTAAAGTGCTGTGAGCTAAATAAACCTAAAAATAAAAATAAAAACAACAAAATATGCTTCTGCCGTGATTTGAACCCATGACCTCCAAGTTCTAAGGCAACGTCTCTTCCTCTTCACCACTGGCTAAGTACTACCAAAGATTTATAGATATTATAGATAACGCATGTGAAAGAAAAAACGATTTTTCTTGGGAGCTGACATTGGATCCCAATTTTTGTATTAAAATTTAGCTTTAGTTTTTAATAAATGGGTGTTGGCTGAGAGCAAAGATTTATAGATATTGTAGATGACGCATGTGAAAGAAAAAACGATTTTTCTTGGGAGCTGACATTGGATCCCAACAAAAATTTTAAAAAGCTTGTATGAGATGCGGTTTCTATATATCAGAGAACTGCAGTGCGTAGTCATTAATGCGTACTACGCACGGCTTTTGTAAATTTTGAATAAAAAGTGCGTATACGCATTTGATTTGCGTGTGGTGTTTTGGTGTATGTTAGTGTGTGTTGGGGGTGGGCAAACATAACGCGAGACCTAGAGCCGGCAAAAACTTAAAGGTTTAAAAAAAATTAATCAAAAACGGATTTTTATTTTGAAAATAAGCTTAACTTATAACTCTTAATCAGCCCCATAATTGGTACTCCGGCTGATTTTGTTCAATTTTTCGTTAACAAGATAGTTGCAGAAAAACAAAGGCATTCGCAAGGACCAAAAACAGAAGTGGTTTTTGTGGGCAACAATTCAAACGCCGGTTTCAGCGAATACTGAGGCAATATTTTAATGTTTTCAATTTTAGAAAATGTTGCATTCATTTCTCTAAAAAATTGGTGATTTCACCACATCAGAAAAAGAGCGCTTGCGCGACCTTGTAACAGAATATTTCGAAATGGTTTTTTGGTTCTTTTGGTTTCAGTAGACCTTTTGTTGGAAATGTCCATATATTATACTTTGGAGTTGGAGACTATTACCTTCAGCACAAACTCGTTTACCTGTTTTTTATGAGTTCGGTATATAAAAATGCACATAAAATACTTGTGTTTTCATACCTTTAAGTTTGGAAATGAAAACCCATTTAAGTCTTGTTATTAATTCAGCTAGTTTTATTACAGAACTCTCTCTGCGCATAGCCTAATGTGGACCCACTAACAAAAAGTTCGAGCTGATAGCCAACACCAATTCTTTAAAAATTAATAATGCCAACTCACTTGCACCTTAAAAAGTTCGATTCTGTGATTTGTTTCGTGTGTCTATGTAATATAATGTTATAAAATCAGGAATCCGAATGGTATTTCGCATTTCCGAGCATATTTGGAATTTGTTTACAATTATTTGTGTCAGATATTGCACCTAAGCTGACATCAGCATTATAATTGTAAACGGCGATTCTGCGGGTCAATTTGCTTTAATGTCCAGGCTGGCAAATACCGTATCCAGCGATGCAATCAACTTGTCATTATTTTTGATGGGTGATTGCTTAACGGTGTGAGCCGACACCTGTTCAAGTGCCCACTGTGCCAGCTTTTGCAACTCCTTGCGCTTGGAGCTGACGGCCCTAGAGTTGGCCAAATAATTGCAGCTCAAATACAGTCCATAGAGGGCGCGCAAATTCTGTGGATTAAGCTTGAGAGCCTGCGAATAGTAGGTGCGAGCTGATTCAATGTTTTCAACGCCGCCCTGTATGAAAAAAAGGGTATTAATGTTTTGTCGGTGCTAACAATGGCTTAGAGACTTACCATGGTATACCGAATGTCGGCAAGACGCTGATGGATTAGATGACTATGCGGATTGTGCAGCAGAACTTCCTCCATGCAGAATGCAGCTTTTCCAAAATCGGCCTCGGCCATATACAAGTTGCACAGCTCGTGCCAAGCCTCCTGATCCGACATGAACCTGTGCAAATGGAACAAAAGTTTAGTCCAGGTAAGCTAGTCGGAATTCCATTATACTTTTTCAAATAGTCATTCAATTCCTTAATGGCTTCTAAGCGGCGACCGCGCGCCTTTAGTATAGCTATTTTCCTTTTACGGGGAGCAGCATTTGTTTCATCTTTGGCAATTATGGCATCCAAGACGTCATCGGCCTCGTCGTACTGTTCCAGGGCCTCATAGCGCATAGCTTTGAACTTCATTACGCGCAGGCTGCCCGGAAACTCCAGGCTCAGCTGTTTGGTGCACTGGGTGGCAATGTCGAAACGAGCCGTATCAAGAGCGGCTATTATCACCTGCTCCAAAATCAAATGCCGCTCACTGCCAGTCTTGTGAACTTTGTCCTCTAACACGGCCACCCACAATTGGACCACATCCTCGCTATGACGTCCGGTCTCCTCACGCCACTTCCTAAACTGGTCCCGCACATCTGCAATGTAAATAAGGGGTGGGTATTTGCGGAATGGTAAGGGAAAGGCAACTCAAATACCACCAACCTGACCAACTCATTTCTTCGTAATTCAATGACATATTTTTTATTAATTTAATTAAGATTTATCAGTTTAATAGGCACAAATGAAATATAGCCGACTGACCGAATGAGGGCAATTTGAGCAGTGTGACAAAATATTTGTGGTAGCCCTTGCTTGGCTTATGTCAGCTAATGCCCATCTCTATTAGTGAAGATGTGCGTCAGCATAGCGTCGGTCACCTAGCACCGAATTGGAACGGTGGAGTATGAAACAAATGCATTTTTTTTTTAAGTTTACTCACTAACTACTTTATTTATTGAGCCAAATTAATAGCCTATTACCACCAAAGAAATAATACTTCATTTCTTGACATGACAAGAAATGAAGGAAGTGATAACATATCTTTCATACGTTTTGCCACTCCATTTTGCCCTTCATTTCTTAAAAATGATGACATCCGCCCCGAATTATTTTGGTAATAAAGTATTCGTGATTATAGACCAACAAATGCTCTAATTATGAGGATTTTTTTTGACATTTATATCAGTTTGTTTTGCAGAGCTTTTTCCCATGATACCAAAAGTAGAAGGTAGTGCAATGCGTCGATTGTCAAAATTAAAATTTTATTGTGATGACACAGACTCACAATTTTGATTTGTTGACATTTTTTAAAATGTGTGCTAGGGTAACCAAAAAAAAATGAATTAAAATTAAAGCAACAATTAAATTAAAACAAATTAAAACTTAAAAATTTAAATTCTCAACCTAAGTCTTCTCTGTCAAATGACGTCACAGACTGACAAAGTTATGGGCTTGCGAAATGGAGCAAGTGTTTGCACTACCTTGTTTTCATTGTCTATAGGCTGTTTAAGAGAAAAATCATGGAGAAATAAATATAAGAGATCAATTTTGCCGATAGTCCCCAACGAGATACTTATAGTGCCCGAAAAGATACTTATAGGCTCACATAGCAAATCACAGTGGTTAGAGCGAGATGGAAATATTCAGAAATGTATCCAGAGAGAGTAAGTGAGAGCGAATAGCTGACCAAATGTATCTAGAGAGCGAACAGCTGACTAATTTCTGACAGAAGCGGTGTCAACTGAAGAATTTTTCAGTCTAAATATTCTAGTCTATGGAAAAATACATATTTAGGCTGCCGTCACACTGATATCATGTACTTGATACATAAGGCTACGTGACAGGCTAGTAGTTCTGTTTTTTGTTATGTTTTAAATTCGAAAATATTGTCTAATTCATAGTAGAACCATGATGCAATCCAGACCTACTAGATTTTCATGTCTCATGGGACAGGTACATGATATCAGTGTGAAGGCAGCCTTCAATTTATGGGAGGAAAACTAGATTGTCACTCTAAATCTGTATATATGATCAATTTTATGTCGAATCAAGTAGCATTTTCACAGTTCCCATACAAATTTTCAGTGGGAATCTAGTTTTCCTCCCATAAAGTAAAATATGTATTTTCGTCTTAAACAGGCTGTAACGTTGCCAAATAAGCTAATATAAAAACCATAAAATCACATAATTAGATAATATTTTTGGCTATATGCTCAAATATTAATCCAATAACCGCGCTCGTTTAAACGAAATGATTTATTTTGAAAAAAAAATGCAATATACCGAGAGTAGTCTGACCTTAGTGTGGCATCCATTAATTTTAGAGGGCCAACAAGAGCTTGGAAACATGAGCTGATGGAGCTAAACCGAAACCAGTTTTGGAATCAGTGAATATAAACTTATCATAATTTCAAATCAACAGTGCTGCACCTCACAAAGTTGGTCATTTTGTTGGCCTGTGTAATCTTTAAAAATATTGAATACGCCAGTATACGGTGTATAGCTGCACGGCCTGTGAAAGAGCAGATATTCAACCTTTTGTGGGACGGGCGGTATTTTGACTTGATATTTTTAATACCTGCAATGGTCAAATTCACCCAAAGTTCAATCATAAGAATAGTTTATACTTTTCTTAACATTTTTCAGTTTAATTTGGCCTAATAAGTTTAGTAGTAAGTGAGTAAACTTTAAAAAAAATATATATATAATTTTGTTTCATATTCTACCGTTCCAGTTCGTTGCTAAATGACCGACGCTATTTTAATGCACATACTAGGAAATTGTTGTTTATATACAGATGCAAATTATCAGCGCAGATAATCCCAATTACACAGCTTCAAAAGCAGCCCACAGAGCAAAGACAGCAGCTTAATAAAATGGGTCCTCAGGAGAAGGAGCAGGAACAGGATAAACGCACTTACTTGGGTTTTGATCTGAGCACGCAAAAGGTAAGACCACTTGTAACTTGACGTGGGCGCGGTGCGGAGGATGACCTGACTAAAGCACCTTGGAGGCGGCAGACGTTGTTATTTAAAAGGTTAAAACCAGTGCTAATCAGTAGTTGGCCCCAACCTTACCGACTCTCACATTCTCGGCTCTCCTCTGCTTATCTGCAATAAACAAAACATCGATGTGAAGCGTTTGAGGCGTTCTATAGACCTTTTCTATTAATCTAATCTTAACACCTCAGTTATGACATCACCACAGACACTCATTTGCCCTTTGATGTCCGCTGGAGCCGGAGGTTTAGGTGGTTATTCGTTACTTTTAATTTTAAGGTGTGTCCGCGCTCACGCCCAAGCTAACATAAACACATCATGACTCTTTTTAGCTTAAGGCCATACTGCTTAGCTCTAACCTGACCGTTGTGGCCTCCGCCGAGGTGAAGTTTGACAGCGACTTGCCAGAGTTTCGTACCACTGGAGGAGCCAACGCGGGACCCAATAAATATGAGTGAGTAGTGGGATATATGTACCATATATATTTCGAATTCAACTCCGCCCCTTGTCTAGATACTTTGTGCAACCCGTGATGTGGGTGAAAGCCATGGACATAGTTCTAGATCGTTTGGTCATGCAGGAGGCTGATCTCAGCACCGTGGCGGCCATCAGCGGTTCGGCTCAACAGCATGGCTCTTTGTATTGGTCAAAGCATGGCATTGCGCAGCTGGAAAACCTGGATCCGGACAAGTTCCTGCATGCACAAGTCGATGACTCGGCTTTTGTGGTGAATCGCACGCCCATCTGGATGGATGCCTCCACGGGAAAGCAATGCTTTGAAATGGAGACTGCCATCGGAGGGCACAACGAAATGGTGGAACTGACAGGCTCAAAGTGTTATGCACGGTTTACGGGTCCACAGATACGCAAAATTTATCAGCAGCGCACACATGCCTACGAGGATGCGAAACGAATCTCCTTGGTCAGCAGTTTTCTGGCCTCGATCTTCTTGGGTAAGGTTGGCCCAATCGACTTTAGCGATGGCTCGGGCATGAATCTGTTGGATATACGCGAGAAAGTCTGGTCTAAGGCCTGCCTGAATGCATGTGCCCCCGATTTGGATGAACGTCTGGGTGAGCCAGTAAGTGGCATCAGCTTGCTGGGTAATGTGGCTGACTACTTTGTGCAGCGTTTTTGTTTTCCCACCGATTGCAAAGTGGTGGCCTGTACTGGCGACAATCCCTCTGCTCTAGCCGGCATGCTGGTGGACAAGAACTGGCTAACCATTTCACTGGGCACCAGTGATACCGTAATGATGAGTCTCGAGGATCCGCCCAATTTGGAACAAGGACATGTGCTGTGTCATCCAACGGAGGTGGACGCCTACATGGGTCTACTATGGTGGGTTTAACCTTGGAATAAAAAAAGAAGCCAAATACTTAGCTCTTGTTTAGTTTTAGGAATGGCTCGCTGGTACGTGAAACCTTTAACAAGGCAGAGGCCAACGGCAATTGGGAGAAGTTTAACGAACTGCTCGAATCTACGCCACGTGGTAACTTTGGTAATACGGCCGTGCACTTTAATGAGATGGAAATCATACCCAAAGCCAAAGGCACACTGCGCTGGAACAAGGACATGGTGGCCAGCTCACCAGATGCTGTCAAGGGTGTCATCAAGTAGGTAAACCCTGGTTTAAAGTTTGCTGTATGCAAGGGTATTTTGTCTTTCCACAGATTTAGCTCGCCTCAAATCGAAATTCGCGCCTTAATCGAGGGACAAATGCTGCATCATCGGGCCATTGCCGAAGATATGGGTTTCCATTTTGGTAACGAGACCAAGATACTGGCTACAGGCGGTGCTTCGGTGAACAAATCCATTTTACAAATCATAGCCGATGTCTTTAATGCACCAGTCTATATACAGGTTAAAAACTTGTCCATTTTTTATCTGCAAACTAATTCATGTTCATTTTCTTTTTAATTCTTAGACGGATAGCGAGGCAGCACTTTTGGGAGCCGCCTACCGGGCCACCTATGCTCTGTATGTGCACGAACATGTGGAATCCACGCCCTCCGTTCTCAGCTATCGGGATTATATTTTAAGCCTGAAGCCCAACCACCTTAAGTTGGTGTGCGAACCAAACAAGGACAGCGAGACGATATACTTACCATTGTTGCAACGATACCGCGACATGGCTTACATACTGGAGACCGAAAGCCAAAAGACACACTGATAGAAAAGAAACACAACATTCCTTCCTTTTTTAATCCACTCTACGACAAACACCACATCTGACACTATTCCAACTTGATATTCTTAAGAGACTTAAAGTGCAATTAACAAAAATTTCTACTGTGATTGATCATTTTTATTACCAATTTATGCGCTAATAAATTTCGCGACTTGTGAAGAATTTCGCTTGAGCCATTTACTTCTTGCGACCGCCGCGCTCTTTGACCTGCAAATGCACTGTGGTGCCACTCAGCAGATTGTAGAATGCCATGGTGTTGCTATCCTTGAAGAACATGCCCTGCAATTGTAAACAATTAAGAAAAGTAATTTCAAAATTTCTAAGCCGAATTCGAAAAGCGCCCATCAGGAAAATTAGGCATGCAAACAGGTTCGGAACCGAATCGGTGTTCGTTTAAACATGCTTAGCCGAACAGTAAACCTTAAATGGAAACAGTTTGGTTCATTTAAGCGACTGGTTTGGCAATACTATTACGGGTCGCAAGCGATTTGTGGAACACAATTTATTTATTTAGTGGAGTTGGCCACGTAATAGCTGTCAACGTAATCAGAAATAGTTAATCCTAGTCCTCCAGCCTCCGTCCGAACTAAGAGAATTTATGTATGATGTGCTCCGACTAGGGAGTCAAACCGAATCCTATTCCGATTCCGGTTCTGGTACTTACCAAATCTTATGTGTCTCGGTAAAAGGTTCAGTTTTTGTTCTAACATTATTTCGGTGTTCGGTTCCGTATCGGTACCTGGATTTTTATTTCGGTGTACCGGTACGTTCCGCTATGGACCGGTAAAATATAAAGAAAGATAGGTCATTGTATTTACATCCATCAGATTGCTTAGCAAAGACATATAATTGCACCCCGGAAAATAAACGTTCTGGACTTTCTTCGTACTTGATATTTTTCACACTCGAGTGCCTCAAACGACTGCTAAAAATGTAAGCAGTGTTTAAAACACTCGTGCCATATTTGTGCTTCGGGTACCGAGTGATAATTATACCCGCGCTACTCGTGCGACTCAAATTTTTTACTTGCACAAACAGAGAGCGGGTGTTCTGCCGAGAGTATGCATTACGCCGCTGCTTTTCGTTAGAGAGATAGTAATCGGAAACAAACTGAAACAACTAATCGTGTCACACACGAGCCGATGTTTATTTCGTTCGCTTATGTGCTTTCCCCTCTCATCCATAAGCGTTTTTTGACCTTTCTTCTATTTTCTAAATTTGTATTTGTATGCAGAACAAATGTGTAAGTGTAGCAGTGACTTGACACATGCGTGGCGAGGAGTCACTTGAATTTGGCTTAGTTGTTAGATAATTTTAGTGTACATACATATAATTGTAGGGAAAACCAACTCGCAATGTTGAAAACTCAATTGGCAAAAGTGATGGAGGCTCAAAACACGATTATGCAGAGTCAACCAAAAATTGAAAAATGACAAATTGATATATTGGCCATCCTTAAAAAGCTGACGAAAAAGAACATGCCCCCTGATAACTAGGTATTTCCCATATGTAGTCTGGACAATTTAAAGCTTTGTAAAAACATACATTTTATTTATCAAGGAATAACAAATAAAATCATTTAAAATAAACTAATATAAAAACCACTGTATTACTACATCATTACCCACTCATATAGGCTGTAATGCACGTGCATTACCAACCCATATACTTCTCTATCAATAATACATTGCATCATAAAACAAGTACTTTACCCACCCGTATACTTTTCCATCTTTAGTAAATTGAATCGTATTACAAGTGCTTTACGACTGAGTAAACAATTCTTAAATTGTGTGTTGAATTGTAAACGGACTGCGAACATTCTGCATTACAATTTAAAAAAAATATACGCATTCGTAATGTGAATCCGATGTCAGTTCGACCCTGGCATACTTGTTTTATTACTAGTAATGCAGGATGTGCGCACCCCGTTTACAAAGCGGCCATGCATACGGCAAAGTAATGCAGATTGTATGCGATTATTTCCTTCATACTGAAGGCTAAGAAATCTAGGAGTAATCGATTTTGTAATGGGAATTTGCGCCGCTGGGTCTTTGTATTTGTCTCTCTCTCTTGAGAGAAGAGACTTGTGTTTGTGATGTGAAACTGCTCTGCTCTGTACCAAAGGTACAGTTTGTGCAAAAGTATGTAACAGGGAGAAGGAATCATTTCCGACCCTATAAACCATATATATTCTTGATTAGCATCAACAGCCGAGTCGATATAGCCATGTCCGTCTGTCCGTCCGTATAAACAAACAGATCTCAGAGATGGTAAGAGAGAGAGGATTAACTTGTATGGGACAAATACTTCTTAAACTTGCAAGGCAGATCATGTTTATTTTAAACTTTGCCACGCCCCCGCAATTTGGAAAAAACTTCATATCTCCCACAGTTTTATAGATACGTGGTTCGTTCTTCTAAAGATATTTAGTAATCAAAATTATTTATCGATTTTTCGACTTAAACCCACAGTTTAAATGCAATAGCATTTCCAATTGCATGAGCAGACCAATAGCAAAATGTGTATGACGTTTTCTGATTAGAAATTATGTTATACTTGAAGACAAAATGTAAAAAATTTGACCTTCACTTCCCGCAAAGTTGTTCAATGTTTATTGTTTGAGTGGATTGTGGATACTCAATTTTACCTCCAAACCAGGGAATAAAACCGAATCGAGTTTCGGTTTTGGTCAGGGCATTCATATTGCCCTAAAGCTTATTTTAACTGTATGGGAAATGTCCGTTTCCCACGATATATCCGCAACCAAAATTTAGCTATTGGCAGTGTAAGTCACCGCAACCGATACCGAAAAGCGTTTCGGTTTTTCCTAACTGATTGTAGACGCGTAAATAGTTAGATCAAACGGTCCAAAAAGTCGAAATTTTCAAAATTTTAGTATGAGTTAGATTATTATGAAAACGCTTTAATTGACGCGTGAAATTTGCAAATTTTTAAAATTAGTTCTTACTATCATGACAATTTAATAGGTGGAAATTAAAGACGGGTAAATAGGAGGTGTCGGTCAATCGGTTTAAAAAATTCGCGAAATTTGCTTTAATTCTTATATGAGCTTACATTGTCAAGAAGTCGGGTAAATAGACGGTGTAAATAGGAAGTGTAGATCAAACGGACCAAAAATTGAAAAACTTGGTAAGTTTAATAATGAATTTAGATTGTCGCCAAGATTTAAAAGTTGGCAATTGAAGACGGGAAAACTGGCGTTGGTCAATCTTTTTAAAAAAAAAATTTGCAAAGTCGAATATGAGTTTCCATTGACATGATAAATAATAATAAATGGTAAATAGTCGGGTAGACCAAACGCACCAAAAAATCGCGAAATTTGCAAAATTTTATGAGTTTAGATTTTCATGAATACGGATGATTCATATAAACGGATGGTGAAGATCAAAAGGGAAAAAAATCGCGAAATTTGCAAAATTTTATGAGTTTTGATTATTATAAAGATTTGATAGATGTCAATTGTCAAGTAAGCTTTACTTCTTCGTTTTGTGCTTATATAAGTAAGATATATTAAGCGTAAACCAATTATCTGAACCATTTATTTCAATTGACAGTGCTTACCTCGTAAAAGATTTTCTGCTTGGCAGGCGGCATTCCAGTTTCATCCTGCAATTTGGCCTTAAGATTGGCTATGGGATCGGTGAGTGCCAAGGTGACGGCTATCATCTGGCCATTTAGTTTCCACTCAGACTTATCTGCGTTTGGCACTTGAACCTGAATCGTAACCGGGCTCTGGAAATGGAATTTGGGAGGAACATGTCAATTGCCCATTTTTAGGTGCACCAAAGACTAACCTTATGCAATGATATGAACTCAGCCTCAGGCACCAAATTGTCCTCGGAGCGCATCTTCTTGGTGGGCGGCTCCTCCTCTTGGGGTATAAGATCTACAGGCGGTGCGGGCGAAATTTGCGGTGGTCCACCGCTGGACTGCATATTCATGTAGCCGCCACCGCCATAAGGAGCCTCTGCAGGAGTAAATTAATTGATTATCGTAAATCGAATTTATATCCGGGCCGACTTACGCATCATGGGCGGACGCATTTGCATCATCATAACCGGATTTCCCTGCGATTGCTGCTGCTGATGATGATGTGGTTGGTGCGGATGTCCTTGATGCTGGGGAGCGATCTGATGCTGCTGTTGTTGTGGCGGTTGATGATGATGATGCACATGATGCCCGCCGCCTTGATGATGCTGAGCTTGACTATGACTGTGCGGCGGCTTTGTGGAGGCGGTGGATGGCTGCGGCGGGGCCGAGACCGTGGCCTTGTTGCCCACAGGTTTGGGCCCAATCTTTTCCTTCTCTTCATCCGGCAGCAGACCCTTGACCTTGTGTATCTGATGGATTTGATCCTCTAGCGTGATATTGGCCCGTGCCGCTCGCGTGGCCGCCTCTACGCTGGAAGTGTGACCATCCCAGGTGACACGATCGTCCTTTTTGGTCTCCTCCTCACCGAGTTTCTTGCCAATAACCGTCTCCTCGTCGCCCACGCCGAAAATGTCGGTACGTCGCTCTGCCAACTGCTTAAGACTGGCCTCAATGGCCGTACCAGCAGCAAACACATTATCCTGATTGATCTTCTCTACCGTATGCTTGTCGCGCTGCTCCACCCAACGCGGATCCAGCAACCCAATTCGCATGTGCTCAGAGACTTTGGAGGCGGGAATCTTCTCACCCGTGATGGGTGAAATAAGATATTCATCTGTGACCACAGGTTGAGCTGGCTTGGGCTGGGCTGCTTTGGGATCGTACTTCTTGACCACCACCTTGTCGTGGGTGGGTGGCAACATGGGGGCCAGGCTGGGCTGCAGCTTAGAGGCCGTTGCAGGTGTGTCCTCATCACTGGAGGCCTCATCCATGTCCTGCACCTGGGTGTTATCCCGCTTGGAGCTCACCGGCTGGCTGTAGGCGGTGACATTCTTCATTTGGATGCCGACCCGATTCTCCATTTGCGACAGCTTGAGACCGCCGTCCATATGAGCGCCTCCAGACAACGGAGCGTTGTCCTCGTCATCAGATTCGATTTGCATTTCAATGTCGCCGCCCTCCTCCTCCAAGAGGCGCTCCTCCATGAGAACACGGGCACCCACCTCATCGGGATTTGTAGGCGGCGGAAAATTGCCCGACTCAAAGGGCTGATAGTCCACTGTCTCCACAACAACAAAATCATGCCAGTCAATTTGAGCATAGGCCACACGTTCCCGCTCTATCTTCTCCTCCTCTCGGCGACGTTGAGCCTCCTGATGACGTTGCCAGTTGGCGCGGTATTTGACCTGGTCAAGCACTTGGTTCATGCTAGTGCGTCCGGCCGCACTTTCCGAGCGCAGCTTACCCAGCAGATCCTTGGGCGGAATCAACACTTTGGTATACTGCTCCAACAGTTTGGTAAAGTATTGGAAGAGGGAGTGCTGTGGGCGCAGAAAATCGAATTGGAAATTTCGCTGCTCACGGCTCATTAGATTGGTGAGAAACTGTCGACCATTTCGAGCCACAAACTGAGCAGTCAGCTTGACAATGTCACTGAAAATGTAGGATAATCATTAGTGAAACCCCACACCCGTTCTTCCCGCCTTGCACACACTTACAGGTCCAGGGCCGAGATCGAAGGGGGCTCGGCAATAAACTCAAACTCCGCTGGCGGCTCCTTTGGCACAAACTGCTGCTCCACCACCTGTTTCAATAGCTCCTGTTGCCGTTGCTGTGCCGCACTGGTCACAGCCAGCTGCTTCATTCCCGCAATGGCCGTAATACCGGCATCTAAATGAGATCAGAACGTGATAAGATTAATTGAGTTCCATTTAATTTAACAACTTGCCATTTCCCTCGCGAAACTCGTTGACTTTGTGCCGGTAGTAGGCATGGTAGGGATCTCCGCCGTTGAGAAAGTTGAACTTCGGATTGCCCAGCTCATTCTGCCGGATGCGAGCCTCGAATTCGGGTCCATTTCGTGCCACAAAGCTGGCCGTCTTGTCAACGATATCTAATTCAACTTACTGAGTATGTGAAAAACAATAAACAAAAGGAAAATGTGTGTTTCATTTGGCAAAGGATGCTTCTAACTTCCGGAGGCGGATAGATAATGCCAACGATTTTTCCTGACATGGATTTTGACTGGTCATTGCCAAACTGCTCGTTGCCCACTTCTGTGTCTAGAGAAGGCATGGCGATCGATCGGATTGATGCAGTTTGGGCGTTATTGATTGAATATTGTTAATAATTAAATGCAAATGCTATTGGGAGAGCCTGGTCACACTAATTATCAATTGAATTTGGACTATCGAAGCTGGTCTCACTAATCGATAAAAGAACACGGACATTCTACAGTGTGCACGTTCTACCAAACAGCTGTGTTTTGTATTTAACACGTGCGGATTTTAATTTGTTTCATTTTCCCACAAAATGGATGATAAAACACTGATAGACTCTGTTTGCCAGCATAAACGTGACACACACTTGCCCACAATAGGTAAGAGAAATCACTGAAATTCGCTCACACTTTTGTAAGTGTCTCTGGTCAGTTAAATTTCAGAATGGTTCCCTAGGCGCCTCCTCCGTAAATGCAGACTTCAGTCTTGTGGAGAGCAAAAGGAATCCACGCAAGCGTGCTTTGATCCTGGCTGGACAGCACACTTACACCGGTGATTTGCAGGATAGTCAAGAGTTCGACACATATCTTTGCCTGCGCCATAAGGCCACCAACAAGTTGCAAATTTTGCCTGTCCAACAGGCTTTGTTATCCAATCACATTTACAAGCATCTGGAAACGCAAAATCAGCTTCCCGTGCTTAGTAAAGAGCATGCCAGCAAGAAGTTGCTCAAAGAGTTTGGCGGCCGCAAAGCCTCACGCTTTGTGGACAATCGCGAACAGATGATGGTCAATGTAGATGTAATGCGTCAAGATCTGGATGAGACCGTACAGAGCTCGGCGCGCAATGTGGAAAACGAAGATGATGACACATTACCCGAGGTGAATACGCAGAATGTGGAGTATTTGGCTTCTATAGTGCCCAAGCATGACAAGATAGCCACGAAAGTGAGTGAAGTGTTTGACGTGGAGGATGTGGTGCCACGCCCTTTGCTGGATAGGTTAGATGAGGAGGCCAAGGTGGTGTATGCCACACCGGTTGAGTCGCTGCCGTAAGTTGAATTAATCTGTACGAGAGATCAATCAATTAAAATGTTTCAATCTTTTCAGCATTGAATCGGAGTATCTCAAAGATTGCCTAAAACGCATACAGGACAAAGAGATAACCTCCAAACAGGACTTTCTGCACATTAAACTAATCATCTACATGGATGCCCTGCAATCTTTGATAGCATTACGCTCGCGTCAAATGAAGCATGTTGAGCTCTCCCGCATCACGGAGAAGATTGAAAACGATATACGCCATCGGTTTGCCGATCCCAATGTGGCCAAATCTTGTACACGTACCAGCTTTAGTACGGAGAAAGCCTTGACACATTTCATTGTGCTTGCTTTGCTGCTTAGCGAGAAATTCGAGGTGGACATGAATGTTTTATCACGCACTCTACGCACCTCCAAGGATCGCATCAAATCCTATGCCCACATAGTCAATGCACGACCCAAATCCCGTTCGGATGTGTTGAGCCTGCGTCTGCCTAGCACGGTGCCAGCTCTGGCAAATTCCAGACGTTTTCAGCGCAAAAAATAGAGTATCGATTAAACAAAACGTTGCCAAGGTCAACTCCAGCGATTTATGTTTACATTAATTTTTAATTTAGGTTTTTAGAATTGGAAATAAACTCATGAGTAACATATTTTTAGGCTCGTACACTTCCAGGAGAAATTTTGGCTGAGTGTGAAAAAAAAACTTGAAACTTTTTGTGGTCCTCCATCGACGTCGTCCTCGTTGTTGTGTGGTTGCTTAGCAGGGCGGTCCTCCAGAATGTATGAGTGTACGGCGGCAATCTTGTTAATCCCTCCCCCCTTATTAGTAGTGCTTTCTTCATTAAAACGGCTCCGGCTCCATTACATCCAGCGACCTTACATTCACACACACAAGCAGAAATAAAGAAAATTTATTAAACTTGGAATGAAAATTTATAGTTTATGTTGTTACCTCATTTAAACAGCCAATCCAAACACTGATACTATGCAGTACATAGTCTTATTCTCCCAGCGTACCGTGCAGCTCCCATCTGTATCATTATTCCAATAGCACGAGCTGGCCGTATGCAATCCGGCTCCATTCTTCTGCATTATCATGGCCGTCACAATATATTTGTATGGCTTCTGCTCCTTGGTCAATACCGTCAGGCAATTCTCCACCACCTGGCCGGTCCAGTTGTTAACCTTGTCATGTTGATATGCATTTCCGCCAATTGTGGTTTCGATGGCCTCCTTAATCGTCTTGCTAACATCGTCAACAATAAATTGGCTTTCTTCGCGTGAGTCATCCATTTTGTTTAGCTAATCGCAAATTGAAAAAACCGTGGCCTAAAGATGCAGTTCTTCCTTGTGGGTGATTCGACCTTGCTTGCGTTTGGTTTCTGCGCGCGCCCCTTGTTAGTTTGTCGGCGTCGTTTGAATCAATCGAAAATTGAAACGAAAATGTCAGAGTTTTGACTTGATTTTCCTTTTCTTCGTTTTGTGAATTTGGGTTCCGGAGCGTTGATAGACTTTTTGGTAGGCGTCAGGTTAACGTCGTTCGACTAGCGTCATATTGGAACGGTGGAGTTTGGAACGAAAATACATTTTTAATATTTAAAAATTCATATTTATTAAGTAACTGAACCAAATTAAATTCGAAATTGTTTTAAATAATGCGGGTGGATCTTTATATGCAGATATACAAAAAACAAAAAAACAAATGTGCAGTCTAATTAAAAAACCTTGGCTTTGTTCTCTTGGTTGAAATCAGAAGCGATAACTTTCGAACTATTGAAATCAATTATCGATAGCTCTGCTGTTTCGTTCATGTCTGCATCTGGTGTGAAAAACGCTAAACTGGCAACACTGCAATAACCAATCCGGTCATCACTGGAAAAGTGCCGATTTTTTTTGCAAAAAAAAAAGGGTGAAAAAGTGCTGGCAATTTGACCTTTTTCCGGCTAAAAAAGTGGCGTGTAAACAATCAGAGATGAGCGAGTTTGGCTTAACCTGTGAATGCGACTGTTACTGTGGAAGTGACTGGAGGAGTAGCAGTAAGTGGACTTACACAGTGACAGTGACTGTAAATTTTGTTATTATCCAGTTCGATCGACCAATTCCAATTTTTTCTTCTTCGTCGTTTCCATCTTAATTCACAAAATATATGCAAAGTGGTCGGGTGTGGCGCACCGATAGTGTGTGGGGCTGCTGGTGCGGGAGGTGTGGGTTCAATCCCGCCTCGAGCTATTTTCAGTAAAAGAAGGTTTTCAGAAAAATCTGGAAATTATTTTTATTTACCAATTGTAAAATAATTTTAAATTAACAAAACGAAGGTTATGGATTAAATAAATTTTCTTCTTTTTTCTCCTCACTTTCCTTATCTGGGGATTGAACAGTAAACTTGTGCAATTTGCAGCTGCCATAATAAATTGAATCTCGGCTTGGCCCTTAATGGATGTTGTTCAGAAGCCGAAATTGCGTTAATTTGGAACCAGAATGAGCTGTTTGTAAGGGTCTCAGTAGAGGAGCGCGCTTGACTTGAATTTTAATCACGACATAGCAAATTCACGTCGTGAGTGAGTGAATCAATGTCAAACATTCCTGAAAGGGATTTAGATTTGATTTAGATTTCGTGAAAACAAATCTAAATCAGTTGACTGAACGACCCTTTTTGCGCACCGACTCGATTTACATTTCTTTAACAGCTGGCAGTGTGAATGAGCCTCAAAGCTGATTTCGTTAAATCTTTTAGTACTCTTACTCCCCCGCATTTTCTGGATATTTTTTATGAAGCAGCTGTAAACAGCTGTACGACGAAATCTAATTCACTTTAAGGAATACCACTAATGAATGAAATAAATTCAACGTTTTAATTTAAAGTGTTTACGGTACATTAATACTCGATTTCGGATTAAAATATATAAAAATTTTGGTCTTTCAAAAGAGATACCTTCATCTTATACCCTTGATCCACCGGCGAACATTCAATCACATTCTCGAAAAGTGGATTTTCCTTGCCGAACATGGAACAGCTGATTGAATTGCTGTCTGCAATTGTAAATCAAAGTTCGCCATCCACATGTCAAGCAGCATGCCCTCCTGGTAGTTCCATCACGACAAAGGAAGTTTTCGGGATTCATACATAAGAAATATTACTGTATTTTAACATTCTAAAACAGGAAGGAACAATTGCCGCTTGCCTTGGCCATGCACAACACATGGGCATAGTCGGTTTTCAATAAAAGGGGTCCATACAGTGCTAAACTCCCCAAACACTGAGCTAAAACCATCTCCGACCATGGCAACGCCATGCCGTGAACAACATTCGTCAGTGGAACAAGGAAAATCCACTTTTCGAGAATGTGATTGAATGTTCGCCTGTGGAACAAGGGTATAACTCATTTGCAGCCAAAAAATGTTGTCGTTTTTTATCAAGAGCCCTGAATAAATAATTTTGTAAACTTAAAAAAATAAATGAAGAAAAATTCGGATATTCAAAATTAGTGCTCTAAAAAATTTTTAGCCTGCGTCGCGTCAACAACTGCGTTATATATTGTTAGATCAATTTTGATAAGCAACATTTTTATCGTAAGTGATCATTCTTGGGGCCTCCTTAAATAGTGCCTAAATCGAAAAGCTCCAAAAACTAATGTGCGTGAGTCGTACGTAAAGAGATTTTTATTCCGTGAGCGTTCGTGGCATGAAAGAAAATTCGCTTACCTCTAGTTTTCAGTACTAACGATTCTAAACTATGAAATACCGTTTATCCCCAGAATGCTGCCAGGGGCAATAATAGCCGGTAAGGGTAGCCGAGGCCTGCCCGCCTCGGTCACAGAACCACTGTGACGCCAAACGAGTACTTGTGTTCACATTGAAAAGTACTCGTTCCTGTGACACTCGATTTCTGTGCCAAGGCATTGGCCGTTCACATTGCGCTGTGCCACTGTGACCCTGAAACGTGCGGCACTGTGCCCCAATGTAAGCTCGGCATAAAGCGCCACACCTCATATTGCACCATGATCTTTAGTGTTTCGTGGCGGAGCGAACCAGTTTTCTGCAGTTCCTGTTCTTTAAGTTTTTTTGTCATTATCACGTTGGCCAGTGACGGTCACACTGGAAAATTTTTGGTTTCCCACGCGCACGTTGATTTTATTTAATTTATTTTTATAACATGAGCTCAAGCCTCACAGATAAAGTCGCCCATGACAACTTACGGGAGATGAAATGCGAGTTTAATCCCTTATCCCGCTGCGATGGTTCTGTCATGTATAGTCAGGGTGGGTAAAGCCTTTCGCGGACACACACACACACCAAGAAACCGGCGGCTATAGTTTGTAGTTTGGATCTTTACAGGAGCAACTGTTGTTATTGTTGCTGTGCTCGGCCCCATTGAAGTGAAAACCCAGAATCTGAGCATAGACGGCAGTTACCTGGAATGCAACTATAGGCCCAAGGCTGGTTTGCCACAGGTGAAGGAGCGCATACGAGAGGCTGCCATACGAGATGTCTTGGAATTGGCCCTGCTGGCCGAGACATATCCCCGTTCTAAGATGTCTGTGCAGGTGCAAGAGCTGGAGGATCGTGGCAGTGTAAGCTTTTGGTGAGATAGATGTAGAAACTCTTGTGAATCAAATCATATTTCAGATTGATGCCTGTTCGTTAAATGCCTCCTGCCTGGCCATGCTCATAGGTGGCCTGCCCTTACAATATAGTTTCGCTGCCGTCCACTGCATTATCAATGAAAAGGGAGAGTATGTGCTGGATCCGGATCAAAGTGAATTACAACATCAGCGTGCCAGCTTCACCTTTGGGTTTGACTCCATTGAGGGAAATCTACTGCTGGTGCAGACAAAAGGCTCCTTCAAGATAGCCCAGTTTAATGATATAGAATGTTTGTGTCGAGGGGCCAGCAAAGACATCTTTCAGTTCTATCGTACAAACGTAGCCAAATATCATGGTCGTAGTGCCGAACCCTTGGCGACGGCTATGGAAACATAAGACTAGACATAAACTTGTTTATTAAATGTTCTCTTAAGATCACCCATCTCTGTGATAGCTGGAAATTGTACTTAATTCTAAGGGTTTGCCCTTCAGCCCCTGAGAGTTGGACTCTTCAATTAAACCCACCACAAAATCACCCACTTTCATGGGTCTCAGTTGTTCATGTTCATAAAATTCCTCCGCGGGCACAAACCAGTGATGTTGATGAGTATGAGCAGTATGCAGCTGTGTGGCTCCCTCCCGAAATGCATGGACCATGCGTTGCAATCGTGCAGTCTTTACCGCCAGCGGCACATCATCCACATAGCGTCTGTGGGCTGTGGTCTTTTCTCGCATGCTGTAGGCAAAGAGATAAGCCACATTGTAGCGCACTTGTTGGATCAAAGAGATTGTATCTTCAAATTCAGCATCTGTTTCGCCACAAAAGCCGCAGATAAAGTCACTGGACAAGCCCACTTGCGGCACCATGTCACGTATATGCTGCACCAGTTCCAAATAGGCCTCTCGTGTATAACCCCTTCGCATTCGTGTCGAAACGTCAGAGTTGCCGGACTGGACGGGCAGATGCAGCTGCTTACAAACATTGGGATAGTCACGTATAACCCTGAGGACATCATCGGAAAAGTCTTTGGGATGGGATGAAGTGAAACGTATTCTCATCTTGGGCGCAGCCTCGGCCACACTTTGCAGGAGCACTGAGAACGGAAGTTCTCCAGTTTTTGGCTTGTACACTGTCTTGAAACCACGAACCTGGCTGGCATCGGACACATTATCTGCACTACGATCTCGGTAGGAATTGACATTCTGTCCCAGCAATGTCACCTCCTTTACTAATTGCTCCTGCAAGGCTTACACCTTTGACAATCGAATCAAGTGTAAAGGGCACTATGCAATAGGTACACATGTTGTCATATCCCCTCATAATGGACACAAAGGCTGTGGGTGATTCCGAGATTAACCTTACGGCCATCTCATCCGCTGAACTCTCGTCTAGCGAAAGCAGCACATTGATGGCCTAATTGCCATAATGTCGCTCAACGGCCAGCAACCTAGTTCGCCTCCATCGCGCACCGCTCAGGTGACTAGCATGATGATATCAGCATCAGCCTGGTCCTGACATCGCTGATATCCATTCTCTTTGATTATGGACCAGACTACCTCTGTGTCGATGGCATTTAAATAGGCTACGCTGGAGTTCAGAATTTGATCGGATTCCGATTCCTGATTCAGCTAAAGCTTGGTAGCTGGTTTTGCTGCAAAGAAGTCCGAGCCTTGAGGAACGCGTGTTAACAAAAATTGGGCTCAATAAGCCGACCAATAGAACATCAGTCTCCTCTGCCGTATTTCCACAAATGTAGTTGCCTTTTCGAATTTTAAAAGATGACGGCAATTGAAATGAACTAATAACTTCGTTGTAAAAATTTGTATTTGGTGAACGTGTCGTATGATTAGTTTGTTTGAAAACTTTAAGGCCCTGTCGCGCCCATTTAAAATTAAAGTAAAATTTTTTTGATTTTCCCAATTATTAATTATACAACAAATATTAGCTTTGGGAATGCCGAGAACTACTTTTTCCATTTCGCCGCTTTGAGGTCCGATCTAGTGTACACTAGAGTGTACATTTGATGTATGGAAAACTGTAAGGTCATTGTAATACCCTTTATACGATGCGTTTTGATTTAAAAAGGCATAACAAAAAAATGTACTTTTAAAATGTTAGGAATGTCGAAAATATTATCGATATTTTTGACCAAAATGACAAATCATTATCGCATATTTTTCAGAGGCGATTTCTCGGAAATCGAATATTTTTTAGTAATATTTATCGGTGATAATTTTGTTTTAGCGTTCGGTCAATCTGTTACGATGACTGTTTCTTGTGCTCAAGCTTGTCTCTTGACATGTAAAGCAAAATGTTTAAAACTTATTTCATTAAAGTTGATGCACAGAAATCGCAATAAAATTGTAAAGACCAGTGGCAACTCAACTAATATAAAGGCGCACTTAAAAGTAAAACATTAAGATGCTTGGCTGAAATGCAGCCCATCTTTCAAAAACGGTAAATGCCAGTATAATTGATTTTGATTTCTGGGAATTTGTGGGGACTTTAATTTACCGTTTTTTATACTGGATCGGGACCCCATTAGGTTCTGGATGGAAGAGAAAGACGCTTTGCCAGTGCTTTCTGACTGGGCATTGTCATATCTTATTACACCGGGAAGCTCCGTGTCATCGGAACGCTTGGCGTCGGCTATAAAAAGTGTGGTTTCTGAAGCCTAATGATCGATAAGCACATAGCTCAACGGGTCTTCCTAAAATCTCTGTCTAACGATTATGTTTGTTTTATATGTTTTATTATGTTTTTACGTTTCGTAGATTTAACTGAATTAGTTTTTTGTATGCTTTGTAGTTCGAATCAAGGTGTATTTATATATAGAGTAGAAGTAGATATTAAATTAATTATAAGCAAATTCTTTTTATTGTTTTTCTGTTTACGAGACGGCGTTTAATTTCATACTGTAAAAATAAGACCCCTCGAAAGAGAGCAGCAGTGTTGAGTGCGTCACCTTTATAGTAAATTCACTTTGGTTCGAATGCTCTATTTTGAAAGATGATGAATTTAAAAAGTAAACACTTCTTTAAATTTAAATTCACGAATAAGTTTGCAGAACTTCTTATGTTATAAATGAAATAAAAAAAAAATATCTTTTATTAATTGAATAAATAAACATTAAGGGGGTATTCTAGTCCAGAGGGTCAAATTTTGGGCATTTTTTAAAATTCAATAAAAAAAAATAAAAATATTTTTACCATCCATTTTTTTATTATATGTTTATTAATATTTCAATAACAAACAAAAAAGTTAAAAACAAAAAAAATTTGAAATTGAAAAAAATTACAAGTGTTAGAGTGGGAGGTGGTAAAAAAAAGGTGCCTCCATGGTTGAAACGATTTCAACTCTTCTAGTCATCAGAAGAAAAACAGATTCTCAATAAGTAAGAATGTCGTTATAGCCGCACATAGGAAAAAACAAAATATTTTTTTTTGCGATATGGCGATTGTTTGAAAAAAAAGTAATTTTCTTGCCTTATTTTTCAAAGTTTTGAATTTTTTTTAAATACTTAAAATCAACATTTTTACATAGTCCTACGTGGAGCCATAGAGGGATATATATTAAAGCCCCACGGAAAATTTCAAGTCTGATTGACTGATTGTCCATTAGAACTTGAGATATCATGTCAACCGTCTCAACGTAGTTTCGAGAAAAACTCTTTTTAACAGCACTGTAATTTTACCTGATACTTCTTTACAAATGAGTGTAGCTTTGACAATATTTGCCGGACAGACTTGAAATGCATCACGAAAATAAAATAAAAAAAATTGATTTTTGAAAATTCTAGACTAGAATACCCCCTTAATTCTATATTTTTTAAGCGCAGTCAGAATTTAGTTCATATTACACCAAAGTTAATTTTCATTTCATTTTTTACACCAAAATATTAATATCGAAATGATACTTTTTCTATATCGTCAAAAATATCGATACAGATATTTTTGAAATATCCGACAACCCCCCTAGTGTTAGTGTTTGCGAATTGAATTCAAAGTTCATCACTCATACGTACTGTTGCCCTTGCTTACATTTTGAATTTTTAAGTAGTTGGCGTAGACTTGGTTGACCATTGACCAGCTGGAGTCAATAGCTGGTGAAAGTGAGCGGATGTGTAAAAGAAATTTTCTAAAGAAAGAAAAACACTTTTTATTAGATGGTCCGAGGCGAGATTAAACTCCTCCCGCACGGCAGGCCGACACACTAACCCCTGCGCCACACCGGCCACATATTTATACGGTGCTTCTTATATAAATAGACTATCGACCATTTGATTACTATACGTATATGTCTACACGGTCCGGGCATGGGTCTATGGACTCGTCTGATCAAGAATATATCTACTCCATAGTGTCAGAGAAGTTTACTTCTTATTTTTACACACATTTTCACAAACCCATTATACTCTTTGTACCTTTGGTAAGGAGTATAAAAAGACATCCCTTTTTATGTGAGATGTTAAAAATGGTACTTTTTATTTAATTGTGCTTTCTTTTATTTAACGCCATGGAACGCACCAACTCCTCTTCTCTTACCACATTTCCCTTTTTAATCCACCGCATCGCAATAGGCCATAAAGTCTTTGGGTGCTCTCGGCCTCAGCCGAGTAGCTCTTCTTCCTCAGCCGAACTTCTTCTTTACATATCTGATGTCTGCAGCTTCCGTATATAACAGAGTTTAAGAACGCTTTGATTTGTACCAAACGGAAAATTGTACCAAACGGACAATCCGTTTTGTACCAAACAATAGCGTGGACAAAACAGATCTCCTCGATGGAAACGGGCTCGCCTCGTCAAAATTTTCATTTCGTAAAGTTTTCCACCAAAAATACATTCGATTCCTGCTCCGTATTTATTTGTTGTTCGAATAAATTCAAATTAGACAAGTTTTAAAATGATAGGTAAGTCGTTGACGAAATTTTGATTAGGTGTACGTAATATTTGTGTAAACTTCGAAGGCTTTTCGAAGAGGTTAAGACTCCAATTAAAATTTTGTACACCCTAAAAGCATATATGATAGTATCTGTTAAGTTTCACATAGTACCTTATCGGCGTACACCCTAATAATATGACAGTAATTTAACAACTGTAGAATAGTAGGGTTACTATTTAAGCTGCCAGGTTACCATACTACTTGAGCTCGTTATCAACCCAGGGCATATGAGGGAACCCCACCAAACCCCATTCACCAATTTTGGTTCTGAATATCAACGCATTAAACAAATTTCTATTATATATAAAAAATGTTTACTTACTCTTTGGGTACCGTACCCGTCTTTGTACGTCGTAAGTTGCTGACAAAAAAGTAACGTAAAAAGATGTAACAATAAAAATGATAAAAAAAAAACTCTCAAAACGAAAAAGAATCTGCCTAAACACAGGCAC
This sequence comes from Lordiphosa magnipectinata, assembly GCA_037044535.1. NCBI lineage: Eukaryota > Metazoa > Arthropoda > Insecta > Diptera > Drosophilidae > Lordiphosa > Lordiphosa magnipectinata. The sequence goes on from JBAMBO010004113.1 coordinate 304,916, forward strand.
TAAAAATTTCTTGAGTATCGCATAAATTATGCCACTAGTAATTCTCAAGCTCGTATTCAGTTGAAGTGCAATATAAAATGAAATTTGATAAATCAATCATTTTCGCGGTTTACTGCCGGTACAGATAATCCTTGCAGCAAATACATTCAAAAAGTTATACTATTTTTGCGGTTAGATTTACTGTGGGTACAGGTAATTGCTGCAAAAACATACTATGAGATGGAAAAATCACGCGACAGTTAATCATAATTGAATTAAGTTTACTATTATTACCCTACTGTCGGTAAATGCAACAACAAAATACGTGCTAAAATAAACATGGAAGCTTGCAATTTCTTCGTTATATTTAACTGTTAGCAAAGTTACCAAACAACAACAATTAAATATGTATAAAAAAATTGAGAAAAGTTTCTGTCAGAGTAGTTAGTTTTACCCACCAGATTTTTTTGTGTGTATATGGAAAAACACCATTTTATAAGTAAAGGAAACGATGCGTGAGTTTTACTTGGAGCTGGTTCTGAAAATTGGTGTAAACTCGGATTTGATTCAGTTTAAAATATAATGCTATGCAAGGAGCTGTGTAAGAGGCCACCTTATGAGTGGTCTGTAAAATGCTTCAAAATATAGAGACGCAACTGATCTCAGAGAATTCAAAAACAAATTATATTTTCGTGATTTTCGTGTTAATATTTCCATGATGAGTGGGGAAGGCAAAGAAGATGGTTAAAGCGATAATTTCATTTCTTTCATCTTTATGAGCCCGCATAAATAATACGCGGAGTGGGAGAACTGAATTATTTAAGATATTTTCGAAATTCTGAAGCTATAAATTAATGCTCACACAAGGTGCTACGAGTTAGAATTCAGCGTTTTTTATTTTAGCTTAGCTTAATTTTTCTATACTTATAATACTTCTTACTTATGAAGAAATGTTTCCATTATTTACTTTTCAATTTTAATTATAAGATTCAAATTGGATCCTTGTTCCTGTGATTGGATCCTGACTTGTCAAAGAAAATCCTGAAGTTCTAATTGTGCTCCGTCGTTTAAAGATGATCCCAACTCCATCTTGGCTGGAGTAATTGAGTTGTAGGCAGGAAGAACGTGGACGTTATGGCGGAATAAAGAGTCGCGTAATATCTCATACTTTTCCTTAGATAGTCCCAAATGCATTAATAACCCAAATGCTTCCTGAGACGTGTATTGAGTGGGTAAGAGATGTGATGGCATAATCGTTGTTTTTCTACAGGTTGAACCCTCCTCCTTCATCGATTTAGTCTGTTCTTCTGATGACTTTTCAAAGCAAGTAAAATTACTTAACCAGGCTGCATTCTTTAGGAGGAAGTTATCCTTGGTACGATGAACTTTTTGCCATCTACTTTTCATACTACTATATTTTCTTTGTGCTTTTCTTTTCAATTCTCCAGGATCCGTCAAAGTTTCTGGTGAAAGACTTAATTCTTGTATAATAGCCAATTCAAATTCACGTTCATTTTTTGAGCTTCTCCACAACTCGAATAAAATTGCATTTTGTATAGACATGGACATTATTACAGATTTGTTTGTGACAATACAGCTGTTTGTTCTCCGTCGCGGAAGTGTGACCAACTATCAATAATGTATAGATTAGCGTCGAACTGGAACGGTGGAATTGGAGCAAACCATATACGAATTTTAATTTTCTCATTTACCGTTAAAGCAGGCCGTTTGTTGTGCTCGACGAAATATTCGTCGTTAGTGGAGGTGTTCGTGACAGATTTTTGTGTTCGACTTTTTGTTATTTTTTTAATTTTGCACCATGATCTTTAGTGTTTCGTGGCGGAGCGAACCAGTTTTCTGCATTTCCTGTTCCCTAAGGTCACACTGGAAAATTTTTTGTTTTCCACGCGCACGTTGATTTTATTTAATTTATTTTTATAACATGAGCTCAAGCCTCACAGATAAAGTCGCCCATGACAACTTACGGGAGATGAAATGCGAATTTAATCCCTTATCCCGCTGCGATGGTTCTGTCATGTATAGTCAGGGTGGGTAAAGCCTTTTGCGGAAACACACACACACACGAAGAAACCGGCTATAATTTGTAGTTTGGGTCTTTACAGGAGCAACAGTTGTTGCTGTTGTATGAATAAAGAGAATGGTAATAAAAAATAGTAGATGTTGATATTAGGAACCCAAGTCCAAATCGAGGAAGGTGGCTGCCTCAGTGAGATGGGTCCCTAGTGTGGTGGGTTAAGAGGGCAGTTAAAAAGGTGCGCTGCAACAGTTATTGTTTCTGTGCTCGGCCCTATTAAAGTAAAAGCACCAGAATCTGAGCATAGACGGCAGTTACCTGGAATGCAACTATAGACCCAAGGCTGTTTTGCTACAGGTAAAGGAGCGCATACGAGATGCTGCCATACGAGATGTCTTGGAATTTTCCCTGCTGGCAGAGACATATCCCCGTTCTAAGATGTCTGTGCAGGTTCAAGAGCTGGAGGATCGTGGCAGTGTAAGCTTTTGGTGAGAAAGATGTAGAAACTCTTGTGAATCATATCATATTTCAGGTGATAGGTGGCCTGCCCTTAAAATATGGTTTCGCTGCCGTCCACTGCATTATCAATGAAGAGAAAGAGTATGTGCTGGATCCGGTTCAGAGTGAATTACATCAGCGTGTCAGCTTCACCTTTGGGTTTGACTCCATTGAGGGAAATCAGCTGCTGGTGCAGACAAAAGGCTCCTTTAAGATAGCCCAGTTTAATGATATAGACTGTGTGATACATAAGACTAGACATAACAAACTTGTTTATTAAATGTTCTTTTAAGATCACCCATCTCTGTGATAGCTGGAAATTGTACTTAATTCTAAGGGTTTGCCCTTCAGCACCTGAGAGTTGGACTCCTCAATTAAAGCCACCACAAAATCACCCACTTTCATGGGTCTCAGTTGTTCATGTTCATACAATTCCTTCGCGGGCACAATCACCTTAATGTTGGCATCATTACGACCAAACCAGTGATGTTCGGAACGCTTGCTCTTCCCTTCGATGAGTATGAGTTGCTCCTGGCCCACAAATTGCTGATGCAGCTGTGTGGCTCCCTCCCGAAATGCATGGACCATGCGTTGCAATCGTGCAGTCTTTACCGCCAGCGGCACATCATCCACATAGCGTCTGTGGGCTGTGGTCTTTTCTCGCATGCTGTAGGCAAAGAGATAAGCCACATTGTAGCGCACTTGTTGGATCAAAGAGATTGTATCTTCAAATTCAGCTTCTGTTTCGCCACAAAAGCCGCAAATAAAGTCACTGGACAAGCCCACTTGCGGCACTATGTCACGTATATGCTGCACCAGCTCCAAATAGGCCTCTCGTGTATAACCCCTTCGCATTCGTGTCAAAACGTCAGAGTTGCCGGACTGGGCAGGCAGATGCAGCTGCTTACAAACATTTGGATAGTCACGTATAGCCCTGAGGACATCATCGGAAAAGTCTTTGGGATGGGGCGAAGTGAAACGTATTCTCATCTCTGGCACAGCCTCGGCCACACTTTGCAGGAGCACTGAGAACGGAAGTCCTCCAGTTTTTGGCTTGTACACGGTCTTAAAACCAGGAACCTGGCTGGCATCGAACACAATATCTGCACTACGATCTCTGTAGGAATTGACATTCTGTCCCAGCAATGTCACCTCCTTTACTCCTTGCTCCTGCAAGGCTTGCACCTCTTTGACAATCGAAACCAGTGGACGCGATCTTTCACGTCCACGTGTAAAGGGCACTATGCAATAGGTACACATGTTGTCACATCCCCTCATAATGGACACAAAGGCTGTGGGTGATTCCGAGTTTAATCTTACGGGCATCACATCCGCATAGGTCTCGTCCAGCGAAAGCAGCACATTGATGGCCGAATTGCCATAATGTCGCGCAACGGCCAGCAATCTAGGCAGATCCTTATAGCTATCCGGACCAGCAATCACATCTACGCACTGCTCTTGCTCCAGCAGACGCTCTTTGAGGCGCTCGGCCATGCAACCCAAGAGAGTCAATTGCAGGGGTGAACCCCGTCTCCCGCCACGTTTCTCCTTTAAAGCACGCAAATGCCTCAAACGGTTCCAGATCTTTTGCTCGGCTCCATCGCGCACTGCACAGGTGACTAGCATGATGACATCAGCCTCAGCCTGGTCCTGACATCGCTGATACCCATTCTTTTGGAGTATGGACCAAACTACCTCCGTGTCGTTGGAATTCATTTGACAACCGTAGACCTCGAAATGAACTTTCCGTCCCCTACCATTGAAGTCGATGGCATTTAAGTAGGGTACGCTGGAGTTTAGAATTTGATCGGATTCCGATTCCTGATTCAACTTAAGCTGGGTAGCTGGTTTTGCTGTAAAGAAGTCCTGAAGACCCGGTCCCCGTCGAATGCGTTGCAAAAAGGTTTCACGTGTGGGCGGATTGGGTGATGATGCAGAGGAGCTCGCACTGGCTGCCGCCTGGCTTTGTTTCCGCCAATGCTGACGCAGATAGCTGACTACTTGCCAGCGCGGTTTCATGGCCGGTTTGGACGAATTAATTTAATTCTATTCAAATTATGCAATTCGGTGCGTTGCAGTGTGACCAGCTGTGACAAAAGTCCGGCACTACGTACGACCAAAGAACATGTATACATAGATGATGCGACATCTCGTAAAAAAATGTTAATTTTCGTGTAGGTTATTCTTGATACGTGGGAACTTCAAAGAAGAGGGTTAAGCGTAATTTTTATGCGTCCGCTCGAGGGTCGAAACACAGTTTCCGTGCGAAATGGTTTGTATAAGATGTCGCTTCTATGTATTGATATTCTTTGGTTCGACGCAGAGTGGGCCATCTGAATTATTAATAATTTGTTTGAAGTTAAAATTAATGCTCAAACACGGTGCTGCAAATACAGGGTGCAATAATATACGTTACCAAAGCTAGATTTCATGATTGGTCCAAAACTAAAAATATCCAAAGCAAATCATTTTTTACGTTATTCATTTTAGCTGTGAAAACTTAATTTTTATTTACACACTTAATAATAAATTTTAAAAATGTTTTCATTAAATAGTTATAAATTATAATTATAAGATTCAAATTCGATCCTTGTTCTGACATGTCAAGGAAAATCCTCAAGATTTACTCGTGCCCAATCAGTTAAAGATGATTCCGAATTCATTTTGGCTGGTGTGATTTTGTTGTAGCCAGGAAGAACATGGACGTTATGGCGGAATAAAGAGTCACGTAATATCTCATACTTTTCCTTAGATAGTCCCAAATGCATTAATAACCCGAATGCTTCCTGAGACGTGTATTGAGTGGGTAAGAGATGTGATGGCACACCCGTTGTTTTTCTAGGTGTTGAACCCTCCTTCATCGATTTAGTCTGTTCTTCTGATGACTTTTCAAAGCAAGTAAAATTACTTAACCAAGCGGTATTCTTTAGGCGGAAGTGATTCTTGTTACGATGAACTTTTTGCCATCTACTTTTCATATTACTATATTTTCTTTGTGCTTTTCTTTTCAATTCTCCAGGATCCATCAAAGTTTCTGGTGAGAGACCTAATTCTTGTATAATAGCCAATTCAAATTCACGTTCATTTTTTGAGCTTCTCCACAACTCAAATAAAATTGCATTTTGTATAGACATGGACATTATTACAGATTTGTTTGTGACAATACAGCTGTTTGTTCTCCGTCGCGGAAGTGTGACCAGCTTTCAACACTACTGTACGTTAGCGTCGAGATGAAACGGTGGACTTGTAACAAATTACATATAGGCATTTCCACCAAAAGGTCCACCAAGCCCAACAAATAAAAAGAGGTTAAGAAACACTCTGTTTTATCAAATTTTCAAGGGGAAACAATTAAATTTAACTAATGTAAGCCAATCTTACATTTAATCATAACCCACTTCGAAATATTCGGTTTCACGGTTGCGCTAGCGCGAATTTTCTAATTTCGACATAAATATTGCACATTTTTTTTGATAAAAGTGCCTATTGACTGCACTTACTTTTGCTATCTAAAATCTTTCTGAGGGTACAAACGGTTATAAAAGAATGCATAAGAAATTATGAGAAACTATGTGATTGCAATTAATCGTAAGTTTTTGCTTCGCATTATAAAGAAACCACATAAATAAAATGATGGAAAAAAGTGTCGCGTACGCAATGTCACGTATCAAATCATATTTTATTTTGAAATAAAAAAAGTAAAGAACATTTTTCGATCAAATAAATTCTAATATACAGATAAATTATTCAACAACATTTTAAAATTAGTTGCACTAAATGGTTATGGCAGATCTCGCTGAGTTTTGCTTTTATAATAGGCATGCATACATATCGTCACACTTTTCACACGCATACAAGCAAAATTTGCGTGCGCCGCATTCGTGTTCTATAAATAGCTTTCAATGCTTATAGCGTACGTGTGATTTTGTGCAGTCGGCCGCGGCAGAGTCCTATGCACACGCAGGCAGCGCTCTGCCTCGTGTGCATTAGAACGTCGCGACGCGCCCATCTCTGTTTTATATTGATGGCCCAAAAACACCACTTCCATTTCTTGTCGCTTGCGAATCACTTTTTGATTGGCTTTATCTTGGAACCAGCACTAGGAGTACTCTACTTTTTTCCCACTAAATAAAGTGCTTCGAAAGTGCTAAAAGTTAAAGTAACAAAAGAAAATAAAATTATATTAATATGATTTCTATTCCACTTTAAATGCGATCGACTGTCGCGTTCAACATCATGGAAATACCCATATGGGCATTTCCATAGCTACGAACGTGACAATCGTACGAATTTTTTGCCTTTACTATCAAGAAAAACAGAAAAATTTTACAGTACATTTCCGCATATTGATTTTTGGATAGCACTTGAGTAGCACTTTATTTAATGTGAAAGCTGAGAGTTGTAGACAGTAAGGTACCAAGATACACGCAGACAAAAAGGCATACGCAACGTGTCAGAATACGGAAGTGCGTTTTGTCTGCTCTCACAAAAAAGCAAAACTCGGGGGAAGCGTCCGAGTTTTTTAATGCAACTAACTTTAATATGATCTGCAATGTTGTAACTATATATTTATAGCTGATTCGGTCATAAATTGATTTAGCTTTTTTTATATTTGAATCATTATGATACGCAACGTGACATACGTTACGTGACAAGCCTTTCTCTAACGCCGTACTTTGATGCTTTTCAATAATTTATTGCACATTAAACAACATAAAAATGTTGATTCAGGAACTGATATTAATATACATTAAATTTGTGGTTGACCTGTCTGTGTAAATGCCCTTATTTTCAATTTCTCAGTTATCCTTAAACTATTTAAAGCAGAAAATGTTAAAATAAAAAAAACAGAAACGTTTCTTTAAATATTTCAGGGGAAGGACCATTTGCTCTCTTTCGGGACAAATTGGCTGCAAAAATGTAACAATAAATTCAATATTAAGGTGTGTTTGCAAAAAGAAAAACCAATCGAAAGTTTTACTGTTTACTGTTCCCAATTCCGATCAAATCAGTAACTTTTTTTTTCGATCTCGGTTTCGAAATCGACTTAATCAACAGCTGATGATTTTATAATTTGCATATATACAAAGCTCTTATTTACTCTATAAATCCATTTAATTTCAATTACCGAATTTTAAAATAACATTTGAATATGTCGTATCAAATATGGTTTAATATAGCGAAATAAAATAGAAACAGTGTTGTCCGAATACTTTAATTCATAAGAAGCAATCCTAGCAGCTATCAATTTAAGGTTGAAATCGACTAAAACAAAGTGGTATTCAGAAGCTGCCATTATCTCAAAAAAATTTTATTTGCTTATTCCTTCGATTAATTTCGTTATTATACAATGCTTTGATTTTGGATGAAGTCCAGAAATATCGTGGTCACCGCAAAGCGCCTATTTTGAGTGGAGCTCCTGGAGATCATCTGTAGCAGCTTTTAATATTATAATTTTTTCAAATAAAAAATGTTCAAATACAGTTAAAATTTTCCTTAATATGTGTAAAAATTTTTACATTAATAAATTTATAGGTTAATCTGTAAAAATTTTTCAATATTGTTCTGCTTAACTGTATGTAACCCCTTAATTTTTGTTGACAAAATGGTACATGGATCGATTTTTATAAAAATTGTTTGGACTATTTGCAAGACTTTTAGATTTGAATACTCTTGAATATGTCTTCTACACGCCTATATATCAGGTATAGTTCCAGAATCTCTGCGAGGGCAGATATTCCTTCTAATGTGGGTGATATTTTTAATTCCTGGTTTGTTCAAATCAACTTTAATGTTAACTAGGTTCGCCCAGTGGTCGAAATTCGACCATCGAATAAATTAACGCTATTTTATATATTTTTTTTAGATACAATATATATTTGAAGAAAGTTTATTAGTTCTAAGGAAAACAGAATGATTTAAATTTAAAGTAAGTACATTAACGATGTGCGCATAACACCTCAATGAAAACAATATTCTTTTTTTTTTTGGCATTCTTCAACATTCGTTGTTTTACTATGCTAAAAAGGGGATGGGATTTCCTTAGCGTATTAATTCAATTAACATGACTTAACAGCTATAAAACAATAAATAATGGCATTAACATTTTCTTTTGGTATTCGTCAACTCTTAATATTGTGTTAATTGTTAATGGGTTTTACTATGCTAAAAAGGGAGACGAACATTTGTATGGGATTTCCTTAGCGTATTAATATATAAATAAAAAGAATAGTTGATGCTCATCTTAACAATTTATAAATGCAATTTGTTTATTTATTTACGATTAACCAACAAATTTTAGATTTGTTGCATACTCCACATCCACCGTTCCAATTTAACGCAAAGCAAGCGACACTAACTTGACGCACATACGCTAGCATCTTGACATACATATGTATATCGTATATACAAAATTGCACGCAAAATGCATGTACCAATCCAAGCTAAGGTTATACAATTTTCCCGCCATTCTCATTTAAAATCCTTTAATAAACTTAAAGCTCGCCCTCCAGGTAACACCGATTAATGTGCCCGTCTACGAATTACCGGAATACATATGCGTTGAGAATCGCAGGATAAGCAAACAGTTTGCTATGGATCACAACATCCAAATTACACAAAAGCCAGCCAAAAGCTTGGCCAACTTGGAGAACACCCGTCCCGCAGCCGGCAATGTAAATCCTAAATCCAAATTGGTAGACTGTTCCACCATGACCGTAATGACCATGGACATGGGCCACCACGCGAACTTACCTAGTCGTGAGCGTTCGGTTCAGACAAATCGCCGCGTTACCTCAGATATGGCTGTCCAATGTAACTTGCAAGACCACTGGGAAAAGTGGGCAGAGGCCACGCCAAGTTCCGACGTAGATACCACCAAAATGGAGTCAAAATTTCTCACATTTGTGAGTGAAAACACTAGCATGTACCCGAATGGGATGCTGGAGTGTCTGATCTGCGGCGAAGTGGCAATGGCACTGGTGGAGCATCAGAATCACATGGACATACATTTTGGACCCCCTGGGCTGTGTCCAGCATGCGGCCAGCAAATAGATCATCAGCGTATGCAGCGTTCCCACAACTTGGTTTGTCCCGAACGTCTCCGCTGCAGAGCGGTGATGAAGTTCAAGTGCCCGCATTTGCAATGTCATGTGGTATCCGCCACGGAGACGCAGCTACAGGATCATATGTTTAAACATCTTTGGGTACCGGCCTATCGCTGTCGTAAGTGTCGTGTCCAATTTAAAACTTCTCTAGCCTTCCTAATGCATCGGCTAAGTCGGATGGGCTGTCGCAAAGCCAAACCTTTGTGTCTCTATCGCAATCATGACGAGCCATTGCTAAGGAAGACGCACAGCAAACGTTGCACTGTGTGCCTAAAACGTTTCAGCAGCGACCGTGTGGTGTCCAAACATCGCAGACACTGCATCCAGACGCATCACGGGCGCTTGGAGCGACTGCTCAAGAAACGCAATCGCAAACGCGATCAAGGAAGTTCAAGTTAAAGAGGAGTCTACTTTTCCAGATTTCTTAAATTTGATTTATTTATATAAATTTAATAACGAATAAAAGTGGGCCCCCATTTAGGACGCCGCTTTCTGCACGCCATGCGCCTTTTTTAATCCCTTAAACAGTTGCAATTTTTCCAGGTTGAGTTCCTTGAGCGTCTGCACTGCCAGTTCCAGTTGCACCTTCTTCAGGGCATGCTCACTGCCTATGTATTGCTCTATAAACTTCAAACTAATCTCATCGGCAGCAAAATCATGTTCAGTTTTGCCTATGGCAGTTTGGATCTCCTGTTGTATGCCTTCACGCTCCCGCTCCTCCATGCTTTTGAGGCCACTGCGCAGCTCGGCCAACGCTTTCTCAGAGGGTGATGCCTGCAACTCTTCCAACTGAGCCAAGACCCCTTTGTAATCAATAGATACACCATGGATCTTATAGCTTAGAGCTATCAGCTCTACCGCATTATGCAGATAATCCCTGCGGATCATATCATAAAGCAGATCGTCGATGCAACGGTGCCAGGCATAGAAAAATGCCATTGGTCCAAAGTGTCGAGTGGAGCGCAACAAATCAAACTGCTTTGACTCGTTCATATGCTCAAAGACTCTGCCGGAGATGTGATGGTACTCTTGCTCATAGGGCTCATACTGCACCGTTAGTCTGTCCAGGATGAACTCATATTTTTGGCTGTCCAGGCAGTCCTTTAGAAGTTGCTCATCGCTGAACATGCGGGGTGTGTAGGATTTACGTCCATCCAGAGGGAAATACAACTGATTCATCCTTTTGGTGGTGTCCAGTGTGGCATGTGCTAGAGTGCCATCCGTGTCCCGGACCACTACTTTGCGTTCCGATTGGCGCAGACCAAAAGTAATGTCCGTAAATACATATTTAGTGCTGGCAAAGTCCTGCAAGGCGGCGTCCGTCGAGATGAGTCGCTCCGTGTCCTGCTTGATTTTAACTACCGGCGGCATTAGGAGCAGATGATTCGCCTTCTCGATAATGCGTACAAACTCCTTTTCCAGCTGAGCTGCGGTCACGAACTTGGTCTCAGTGCTATTATCTGGGACAGTACGTTTGCGGAAGACCTTTTCCAACTGCAGTTGCGTCATGGACTGGAGCAACCGCTGGGTTTCGGCATCGGTGAACAGCGGCTGGGGATCCTGGTCGTATAGCAGTGTGGGACTCTTGGTGGCTGAGGCTGACAGCTGCCGTAGGCTTGGCCTAAAACCATGGAGACCATTTAGACTACGTATGTGCCGAAATAAGGACATTTTAATTGAATATCAGGAATCTGCTAAGCACGCACGAATAGTCGCAAGGTTGCCACTTGATGCTTATATGACGTTTTACAACACTGTCTAACCACCGTTCACACTGAGGTATAAATAAAATCTTTGGATTTACAGGCCCAAAGGGTCTGTGCTATAAAATAAAAAAATAATAGCTTGATATTTCAAAAGGATTACATACAGTCGATCTTCCAAATAGCGAATCTCAAGGGGACAATAAAAAACTTCGCTATAATGAAAATTCGTTACATACAGCGGTGTCACAGAAATCTCTTCCAACCAAATTCCAACCCAAAACCAATTCTCGGTGTCACAGAAATCTCTTCCGGTTGGTTTCAAATCTCTCTTGTTTTGTCAGGAGAATTAGCAAAATTCTGCTTTAAGTTACATTGGGGCACAGTGCGCCACATTTCAGGGTAACAGTGGCACAGCGCAATGTGAACGGCCAATGCCTTGTCACAGAAATCGTGTGTCACAAATACGAGTACTTTTCAATGTGAACACAAGTACTCGTTTGGCGTCACATCAATAAATATTATACGTATTCTAATATATTCATAAAATACATAAGAACACTACTTAAAACATGACTAGAGAAATATTAATTTGACTCATATCAAGTTAACAATGTAAATTAAAAGTTATTGAATACCTAAAATAACCATTGTTATTAGTATTATTTCAAAACAAAAGAAAATTTCTTTATAAACTCATCAATAAAAAGCGCAATCAAATTCAATGTCCCAAGGGCGATATACTAAAGCAATCTAAATCTATTGACAGGGACAAGGGTCAAAATGATCCAAAATATCCAAGAAGGAGAAGATTACTGGAGCTGTAAAATCTCAGCTGTACGAATACGATATTTGGAAGAGTGCATTTTTGGTTTGTTAATTTTTTTGTTTTTGATATCGGCGAGAAATGATTTAAAAAAAATTAGAAATAGAAATAAATTGGCAGGCTGCGCATATTAATAATTATAATATTAATTAATTAATATTATTACTCTATGGGCTAGAACTATACAAAAAGCACTAAAAAATACAAAAAAAAAAATGTAAATGTAAAAATGTAAGTTAACAGAGCTATCGATAACAATCTTATTGATATGCACCTCAGGCGATCAAATTCAATTCAAAAATTTTATTTATTTCTAAGTACTTTTCAATGTGAACACAAGTACTGGCAAGTGGCACGTTTGCGCCCACAATTAATTGATCAGCTGATTTAATGAGTTAGCTCAAAATTAGCTCATTTAAACTATTTTGACTGTGCCAAGCCAATCGCGCATGTTGATTTTCCTGGCACATTGCGATAACTTTGTTTTGTTATTTTCGACTTAAAAATTTTGATAAAGGTAAATATGCGTAATTTTTAGTGCTTTCTTGTATTTATTTAATTGTAATTAAATTACATTTCTTAGCTGCAAGAAATGAATTCGCGAAAGGCAACAGATCTAGTGGCGTGTACTGTTATTGCGTTGTGGGTGCTGGACGAAGATGAAGATGATGATGAACGAACCCAAGCCAAGGTCGACAAAATTAATTTGACTCGAAGGGAAGAAGGCATGTTTGCCAAGTTGAATGCAGAGTTGCGAAGTATTCCGCAGAAATTTAAAAATTATGTGCGCATGGACGCAGCCACTTATCAGAAAGCAGACGACAAATTTTCGTGAGGCCATTTCACCTGGCGAAAGATTAGATTAGCAGTGACACTTCGCTATTTGGCTTCAGGATCCAGCATGATCCATCTCTTACGAATGTCAAAGGCAACAATATCTGGAATCATTCCGGAAACATGCGATGCAATATATGAAGTATTGAAAGACGAGTACTTAAAGGTAATTGATTATGTTTATTTATTGGAGAAGAATGGAGTGCAAAGCAACCTCGTTGATCATGAGGTGGATGGAGAGCTTATACCGACAATATGGCGTGAGTCGACAACAGATTGTTCGTTATCAAGGATAAATGCTGGCCGTCCCAGCGAGTCTGCAACCAAAATTCGTATGCGTTTTATGAAATATTTTTCCACTGAACATGGTGCAGTTCCATGGCAAAATAAAAAGATTTTTAAATAAATTAATAATTTAAATATATTACTAAAGATGCAGTTCTGTCCTTGCTTTGAATTGTCATTACTGGCTGAAGAAATGACATAGCAGTAAAATATGAAAAGGTTGGTTTCTTTTCCGACCCACTCTGGCCGCTATTCACAATCTTGTTTGCCTTCAAAGCAGTCTACAAAAATATCAATAAAAATTCAATTATTCTTTTGTGGATTGTTCTTCTTATTACTTTTGCACAAACTTTGTATTGTATTGTGGATCTGGGTCAGTGCTCATGAACCCGCCCAATGCTCACTTTTGTGCACAATGTGAGCAATGTGACCACTGTGACGACAACAAGAAGCGTTCACATCAAAAGTGTGACGCTATGTAAACCTAGCCTAAGAGTCAGTTCTCGGTGTTTGCCTAATTGATGCATGCTTTGTATTTGTATCGACTGTATTTCGACCTCGATTGGAGCTTGAGTTAGCGATTGCAGTTTTTGGTTTGGAGTTGTCAAAACAAAATTCATCAATTCAGTCTTGTTAGAGAGTGTTTGGAGCTATTTTGAGGAAAATGTCAATTTACTTACTGGCCAGATGCTACTAACGGACAATTGATTTGAATTTTTGTTGGTGTGACCGCATATTTTGAAGAAAAAAACCTCGAAATGGCTCGATACCAGTGTTTTTTTTCGATTCTTTGAATAATTTTACAGCACTTCATCGTTTCCACTTTTACGCCCGATTTTTTAAACATACCCCAGGGCAACAAAAAGTTGGTAATTTATTTCCTATGTGATTTGTTGTTATGTCGTAAAGTTTTGGAGGTTACGCTTTTTGATTTACGCTTTTACAAGAGCTGGTGAATACCCTATCTGAGTTTGAAATCTGAAAACCACAATTAGATCCGAGCAAAAAGGCCTATACGGGCATGGAAAGTAACGAGAAGTTTCATACAAAAATTGAGGGAAGAAGAAGCAGAAGTTACGATTTTGTCACTTGAACTTTTTGCAAGTACGAAGCTAAGAATTTGAATGTTACGCTCAAAAAAATAATATAAAAGCCATGGCAGAAAAGCAAAACCGAAAGAGTCGTTTGGAAATGTTTTCGCGTCAAGAATAAATTTCTTTAATTTTGGCGGTGAAAGAGCGGGATGTCATTTGGTATCGAAATCATTCGGACTTAAACTTTGTAAACAAGACTTGGGGAGAAGTGACCGAGATTTTACAAAAAATCATCTTGGCATCAAAACAAAATACAGATGGTCGACCAGTGTGCTCCTCCGCCAATTAAACTAAAAATACCACAAACTTAATTCTGGTCACAATACTCTTACATTCCAACAAATGACGAAGTTAGCTAAATTACCTACGTCGGATGTCCGTATAGGGCTAAAACAACATTACTTGGAACAGGGTATTTTGATGTCGGGTTACTTGACTGCAGCACTCTTACTTGTTTATTATTATAGTGTTTGGGTTTTCTTAATAAAAACGAGAGCGTAAGTTCAAGTCGGCTCTAACCGACTTCGAAATACCTGTTGAATAGCCTTCCTGTGTGTCTGAGGCATGACAGCCGAAAAGTATGCAACATTTTTTTAACTCGGCTATTTATCATCCGATCTTGATGAAATTGGAGGGCTTATAGATGTTGCGAATATTAATGTAAGTTTTAAATTTGAGATCGGTATCTCAAAAATTGTGGGAGTTATTCAACATTTTTTATTGTGGGGGCGGGGGTGGGCGTGGCAAAAATTTGAAATAAACTTGATCTGCGTGCAGACAATAGGAGTCTACATTTCAAAATTGGTTGCTCTAGCTCTTCTAGTCTCTGAGATCTAGGTATCGACTCGGCTGTTGATACTGATCAAGAATATATATACTTTATATGGTCGGGAATGATTCCTTCTGCCTGTTACATACATTTGCACGACTTTAGTATACCCTTTTACTCTACGAGTAACGGGTATAAAAACGAGAAAGAAAAGCTAACTTCGTCTGTGACGAAGTTTTAACACACTTGAAAAAGGTTAGCGATTTCGACCAAAGCAGATCAGTTTGAAAACATATAATTTTAATAATGACCGAGTTTAGGAACACTAACATTGAAAACAAAAATGAGTTTCTCACAAAAACATATAGCACCGGAACGAAACCGAAACGCTGGTACCTGTACAGAATCGTTTTTTTCACCTTTGCACAGCGCATCGTAGTTTTGGTCACGCGTAGGAGCTTAACCTACAGGATGCTGAAATATTTGCTGGCGGAAGACATCTTCACCATTTGCTCCAGTTGTGCGGCTGCAGATAACGACTTTCTTCTGCACAGGAAGGAGTGGGACTTACTGCGCGAAATTGTACGCATATTAGAACCAGCTGAGGTGGCCACCAACTAAACTTCAAGCCAAAAATCTAGTTTTGGGTGATTTTTATTCCATTTGGTACACTGCAATTTGAAAATATAAAAAAATTCGTCCTCTCTGTCGAAAACGTTTGTTCAAAGAAAAGCGAGGGAAATCCCTTTTTGAAAACAATGCTTTTTTATGTGGCATATTTTTGGACCCTAGGTATAATTATAACGTAACGCTAAGTACTGAGCAAAAAAATTGTACTTGTATCAATCTTTTAATAAATATTTATGCACAAGTTTCGTCGGTTGCTGATCAATCACCGCTTAATGATGAATGTAGTCCTAATACAAGTTCATCTGAAAGCGCCGACGAAGTTGAGGCATATATGATATTATATTACAGGAAAAGAAACTTTTTGATTTGATTTTTATTACTACAATAATAAATACACAAAATGCCGCTCGTTATAATACGTAACATCTCAAAATTGCAAACATTTGTAGCAACAACAATTAAACAAATTAAATTTTTAATTTATTGTGAAATACAATCAGCCAAATTGTACCTCCCGAGTTGCGATCACAAAGGAAATCAACTCAATTTTGTACGAAATAAACACGTTTTAATGGACTGGCGACCCTTTGACCAACGATAGACAACTATCGATCTATGGAACTGGTCGAAGCTTTCCCAATGTGGAATTCAGAACACGATTTTTTTACGTTTTACTTTTCACTTTTGCTGGTCTCAAAGAAATCGAAAGCGTTTGGAAAATGTAAAATTTAAAAATACATTAATGTCGTCTGTAATACTTTGGGATACAAAAAACATCTCAAATTTACCAAAGAGTTACGATCTATTTTTATTTTGTGGGTAGAATATATTTTTCAATGCCAAATTTGCAATTTACTTTTAATTTCACTGGCGAAAAAGCAAAACGTTTGATACCGCAAAAGTCTTTAGTTTTGCGTTTACCAGAACACGAATCAATTCCACTTTCGATAAACTTTTGTGATATAAGGCTGTATATAATTTTACTTTAAATGTGAAACCATTAATTTTTGTGTTGAATCTTGATTCGTTTTATTACACAGGAATAAAATGATCTAGATTTATCTCTGAATTTAACTTGTTCAATATTAAAAATAAGTAGTACTTACCGGTACGTACCGATAAACCGAAATAAAATTCCCGGTACCGTTTCGAAACCGAAATTAATTGAAAACCGAAATAGTACATTAAACCGCGTCAAAGCCTTGTCCAGATGTTTGTAACGCATAGAAGGAAGCATCTCCGACCACATAAAGTATATATATTCTTGTCCGTCTGTTTCTATGCTATCTCCTCCCTCAGTTTTAAAGCTATCTTAACCAAACTTTGCACGAAGTCTTTTGATACAAAGGCCCTGCACATCTGTCGGAACCGGCCGGATCGGATGACTATATCATATTGCTGCCATAGGAACTATCGGCCGAAAAAGTAGATTTAGTTAGAAAACCTGTTACTGATCAGTATTATATGCTACCCCACAATTCTGCCAAGTTTGATCCAAATCGGATCACTGTAGCATATAGCTGCCATAGGAACGATCGGTCAAAAAAGTAGTTCTAGTGAGAAAATCTTTTTTGTTTTCAATGGTAGCGTATTTTTAATTTGCAGTTATGAATATGATCAGTCTGAAAATCTGCAAAATCTGAAAAATATATCGTGTAGCTGCCATATAACAAACTAGCAAGCAAATGGTCAAAGTAATGGCGCCATCTATTGCTGAGTTTGGGAAATAACTCAGCAAAGAATGTTCGACAAAAATCATTTAAGTCCTTAGGTTATATCACAATGTGACTGTTTTAGTGACCTTTGGATTATCAATCATAGAATTTTTTAGCAGGCTCTAGGTCAATAAGCACAACACACATACAAAGCTTCTGTGACTTGGCGTTTGTTACTGTTGTCGGATTTTTTGCTACAAGTCTGACTTGGAATTCCCAAGCGGTCATAGCAGTTCTGGCATGAGGTAGCCTCTGCCAACTCATTGAAGTTGGGCAAAAGATCGCTGATGTTTCAACTGTGGAAGTTCATGAAATAGCTATACGATCAACCAGCCACCTTTGTGGTGTTGTGCGTGTCTTGTTTTAGAAACGTTGTGAAGAAAATCATAACTTATTGACCTAGAGCCTGCTAAAAACTTCTATTCTTAATTTAATATTATACAATCGGCAAGGGTATATAAACCGAAGTTAGCTTTCCCCTTTTTTTTTATACAACTTTTTTCTATATTGGAAATCTAATTTCGGTAACGTATAGTAAAGCACCCTGTATTCGCAGCACCCTGTTCGAACATTTATTTTGAAGCTTATAAGCTTGAATATCTTCTGTAATTCAAAAGTAATGATTTTCAATTACCTACTCAAATAAAAACAGTTAGTAACGCAACGCATTTTGGGGTCAAACTAAAAGAATTTTTAAAAGGAAACAAAACAAATTTTAACAACAAACAATAACATTTAATTACACAAATCATAAAAAAATAATAAACAAATCTGTCTTGCTTTATATGTATTAGGGTAAGAAGAAGAGGGAATAATATTTTAAATACTATGATCTTTTTTTTTGTATGTGACTAGTGCATTAATGTAAACGGTTATCCTTGTAGCACTAGGAACTATGAAATTATTAAATACAATAAAAATGGAGCACTTTAAAAAAAAAAATTTTTTTTTAAATAAAATTCCACAAAGACGAATGCGAATGTAATTGTTCTTTTCATTGATTATTGAGATCTTTAAAGTACAAATTTTTGTTAATAAATAACAGCATGTCCAAATTTTTGGATTTTAAGGAAACCCGTCTTTCACTTATGATGCTTCCAGCTTTTCGGAATATTCTTTCAAATTCTGTTGATGTGGCAGGCACGCAAAAAAACGTGTGGCACACGATTTTAAAGGTGTATCGATTGGAAAGCACTGAAATTAAATATATATATGTACATACATACGCATTTCATATTAAATTTCATGTGCAACATTAATTAATTTACTCACCTTCCAGTATTGCAATGGGTCACTATCTTGGGCAAGGTATACTTAAATAGGTAGCCGCACTCGCTCTCTCACAGCTTCTTATAAAAATACAAAAGAGAGCGAACTAAGAAGCAGAACACAAAAAATTCGTCCGCGGAGATGCGTCGCTCGCAACGGTTGTTTACACATGGAGCAATGAGTATTAGAGATAAAATGTGCGCTGCCTCTCAATTTTGACTGGCTTAAGCGATGTTGCCTTATAAACATTGCTTAGATACTTTATAGTGCCACTTAGGAAATCACAGTGGTTAGAGCGAGACGGCCACATTCCCAAATGTAGCCAGAGAGCGTAAGTGAGAGCGAACAGCTGACCGAGGCAGTGCAAATTTTATCTCTAATACTCATTGCTCCATGGTTTACAGACTGACATTTAAGAAGCAAGCAAAGAGAGCGAGAGAGCGATTGACAAATAAGAAGCAAGCAAAGAGAGCGAGAGAGCGAGTTCGGCTACCTAGTTAAGTATATCTTGATTTTGGGGAGCATGTAGATTCTCCAAATATTGAAGAATATTAATGATGGCATCTGATCGGTTGTTCCTAGTCTTTGTTGCTATATTCTGCTCCATGAACTGAAACTGGCTGAAACAAAGCGGGTTTTTCAAAAGGTGTTGGCGACTCTGTATTAAGTATTGTGGTGGCTTGTTAAGTATAGCCAGCGCATTTTCCAACATTTTTGAGGCTTCCGAGTAATTGTTTGTTGACCTAAACCCTTATTTCTTAAATCGCGGAAAAAAAAACCATATGCACATTTTGAAGCGTGGTACGTGATGGTAATTTGTACCGGCTATCAAGCTCTTTAACAAATTCAATAAAATCCTGGTCGTTCACTATTGAAAACGGTCGAACCCCAGAAGCTACAAACTTAATCAAGGTGTCGTCAAGTTTTTTTTTGCGAATTGAGCGGTCTAGTAGGTTGAAAATAATCGTATTTTATTCATTGCACAGTGAAACATTTTTAACATACAAATTTTGAAACCAACCAGAGCCACAAAATTTGAAAGGTACTTATGGTAGTTAAAAAACCCTGGCTGGGCTTGGTCTGATTGGCTAAGGTTTTCTTGTAATGGACTCCTAAAGTTTTCAGATTTTTTTTTAAAAATGTTTTGCTTTTCAGGTATATAATTATATTCTATTTGAAATTTTACTTTGCTTGTAGCTCTTAACCAGGCCTACAAAGCACTTATTTGAACCTGCTCAAAAAACTAACGTCTCCTTGCTCACGAAAATGCACAAAAAATTCAACTTTTTATATAGTTTATTTTATCCTGAAAATCGTTACCAATTCAATATAGTATTTATTTCGAGAATGTAGATACGAAAAAAGCAAATAACTTTTTATGAACACAACAATTTTATTATAAATAGATGAAAGCATTATTGCTTGACTATTTATGATTTCATTGCTTTTTGCAGTTCCCAACTGATTAAAGCAATAATTTTAAGAAAGACAGTTGGCAATCATGAATTCTTTAGCGAGAAGCTTACTGAAGATAGAACCGCGAGATTCTTGAAAATGGAAAGGTTTTGAAAGCTGGATTTATTTTGTTATGTTGATGGCTTTTATGTTCTCAAACGTCCATCTAGCCTAAAAAACATAAAAAATTTAACACCAGAATTTAAACGTCCGTTCTTTTGTATTATTCTGATCATCCAGATTAGCTTTTTTTTTTAAGCTGGTTAAACAAAAAGCAAGAACGAATGCCATTTGGTAGGACAGATCTATGTGGACATGCTGAAGAGAAGTGCTACGGTTGCATAAATTTCATAAGTGGGATAAACAAAAAATAAATGTACGTTCCTGGTTCCTATGCTTCCCTTCCACAGCCGCATTTCGATGCAAATCCATCACCAAAATCACAGAGTGCGGATACAGTAACGGTAATGACAGAGCAGACCGATCCCAACGATCCATTGTTTGGGCCAGACGAAGAAGATGATAGACCACAAACTGAAATGGTAACATAGACTGAAATGAACTACATTATCGCCAAGGATTGTCCCAACCCGAATCTTTATTTGTTTTCTAAATAGTTAATTTTACGAGTTTAATTTAATCTTTTATAAGATTCTAGGTCAAAATTATATGAAAGAATTTTCGCATCTTCATTCTCGGAATAAACACTATACTGAATTGATTGCGGTTTTCAAGATAAAAGCAAAACAAGAAAAAGCAACAAAAAAAAAAAAATAATGGAAAAATTGAAAAAATGGATTTTTTTTACATTTTCGTGATTTTAAGCATGAAGACGTAATTTTTTTAGCTGGTCCAAAAAAGTGCTTTGTAGGCCTGGTTAAGAGTTACAAAATTGCTGAAGACAGTAAAGTATAATTTTATAGTTAGTTAGTTAGTTTATGAGATATAGACTTGTAAAACAAAACAATAAAAAAAAAATCTGAAAACTTTACGAGTCCATTACCTGAAAATCTTAGCCAATCAGACCAAACCCAGCCAGTGTTTTTTAACAATCATAAGTACATTTCAAATTTAGTTGGTCTCGTTGGTATCAGAATTTTGTGGTTCACTGTATTATTTTACATCTAAATAAAACTAATCAAATTTCTAATGATTACGATTAGAAATCATTATTTAACAGCTATGGTCTGAATTTCATTTAGATTTCCTTTAGGAAATCTTTCAAGTATCTAGTATATAGAAAATGTAATGTCTCAAATTGCGATATCGATATTTGCCGTGTGAACGTAATGCGAATTAACGATCAAAGACCATTCACAACGCAACGTGCACAACTTGGGTGGTCATTTTAAAAGTAAACGTTTCGTTATTTTTGTATTTATTAAAACGTTACAATTAAATTCTATTACACTTTTGCTTATAAACGAAAGAAACAAATCATCGTCAATTGGTACACTCATCATCATATTTTATACATCAGTTATCTCAATTAAACTTCTATCTCAAAACAACAAAAACGCAAACACCAAAGATTACAACTTATCTAAAAAAAAGGGCGTACAAGTAAAAAATAAAATAAAATGATTTGTTGTAGAATAAAAATCAGTTAATGTCTCTCATTTTCGCCACATTTTTTTTTATGTACAAAACGGAAAATATGTCTTCGATACGAATGGTGGATTTAAGTGGATTGGAGTTTGCGAATGAAGTCCCTTTTTCAATAGAATAGTCAAATGCTGTGCCTGTTGCTGTTGTGCTAAAGTCGCTCCTGTCCTTGTTCCATTTGATGGTTAAATCCTAACTAACTTTTCTCGGGGAAAGAGTAAAACGTGGTAAAAGTCGCTTAAAGTGGTGTATTTCTACCACTTCTTTTTGTGCTCATCCATGGAGACGCCACCAGGGCCCAAGGAAACAATCATGAGCAAACCACCAATGACCGACAGAGTCTGTTGTGGGTGGGAAATCATTAATAACAATTTATGCATTTTCGTTTTCTTGAGCTTACCTGGAAGAAATCGTATTTCAAGAAGTCCCTGAGTGGTTTGTAGGACGGAATAGTCCACCAGGCATTATGATATAGATTTAAAACCGTCAGCAGGGCCACCAGGATCAGAGCAGACAACTTTGTCTTGTAGCCCAGCACCACAAGCACCATCAGAATGGAGCCAATGATATCTTGAATCACCTGCCACACACTCAGCTCGAAGCGGATGAGGGTGATGAACATGAATGCCAACAGAATGCGACCAGCCAATTGCATGAAATTCTTGGGCTTGTTATCACCCATCGATGGCACACCGGCAAATAGACTGCGTCCCTCAATTCTAGCCTCTGCCAGCACGAGTAACAGAGCTCCAATCAAGGCAAAGTTGCGCAGCAAGAACTGGAAATCCCACAAAATGGAATAGGCGACGGTCTACGAGACAAAGGGGACTATTCAAATAATGCTTTAAATATATTCAACTTGGCACTCACCTGCAGCACCACAATAAAGAAGAGCAGGCCCACAGCAATGTCCACCTTGAACCTGGCCATGACCATGCCACAGCCGCCCAGTTGGCCAAAGAGATTGGTCAGCACAAACACGGTGGCCAGGAATTTGCCACAGCCCCAGCTCATGTCCATGTATTCGCGCTGCTCGTTCCATTGGAAATACATGCGTAGGCCATCCTCAAAGAAGGTGGCAATGAGGCAGAGCCGTGCCACCGTGGGCAAGACATTCTTGCCGCGCTTGATAACCTGCACACCGAGAGATAAGCAAACATTGGAATGGGTGCGATAAGAAAGTTACAGCACACACTGGGACTGGGCAGTTGGAGCGTGGCTTCAAGTTTGATTTCAAATTTTGATTTCAAGTTGTCCAAAGACAGTGACGTGTCTCTCTCTGTCTCTCACTCGCTCTTTATTATTATCTCTAGGCGGTTAACGGGTTTTTAGGCCTGGGTTCAGCATTTGAATAACACACACATACACAAGCATGCACACATGCATACACTAACTAATTAGTAGACTATTTTCCTTATTACGGAACTTCTCACACGGGAAGCCGCCACCGCTTACTCTCACCACTTTCACTTGCCACTCTCTCGCAGACGCAACAATTGGGGGAAATATTTTCTAGGCAATTTGGTGCTTCTTAAGCAAATTTCTCGAATTTGTGTCTGGGGCGAGCCACCCCTCTGGCAGCACCCAATTAAAATCACCAAAAGTGGACTGCACTTGAAGTACGAATGAACTTTGCCGCGTTTGGATGACGTTGGCAGTTTTCTTTACTTAACATGCAGATCAGCAGCAGGGGTCAAATGTGGGTTGCCAATCACAGAACAGTGCCCAGTATACATCTATGCTGCATTACTAAAGGAATTGGCCACCCTTCAACCTTAAACATTGCCAAGGATTATTACCTGTTCCGCCACATCCTCTGTTTTTGCAATATACTCGTTGGGTATGCTCATGTTGGCAGATTTTCGCTTTGCTTTTCTCGCTTCCACTGTCTATTTCAATTGGATGGGGGCCACTGCTATGGGTAGCTGGCGGCTGAAATACTCCTGCTAAAGTTTGTGGCCACTTTCTTTACTAAATACCAAAATTAAAAACACGGAAATCAAACACGGCACACGACAAAAAGGCTGGCAGAGAGAGAGCCGTAGTGATTGTTATCGAGGTTGAGGGAGTGAGAGTGCGATAACCGTTTATGCGTTAGAGCGTATGAACGTGAATGACTGTTCGTGATCATGAAGACTCTAAATCTAATAACCTTGTTCCACTGGCGAACATTCAATCACATTCTCGAAAAGTGGATTTTCCTTGTTCCACTGACAAATGTTGTTCACGGCCACACTAACGTCAACAAAGAACAGCTGATTAAATTGCTATGTCTGCAATTGCAATTGTAAATCAAATTCGCCATCAAATGTCAATCAGCATGCCCTTCGGGTAGTTCCACCACGATAAAGGAACACCACAAAGAATGGAACACTTGTCGCTTGCCTTGGCCATGCACAACACATGGTCGGTTTTCAATAAGGGGGTCTATACAGTTCTGCCACTGTGCTAAACTCGCACCCACTTTTTTGATCGTTACACATTTTTGAACTCGAAAAAGTTGATTTCGTAGAAACCAAAAAAATCTTAAAGGTATTATAGCATGATACAAAAAATACAAGGTAGTGCAATGCGTCGCTTGTCAAACAAAAAACCCCAATGTGACGTCACAGTGTTAGTAATTTTTAAAATGTGTGCTTCGATAACAAAAATGAAAATGAATGTAAATTAAATCAACAATTAAGTTAAATAAAGTTAAAACTAAAAAAATTTAAATTGCCAACCTAAGACTAATCAGTCAAATGACCTTACAGATTCACAAAGCTATGCGCATGCGAAAAAAAGCAAGTGTTTGCACTACCTTGTATTCATTGTATCATGGTATGATAGCAGTATAAAAACTTTGGCTGGGTTTGGTCTGGTTAGCTGCCGTTTTCCTTTTAAAGCACTCTGAAGTTTTTAGCTTCCGATTGGGTTTTATAACACCATATATCTCTAACCATTTGGTATTTAAGCTTTTCGGCGGAGCTTTTCGACCAAGTAATACAGAGAAAAAAATATCAGCTTAGACTAAGATAAGGAAACGTTAAAAACAAACCAACTAGATCCGATAACTCCATCATATTAGTCAAAAAATCATATATTTCATATATTTTATTTATATTTTAATTATGATTAGTTGGTTTTTAAGGTATTTAACCAACAAAATTTTTATGTTTATGTTTTTCTTTTATGTTTTCACTCAATAACCACCAAAATTGCAATTTTTACAAGTTTTGGTGAATATTTTACAAGCTGTGGTCATAAAACTATATCAAGGAGTAATCGAATGAAGCAGGTCTGTATTAATGGTTTGTTAATTTAAATCTAAGCTACAACTTTGAAATATATTGCTTGGCCAAAGTCATAGCGGGCTTCAAGATAAAGTTGAAAGACTGTTAAAAACGAAGGTAAAATCGGACTCTAATTGGATATTATTATAATTTTGATAATGAAGATTTGATTTGTTTTTTTTCTTTTTGACTTGCCACATACTAATGTTTTAAGGGTCGAATTAAGAGCTCCAACTTTGCCACAGACGTTAAAACAAAATTAGAAATAGCTTACGAAATATTGAGCTCTTAAATCGAAATAGAAGCAAAAAACTTCAAAGTGCAATTAAGTCAAGTCAATTAAGTCACACTACCATCACACAATCTCAGATTTGTTTGGTATCGACGTGATCAAGTTTTTAGCGTTGCACAGTGCAATTGCATTATATTTGATTCTACGATTCTTAATACGTTCTATATAAACGGCAACGTTTTTAAGCAGAAAATATCACTGGAACGTAGACCTCAGTTTATAAAAATACTAGCGCATAAGTCAAAGTTGGCCCGACTTCAAAATAACCGTTATTCTGAATTTGGAACAGGGCCGATGAACAAAAAATTACATTATTTTATTGTGTCACGCCACGCATAAACTGTGCACCACAATCGTTATCGGTGAGCTGTGAATGGCAAAAGACAAGCGTGCCTTTATTTTTCTGTATAATTCTTCAAAAATGGCGACAAAAACCAAACGTCAACGAATGGAAAACATAGCAAGCGATCAAAATATACAGATTGACACATCTCAGAAAACCACAAAGAAACAGAAAAAATCGCAAGCCATGGACTCGGGTTATGGTTCCGGAGAAATAACCTTGGATTGGGATGTGGATGACTATCGGACAGAGTATGAGAGCGAAGAGCACTGGGAACTGCGACGCAACTTTATGGTGTCCCACAAGGATCGATTTGACGAGGAACGCTTGGTTTGCCTGGCTCAAACATTTGTCAATATGGAATTCCTGGGCTGCAAGTACCCAAACGACACCATGCTTCTGGTGGCGGAACTATCCAAAGACATAGCCGAAGAGTTTCGGCGGAAACGCGCTCAACGCCTGAAGCGCACTTTTGTCTCAGCATCGGACGCGGCGGAGCAGCGTGCCAAAGGTAGACGGAAAAACAACTAATCAAAATAGAAGGAAAATATTTTGTATAGTTAGTCAATATATGAGCCAGAGACGACCATAGCCTACCTAATGAGCCTAAATTCCACATCAACTAGGGCCCAGAGGTAACCCAGCCAAGCCACCGGCTGCGGAAAAGAAGGAGCGACGCTGCTTTGGTGGCGGGGAACCCCTAAATCTGTACGAAGGACTGCGGTTTGGCAATCTCATCATCTACCTGGCTGGCGGACGCAGTTGCCTAAGGAACAGTTGCACTCTTAGCAAGGTAAAATACGAAGAGCGCCTAAGTGCAGAGCAGCCAGCAGATGAACCAATCAAGCTGGCCGAAGTTCTGGTGAATAATGAGGTTATAGCCACAGGCAGGGGCGAGAATTTGAAGGCAGCCAAAATGGCGGCTTTTAAACAGGCGTTGCTGTTACTGCAAACACATTGTTATACCATAAAGGTAGGAACCTTCGAAATCAAAGCCATAAATACGAAACTAATAGTTCTGATTTGCGATCTGCCAGTTGAATGCCACGCGAGAAACTATTAAGGTGGAGAAGAGCAAGACGGGTGTGAAGATTGATGTGACCCAGAAGTCGGCCGACAACTTGGACGAGCCCAAATTGGATGACACCAACAAAGGCTATCGGATGATGCGTCTTATGGGATGGTCTGGTGGTGGATTGGGGCGTCTCAAACAAGGCCGTGAGGACCCAGTTGGGTAAGCAGAAGTTTGCCTCCACGGTTCTCGCATCTAAAAACTCCTTTGCTCTCTTGCAGTTACCTACTCAAAAACAATCGCACCGGTCTGGGCTCAAATGATCCTCGAGCATATCTGGCGGACTATCGCAAACTTATAGAAAACTATATTCGCTCGGATGATCTGCGCGACATGCAGTTCGAGAGCAATTTCTCGAAGGAAGAGCGCGCCACCTTTCATCAGTAAGCACTAAATATTTAATGTTGCTTTCGCTTTTCATTATACCTTTCCCATTATTTTATAGAATTGCCAGCAAATTTGGTCTACGTTCCAATAGCTACGGCTCAGGCGAAACTCGCCGTCTGCTTATCACCAAAAAGATCAGCTACGACATCATACTACAAGAAGTACTCATCCGGCGTAATTCCAAATTCTGCGAACGTTATTTTGTTCAAGTCCCAATGCAAAAAGCTCATCTATTTCCTGGTCATGTGGCTGATTTAGACTTGGAGAATCTAAATGAATAAAGTTTGGGGCTATATGGTTTGCTCTGCTCATAGAAACTAGTATATGAAATAATTTTCTTAAGCACTAGTCATAAATATATTTAGTGCATTCGTACATGCGAACTAGGCGAACTTGCACGGCTTCACCGTGATTGCTCTCGCACTTGACCTGTAAAAATAAAACAAAGTTTCCAAGTCAGTGAATTGTTGATTTTTTATTAGTTTAAAAGATTTGCAGATTGTCCCAGCATCCTGTATAAATGGATCTAGTTAGCCACACAATTGGGGTTTTGTCAGTAATAGCTGGGTAAACAATGACCATGCATTATTCCTGCATTCTTCAACGATTGTTTCTGCAAGCTATTGGCTGAAATAAAGAAAGTACATTAAACCTCTTTCCATGAAATGAAAGGAATCGCAAGGGTATTTTAACTTTGGCTTGACAAAAAAATTTTCCTTTCAATTTTTGATTACGTTTCGCTGTGAATGACAATCAGTGTTGACAACTATTGAAGCCCAAAACTAGAAAAATCGAGTGTTAAAAACGGCAAACATAAATTATGTTTTAATTACACTAAAAATTAATGTCTCAATCTCAATGTCCTCGCTGCGGTTGCGAAGCAGCTGGACAGAATCGCCTGGTCACCGAGAGCTGTGGTCATAGCAAATGTCGAGTCTGTCTGGTAGCTGATGTCTCAGATTGCCGGGAATGTAAAGTGGCCAGGGAAACCTCAATCCCCCAGAGCCAGAGACCTTCAACCACGACCGATAATCACATAATAACAACCACACTTGGCTATCATTGTCAAGTGTGCCAAAGGGATTTTCGTAGTCGTACTCAGCAGTATTATCATCGCTCCTGTGGCAATGATTTGCTCAAAAAGTTCAGATGTACGGAATGCAGTCGGGTAGGTTAGCTTCTATAGAGATCGCTTTCCCGCTTCTTATAAAGTTTCTTTCTTTAGCGCTTTGCCACCCACTCGCATTTAAAGTATCATTTGAACAATCATGTTAGCCAGTCCAGATATGCGTGCAGCATTTGCGACAAGCTCTTCAAGCAGCAAATCATCTTGGATCGTCACCTGATGACCCATCAACATCAACAGGTTACACATGCGTGTCCCCACTGTGCTAAAGAATTCCGTAGCCCACGTGTTCTACGTGATCATTTGGCGGTGCACGGCGAACAGGAGCTGCCTCACAAATGCGACATTTGTGCCAAACACTTTCTGACCAAGTCTAATTTAAAGCAGCATCGACTAAAGCATGATCAGAGTACTCCACGCCATCAGTGCAAGATATGTCAAAAGTCCTTCCTACGTCTGTCCACGCTGCGTGTTCATTCCCAGCGGCATTCAAAACGGGAGCGACTTCAGTGCAAGGATTGCAGCAAGAGCTACAATGATGCGGATGCCTTGTCCCGACATTTGAGGCAACAGCACACAGCCAAGGAGCGTTACCGTTGCAAGCATTGCGACATTACCGTCAATCGTCGAGATAACATGCAACGTCATGTACGAGCGATACATCCGGGCGAGCTGTTTGAGCAGTTTGTCGAGCTGGTGAAGCCCACAGATGAGAATCCATCTGGGAGTGTACGATACAATAGTGTCATCAAGAGTGTGGGAAATGTGGAGCCAATACCATCACCAGTGGCAAACCCGCCACCTCCACCTCCGGCCGCGGCAGATGTGTTGCATAAGGAGAATGTTAAACTATATCGCAAAATCATCTTGGATTTGGACAATGAAGAGTACTCCAATGAACTGAGCATTGATGATGAGGTGCCAGCTATGGTTCAAGATACCACCAGGCGCCATGGTGAGATGCATTGGCGTAAAAATTTCAAGTGTTTCTATGAAAGTGAGCAGACGAATTAAGGGCAATGTCTGTCAAGGATCTCTGTCTCTCTACAAAACATTTTAGGCAGTGGCACAGCAACCCCACAACCCCCTAGAATTAGACTCTGATTTATACATCCGCTTCATCCAGTTTCGCAGATGGCTAACTGATTCTGACAGTGCAAGCTTAACTGATTGATAACAAAATGATTATTGAATTAAGGAATTGACAGATAAAGAGGCGAAAAGGCAGCTGCCCTTTTTGGCATATGATTTATGTATTTCCAATTAATTAAGCGCTACGAACCGAAACGCCCATCAACGTCTAGTTGGCTGCTAGCCATGTTTCCGCGTGCCCTGTTGCGTCGACGTCAATGTCAAGTTCGAGGCGTAACAGAAACAATATTCAGTTTTCAATATGTGGGACGAGCAAACAGTACTCCGTGAGATTTATTACCTAACAGAGGCTGCAGGCAGCCCAAATAATTGGCGCAAATTACTTACCTTGGGCTCTACCCTGGAGCAGCAGCTCAAGCGCAAGTTACTTTGGATCTGGCCCACAGCCGACGATTTAGTCAACTGCCATCAATTGCTGTCCAAGCATAATATACATCGCATTCTGAGCATAGGCTGTGGCAGTGGATTACTCGAATGGCTTCTGAGATCAGCAGCAGATGACTGTATCTGTATACATGGCTTGGAAGTGGATAGAAATTGGTGGCAGAGCAAGTATTCCGTGCGTAGCTTTATACCCTTGAACTATGTGGAGGATACCACATGTGTGGATGTTCAATTCCTGAGCTACTGCTGTAATGCTGTCTCACCCTGTGCCCTTCTCTTTTGTTATTTCAACAATCGCCAAGCATTTATGGATTATTTGCGTATCTTTAGAGGGAATTGGCTTATTTTGATAGGTCCTCAACCTGGTCGTGGCATACACACAGATCCAAATCCTCTACAGCCGCAATTGCCCTGCAATCAGTGGAAATTGCTAGATTGCCTTAACTGGACGGAAAACCATCTGGTGACACTGTACGAGAGATTACACCCTAGTCCTAGTCTAACATAAAAAAATTATACTGGTTTTAAACATAAATGTATACTTAGTTTCTATTAACTTCTATGTGAAATTTACAAGCTGGAATACTTTGCACCTCGGCGGTGACCGTGCTATTAATTCCCAGATTACTGAGGGCGCCACGCACCAGGCCACAGGTGAAGGCCACAAATTTGGGGGCCTGCTCCAGCTGTTTACTACCTGGTGAGATGCGTGTAAGGAATCGAAATGCCTTGTCCTGAACCACATACATGCCGTGGTTGTTTGTACGCAAGTTATCCACTTGCTTCTTGTAGATCAGTGTCCAGAAATCTGTGCATATAAATTTCATGGTCTCCAATTCATCTTTAAAGCGAGGCACTTCGCGTGTGAGACGCTCAATCAAACGATAACCGGTGGTGAATCCTATATACTCCAGGGTGGCCAAATCGTGCTCCTGCAGAGGCGGATACGCTTAGTAATGGGGTAAAACTACTGGGGTAACTATACCAGCTCAAGTCCACTCACCTTATTGCTATCCAGACAGTAGTTGACTATTTCCGCATGCAGGCAGTCAAAAACAATCTCTTCCGACATCTTTCTTGCGGAATTTCAATTATTTTGTTGCGTTGCTTGTTCACAGCTACCTAGCGATGGGAGTTGGTTGTTTTTCCAAGCAGTGACCAGATACTGATATCGATAATGTGCGCGACACAGTCGATTTGAATAATATTTGAAAATATCACGAGTGAGAAAACCGTGGCAGATTAATTTAAAGGCAGTCTGGTACAGTATTAAACACGGTTTCACAAGACGTGTTTTTCAGCGGTTAATTTAAAGAAAAAACCGGATTGCAGCATCGGGGATAACAGCAGGACAACTATGGGTTGGGGAATATAATCGTTGGCGACCAGGGGACTACCAAAAGTGAGTAAAGGCACGTGTGTGTGTCCCGTTTTTTCCAAATTACGGTACGTGGAAAAAATTGGAAATAAGTACTATTCTAAGGTAATCCGTTAGGCAGGGTAACAACAGACCACAAATGATATCGAAACTTGCCACCACAGACAGGCAGGATACCACCGTTTGACTATCCAAGCCAGCCGTGTGTTTCAAATTTTTGGGAAAGATCATGGTGAAATTGATGGTGGAGGTATACACCAAGGAGTTGGGAGAAGCTAATACAGCGCCTATATGAGCATTGCCATGAGTATGGGCATGCTGGCATTTCTGCTGCAGTTGATGCTGAACTTGCTCCAGCTTTGAGGCAAACAATAAAAAGTTTAATGTTATCAGAATTCATAATTTAAGTAATCTTAGCCTAGGGGTATACATTAACAATTTGTTGGTTCTGCAACCAGCTCCTCCAGTCCTCAACTCCTCACTAGTAGACCTCGGAGGCTCAGTGCCAAAGTATCGATCGCCAAAGTTACCAATGCCGGAAATAACATTAAACTTAAGCCCCGTACGGACATCCGAAGCAAAGAGAAGTTTCATACAAAAATTGAGGGAAGAAGAAGCAGAAGTTACAACTTCGCCACTTGAACTTTTTGCAAGTACGGAGGTAAGAACATTGAAGCCGTCGATTAGTCGGAATGCCTCTGGAATATGACCAGCGTCAATTATAAAAATCGTGATGCCAAGGAGTCTAGCTGGAGCAGCTTTGCCGATCAGCTTGGTGCCACCAAGAAAGACGCTGTCGACAAGTGGAACAGTTTGCGAAACGCATTTCGTGTGAGTTTGCAATTCAATACAAATGCAGCCCGCATGTAATTTAATTTTTATTAATATTTTTGCAGACTGCATTAAAGACAAGCAAGACGGTGAAGAGCGGCCAGAGTGGGTCGGAAAAGAAACCAACCTTTCCATATTTTATTGCTATGTTATTGCCAGTAATGACAATTGAAAGCAAGGACAAAACTGCATCTTCGGTAATATATTTTAATTATTTATTTATTTCAAAATCTTTTTATTTTCCCATGGAACTGCACCATGTTCAGTGGAAAAATATTTCATAAAACCCAGACTAATGTTGGTTGCAGCCTCGCTGGGCCGGCCAGCATTTATTCTTGATATCCAATCCGTTACCGAATCACGCCATATTCCCGTTTTAAGCTCTCCATCCACCTCATGATCAACGAGGTTGCTTTGCACTCCATTCTTCTCTAAAAGTAAATTATGCAAAGCGCAAATAGCTAACACGATTTTTATTACCTTCGGTGGTTCCACATCAATTGGCTTACGTAAAATTCGAAAACGAGCAGCGATACGCTGCTCATCATTTAGGGTTCATTAGAGGATTATCAAGATAAAAAAATTATTTATTATCGGAATATATGTTATAGTAATATCAAATACGACTACTATATATAAACACAGTGATTGGAAAGGTACTCAATTATCTTACCTAGGTAAGGTACAAGGTAAATGTCAAAAAATATACCTAGGTAAGGTAAAAGATATACGGAGTTTCCAGTACCTAGTTAAAGGTAAAGGTACAAAAGAGGTACCTTTAAATTTAAAAGAATGGTTTAAAAATTGAACATTGTGCTTATTGTCTTATATGCTATCCCGAATTTTTATGGTAACATCAGCTTCGAAAATTTCGTCACCTTGTCTGTTTCGTTTTTGTGTATTTGGCCTCCACAGCTGAAAATTCTTTTAATCAAACATTTCAAAAGATTTGCTATAATCGGCAAGATAAGTTATTGGAATGGATAGGTATTGGAATTTTCATCACATTTCTCAGTTTCATCCAATCTTCCATTACCGGTATCTTAATACAATCCTTTATATTCAAAATCTCATTGAAAACAGTTTCCAAATTTTCCGTAATTTCTTCAACAACCCAATCTTTAAAACACTTCACACATGGTGATATGGAATTCACGTCAAATTTAATTATGGAAGTATCTGGACAAACCCAAATTCTAAGGAAAAATCCTAGAGCCTGTTCAACATCTTTCGTGACAACTAAGTTAAAATTGTGTGATGCGCATCTAAAGTGCCTTGGCAAAATAATTTCAGCAACAGCTGAACTATCCAGGTCTACTACTTTTAAATCAGACTCTGCTAAAAACTGTACACTATTTAGTTGGATGAATTATCTGTAACTGCTCTACATATATTGGTATTTCTAAGTCCTTATTTACCAGTTCCAGTTACACCAAAGTAGCTTTTGCAATTGCAACGCCAGATATCGGCAGTCGTACAAATAAAATTAGTATTTTGAAAAATACCAGCGTTATTTTTCTTATACTATTCTATTTTCACTTTCGTAAAAATTTCTCGATTTAAAACCGGGTTTCAGTACAAAATTGGTCTTAAAATCGCAAAATTGGTGGGAAAGTGAAAGTGCGTGCTCGGCTAATATTCCTCCTTCCACTTATCTAGCTAGGATCGTATAGTTTTTGAACAGGGAATGTTTACTAGACGTCCAGTGATAGCCACAAACAGGTCCCTGAAACTTTTTTCTTCAACATGGCCGAGCGGCAACATTTGGCTATAAAATAATCGGCGCGAAAAAAGTCTCGTACGAAAAGTACCTAGCCCCTTATCTATTGACAAGGTAAATGAAAATTAAGACCTAGGTAAGGTAAATGGTACTCGAATTCGAAAATACCGAGGTAAGGTAAAAGGTACACAAAATATGTATGTACCTAGGTACTTCCAAACACTGCTCGCATTTGATGATTTTGACATTATCGGCACAAACGATCGGGCGTTTTCGCAGATTGAGAAACAGTCTAAGCTGATGGGTTTAGCAGTAGTAGCGCGCAGAGAGGCTACGCGTCTTGGACAATCTGGACAATATCAACATCAGTCTGGAAATCCGAAGAAGAATTACTCTTGCAAACCGATGTTACTACGGGCTCAGTAGGGAGTCCTCTCTCAATAAACGAAAATATCGCTTCTCGAGAAAAATCCTTCAAAGGTTTTAGGGAATTTTAAAAGATGGCGATGATTTTCGCACACCAATCTAGTCAAGCGCATATAACAACAGCAGCTGCGCTGGATAGGACATGTTACCCGTATAGATGAACAAGCTCCAGTAAAAAGGTGAATTATTGGAAGGCGAAAGAAAGGCAGGAAAGGACGACCGGGTGCGGCCAGACATTGCCAAGCTTGGTGTGCCAGCTTGCACAAAACAGAAACGAATGACGGGAATTAATAGCAGCGGCCGAGACCGTAAAGCGGCTGTGATATAAATATCAGCCCGAAAAAAAAGATTTGTAGATAATAGCGTTTTCAATAATTTAATAGCATTTCCACTTTAAAATTAGCTAAATCTAGTAACTTAACAGCTAAAATGGCAGCACTGCACGTCATTGTCGGTCAACTTATTCAAACGCGCGCTTTTTGAATTGTTGAAGTTAGTTCGAATATGAATTTTAAATCATCAACCACACCAGCTATACGGGTATACGGGCACACTAGTATGACCAGAGCCTTCATGAGAAAACCCAGTCAGCTGTTCAATTTTCAGCAGCAGCGCCGCATACGAACGTCGAACGAAAAGAGGAGGGGGCGATCAAAATTTTAAATATTTTTTCTCTCTGAAATATTAAACAACCGAATCCTGTGAAACGATGGCGTTGCGTGTGCTAGGAGTAACGCAAAATATGCGCTCGTTTATGCGTGGCGTGGACCTCATCAAGGTGAGTCTTGGAAATTTCGGACTCAAATTACGTAATTGCGTTTTATCGCTGTGATGGTCAACCAAAAAGGGAAAATGTGTCCAGTGCCTGTAACAGTGTATAAGTGAAATTGCCTGGAAAACCCCCCCCAACACAGTTGGTTCAAGAAAATTACCTTAACACCTTGAGCGGAGAAATCCATTGTCACAAACACCAACCATTTTGAGGTTATGGTTTGATGGACATAACATTAAAGAAATGCGATTTTATTCCTTAGCGCTACAAGTCGGCGGCCAGCCTGCAGAAGACCCTGTTGAACATACCCGCCACCCAGGTGACCAAGTTGGACAATGGCCTGCGCATTGCTAGCGAGGATTCGGGTGCCTCCACGGCCACAGTAGGCCTCTGGATCGATGCTGGTTCGCGTTCGGAGAACGAGAGGAACAACGGTGTGGCCCACTTCCTGGAGCACATGGCCTTCAAGGTAGGTCACCTATTTAATTATTTATTTTTCAGTTAGTCTGATTTTATTTTATCTATTCATACAGGGCACAGCCAAGCGCTCGCAAACCGATTTGGAACTGGAGGTTGAGAACCTGGGCGCTCATCTGAATGCCTACACATCCCGCGAGCAGACTGTCTTCTATGCCAAGTGCTTGTCCAAGGATGTGCCCAAAGCCGTTGAGATTCTGGCTGACATCATTCAAAACTCAAAACTGGGTGAGGCTGAAATTGCCCGAGAGCGTTCCGTTATTCTGCGTGAAATGCAGGAGGTGGAGAGCAACCTGCAGGAGGTGGTCTTTGATCATTTGCATGCCACCGCCTACCAGGGCACTCCCCTGGGCCAGACCATCTTGGGCCCCACCAAGAATATTCAGTGTGTATTCCAATCAAAAAAATATTTATTTCCCCCTTTATAATTACAAGTGATCTTGGTTTTTAGGTCCATTGGCAAATCCGACTTGACTGACTACATTCAAACCCATTACAAGGCCTCTCGCATTGTCCTGGCCGGCGCTGGCGGCGTAAAGCACAACGAACTGGTCAAACTTGCCGATCAGACCCTAGGTCGCTTGGAGGCCAGTGTATTGCCACCGGAGGTCACTCCCTGCCGCTTCACCGGCTCTGAGGTGCGTGTACGTGACGATTCCCTGCCATTGGCCCATGTGGCTGTTGCTGTAGAGGGCTGCGGCTGGACCGATCAGGATAATATCCCCTTGATGGTGGCCAACACTCTAGTGGGTGCATGGGATCGGTCTCAGGGCGGTGGCGCCAACAATGCCTCCAATCTGGCACGTGCCAGCGCCGAAGACAGTGAGTTTTTGGTGTTAGTTTAAATTACGCTTTATTTAATGCTATTTTATTACTTTTTGGTAGATCTTTGTCACAGCTTCCAGTCGTTTAATACCTGCTACAAGGACACCGGTCTTTGGGGTATTTACTTTGTGTGCGATCCTTTGCAGTGCGAGGTAAGATAAACCATGACACACGATTAAACTAGAGTTTAATAATATTAAACTTATAGAACAACGTATTCATTCAATTAGGATAAGACTCTTAAAGCCCATTTCCACCATATATGTATGGGCTAGGGGGGTGTTAACTGGCCGTTTTTTGCTCATAACTTGAGTATCGTTCATCCGATCTTTATCATTCCTTCAGCAAACTGTGAAATATAGTGCCGAACTAAATTTGTATCTCATTTGAGTATAGGGCCTTACACTAAATATGTTGCTACTAAAGTGCTATCCAAATAGCAAGTCTATATGCGGAAATTTATTGTAAAATTGTTCTTTGTTTTTCTTTATAATAAAGGCTAAAAAATTCGTACGATTGTCACGTTCGTAGCTGTGGAAATGCACATATGATACTTCATTTCTTGAAAATACAAGAAATGACGAAAATTATATAATTTCTTCTATACGATTTGCCACTTCATGTTGCCTTTCATTTCTTAAACATGATGACATTCGCCCCGAATACGCATTTCAATTTTTGGGAGGAAAACTAGAATCCCAGTGTAAAGAGGCTACTTGATTCAGCATAAACTGTTGCGTTTATATGAAGCTGATAAATTCTATGTTTAATTAAGTAGAATTTGCACAGTTCCCATATAAACTTCCAGTGAGAACATAGTTTTCCTCCCATAAAGTAAAATCTTTGACTATATGCTCAAATGGCTAAAATATTAATCTAATAACCGCGCTAGCTTAAACGGGATGATTTATTTTGGAAAAATGCCATAAATCGAAAGTTGTCTGACTTTAGAGGCCAATTTAGACACTTTCTGCTATACTTATAGAGCGCCTTTGATTTTTTAAAGATGCATTGATATGTGCTCTGTCGCAAATAGCTCTTAAATCCACATATTTATGTCTAGTATGGCCTCCATAAACCCTAGAGTGCCTAAAATTCAAAAAAGTAGTTTTTCCGTCAGATCTTGGAAACCAGAGTTGATAGAGTTAACCCGAAACCAACCAAACCCCAAATGATAAGCTGCCAGTGAAAAGGGCATCGTAGGTTTGCGTTCAGACACACCGGAAGGTTGCCAAGTTTTTTTCTGTCGGTTATCTGATAGCCAGTTCAGTCTGAATGCATGTCAATTATCATCACAGAGTTCTCTGAACATATTATATATGGCACCATTTAACTGGAACAGCCTCTGACAGGTGTTCACACATGTAGGGCAGCAACTAGTTCCTTAAAATATGGCAACCTGCCAGTGTGTGTTAACGCGCCCTAGGCTTTGCCACTTTATCTTGGCCTATAACGTTTAAAAACGATTGGATTTACAGTCCGTATATCTCTGGTGTGTTCTGGGATATCAAACCCATCTAAATTAAACCACTAAAAAGTCAGCGGATATTATTGGAATCGAAAAGACCGTATAGGACTAGAGTTATAGAAAGATTAGGGGTTATTGATCTTCAGAGTGAATTTGATGGATTGTAGACCCTACTAAGAACCAAAAATGTGCTTTACAACCCGATTTTAATCAAAGTCGGCTTGTGTAAGAACTATACACGCAATCATCCAATTTCATTATTATCCTTCATGGGAATTTGTCGGAGTTAGTGGCAGACTAAGATCATATTCGTCTTAAGTGTGTTTTTGTTTTGTTTTCGAGTGAATCTTTTGCTCAGTTTGTGGCAGTAAAATATTCGCTGTCGATAGTTCGCAAAAGATGTAGTTTCTCGTTTATTTCTGGGACGCTTGGCCAATTTATATTGGCATTTTTTACTATTTTTCCAAATCAAAACTAAAAAATCCCAATTATCAGTACTAAACAATTCGTGATACCTTTTTTTCTTTCTCAGGACATGATCTTCAATGTGCAAACCGAATGGATGCGTCTCTGCACCATGGTCACCGAGGCTGAGGTGGAGCGTGCTAAGAATTTGCTGAAGACCAACATGCTACTGCAATTGGATGGTACCACGCCCATCTGTGAGGACATTGGCCGTCAGATTTTGTGCTATAACCGTCGCATCCCGCTACACGAGCTGGAACAGCGCATTGATGCCGTTAGCGTACAGAATGTACGCGATGTAGCCATGAAGTATATTTATGACAGATGTCCCGCCGTTGCCGCTGTCGGTCCCGTCGAGAATCTGCCCGAATACAACAGAATTCGCTCCTCCATGTACTGGTTGAGAGTCTAAATAAGATATGGGGCTGCCCGGCAATGGCCATTCGGTTGGACATATGTAGTTTAATTCAAGAAATTCAATTTAATGCAAGAGGATCAGTAAAAACCAAAATACTTAAAATTATGTGCACCAATATTTTATTTGTTTGCTATTCTCATTGCTCTATGGGTGTGAGTACTTGATGGGTATGCCTCTGAGGCCGTCTTGGAGAACGGCTGGTTCGGTCTGACCCAGAGCCGGGTCCAGTCCCTGCCAAGTGCGATCTTCGAATGTCAATCCCGTATCGGTGGTCATCAGAGCCATTTTAGCTTGTGTGGCCACAGTCAATGAAGCAGCATCGCTAGCTGTCTCCAGGGAATCATTGACAGCACCACCTCTCATTCGTCCACTGATCAGGCTTACGTCCTGCTCCTGTTGCTGTACTGCCTCCACGTCGAAGGCCAGAAAACTACGTCCCTCGGGCAACAGTTGTTTGAAATCCATGACATAGGCCTCAGGATACTTTAAATGCCAGGCCGGATTGAGTGCCATTTCAGCCTCGAAAACGGACACAATTGGTTTGTAGTACTCCTTGGAGTTGTACATGTTGTTAAAGGGGCAACCAATCAAGACAAAGCAATCGATCTCCAAAAAGTTTGCCAGCTTGGCCGGATTGATGCGACCCACCGAAATAAGCTGCGTCTTGATGCCACGAGCTTTGGCCATAGACTGCAGGCGGGCCACAACATCCAGATAACCCTCAGAGGTGAGAGTTGCCACAATTAGCCCCAAGGTCTGGGCATCCTTGCACTTTTCTATATAATAATAGCGTCGGCGAATGTACTGAGTAGTTAGCGGATTCTTTAGACTTATGGTTTGGGAGGAACCATCAAAGATGTACCATTGCAGGGCCGGCGTGGTCAACGATAGATTTGCAAAGCGCTGATTGTCAGAGCCCACAAAAATGCAAATACGCTGACCAGCTGCTTCAGGCTGTTGGTTCGAGGCCTCTGTATCTTCGGCGGGCGGAGGATACACCTCCACCTGCAAATCTATGGGATGCAATACCTCTTTTAGTTGTCTACAAAGATCACCCTTCTCGCTTTGCTGTTCGTACAAATGCTGGTAATCAATGTCAAGATAGAGACACACCTCATGCTCTCCACACTCGCCTTGCAGGGGAGTAAGCTTCTCTAGCAGAGCGGCAAGCTCCAATTTTAGCTCTGGGTACAAATAGAGCACTGGCAGCCTATTCGCCTTGCTCCGACAGGCGTTCCCAAAGTGAATCACACAGTCCGCCTCCACATGGGCAGCCGCTATCTCGTCCACACAACAGCTGCCATATGTAGTGTCTGCCAGAATGAAAACCTTGGCATCTTCCAACAATGCCTCCAGACTCACACTGATGGTATTGCTGTGTGGCAAATAGTCATCCGGAAATTGCAGGCAAATCTGCAAGGTCAAACGGTCATTACTTAATGTTACTCATAACCAGCTTGAATGGTTTTACCCTTTTATAACCATTTTGTCGTATCCAGCCGCTGCTCACTTTTCGGTGCCTTTCATTCCAGATGTGTTCAATGGTCACTGACGTATCCTGCACCTCGGTCTGGCGTTGCAGAGCTGCTGTGTCGGAGCTAGAAAACGCCGATGCTGCTGCTGTTTCTCCTGCTATGTTGCTCATTTCTTATGATCTTTTCCTTTCACTTTTTATTGCAAAAGTAAACAATGAAAATATTCAGAGTGACCGCAAGTAGAAAGCACAAAAATACTATTTTACGACGTGGTGTTGGGCGTCCTTGATCCGTGCGTGTACCAAAGTCAAACATCATGAATGCAGTATTCACGAAATTTTAAAAAATTAGTTTCCTTGAGAATATGTATCCGGATTTTTTTAACTTTTGTAAATTTTATCGGTTCTTCAATATTTAAAAACACTTTCCATGCAAGTGCTAAACATTCCAGCAAACTCAGTAACAAGAGAGTGCGTTTATTTTTGCTGCTGGCAGATTATTAGAAGAAAGGCCAACACGTACATTTAGCGATTTTATTTACCAGCTTACATTTTTAGGTAAAATATGGAACTATTTTTATTATTATTAAAATAATGAATAATGAATGAAAGATAAAATTAACGTTTTAATTTTTATTCCCTTGTAGAGGGTATATTAAAATTGTCGAGATGATTGTAACGCATAGAAGGAAGCATCTCCGACCACATAAAGTATATATATTCTTGATCAGCATGACGTCTGTCCGTCTGTTTCTATGCTATCTCCTCCGTCAGTTTTAAAGCTATCGTAACCAAACTTTGCACGAAGTCTTTTGGTACAAATACGCTGCACATTTGTCGGAACCGGCCGGATCGGATGACTATAGCATATAGCTGCCATAGGAAACATCGGTAGAAAGAGTTGTTTTAGAGAGAAAAACATTTTTGTCTTCAATGCAAACGTCTCCAAACCTCGTATTTATAAGTTTTCTATGCTTTTGCATAATTCCACCAAGTTTGATAGAACAACTACATAGTATAGTTGCCACAGAAAATGGGTGTAGAAAATGTATATAGGAGACCTTGTAAAAATATGTAAATATGTATTTTAATCGTGCGGGATTATTCGTGACGCCTCCTTAAATCTTGCATAAATCGTGAGTGACGCGAAACGCTCCAAAAACTATGTGCGTTAACCGATTTTTATTTCGTGAAGCGCACCTCTATGTTACAATCCCCCCATGGAGGTGAAAAATCTGAATTACAGGCGACGAAATCATATACCCTGTTTATACACAATCAAAATATCATGACGCTCCTCAAAGTATGCTTTGTTTATAAATAACAATAATTCAGAAAAATACTAAATTTATATTTGACTTAAGACTTAATTTTTTGAATACCTTCAACTGCTCCGACAACCTGAGTGAATGGTCGGTGTGGATTATGTAGTACGCTGTCACAACTAACCATCAATGTTCCAATTTAAATGTGTATTTATTAAAGAATGTATAGTTTGCATACTTTTAAGGGAATTTATCATGATAATTTTTTTGTGTATAAAAAAATAAATAGATGAACAGAGAAAAAATATATAAAAAAGTTGACTTCATTTTGTAAGAGAAATAATTAAATAAATAAGATAAAATTAAATAAAATTTTTGAGACCCCTAAAAAAAACTGTTTCTTAAATTATAGAACTAGAATATATAAAACGAGAAGGTTAACTAAGGCTAACTTCGCCTGTGCCGAAGTTTTTATAACCTTGCAAATGCTGTTTTTGAAATGTCAGAGTTTAAGAACGCTTGCATATAAATCAAAACTCGACTGCCAAATATCATACATTTATTTTACTTGAAAAGTTCCTAAGCCTACAAGGAACGTTAGGTCTCCACAAATATCATTTACATTCGCAACCTTCAAAGTTGACTACTACAAGTGTAGACCAAAAAGGGTTTAACAGAAGCATTGCTTAAAAATACAATCCGTTCCCTGAAGGTACCAAGAAGGGACACATTTCCCGACCCAGCTGTATGGCAACAATAAGATATAGTCATTTGATATCTACCAAAATTCGCTCATCTGTTTTAAACCATAAAATAATTATAATGGCCAACAAAAAAGTTTTTCTCACTAAAACTACTTTTTTGACCGATCGTTCCTATGGCAGCTATATGCTATAGTCATCCGATCCGGCCGGTTCCGCCAAATGTGCAGCGTATTTGTATCAAAAGACTTCGTGCAAGCTTTGCACTGTAAAGTTTGGTTACGATAGCTTTAAAACTGACGGAGGAGATATCAAAGATACAGACGGACGGACAAACGGACATGGCTATATCAACTCATGCTGATCAAGAATGTATATACTTTATGTGGTCGGAGATGCTTTCTTCTATGCGTTATAAACATCTGGACAATTTTAATATACCACATACAAGGGGATAAAAATGAGACAATTGATATTTTATCATTGACAATTGAAAAAGATTCCTGCGGAATCATTCACATTCACTTGGAAAAGGCATGTATTAAATTAAGAAATGTCAGAAGCACGAGCAAGGGAAGCAATTTCCAATTCAATTTGGATTCAATATCAATGGAGAGTTTGATGGAGCGTTTCTGGTCAATTGAAACCAAGAAGAATTCAGCAATGATTATTCGAGATTGACGGACTAAGGACTAACGGACGGAATTAAAAATTATTTTTTAAATGCTCGTCGAAGCTCACGTAAAGCAATAACAATATCTTAAGATGTAAGATAAAAACCAACTTGGCAAAATATATAGCAACCAGGGAATCAAACCGGAACCAGACCCGGAACTAACGGTATACGAGTACCGTTATTTTTGGAACCTAAAAGACCGAATAGAACCTATACATTGTACCCGTACAGTTTCGGTTCTGAGTGCAACAAATTGACTTCAAAGCTGGCACTTAGTTTTGGGGGACTTTTAAGCAATTTCCAACAAAAAGGAATCTGACCTTTCAAAACTTTTGTTTTGTAAAATAGAAAAACACGAGACCAGTCTGTTGAAAAATATTACATTCTTTATTCTTAGGCCCAAATTACATTATAATGTCATGCTAATGCTCGAAACTGAAGAGTTCTTGTGTTATCCATTTCTGTTCAACTTAAATATTATAAAAAAAGCAGGACAAATACTTTAGATGCAGGATACTAAAAATAGTTCAGTATTTTAACAAAAAGTGATTAATGGCATCAATCGTGATAAACTTTTCTGAGCTTAAAACGTTTTCCAAAATGAAGTCTTTGGAATTATTTGAAAATTACCGCCAAGATGTATAAATGTATCGATATTTAAGTGTTAAGGTATGGGTACAAAATTGAATGATGGCCACACTGTTTAGAGAATGAACGATGACGAAACCGAGAGTAGAACGCAGTAGATCAGGCATGCCCAAAAGCAGCATACGACAGAGCACTCAACAATACTGACAAAAAAAAAGCACCAATACCAATAATGAAATTGTTGTTGGTCAGATTGCTTGCAAACACCAATCAAAGAAGAGAACAAACCCGGGTTTCGTTCTACGCTTCGCATACACACTAAATCGTTAACATGTGTGTCGTTTTGTCTCGCGCCCTGCATGTATACGATCATTCATTTCCTATGTTCGGTGCAATTACAATAACAAAACGTACCCAAAGAGTACACGGCTGGGCATCGCTGCAGTAGATAGTAGAAGATTAACGAAGACAGACTCAGTAAATAAAATGACAAGCAGACAGACAGAGAGACACAAAGAAAAAATTGTATCGACAAACCGTGAAGAGAAAAAACACTTATAGAGACATTGTAAATAGAAAACAGTGTTTAAATAGTGTGTAAATAGTTTATAAGATAAAGAAGTCCACCATTTATGGACAGAAAAATTGACAAAGTTTTCACAATTGTGTGGCCTTAGAGAATAACT
The DNA here is from genome assembly GCA_037044535.1 of Lordiphosa magnipectinata. Classification (NCBI taxonomy): domain Eukaryota; kingdom Metazoa; phylum Arthropoda; class Insecta; order Diptera; family Drosophilidae; genus Lordiphosa; species Lordiphosa magnipectinata. The sequence continues at coordinate 348,917 of JBAMBO010004113.1, forward strand.
TTTATTATGTCTTCGCTAAGAAGTCGAATGGATGCATAACCAGTGATCGCTCTTTCTTCATATTTTACCGGTTCATACCGGTACTTACCGGTATACCGAAATTAGAATCCAGGTACCGGTACTGAATCTAAAACCGAAATAGTATTAGAACCAAAACAGAACCTTTTAGCGAAAAAAGATGATTTTTAGAACTCACGAAACTAAACTTTAATATAAAAAACAGCTGATGAGCAATTTGGTTGATTTCCAGACGTGGACCTAAAATATATTTTGTTGCCACATTGTTGTTTCGTGTGGATTTAAATTCCAGCTGATTTGCTGAATCTAAATGGAATGGACAATTTGGAAGCAACATGACATAAATAGATGTCATTATTGGGTCTAATTCATTTCGAATCCTTTAGCAAATGCGGAATATCCCGCTTAAACATCTAGGGTCAGAGCCAGTCTTGCCTAGCAGATCTAATAGAGTCGTTTTCGTTTCCACAACATAAACACACAACAAAATTTACTTTTAAATTTGAAATATTATCTGTCAGTATAACGGACTATATTTAGCAAGCCACTTGACTACTCTCAACCAACTCGCACGAGTGTAGGAAAGTGCCCCGCAGCCCCCAGTGTTCAACAACGTCGCACAAGTACACCATTCTGTTACTTGCGGCCAAAGTCGGGTGAGTTGTTAAGGTTTTCCTTGTTGTTCTGTCATTATCTAATAGATTTTTCTGCCACAACTTTGCGACAGCAGCAACATACACACAGCCTTTGGCGACTTGAGAACCATCCAAAATGCTGCGCTCCAGACTTACACAGGCGGCATGCGCCGCCCAGCGTGCATTTAGCACCAGCCCCAAGGTAATGGCCACCAAGCAAATGACGGTGCGCGATGCTCTAAACAGTGCCCTGGACGAGGAGTTGGCCCGCGATGATCGTGTATTCCTGCTAGGCGAGGAGGTGGCACAATACGATGGTGCATACAAGGTGAGTGGAAAGGGCGAAGAGAAAAAAGTTGTTTACGTAATCGGCCAAAACTGTCAGTCGGCGGTGACAGCTGATTGAACGACGGTGCGACCAGAAGGGGGAGTGCAGTGCGTGCCGCTACAAAAAAAAAACTACTGATTATTGATAATGATTTGATTATGATTGTGGTGCCACTGTAAACGGCATGCAAGCTATTGGAATTGGCCAGGTCATGCCGAATGTGTGTGACTGCCGCACAGTGGCTTAGGTACCCACAAATTTCGGGGAAAAGCTAAAGCAGAAAATGTAAAAGAAGCCCAATAAGATTTTTATTACCCTCAGTCGTGCAGCTCTTACTGGATTTTTTCATACAATTCCACTAGAGTGCTTGGGAGAGGCAAATCGTGATGTCCCAATGTTGTTCTGTCCTGGTTTCGTGTTTCACTGCTAGTCTAGTCAGGATGTCGTCCGATATTTGGAGCGCCGCCGGGAAATAAAAAATACAAACATTTCTAAACCTATACTGCAACGCATATTCTGGCTTGACAGATTACGGCATTCCCAGCTGCTCAGACGAGCACTGTCGACACCAAATATGCACAGTATAATGGAGCTGAATACACCCAAAGATCAAGATGCCAAGAGAAGATTATAGAAGTTCGCTGAGGGTATAAACTTTCTTAATTTCATTTGTTTTCAAGAACATGCACCTATTCGCTGGATATGTGCATCGAGGCAGACATAGTGGTTAAAGCACTTTAGATTCGAGATGCTGAACTCTTTCCTTGAACGTCTATGATTGATCGTTAAATTCGGCTTCTTGGCTGTTGTGGGTAACTTGTTCAATTTCCAGGTTATTCGCGCGGGTTTTAAAGGAAACATATGTATTTATCTGTATTATTAACAGATTTGGCTAGCTGCAGTTCAGCTTTTTGGTGATTCATTTTCTGTTCGTTCGTTACTCTTAAAAATAGGGTCAATACGGGGAGCATTGTTAAGCTTTCATTGAGATATTTCAATTCAATAGTTTGTATTTTTTATTCATTTGTGTAATTTGAGAGAATTTCGAAAGAAATTCAGAATCATCATTTTCCAAACACTGTTTAGTGGGAGCACAACCCACGCATATCAAAACTCTTCACTCATGTTTCTTAATTTTTTCAGGTATCCCGTGGATTGTGGAAGAAATATGGAGACAAACGCATTATTGATACACCCATCACTGAAATGGGTTTCGCTGGCATTGCTGTGGGCTCTGCTATGGCTGGACTCCGACCCGTCTGCGAGTTCATGACCTTCAATTTTGCTATGCAGGCCATCGATCATGTGAGTGCTCCCACCCAACCTCGCCCGCCTCCTGCCCCTTAGCCTTAATACTCATATTATCTCATTGCGAAAAAAATCACAATTTAATGTGCCTGCCCTTCCATTTAGCTAGTTGAGAATAGAACCAATTCAAGTTCCGGTCACGCATCATGGGATAATATGGGTGTTGAGGCTAAAACCAAAATTTTCAAAACCAAATAGACTAATTCCACCCATATTATACCCCATTGCGCGCAGGCTAAGCTACTTAAAGCACCTCCCATTGGTGATCAACGTCTTCCGCTAAGCAGGATCATTGAAAGTCCTCGTTCCACTTGGCTTAACGAGATCAATGACATTCTTAATAGACCACAATTAGGTGAAATAATCGCTCCCCCTCTGGACAAGAGTAAAAGTGACAAAATGGAGGCCGCTCGGCTAATTGTCATTCGTCGGCGCAAGATGAAGAAGCACAAGTTGAAGAAGTTGCGCCGCAAGATGAAATTCGAATGGGCCAAAGTGCGTCAGCGTCGTGAAATGCGTAAGGAGAAGGCCTTCCAGGCCCAGCTAATGGCACAGATCAAGCAGGCGGAGGCGTTTAGTGCCGAGCAGCATGTGGCCGAAATCCTAAGACAGGCGAATGAGGAGCCGTTGCCACGATTCTGGAAGGGACGACGTTTGCCCGCATTTATCATTAAGCAGAAATTAGGCATAAAGTGAAAATCAAAAAAATAAAATGCGAATGCAACAGACTTGAATTGGTTTTCCAGCTAGCTAAATCTCCGGTTATGTAACAACCAGCTAATCTCCCTCTGCTCCACTTTTAGATCATCAATTCGGCCGCCAAGACCTTTTACATGTCTGCAGGCGCCGTCAATGTACCCATTGTGTTCCGCGGGCCCAATGGAGCTGCCGTTGGTGTAGGCGCCCAGCATTCACAGTGCTATGCCGCCTGGTATGCCCATTGCCCTGGCCTGAAGGTTGTGTCTCCCTTTGATTCGGAGGATGCGCGCGGTCTGCTTAAGGCGGCCATTCGTGATCCCGATCCAGTTGTGGTACTGGAGAATGAGCTTATGTACGGTACTGCATTCCCTGTGGACGACAAAGTGACCGATAAGGACTTTGTAGTGCCCATTGGTAAAGCGAAAATCATGAGGCCGGGTAAGGACATTACCATCGTGGCGCATTCCAAGGCGGTGGAGACGGCTCTGCTGACTGCTGCCGAGCTGGCCAAGAAGGGTAAGTTTACTTGTGTTTCGTCTCAAAAGCGAGGGTTAACTAAATCCCGCAAATCAGGCATTGAAGCGGAGGTCATCAATCTGCGCTCCATTCGTCCCCTGGATACTGCAACTATTTTTGCCTCTGTCCGTAAGACACACCATTTGATCACCCTAGAGAATGGCTGGCCCCAACACGGTAAGCAACGCTATTGTGCCTTCCGACTGAGGTAAACATTTTTTGTTCTTGCAGGTGTCGGTGCCGAGATTTGTGCTCGCATTATGGAAGACGAAACATTCTTTGAATTGGATGCCCCCGTCTGGCGTTGTTGCGGTGTTGATGTACCAATGCCCTATGCCAAGACACTGGAGATGAATGCTCTGCCTCGCGTCCAAGATGTGACTGAGGCTGCCCTCAAAGTGCTTGGCGGCAAGACTGGCAAGGCTGTGGCAGCAGCCAAGTAGGCACAAAATTATAATCGATGGACAAATTAGTTTGGTTGTCTACCTCCTTACCGAAATTATGCCCACTGGTGTGGTATACACTGAAAATCGAAAATTGAAAATGAATTGTTTGAAATGGGGCATCATCGAATATGGATTTTGTTTTCATTTCAAATATTCTGCTTAAATTATTATGTGGTTATCGAAATCTCTTCTGAAAATATACACAAATTAAAATTATAGTTTACAAAAAATAGTAAAAAAAAATGCTTGCAGTTCCAATTTTCTTAAAAAAAAGTAGGTTATTTTGGAAAACTTTGAATTTACGCGCTAAACTCTGATAACTGTTAACTGTCGATATATGGTATCAGTGTTGGGAAAGTCAACAAGAGCTTACAGGCTGATTCAATAACAAGGTGAGGCAATGTGGAAAAGCGTTCTCTTAACAGCTGCGGCTAGCATAGACAAATAAATACTGACTAAGCATCGCTTTCACTTAAAAACAAGTATTATGAAATGTATTGTCTGCATTTCTTTTAAAGATTGCAGCATACGTGAACGGAGTTTTGCTTGAGTTCAACTCGCACAGCGATAAGATAAGGGACTGATAATTTGTAATAGCTTAATTAATTTTAATATATATATTGGTGATTCCAAGAAAAATCGCTTGCTCTGGAACTATTAAATTTCCCATTTACAGCTTAATACAGTAATTTCCTGGTTATAAGACCAAGTTTTGAGAAAAAATAAACAAAAAAGAGAATTCCTTTCTGCGATTTGGATCCAAATAAAATTGTAATAATTTTTCAGTGAAAGTTATTTGAAAGATTGTGATCGGATGTACATTTACAGATCTTTCAAATATTTTTATTACGAATAGCTTTGGATAGCAAGCCAGCGAAAATAAATAAATTTTTATGAGTCGTAATTTTTGAAACATTTTTTTCTGCGAATTAAGCATATTTCGGCAAAATGATGAAAATACGTAGGTTCTATTTTACAACAAGGAGTGCGAATAAATAATTTCGACCAAACTCAAATTTGAGTGGTCGACTTTTCATGGAATCACATATACATATATATTAATAGTATTTGTCGAAAAAAAGGTTACTTGAATTGGTTCCCAGATTAAGTTATTCACAGTTGACGGAATGGATTTATAAAAAATTTTAATTGTACACTTACTTTTTAATTTTGGAAATTTAAAGTAATTGAACAGGAATTATCTGAAAAGTAGGAAAAAGTTGTATGGCATAAATTCTGCTTGATTGTGATAATCTCTCATTATCAGCTTGGTATATCCCTTAGGCCAATAAAATTTTAATGCGTATTAGATGGGACTGTATTTTTCACTACGCAAGCATCTAAAATTGTTGCTGCGTGAATAGTTGACAAAATACATTGTATTATTAATTGGTCTGGAAATGTAAGCAATTCAATATGAATTTCTAACTGGTATTTGGCATCCTTGTCATCAATTCTTCCAAGTTTGCTTGTTCATACTGAAAAGACATATCGATAGTAATCTTTTAGCGAAAAAAGTGACGAACGTTCGTCACGTTTGTCTAAGTGGCTAAGTTCTGCTCCCGCAGTCCAAAATAAAGGGCTTCTACCGCCCCTCTCAAAATGCTTCCATAAAATAGACCATGGCATTAGCACAGACAACTGAATTTCCCCCAGTGACTTCCATTTTAAATTTTATACACTCTTTTATTTTATTTGAATTAGCCCGCCTTTTTTTTATACACACAACAGCTGATTTCTGTCTGTTGCCTGGTCACACTACATTGTCTGAGCGGCTCTGGAAACTATCAAACAATTTCCGCTCCGCAAAAATTGTCAGCGTCTCCGTACTACGCTTTATGGGAAAATACACAGAAGAAATGTAAAATTTTGTTAAAAACAATTTTTATTTTATTACTTTGACAATGAATATTTCCTAAACTATTGTTTATAATTATCAGGGAGCTCAATACTTACACATACACAAAAAGCATCACCTTGCCTCACCTTGTAATTTCATTATTATAGCACCACTCGCGTCATTTAACAGCAGCCACTTGCGCCTCCCTGGTTAACGTTCGCCAACCAATGCTAACGTCACGTCAAAGTGAATGTGATTACGCTAAAAAATGTTCATCTGTTAAAATAGCAAAATAACAACAAAAACAAATTAATGCAACAATAACAATTAATTGCTGTAATGGCAGCAAAAAGCTCCAGCTCCGAAAGTGAATGCTCCAACTCCAAGGCACCAGAGAATTTTCAAATATCCAGCGCCAGCGAGGACGACGAGGATTGCTCTTGTAATATTGGGGCAGCAACAACAACAACAACGACAAAGAAAAAGGAAATGTAATGATACAAATTTAGATCAACTGCGTCTAAATCCGCTGGCATCTAATCTTTCGGATTTAGATCAACTGGGTTCTAATTAATCTTGTTATAATATTTTGATTTATTTTAAGAAATAAGGAAAAATCTGCATCTGGATTATTGAGGTGTCCCTTGTGCTGTAAGCACCAGCGTCGCTATCATTGTCGCAACTGCGTCAAGAATGGCCACATTACACACAGCTCCAGCGAGCATAATGAAAGGTGGGGATGACTAAGCCAGAAAATATTCGCCTTTGAAATTAACTTTTCTCTTTCTCCCTCTATCTCTATGGCCTGCTCAGCCTGGCAGAGAAGCAGCAGAGGTATATCAATCTGCAGGCTGGTCTCAAAATAAAAAGGTAAAATAAAATAAAAAAGTCGCCGAGCCTATATTACGATTACTTACTTCTTTATGAAACAATCAATTTGGTTTATGTTCTGTCCTATAGCAGTCGCTATGAGCATCTCATCCAGCAGCACAAATCGAATGAGAATCGTCTGATGGCCATCAAGGCAAAGCGTAAACAGTTAGAGCTACTGCAGCAGTTGATCGGAAACACTGGACAGCGTTTGGTGGCTCTGGGCGAACAACGGGATGAACTGCGTCGAGCCAATGCCGAAAAGCGCAAAAATTTACCTAAATATCCAAACAAGGTCAAAATGCTCGAAGACTATGTACTGGATCGCATCGAAAAAATCGACAAGCTCCGGGAAACGCACCTGGAGCTGATGGACAACATCAAAGATGTGGCGCGTCGTGATATCCAGCAGCTGGTAACCTACATCTTTCCCATTACCGAAGTGGTGCTGAGGGAGCGCAAGATGAGCTGCGAGCGTAGCGAGGAGGCCGAGACCATAGCCGCCCTGGCCGATGCAAAAAACACTTCGTATATAAGAGGGAAATGGGTATTCCATGGCAGCGGTATTAGTGAGGTGCAGTACCGCATTGTTGGTCCCTCTCTTCCAGCCAACGGGGACTACACCGCCTACTTGGACTGGCTGGCGGACAACAAAGATGATGTGCCGAAGGCCACGGCAAATGAGATTACACCCAGTCGATTTGAAGCATATCGCATTGTTGGAGCGCTTACCTACACCGCCCAGTTGACGCAGTTGCTAAGCTTCTATCTGAATGTCCGATTACCGCACAAGCTGCCTTACGGTGATTTCTGTCGCAAGCTGCTCAACGAAGAGCAGTTTCTGCGTAAAGTCTCGCGCGTTAACTCCAACATTATGTATCTGGCCTACACACAGCAGGTAAAGCTAAGGGCGCTAAACGAACAGCACACGCTGGAGAACATACTGGCCATACTGGATTTGGATCGCAGTGATTTGGGACGATACGGGCATTTGGATGTGACCAATGCACCGCTAATGAAATCGGTGGACTCTCTATTAATTGGCATTGAAACAGCCACGGAATCAGAATCTGAAGGTGGGTAATCAACTGTGTTTTATTGACGATGCACAAATACTAATTTTAATATAATGCAGATGAGAACTCAATGCGTCTGGACTGGGAGGCGGTGCCCAGTTTGTCCCCACAGCCAGAACTGGCCGAACCGAATCTTATGCCGGCTGTGGCTCAGCAATCGACCATTGCCATGGTCCGCATGGCAGCAACTTCCATGCTACGCTGGATCAAGTGAAACTTAACCCTCCTCCCACCCCAATTTCTGGAGCACGTGTGTTATCTTTTTACAAATTAGGATAAGTGTAATCAAAGTATGATATCACAAACGGAATAGTTCTGATGTGGCTTTTCTGTGGGTGATGCTTAACTTGATATCGGTTAAAATAATTTGAAATACATATTAAATCTGAGATACGACGGTCGATCATTAAGTTACAACGAAATTACAATCATTCAATCTAAGTCAAGCGCTGAAAGTTTCTACTATTTTGGTCATCATAAGGATTTGAATGTGATGGTACACCTAAGGTTTGCGACAGTAAATATTGAGTGGTTTTTGTTCTCTTGGTAGAAGAGCACGGCTTCATTATTACGATCTACACAAATCAAATGGTCGCCTAGGCAAATCAAGCCATTCCAGGACCCATCCTGCTTAAATATATTGTTAGAGTATCGGACACATGATTGTTTTTCTTTTTCACCACATTTATCGCTGTGTTGTTATGGACAATATTTACCGGCTCACGGTATCACCTGATGAGAATAATTTAGCTATTTGAGACACTGTATTTCACCCTTTTTCATGGGTCTTGAGGTAGATTGTAATGGCATGATGTAAAACATGAAAGTCGGTCCAGTTCGACATGCAAAAGTGTATGCTCAGCAGAAGTAGCGTTGCCGCTGAGAACGTTCTTTTGGTCATATTTTGACTATCGTTCATCTGATCTATTCCTTTGGCGGATCGATAGATAATGCTAGAAGGTACGAACCCCTTTATCTAAAAACTGGGAGATTATCCAAATTGCGGGGGATTGGAAAAAGGAAAAACCGCAAGAGAAACGGCTCGGATCGGTTCTTGTCATCAAAAAGTTTGCTTAAAAATAAGAATATTTGCAAGTCAAGAAATTAATATCGAGAAATCCGTTATCCTTCTTTGAAATTCCAGAAGGTTTTTGCTATTTTAGGTTGGGATAGGTTTACTGTATTGATCCGTAGTAATTCCGCATATATCGGGTGTGTCCCAGAAGTCAAACAGCCTTAGTTTGATAGGGAAGGGGCACAAATATGCCCGGCTAGTAGATTAGATGACGAAAGTTAGGCGATTTGAAACAGCCTACTAGAAGCCAAGTAGATTTAATCCGTACGCATTTCCTTCTTTTCACTTCACAAATAAAGTAGTGTTTAGTTCGAAATGCAATAGATTATACCAAAATCTCAACAGATTTTCAGGACACCCTGTATATAATTAATTCGAATTGTCTTCGTGGAACTTTAATACATATGTCTATACATATATTATATATGAAAGCGAAAGTATGATTCTATGTACATATGTTTGTATTTATGTTTGTATGTATATTTGTTTGTTCCTTATAGGCGTCTAAACCGCTGAACCGATCTTCACCAAATTTCACAGTATGTTCATGCCCATCAGGAAAGAGTCATGATTATGTAAAAATGCAAAAAATGTAGGTTGGTAATATGGAGTTGGACATTTTACTGGATCAGGACTAGTATTGAACCGGTATCAAACTAGTTTCGAACCGGTTAAAAAGTGTTTCAGAGTCATGCCGCAGAAGTTATATTATCTATGAAATTAAAACCTGGTCTGTAGGGTGTTATTATGGAGTTGGATATTTTACTGAATCAGGAGCGGAATCGAACCGGTTAAAATGATTCAGAGCCATACCTCAGAAGTTATATAAGATATGAATTTTAAATTTAGACTGTAGTTTGGTAATATGGGGTTGGATATTTCACTGATTTAGGACTGGTGTCGAACTGGTTCAAAAGTCATTTCAAATTATTTTTGATATGAATGTAAATATAGGTTCAAAAGTGATTTAGAGCCATATCTCAGACGTTATTTAAGCCATGAACTTGGAATATGGGGTGTAGGTTGGTAATACGGATTTGTGTATTTTACTAGATCAGGACCGGTATCGAACCGGTTCAAAAGTGGTTCAGAGCCATATCTCAGAGGTTATTTAAGCCACGTGATACATCAGGGCCGGGGAAGGTCTTTCACGTCAACTTGCATAAAAGCAAGCTCGCGTCGGCGGAGCTCCTGATAACCCTTGAGGCAGGGCTCGTCGATGTGGCCTTAGTTCAGGAACCTTGGATTGCGGCAGGGAACAAGGTCTCAGGACTAAGGTCACAAAATGACAACACTTTCCATCCCACCGCGGTATGTAAGGCAAGGACAGCGATTCTGGTAAGAAAAGGCATCTATGCTTACCTTATGTCAAATTACAGCACGGACGACCTCTCAGTTGTGGCCCTGGAAGGTCACGATGATGAGCCAATAATAATGGAGTCATGGCACACGAGCTAGATTCACCACGGGCTGAGCTCGAACGACTAACGGCTGAGGCGAGTAGGAAGAACCAACCACTCGTCATGTGAACGGGCAGTCCAGACATTAACGACAGAGGTGAGTCTCTCCTAAGCTTTATTCTACACACTAACCTCAAAATAGAAAACGTTGGAGATGTGCCCACATACGTGGGACCAACATAGGCCAACGTCCTAGACCTAGCTCTGACCTTAGGGAATAGTACTCAGGCATCAAAATGGAGAGTCCTCAAAAGACTCTCTTTCTCGGACCACAAGTACATCCATTTTAAGATCGAGTTCGACCACAACCAAACCAGAAACGCCTACAGGAACACCCGGAACACCAACTGGGCGAAGTACCTTAAAACGGTAGAATCAAAACTACCTACGTCAGCGAACATCTGCTCGGTAGGCGTCATTGAGATGTCCGTGAAGACGCTCACGTCCAACCTTACCGAAGCATACAAATCCTCATGCAAACTCACAGTTAGCAAAAGGAGAACCAGACACCCTGGTGGACCCCCGCGCTGAAAGAGCAGAGGAAGGACGTGCAAGAATGCTTCAAACATGCGGATGAGCAGATAATATGGGAGGAATACAAGATAAGATTTCGTTTCTTCCAAAAAGAAGTACGAAAGGTTAAGCAAAACTCATGGAGAACCTTCTGCTCCAGCATAGAGAAGGTTTCCGAAACAGCAAGACTAAGGAAACTGCTGTCAAAGCAGCCAGCATGCAGAGTCAGCTGAAAATGAACGACGGGCACTGTACAGGCTGTACTGTAGTCACTGAGTCAGAGCAAATGCATTTGCCCTGGGAGCATTCCTCGACAGAAGCCGGACTTAGTAACAATGCGAAGAAAACGGACCTCATTCTTTTCACCAAGAGATACAAGGTACCGCAATGAGCTCCACCTACGATAAATGGAATACAGCTAACGCCAAAGAACAACGTAAAATACCTTGGAGTAGTAATCGACAGTAAACTGTCATGGAGACTCAATGTGGAGGAAAGGGTAAAAAGGCAACCAATGCGCTATATGCATCCCAGAAGATGCTGAGCAGCACTTGGGGCCTATCACCAAGTCTAACGCACTGGCTCTTCGTCTCAATAATACGACCGATACTACTATATGGTATATTGGTATGGTGGCAAGCCACGGAGAAGTCCACAAATCTCAAGCTGATGGAAAAGGCCCAGCGGCAGGCATTAGTCTGCATAACGGGGGCGCTGAGGTCCATTCCAACAAAGCACTCGAACACATCCTAGGAGTCAACCTCCCAACGTCTTTGTGCGGCAGGCACCATGGCGCTACAAAGCTATGGACAAAGCATGGTGGGTAGAGTGATCAACAGTAGCACGGACTACATGATCCCAAAAACCAACTTCACAGGCGCATCACCACTACTGGGACCAGAAGACTGGCGTACAGGACTGGCCCAGGAAGCAATGCACCTATTCACAGACGGCTCAAAGATGGCCTCAGGAGTCGGAGCCGCAGTATACTGCGATGAGCCGGAATTGAGGCTCCCCTTTAAACTGTCAGACCAATGGGCCACATTCCAGGCGGATGTCTTTGCAATAAGGAAAGCAGCGGAATTGGCAGAACAATACGCACCAAACAATCAAATAATCATAAACGTTGACAGCCAAGCGGCAATCAAAGCAATGCAGAGACACGCTGTTAACTCCAAAAATGTTCTGGCAAGCAGGGAGGCAATAGATTCCCTCAGCACCTCCTGAAAGGTGCAAATCTATTGGATTCCCAGCTACCGGGGGGCATTGATGGAAACGAAATGGCTGACTATAGCAAAAGCCGGAACCGCACCAAGCCAAGAAGCAACACAAAACATACCTATCTCCGTAGAGACGCAATACAGCAAGATGGAAGAGATAGCGGAGAAAGAAGAATCTCAAAAATTATGTGCAAGACAAGAAACAAACGAGAGCGTAAGTTAAAGTCGGCTCTAACCGACTTCAATATACCCGTCACTCATGGAGAGAAATGTTTAATAGCTTTCCCGAGTGCCTGAGTTGGGACAGCCGAAAAGTACGCAACATTTTTTTAGCTCGGCTATTTATCATCTGATCTTGATGAAAATTTCAGGGCTTATAGATGTTGCGAATATAAATGTATTTTTTAAATTTGAGATCGATATCTTAAAAATTGTGTGAGTTATTCATTCGAATCGTATTGCGGTTCCGGTTTTGGTTCGTACCGAAACTTATCTTTCGGTAAAAAGTTCTGTTTTGATTCTAACATTATTTCGGTGTTCGGTTCCGTATCGGTACCTGCTTTTTTAAAAATATAAAGAAAGATCGGTCATTGTTTTGCGTCCATCCGATTACTTAGCGAAGACATAATAATAACACCCCGGAGAACGCGTTCTTGCCCTTCTCAAAGGCATACATACAATTGTAGAAACATTATTGAGTTTTCTGACCTCCTTTTAAGTCTCTTCTTCTAGTTCCAATCCCGAGTGGGACATAGGGCATCGTACGGGGGGACGGAGTCGACTGAACTTGTACGGTCGGCTCAAGCAGCTCACGAACTTCCGACTCCATAAAACGAGTCAAGTGTCCTCTGGGTAGCCACGGACTCCGGTTCGTGGTGAGCTAATTGTGAGAAGGCGAATCAAGAAGCCGAATTGGCCTTAGTGCGTCTTCGGTAAGTAGGCTGAGAAATCGCTGAAGCTTGATTACTATAGGGCCTGGACTATAAGATGGCACCCCCATCACCAGGATAGGGGAGTAGGGCCAGCGACCCAACTCTCTGAGCAAACCCTAGCTACCGAAACATCACCTTTTAAGTACATCTTTTAATTCTCTGTACCCTTTGGTAAAAGAGTAAGTTAGTGTAAACGAATGTAAAAGGGAGAAGGAATCGTTTCCGACCCTATAAAGTATATATATTTTTGATTTTATTTTATTAATATTATGTTTTTAAACTGATCTGCAAAATTTGGTCGAAATCGATAAACGTTGAAGCGAGCTTTTCCAAATGAATTAAAACCTCGAAACAGACGAAGTTAACTTTGCTTTCTCGTTGTTTTAAATTTGTACCCCCTTTCCGGGAAAAAAATGCCAGAAATCAAGTTAGCTTCCCCTTTTGTATATCTATTAGCTGACATACATAGGTCGAATTGCTCAGAAATTGGGTCTTATTGAGAAAAACTGATTTTAATTTCAATGATAGCGTTCTTAAACTCAGTAATTATTAATTTTTTCAAACAAATCTGCAATGTCTTGTCGAAATCGGGTGATTATTAGATATGTAAAACTATTGATGGTACTATCGAGAATGGAGTCTTTCCATTGCCTTCTTTGTTTCTGTTGAATAAAGTTCGAAGAAAAACGTTAATAGGCACTTCCATGATGTCGAACGGGGCGTCGAACATATTTAAGGGCAGGATGACGCAAGTGAAAAAAAAAACGATTTTCTTGGGAGCTGACATTGGATCCCAATTTTTGCTTCTCGCTGCCTTTACGAGGAATATATATATTAAAATTTAGCTATGCGTTTTAATAAATGGGTGTTGATTAATACCAAAAATTTATAGATATTGTAGATGTATAGATATGTTCTTGGGAGCTGACACTGGATCCCAAAAGAAAGCTTCGTATTTTTAAAATTCCATGTTATTTTTTTAATCAAAAAACTTTAAAAAAAGCTATAATATGTGTGTATCTTAGAACCGGTTCGGTTCGGATTTTTTGGGTACGACGAACCGGACCATGAACCGAACACCTTATATTTTTGACCCCTCGAACCTGAGCCCGAACCGGACAACTTTTTCGAAAAATTAGGTTCGGTTAACAAAATTAAGTAGTTTTTCCAATGACACATGCAGGGAAATATAAAAATTCCTGGTAATTTGACTGCTTCTACCTTCGATAATGGAGCGAATATGGTTCGAACAGGAGAACTTTTAGATGGCGACTGTCTGCATTAATTTTTTGCAGAAAAGGAATGCAAATTTGAAGAATGTAATGTAATGTGAATCAAGCCCATTTCTTGATTTAAACGATGACCAAGTTCCCTCAATAGATTCCCTGAAGGACTCTATAATTACAGTTCGTTGTGCTGCATACACTCTAAATTTAGTAGTAAACGATTTTTTAAGAAAGTTCAGTTTGACATTAGTAGATGTCGCACTATTTGTTAGAAACCCCGTACTCACTATATAAAATCATTACTACCAAGTGATTTTTTATTACGCTTGATTTTCATTTCGAGCAATTGTTCTTAAATCTTTAGCAAAACATTCTTTATTATTATGTCGATAAACGTTCATCTATTATGAGATCAGTACCAATATGGGCTGCAGTGTTCTTAGAACCGAGATTTCAAACTTAGTTAACTTCTGACCAAAAACATTACAGAGAGTTTAAAAAATGCAACTTTAAATGACTCAACGTCTGATTGCGAAGAATAGAAGCTTAGGAAAGCAATAAAAATCCATAATCAATTATCAAAAAGAAAATCTGTAAATGATGTTTTAGATTACTTCGAATATTGTCAAATAGAACATACATCAACAAATTTTGTATATTTTTGGAAAGGTAAAAAAAAGAGGACTCTACAAATATTGCCTTAACTATAACACAGTGGAACACTCAAAATTGCCTGGGAACGGGACCAATAAATTATGAAGCTAGAGGCATCAGGGAGCAACACCTCATACCCAGTTTTTCTTGATCACGTCAAGTTGGCGTTTAATGGGCACATTTATACTAGCAACACACAGCTACAACATCTTTTGCTGGTTAAAAAAATGTGAGAGCAAAAATTTTGGAAAATTCACTAATGATGAAGGGAGTCACCACAATTGTTATACTAAATTCCCGCCTCTAATGGACAAGCGGTTAGTACCCTGCCCATAGAGGTCTAACTTAGAAAATGGAATCAATGGAAAACCACTTTAGCTCTCACATTTTTTTAACCAGCAAAAGATGTTGTAGCTGTGTGTTGCTAGTATAAATGTGCCCATTAAACGCCAACTTCACGTGATCAAGAAAAACTGGGTATGAGGTGTTGCTCCCTGATGTAGTTTCATAATTTATTGGTCCCGTTCCCAGGCATTAAAAAAGTTGAATTTTGTGGCACTGTGTAATTGCTGTCAACAACTCAGGTATTAGTTGAACGAGCCCTTTCAACACTTAAGTTTGATCATTCTGCTCTAAGAGCTGGTATCGATGAACAGCTCCTGGAAGATATAATCCTTATTCACTTAAACTAAGCAGTTCTCAAAAGTTGTAAATGCCAGCTAATGAATTTGATAATTCAAATTGCATAATTGAAATAAAGAATATTATTTAAAAAAAGAAGTATTAATAAATCGAAACTATTATTTCATGTTCAAGCGAACCGAGGTTCGAACCAAAACCTTGGGTTCACCTTAGACTTTACAACGGGCTCGAACCCCCGGACCGAACCTTTTGCAAAATTTTAGAGGTTTGCAGCCTTGGAATTCTCAACACATTTTTGTTCATTTTATCCATTTCAGATAAGCCGTTCTAGGGAATCTTTATAAATACTTTGTTGTGCGCTACAGCAACATCCGCAACAGCAACAACAACACAATTTTTTTAGTAAATTTCATTTGTCGTCTATTTAATAAAAACAAGTAAGAATGCCGGTCAAGCCCGACTGTAATATATATTATATATTCAGAGTATATAATCTGAACCTGCAGTAGCAGTTGAAAGCAGCGCTGCTGCTGCGCTGCGGCAGCGAAGATTCTTTTGGTCATAACCAAGGCTGCAAACCGGGTTTGGGGTTCGCGAACCGGACCATGAACCAGGCGCTCTATATATTTGACTCCTCGAACCTGAACCCGAACCGGACCACTTTATCGAAAAATGAGGGTTGGATTCACCAATTTAATTAATTTATTCACCGATACATCCAGCGAAATATTGGAAATTTCTGGAGATTTTACTATTTTCAGACCTGAGATTTCATATTTTGCTTGCGAAAAATAGTTGCAAAGGTGGCTCAACGTCTGATTGTGAAGAAGAGAAGCTTGTGAAAGCAATAAACAAATATCAAATATTAAAGCTGTGAGTGATGTTATAGATTTCTTTGGAAATTGTCAAAGAGCACATACATTAGATTAATCGACAAATGTTTTAAAATTTGGGAAAGGTCATAAAAACGAAGACTTAAGAAATATTGCCTTTACTATACTAGTTGTTCCGGCAACTCAGGATTCAGTTGAAGAAGCATTTTCTACACTTAAGTTTGTTCTTTCTGATATAAGAGCTAGTATAGATGAACAGCTCCTGGAAGATATAATGCTTAAACTTCTATATCTCCTAAAAATGGTTGATGTCAGCTAATGGATTTCATAATTACAATAACTTAAGTATTGAATATTATGATTAAGTATATGAATAGAGAGGTATATAAATTTCAATATCAACGTAGAATTAATAAATCGTCAAACTATTCTTTTTTGTTCTATAGAACTAAGGTTCGAACCAAAATGAGGGTCAGGGGTCCCAGGAACCAATGGGTTCGAACCCCCGGACCAAACCTTCTGCAGAATTTTAGAGGTTTGCAGCCTTGGTCATAACTTGAGTATCGTTCATCTCTGAGTTGATATAGCCATGTCCGTCTGTCCGTCCGTCCGTGAAAAAACAGATCTCAGAGATGGTATGAAATATAGGTTTGACATGTATGGGACATATGCTTCTTATCAAGTTTATTACATTTTTTAACGCCCCCTCCCTCCCACGCAATTTGGAAAAAACGTCATATCTCTCCCAGTTTTGTAGATAGATGTTTGGAACATCTGTATTTAGTAATCAGTATTATTTATCGATTTGCCGAAGGAATGATAAAGATCGGATGAACCATAGTCGAGGTTTAAGAAAAATAATCAATTATGATTGGTAGCACTGGCCGCAACGGCAGAACTTCACACATTTTATGGCTTTTTTGCCCCTTAATGTGGCTTCTAATTTAAATTGATTAGATATATATAGATACAAACTTTGGGGCTACAAAGTAGGTTATAGTCGGGCTTGATCGACTTTCTTTCTTGCGTTTATTCGATAGGTAATCGGTCAGATTAAGCTTAGAAAATTGCTTTGTTGTTGCAATGGTGTTGTATTCCGGTTCAAAGTTGTCTACAAATTTAAAAAATAGGCCCATGGTTCCAAAAAAATTTTAAGAACGGATTATCTGAAAGTGAAAATGAAAACGGGGTTTTGTTAAGAACTGATGTAGTTCTAGTCGGAACTAGGATAAATAGCGGAGTTATGGGGTTTCAAAGTAAAAATTTCAAAAATCGTTTTTTTTTCTTCCTTTATTGGTCCTATCTCTGTTATTTTTTGACCGACCAAATATCCTAGTTCCGACCAGAATGGTGGCTATTAGGAGTCATTTAAAAATAAAAACAAGAAAGAAAGTCGGTCAAGCCCGACTATAACATACTCTGTACCCTCAACGTCGCAGCTCGCATTTGCCCACGAGTTATACGCGCTCATCTCTAAGTTTCACTCTCTCTCTCTCTCTCTCTCTCTCATTAAGATTGCCGTTCAATAGAATGCTGTGGTGATGGGTGGGGGGTGTTTACTGGCCGTTTTTTGCTCATAACTTGAGTATCGTTCATCCGATCTTTATCATTCCTTCAGCAAATCGATAAATAATTTTGTTTTCAAGGTATCTCTAGAAGGTACGAACGATCTATCTTCAAAACTGTAGGAGATATGACGTTTTTTCCAAATTGCGGGGGCGGGAGGGGGCGTGGCAAAAATTGAAAATAAACTTGATCTGCCTGCAAGTATAACAAATATATGTCCCATACATGTCAAACCTCTATCTCTTACCATCTCTGAGATCTCTTCGTTCATACGGACGGACAGACGGACGGACGGACGGACGGACAGACGGACATGGCTATATCGAATCGGCTGTTGATGCTGATCAAGAATATATATACTTTATAGGGTCGGAAACGATTCCTTCTCCCTGTTACATACTTTTGCACAAACTTAATATACTCTATGTACCTTCGGTACAGAGGTATAAAAAATAGAGGAAAGCTAACTTCGGCTCGACTGAAGTTTTTATACCATTGCAGATTGTATAACTTATATAAATTAATGGCCTGATTCCACTGACGCAAATATGTATGTATGTATGTATGTAAATATGTATGCGTGTACTTTCTGCCAAATGTTCATATTTGTGACAAGGGCTAGGCCTCCTACATTCATTTTCTTCACCCAATTTCTATGGCAGCTATACTATATAGTTATCCTATTAAGCTTGGTGGAATTATGTGAAAGCATATAAAACGAGGCTTGGTGACGTTTTCGTTGAAGACAAAAAAGTTTTTCCTTCTTATTCGATCGATCGTTCCTATGGCAGTTATGTGCTATAGTCATCCGATCTGGCCGGTTCCGACAAATGTACTGCGTATTTGTACCAAAAGACTTCGTGCAAAGTTTGGTTAAGATAGCTTTAAAACTGACGGAGGAGATAGCATAAAAACAGACGGACGGTTAGGGCTATATCAACTCAGCTCGTCATGCTGATCAAGAAATCGGTCAACAGTTGCTCTTTATATCTTTGCAACCATTTTGGAAAAAGTGGTTTCGAAATAATCGAGTTTAAAGTTTAGACAACTGTTTTCGATAAAAAAAAACTATTTTGAATAGATTTAAAACATGGATTTGATGCATTTAGGTGTTAGCTTTAACCGAAAAGAAATTATAAAAATCGGGTAAAAAGTTCTCAAAAAATTTTGATTAAAGTGCGTCAAGACATGATAAAAAATCTCCAAAAATTTCCAAGTAACATTTTTTTTTCAAAAGCAACTTTTCTGAAAATTACGAACATTTTATAATTATTTCTTTGAAGTTTTTTGATCAAAACAAGAAAAACATCGAAATTTTAAAAATGCGAGGGTCGATGAAATTTTTTTTCAACAGGTATTTTCTTAATTCCACTACTTTTTGAAAAGTAAATCGAACGCAATTCCTCTTCGGTTTCGTTTTTTGTGTTCTCAATTCCGAATGAAATTGCTCTCCCTTTACTTTTCGCAACACCACTTGTCCAAACGAGATTGGCACCTAGATCAGTGGTGTCCAAAATACCAAAAGCCTATCCCATGTGATAGGAACTTATAATTCTGCCGGCGTCGCAGACGACACACATATAGAGAGAGAGAATACGTGTGTTCTATGAATACCACGCTCGGCGGCTTGCTCTCTTACGATGCGCGTGTTCGCCTTTTTGTTTTACTTCACGAAGCATTTGTCCGTTGTCACGTCTACTTCGTGGTTCGCTGCTAAGCACACAAGCGCAATGTTTGATTGTGTGAGTTTGGACACCACTGCACTAGATAAATAAGAGAGAATCCACAATTCCAAGCGAAGGAATTGAGATAGGCGGACTTTTAGGTTTCACTTTTCGGTTGGGCTGGCAACACATTAAGCAAAAAAATTCCATGAAAATTAATTAAAGACTTAAATGCAAATCCAATTTCACTAACAATTCCTAAATGGATCACAGAATTAATGAAAATTCACTTTATGTACATCTAGCAACTGTAAGAGTGCGTAGTTTGGCAATTACTTTCCACCGACCAAGGTATTGGTCTAGGTGCACCTTTCGGCGCAAATGCCCATATAAATGTAGGTGAGAGCCTTTAGTTTTGAACAATTTTAACGGTACATGCCGGTGAAATAATTTGTGGTACCAATACGGAACCGAATACTGAAAAAAACTAGAACCTAAACCAAACCTTTTACCATAACTGGAACCGAATTAAGATTTGATTTTATTCACTACATATTATACAAGGTAATTTTTTAGGACGAAATTTCTTCCTCAAAGAGAAGGTCTCGTTAGAGAGGTTATTAATTTATAAGGTATCACCGTAGAACAAAATATTTCAATAAACGCAGCACTAATGGCTTCGTTTTTGGACCGGTTTGTAGATTAGCTTGAAATACCAATAGACCACCATGACTCTTCTCTAATGTTGTCAGCAGACTTCTGAATACGACAATTTGAGATTGTTTTAATTTTATTACATAACTTATTAATTTTTTATTTATTTTATACAAATTGATTCGCCATAAATAACTAGATAAACTTGTTTGCAAGAATTAATCTTGCCGAATACGTACACAATATTTCTTGTTTTTAGTTGAATGGACTTTTTTTGAACTGATTAAACAAAGAAATGCAAAACGAAATTTTAATTGGCCAGGAAAAACAGCTCCGAGTTTTAAAGACTTACGAGGGAGAGATATCAACGGGGTGTATGAAACCTACAAAACTAATCTTGGAGATATTCAAATTTCTTTATGATTTAACTTAGAATCGCTTGGGGGAGCGAATGTGAGTGTAACTAAATCTCTAAGAACTAAACAAATTTTGTCGGCAGTTGTGTGGTGGAGCTGACGTTGCTGGCTAGAGTTGACGCTGATCCATTGACCTCTACAACAGCTGGTGGTGGGGGGGAAGGCTTTAGGAATACTTGTGGCAGTGTGGCTGGAACAGAACCGTTAGGTATAAGCAATGGTTGATGATGCAGATCATAGTTGGTGGGTACGCTCATTGAAGAGAGTACAAGGGCTGCTGCCACGGCCTGCTCATGATTGTAGAATGCCGACACTGGCGTCGTCTGCGAGGGCGTCTGTGTGGCATTCGATGTGTGTCATTGAGGCGCCGATGAGGGTGTTCCAGCGCCAGCAGCTCCCGCTCCGGCTCCCTTTAGGCTGTTCGAAGGCGAGACGGGATATTGTGGTGGCCATTTAATTTTCTTCTCCAATGCCTTCAGATCGTGCATGGACTTCATTATTTGCGGGCTATTTAAGAGACTGAGATCGAACATCGAGGCAGCAGCCATAGCGGCGCCTCCAGCTGCTCCTAATCCCATACCCAATTTGGGGGAGTTGTTATTGTTGTACAAGTACATGTTATCCAAACTAAATCCCAAGCCAGCGTTTTCCGTTCCATTAGTTACGACTGTACTCTTGGTTTTGTGACTAACCTTGGGCTTGGGATTCGACTTTGGAGCCGTATAGACACCTACAAATTCAACACCATCCGACTCTCCGCTACTTTCCCGCCGCCCTTCATTGGATTGTGTCATCCATTTACTGGTTGGAGTGGTGTTAGTTGTGGTAGTGGCCGCCATCTGCTTGGATGTCTGCAAAATATCACTGGGACTCTTGTAATCATCCAAATTAATGACATGTGGCGTGGCGCGTGGACCGTTAACAGTTTGCTTGGAATGTGCACTAATGGCTTGGCTGGAAACCGTAGGTGAAATGGAGGCGGAGGCGGCTGCTGCTAGATTGGCAGCCATGATGTTGTATATACTATGATCAGTTTTCCTGGTGGGCGAGGACAAATTTATGACGCCAGCCATAGCAGCTGCTTGAGCCGAAGTGCTAGGCATGGACAGCAGCGATTCCAGTTGGTGGGTGGGTGTTGGCGTGGTTTGAATTGACGGTTGCTGCTGCTTGGTCATCTTTTTGATCTTGGGCGGCTTGGCGTTCTGCTTGGTCGGCAGCTCAGGCTTTAGCTTACGCTTCAGGCTATTTGATGAGGCACTTGTAGCTGAATCTGTGTCAGAGTTGCCATGCGATCGACTCTCCTCAATTGACTTCAAATAATTACTGGCCTGGCCCAGTGGCAGTGACTCAGTTGCTGTACCAGCAGCGGCCACCACCTTTCTGCTCTTCTCTTTGGCCTTTTTGCTGGAATTCTTGTGCCTCTCAATCTCACGCTGCAGCTCTTCGTAGTGCATCCAACCCTTTGGCCACAGATCGACCACCTTCTTTTGCAGATAACCGTTGATGAACTCCTCCAGCGAGTCCTTGCGTTTACCCAGAACCGCATAAGAAGTCCAGCGTGCCTGGTACACATCATAAAGCAGCTGTCGCAGTTCATAGTTCCATTGGAATTTCTTGCGCGGCATCTTGGGCGGCTGATCGGCGTTCACATCGGCCGCCCTGCACAAATAAAAAGCCTAAATAAATCACAAATGTTTAATAATGGGATAGAATAATCTTACGCTTGGACACCACACTGATGCAGTTCAATTTCATAGCTGGCTATGGCCTTGGGCATTACATCGGATACCGCTTTGCGAAGTTTCTCTAAAGCGTTAGTCGATTTGTTCTTCTCCTCCTTGGAACGCATGGCCTTGGCCTTGCGCAGGATAAAATATTTGGGCAACTGCAGCTGATACTCCAAATGAGCAAATACCATATTACGCTCGTTGCGTTCTGTGCAGAGCAGCGCCTCGTACACTCTGTGAAAAGACATGATTAGCTGATAAGTGCGTTTTGGAGGGAGTAATCTAAAACTCACTTAAGTAAAAGGGCCGTGAGCTTTTCATCCAAGTAAAACTTTTTACCGCACATATCCCGACTTCTAACCACTTCTTTTAATGTATTAACGCACAGCAAAATTTCCGCATCTAATGTTAAAGGCAGCAGAGTATCAGCCGTACGTAGATCTTTAAATGAAAGAGGAAAGTTGGTGAAATCAATGTAAGTAACAAACGTGAAAATTAAATCTATGCGTAAAATCTACTGGACCGATCTTCATGAAATTTTTACAGTACCCATTTTAGTGGCGATCAGAAAAGAGAAATAGCCTTTGACTCAATTCTGTAAATCAATGCAAAACTGTTAAAACACGCTAAGCTATGAACTAAACAAAGGTGCTGGTTAACGTCACCAATGCAAACAGCGACTATAATTGTAATGACCTCTGACGACTACCCAACCACATCTTAAGGATAGGCTCCTAGAATGTCCGCAACCTAAAAGGAAATGTCCTGATATCCAGTTGGTGGATGACCTCGAGAAATATTTAACAGTTACAGTTAAGAACATAATCAATCTTCAGCGGACGACTCGGCTAAAAACGAATTCTACGAGCTCCACGAGGCCTAAAATGCTATAGGAGGGTTATCATAAATAAAAATTAACCAACTGTGGAAAAGTATTGAAATTTTGATTATTAGGATTGGTTCGTTTCAATGGTAGTATTTTACAAAATGACAAAATTTGTTCCAACCTACATTTTCGATTCGGTTTAACAAAATGTATGAATATTAAGGCTTACCTGATCTATTTCAATACACATTACTGATTCGACTATATTAACAAGATAGTGCAAATGCCGCAAGACAGATACCTGGCTATAGTAGCTGCTACCCCGCTCGCCAATAAGTCTCAGTGTATGCAGCAACGGGAAGCCCTTTGTCCGAAGCTTTCGAATAACCTGGGATACTGAACAACGAGCGACATATAAGCGACCAATCATAAATTTAGAAAAGGCAAACTTTTTTTAATAAACCTATCCGTCTGTTTCTATGCTATCTCCTCCGTCAGTTTTAAAGCTATCTTAACCAAACATTTCATGAAGTCTTATAATACAAATTCGCTGCTCATTTGTCGGAACCGGTCGGATTGGATGACCATTGCAATTAGCTGCCATAGGAACGATCGGGCGAAAAACTAGATTTAGTGAGAAAAACTATTTTATTTACGAACTTCTCTTCTTCTCAATTGTACGCTTCGTGGATCTCTTTTGACCTTCGCGTGCGATTTTCGATCATTCTGATTCGAGCTGATTCCCTTTCAACGTTCCTCTTCTGTTCGACGTACTGCAATTTGGTTCAGTCGTTTTAAAGTTTTAAGCATCCAAAAAAACCTCGATCCATCCGCGCATTCCTACCGAAAGGTCCACCGAGACCAAAAAATTAAAAGTGCGCCAAAAAAGCGTCTTACCTACACCACATATCAAAACTATAAACTCGTTTTTGGATTTCTGAAATCGGCACGCAGCAGAACTGTAACATTTTTTTTTTTTTAATTCAACACGTGCGGAATTTTGAATAAGTTGACTAGGAGATTTAAATTAACAAAAAAACTGACACTTTCAGCCATCGATCGCAAGCAAATAAGGGTTATGGAAAGGAATAAATTTTATTTTAAAGATTATTTTCTGATTTTTATTTTAAAATTAAAGAATAAAGATTATTTTGTAATTTTTATTATGAAAAATAAAGATTGTTTTCAAATATCTTTTGAACCAAGCGGCGTAGGACTAAAAATTTAAATACATATTTGATCTAAGGCTCAATACGTTTCATTTGGTATATCATGTGTCCTTAAAGGATCTATTTTAAGGATCTAACAATTTCTGCCCAAATGTTGAGTTATTTTCAGTCTTTCTTTTAACCATTTAAGCCACTCAAGCTGTGACCTTTATTTTTTAGTGGGTTTTGGTCTCAGGTAGAGCGGATATACGACAAACTGCTTACAAACTTATATCTGCTTTTCTTCATTCAACGCATCATAGAGAAACATGTTTTTTCAAGTGCTACCCTTAAATATAAACTTTGTTAATATGCTCTAGACTCTGCTGATAGACTCTGCGCTTGTTTGATGTGTATCGGTTTCGTGTCCCACTGGGGGAATGTTAAAATAAATCCTTTTTTTTTTAATACTGAGCAATAGTAAAGAACGAAAGGATTAATCAACTTCTCGACAACATACAAGGAACGAACAGTTATACTCTACAAGTGAAAGGTAAAACGAGGAGAACTTGTATTTTTCTTATCTTAAAGCGAGTTAAGTCAACCAAGGTATTTCCATGAGCTCAACGACCAAATATTTATTAAATAGAGAAATCCAGATTATCGACAAAACCCACTCAAGAGAATGTAAAGCACAGCTTGCCAAACTTGTTAGATCATTAATATAGATCCTTTAAGAACATGTGATATACCAAATGAAAGATATTGGTAGATCACATATGTATTTAAATTTTAGTCCTGCGCAGCTTGGTTCAAAAGATATTTGAAAACAATCTTAATTTTTGATTTGTATAATAAAAATTAAAAAATAATCTTTATCTTTAAAAATCAGAACACAATATCTAAAATTAATTTGTCCTTTCCATAACCCTTAAAACCAGGGAATGAAACCGAATCGTTTTTCGGTTCCGGTTCTGGTACGTACCGAAAAGTATGTTTCGGTAAAAGGTTCTGTTTTGGTTCTAACAATATTTCGGTATTCGGTTTTTTTGATTTTTATTTCGGAATACCGGTACGTACCGTTATGAACTTTGTTTAGATTTAAGCTCAGAAAACCTTGTTTAATGCCATTAAACTGATATGTGAAGATACTGAACTATTTGTATTGTCCCAATTCTTTTCATATAAATACATATCGTTCAGTTACTTTAAGACTGTCACGACTTTTGAGTTAATGATGCAGAAATATTCGCCTTATAGTGTTCTATATGGTGTACAATTTTTAAATTGATATAATTTATTCTCTGGTAATATGTTATTTCATTTTACAGGTTAATTTTCATGATCCAACAAGAGCGACATATCTGAGCTGTCCTACAGACGAAATCGTTACAGATCCTTCGGCTTACTGACGTTATATTTTCGAATTGGATTGAATATAAACAAAAAGATGTATTTTCCATAGAGAATACAAAATCGATTATATTGAGGTATGATAATGTTGCTGCAAGTGCGAGAAATATGACTCGACTTCGTTTAAACTTTCTGATAAAGCGTTTAGCTCTGACTTAGTTGGACTACACTTAGTTGGACTTGAACAGACGTGGAAAAAATTCTTAAATAAATATCCGCCAAAATAGTTATCTACATAATTTTGTGGTCTTATAATGTGGGTCCGATGCCAGGATAACTTTTTCAAAATTAAGTGCTCGCTGTGCAGTCTAGTTGTAACGCTCAAAACCGAAAAAGTACCGGTACAATGTCAAGGTTCTTTTCGGTCTTTTCGGTACCAAGAATAAAGGTTCTCGAGTACCGGTATACAAAAAATTTAAAATATGGGTTCCAGTTCCGGTTCTGATTCTGAGTTTTAATTGGTTCTTTTCGGTATACGGTTGAGGTTCTGGTTCCGATTTGATTCCCTGCTTAAAACCCTTTGAATTAAAACTTCATGAAGTTTGCATCATCGTGTAAATCGCGATTAACATTATGACGATGACGTTTAGCATTTAATTTTGTTCTCACTCGTGTAGATTTATCAATATAAATAACAAATTGATCGAATTTCTGCCCTCAATTCACAAAATAGCAAACAAGTTTAGAATATCAAAGGAAATGCTCGTGATGCTCGGAGAATATACAGCCATGTTCTCAATTTCACTTCCACAAATATTTTGTGATTCATAACCGGTTTTAATACTAGATTTGGAATCTAAATCACAAAACTTTTTTGGAGGTGGAATTGAGAACACGGCTGATATTTTCAAAATGTAAAGAATTGGAAAAAGAGTATACATATGTACATTCCAGTATGTAAAACCAGTTCAAAAGTAGATCAGAGCTGGCTCAAAATTGCAATAAAGATGTAAAAATAATAACAAAGACCTTAGCGCCGCCTAGTTTGTAGCTCAATAAAAGAAATCTGAGCGATAATTTATAATTTACTTATTCCTGATACCATAAACAGCTAGTGGACTTGAAGAGCCGTCTTTGTGCTGTATTGAAAATTCTCAACTCTACCAGAATGCTTAAAATAGCCATGCGAATTCCGTTCATAGCTTTCAACAGTAAAACACGTTGTAAGTCATTATTCAACTTGCATGGAATCCAAAAGAACGACCCCACTCGAGCGTCTTTCCCTACCGTTATGAAATTCATCCATTCTTCATGAACGTAATTTGAACTGAGCAATACCATTTTTGAGTACTTACTGTCCACACCATCTTTTCCCTTCGCCAATTTCTCGGCTCTGCCCTGCTCTGTGGCCGAATCGGTGCCGCCATTTTCGCTGCTGGACTCCACGTCCGTGGAGTTGCATTTTAATTCACCATTGACCGTACCCTTTGTCATAATCCCACCCTGGGATTTCAGGAAGCTATCCCGCTTGGCCTTCAGCATGTCTTTTACGGTTGTCGTTTTTACCACCTTTTTCAGTGCCTGCGCCTGACGCTCATCCGTATCCGAATTTTCCACGGCTATTGGCCGAGGCGAGTTTGACGAAGAGGATGAGTTAATGGCCAATTTTTTAGTGGGCTTTTGGTTGTCGCCACTTGCATTGCTGCTGCTGCTGCGGGATTTCGGTTTATTGCCAGCCGATACGCTGACCTTGGCTCTTTTCTCTGAATTCTCTTTGTACTTCTTTTTTGATTTGGTAGCACCAACTACACCAGGCTCCTCATCCTCAAGGCTTTCGCTGTCGGAGTCCTCTTCATCCTCTTCCTCATCATCATCTTCTGCCTCTCCATCATCGTCGTCGTCTTCGTCATTGTCATCATCATCATCGGATGATGAAGAAGACGAATCGGAGCTGGTCGAAAGAATCCGCTTGCGAGATTTCTCGGGCATTTTGATAATCTCATCCGTGCGGGTGGTAAACGATTTCTTGGTCAAGTTCTTGAACTCCAAGGCCCCGCAATTGATGTAGAAACCACCCTCGACAGTCTCTACCTCCTCGGGTACGACCTCATCATACTAAAAAGAAGAAGGGTTAAAAAATAAAATTAAATGGTTCAACATTAGACAAACTAACCACGTCGGTGTTATCTATAAAGGAGTCGGACTCATCATAGCCCATGCCAATGTCACAGAAATCATCCTTTTTACTGCGCCCCCGTCCCTTGGCATAGGCATTGCCATACTTGGCCTCCAGCTCCTTGGCAATGCGTGCCACATCATCATCATTATCGGCAAATGGATCATTACTTGGCAAGGGTCCATTGCCAGTCTTGAGTTTTAGCTTTTTAGCCTTTTTCTAAAGGAAACGCAGTTGGATAAGGCCAGTTCTTAAGGGAATCCCAACCGAGATCTTACCTTCTCCAAGTGGAAAAGCTTTTTATAGTTGAACTCTGGATACTTGTTTGAATTTGTCTCGGATAGTTCCAACTCAATGCGTATGCATTTGTTTGTGTTCCTTGCTGCTGTTTTATTAGCCGAAGGAACCTCCGGCTCTAGAAAATCCCCGCCACCGAATCTCGAGGAGAATGCCGACGGCTCGTTAAGGCTTTGGCTGATTGTGGTAAGAGCGACACGTTTGGCCTCACCTCCCCCTCCCATCGTCGATGGTTTCAACATTTTCTGAAAAGCACCTTCCCGCCCTTTTAAGTTACCAGAGAGCACGCCGCTGTTCTTCTTCTTGTGCCGCTGCTGCTCCCCCTGCTGCTGCTATGTGAGATGTCTGTTTTGTGCACGTACACCAAAAAAAAAAACCCTCACCAGCAGCTCATGGCTGTCTCATTCCCAGCCGTTTAGCCTGGTCTGCACTTTTATTTGAGTTGATCAACTAATTAAGCATAAATAAACATCAAGAAATGGAGACGAACCGATATGATTTGTGTTTTTGTATGCCAAATAATTTCCGTTAAGTTTGTCACTTTTTTTTTGCCTGGTTTTTTTTAGGGGTAACAAATAAGAAAACTCTTTTGCTAGCAGGCCGGCACAAAACAACACGTCCTTATTTTGAAACACTTCCGACCGTACACACAACGGCACTAATTAAAAGTGCTCAATTGGGGTCACATTTAATAACTGGGATTGCACTTTTTTCACATTTGCAAAGTGGTTTCCTCCAATTTGCTTTCTTTAATCAACAAAAAAAACACCCGTGGTTCCTGCTGAACTACACCCGCGACCCCGCGCTTAACACTAAGCCCAAGCGTTTTACAGCACTATCGAAAAAAATTCGCAATGCAGCTATCCCGCTTGCACACGCTTGAATGATAACAATGAAATTTACACCTGGTGGAGCAAGACTTGTTTTAAATTTGATTACAATTAATAAATATTAATACTATATGTGCCCGATTTTATTTTGTTTTGCAAGTGAATTGTGCTAGTTTTGAATTAAAGTGTTTGAAACTTCTGCTATGGTATCTATCATCAGCTGTTTTGGCATAACACACACAGCTGCTTTGCGTTGTACATTTCTGATAGAGGTGAGAGCGAAACTGATTGTGACGTAAAAAATGTATGCGATTTCATCAATGTTTTAAAGTCAGTTTGAAATATTCGTCAATAAGACAACAGTTTGAAAGCAATCAGATTTCAAAATTATTGTGACGAGCTAAATTTGTATCTCATCTGAGTATAGGCCTGAACATATTCACGCGTTCCTTTTCAGATTGGTTTTGAAAACATTATAACATTACATTTAACATTATCATTATGACTCGATTCACGCGCCTAGCATATTATAGTGCGCGCGAAAGTACCAATAAAAAAGTGTGTGAGTGTCTTTAACACTCACGAGGCTTTGGTGTGAAACATGAAACAGAATCTCTCAATGGTATCTTAATCAAAGGCAATCTTTCAAAAGAAGAAAACTAACAGGGAATAAAAACACCAACAACAAGATCACCAGTTGAAATAGAAATAATTTCAATCCATCTCTGCCCCCTTTTCCACCACTGTTCCCCTACTGTTCCCACACTCTTCCTCCACTGTTCCACACTGTTCCAACACATTCTCTCTTCCCCTTCTTTCCCTCCTTTTCCCCTCTCTTTCCACAATCTTTCCCCCTCTTTCCATACTCTTTCTCTCTCTTTCCACACTCTTTCCCCTCACTCTGCCCACCTTATGTGTGTGTTCGCCGAGACACTTTACAAAACAACAGCACAAAATATGCCTGAAGTCACGCGTCACGTGACGCTGAAATCAAATTTTACTCCTACTAAAATCTTCCGCACCGAAATTAAAGATGTTTCACTCCACAAAAGCGAACTATGGCCTTTGCCATTACTGTTATGTTTATTTATCATGCTGATTTACAAGTAGCTAATTAATTTTTGCTAATGAGGTAATATTTTATTAACGTTTTTATTCAACCCATGTAGAACTCTTCCTACACAGAGTGTTGCAGTGGTATTTTTTTTATCGTGGAATTCACTTGAATATTTTACGTAGCGTTTCATTCAACACCTGCTCCTCCATGCGAAAAAGTCACGCGCACATCTCGATTGCACAACTTAGGTTTGTTTTGCTGAACGAATCGTCACGTTAACCAACACTAGTCGGAACAGCTGATTGAATGTTGTTAAACAGTCTAGTTGTTAGTGGGTCTCGTCAACTCGGACACCTCAGTATTATTGCGTGTTTGGAGCTGTTTGCTTCATATACCGCCAAGTAAGTGTTTTTTAATTATACATAATTGAAGTGGGCTTTAAACAAACACGAACGTGCGAGCATGTGTGTGTGCGCCCGCTCCCCTAAATAAAGTTGCATGCAAAACTTAATTTGAAATGAAAATGCAAGCTGTTATTTATCAAAATTGTGTTGTGTTATCTAAAACAAAATGTGTGCCATCTTGATGGTTCTTTGGGATTTGTGATTTCTTTCTGTATATTTATGTGCTTATGTTGCCTTTATGATTGCAGAGCAACGTACTCGAGTCCGAATCAACACAAAGGCTGACCTGACGCACAGGAGTTGAAAGTGACACACAGAGCCGCTTGAAGCTCCATCACCCCCGCAGCTAACATAACGGGAAAGCTATGCGCCAGGCGAGACAATAAAGAAGTCGCTTTGTTTGGCTTTTCTTTCTTTTTGTTTTCTTTCATTTGCATCAAGGGAGAAACCTGCTCGGACGCTGGTCGCAACACTGAAGTGGTGAGTAATAGCGAGCTCCATTAGCAATTATTAATTGTGGTTCTGTGTCTTGTTTCTTTGCCACTTGTAATAACTTAAACAAATATGAATTTGTTCGTCGTGTTGTGTTTCCTCTAGCGATAATGATTGCTCCGTGCTCTCTTATCAGGTTACTGTTTTCATTTCATAATGCAACAAAAGCCTAAAACATACAAAGTATACTATATACTATTGCCGAAACCAAATCCCCCCAAAAAACAATTAAAACTAAGCTGCGGTAGACGACCTTGAATGTGTCCCATACTGTAATTGCCTTGCAATCCAAATTCGATTTACAAAAATTTCACTGAAAACCCCAAAGTTTCAATGAAAATGCAGCTATTTAAGGTGGCAACTCGTTTTTCATTTGGACAACAGCCACAAATCCAAAATAAATAAACAAACACACAAAAAAAACCGGCAGCAACAAGTTGAGCGCATAAATTTAATTTACTTTTTAATGCGTCATTATTGGCCAATTCACGCAACTTTTGCGACTGCTGCCGGCGTTGATTATTGCCCCGATCTCCTGTCTCTACAGTTCACGTTCATTATCAAAGAGCATCAACATCATTGGCATCCCCACAAGGCAATAATAGCAAAAATGAAATTACCTATATTTTGCCGAAAAGTCAAGGGGTAGGCTAGCTGATACCCCACATCTGATAACGCCAGTTCGATGATTACTAAGTAATTGCAAAATGTATAATCTGATTTTGCTTTGTATATAATTCATTTAAAAGAAATACTTTTCTATAAAAGTTTTCGTTGTAAGCCTTTTTCTTTGCACCATTTTTGTTACTTTTTAATAGCAATTTACGATGTAAGCCAACCATGTTGTGGTTATTGTTAATAGGTAATAAAATTTAATTCGATTTCGCCACTGTTAAGATAAAGCGAGTTAAGTGTGACGAAATAAGGAGATGTATGAAGGCACGCAAACTGGTTTTGAACCAACCGAACCGATCCACCAAATCGTGCTCGTTAACCGAATCTTAGACCCGAATCGGTGTTCGAAATCACTTAACCGAACCGAAAATCTTAATGAAATCGGTTCGATTGGGCTCATATTATTTTAGATAAATATACTGGTCAATTTTTCAATTAACTGGTTTAGCATATGGGCTTTAGGGCTAAGTAAACCGAACTTTCAGTTCGATTCAGTGGTTCACACTTCATATTTGTATGTTAATGTCTTTTTCTATAAAACGATTAAATATTCCGGTTTTTAACAAATTGTGGTATTTTCGAATTATTTGTTGCCATTTGTTTTATAAACATAAGCTCAAAAAAAAAGTCTGAACGGGCCAGCTCTTTTTTCACACGAGTATTAATAAAACTAACTTGTTAAAGCTCGTGGCTATACGAGTGCCAGGGAGCTTTACGACAGCCACGGGCGAGTCTTAAGCGAGCTACGGTTAACTTTTTTTGCTCATAACTTGTGTATCGTTCATCCGATCTTTAACATTCCTTCAGCAAATAGATTAATAAATTTGATTAATAGATATCTCTAGAAGGTCAAAAGGAAGGAATCAAAAGTGTGGGAGATATGACGATTTTCCAAATTGCTTGCTCTATGTAATTTGCAAGTTTTGACCAATTTTCATCATCACTCCCATTTAAAACATTCACAATCTCTACCTCAGTTAAATATGTCTTTTTGAAATATCTCCATCTAAAATCCCGCAACACTGGGATCTTCCAATAAAATGTTGCATCGTCTCATCCTCATTAAGATTACATAGGTTGCATTTTATTGACCGGGTATTATTAACAGAGTTTCCGAGCCTTTATATTCCAGGATATTTTCTTCTGTGTGAAGTTTTCACAGCAAAATTCAGATCCCTTGTTATAGTCAAGGTATTTGTAAATCCTAGTTTCGCTGGCTCGCACTGTCAATTAATTGATTTGACCTCTCGAGATTCATTTGAGTTAGTAGATCGACACATATATTACACCATTCCGTTTGATTTACTTCATCAGGTAGTTGGATATCCGAAGCTTGAAGGTGCATAGCTAGGTCGTCGGACCAATAAATTTTCTGTCTGTATGAACGCCTAGATCTCGGATTCCAAGAGATAGAGCAACCAAATTTTAAATTTATACTCCTTGGCCACGCTCTCATTGAAAAATGTTGAATAACTCGCACAACTTTTAAGATTGTCGATCTCAAATTTTAATCTTACAATTATATTCGCAATATCTATAATCTCTCAAATTTTATAGAATAACAAACAGCGGAGTTATAAAAAAATGTTACATACTTGTCGGCATACCCCCCCTCAGGAACAAAACTTTTGTCATATATTTAGTCTGCTAGCATAATGGTAATTTGTTAAACTTATTGTTAATGCTCTTTTAATAAACATAGAGAGAAACATATTAAACATTTCTTCCCTGATTAACGGGTATACTGAAGTCTGGCAGTCTTTGACTTCGACACTGACTTTTGAGATTTTTTAGGCTTAAGTTTAAGCAGCAGTCCAAAACGGGAGCGTAAGTTACAGTCCGCTCTAACCGACTTCGATATACCCGTTACTCATGGAAAGAAATGTTTAGTAGCGTTTTTTTTTTGTGGTAGTGGCGATGCCTTGTCGATTTCCACTTTATGAATAAGTGGACGGCCAAATGAATGGCTACGGCATGGTATAAAAATGACTGCTACATATATATAACTTCTCTGAACCTAGCCTTGTTATACCCTTGTAGAGGGTATATTAAAATTGTCGAGATGTTTGTAACGCATGGAAGAAAGCATCTCCGACCACATAAAGTATATATATTCTTGATCAGCATGACGAGCTGAGTTGATATAGCCATGTCCGTCCGTCTGTTCGTCTGTTTCTATGCTATCTCCTCCGTCAGTTTTAAAGCTATCTTAACCCAACTTTGCACGAAGTCTTTTGGTACAAATACGCAGCACATTTGTCGGAACCGGCCAGATCGGATGAATATAGCATATAGCTGCCATAGGAACCATCGGTCGAAAATGTAGTTTTAGTGATAAAAACTTTTTTGTCTTCAACGCAAACGTCCCCAAACCTCGTATTTATAAGTTTATAAGTTATATAGAATAGCTGGCATAGAAATGGGGTGTAGAAAATGTATATAGGAGGCCTTGTCAAAAATGAGTACATTTGGCCGAATGTATGTACATATTTGTGTCAGTGGAATCAGGCTACTTTAATTTTATATAAATCATACAAGCTGCAAGGGTATAAAAACTTCGGTCGAAGCGAAGTTAGCTTTCCTCTTTTTTTTCTTTACTTACTTACCATTACTTAATGGGGAATTATTATTTCCGCATTAAGTAATGGGGAATTATTTGGCCGCCCACTTATTAATAAAGTGGAAATCGCCACGGCAACTGTTGAAAGTTTGTTGTTTTTATTTTTAAATCAAATCTATGTTGATTTCATCTATGAAGTTTAGTAGCCTTGCTGTGTTCCTGAGGAGAGATAGCCGAAAAGTATGTCACATTTTTTTAACTCGGCTATTTATTATCCGATCTGAAAATTATAGGGATTATAGACATTGCGAATATAAATTTAAGTTTTAAATTTGAAATCGATATCTTGAGGAGTAAGCAAAGCTTACTTTTTCTGTGTTTTGATACACTGAAAAAGCTATCTTAACGGTTAGCGATTTCCACCAACTTTAGCAGATCAGTTTAAAAAAATATAATATTAATAACGACCCAGTTTTTTAGCGCTAACATCGAAAACAAAAAAGTTTTTCTCACTGAAACCCATTTTCCGACCGATCGTTTCTATGGCAGCTACAAGAAGTAGTCATCCGATCTAAAATAGGACTCTGTGCAAAATTTCAGCTCGATAGCTTCAAAACTGAGGGACTAGTTCGCGTAGAAACAGACAGACGCACAGACGGAACGAAAATGCTCAATCGACAGCTCGTCATGCTGATTAAGAATATATATACTTTATGTGGTCGGAGATGATTCCTGCTTTGCGTTGCAAACTTCTGTGCAAAATAATTACAATTCACTGTTCAAGTGTATAAAAATTCTGGGAGTTGTAGGTGCAGAGTAAAAAGGCTATACTAAAGTCGTGCAAATGTATGAAACAGGCAGAAGGAATCATTTCCGACCATATCAAGTATATATATTCTTGATCAGCATCAACAGCCGAGTCGATATATCCCTGTCCGTCTGTTCGTTCGTATGAACAAACAAATCTCAGAGATTGTAAGGGATAGATGTTTGACATGTATGGGACATAAACTTCTTATACTTGCAGGCAGATCAAGTTTATTTTTAATTTCTGCCACGCCCCCTACGGCCCCCGCAATATGGAAAAACGTCATATCCCACACAGTTTTGTAGATAGACGGTTCGTTCGTTCTAGAGATATTTAGTAGTCAAAATAATTTTTTTTCCGAAGGAATGATAAAGATCAGATGGACAATACTCAAATTATGAACAAAAGAATGTTCACTGCAGGAGCGGCTGCTGCAGGTACAGAGTAATATTACAGTCAGGCTTGACCGACTTTCTTACTTGTTTAATATATCGATCTCAAATTTAAAACTTAAATTTATATTCGCAAGTCTTGAAATTAGACATTTCTTACCAAGAAATAACACAGCCCAACAGCCATTTTGGTGCAGCCATCTCGTTGCAAAATTCTGACCCAGTTTTGTGCACTGATTCTAAAACTGGTCTCGGTTTTTCTCCATCAGCTCTTGTTTTCGAGATGTCGCGGATAATACATTTTGCAGTATTTTAAAAAATAATGTAGGTTGCACAGAAATATTTGTATTTATGAGCTTTATGCGACAGTATACATATTAATGCAGCCAAAAAAAATAGGAACAGCATCAGCAAACCCAAAAGCGTCGAAATAGGCCATTGAAGAGTAAGAGTAGCCGTTGCGGTGGTTGGATTTTAATTACAACCACTTTAGCATGTAGCCTAAGGGCTCTTCTATTTTCAAAAATTTTGTTGCATTTAAATCAGCTGGATGGACAAAGTTACAGCCGGTTAATCCCGAAAAAAAGAATTAAAATTTATGGCAGGAACAACAGGAAATATTAAAAGACTACGTGATCTAACATAGACCTTACATTAATTGTCAAGCAAATGTACACTAACATTAAGGCAGTACTAGATTCAAACAATTTCTCCCGAATTCATATTTGGTTAATATCAAACAACCTACCGAGAATGACATCAAAATTTTATGAATTAGAATCAGTGCACAAAACTGGAACATAATTTAATACAAAGAAGGCTGGATCTCACTAAAGTGGTCCTTTGGTTGGCCTGTGTAATCTTTAATGAAGCGGTTACAATAATAGGGATGGGACTTATCGACATTATGAATTTATTATTGAAAGTTTTTGACCAGTAGCAGGCAAATTATGCGGTTTTCGATTACCCAGAAATTTAATGGTATCTATGCACATGACCGCTACTTTTGTGGCCCAATTCTTGGAATTGGTGAGTAATATTAACACAAATCCATAATTTAAATACTGTCGTAAACTGAAAAGAAAAAAAAGAGGAAAGCTAACTTCGCCTCGACCGAAGTTTTTATACCCTTGTAGCTTGTATGATTTATATAAATTAGTAGCCTGATTCCA
Organism: Lordiphosa magnipectinata; assembly: GCA_037044535.1. NCBI lineage: Eukaryota > Metazoa > Arthropoda > Insecta > Diptera > Drosophilidae > Lordiphosa > Lordiphosa magnipectinata. Next base: position 385,425 of record JBAMBO010004113.1, read on the forward strand.
CTGACACAAATATGTACATTCGGCCAAATGTACACATTTTTGACAAGGCCTCCTATATACATTTTCTACACCCCATTTCAATGCCAGCTATTCTATATAGCTATTAAACTTGGTGGAATTATGTGAAAGCATAGAAAACTTATAAATACGAGGTTTGGGGAAGTTTGCGTTGAAGACAAAATAGTTTTTATCACTAAAACAACATTTTCGACCGATGGTTCCTATGGCAGCTATATGCTATAGTCATCCGATCTGGCCGGTTCCGACAAATGTGCTGCGTATTTGTACCAAAAGACTTCGTGCAAAGTTTGGTTAAGATAGCTTTAAAACTGACGGAGGAGATAGCATAGAAACAGACGGACGGACATGGCTATATCAACTCAGCTCGTCATGCTGATCAAGAATATATATACTTTATGTGGTCGGATATGCTTGCTTCCATGCGTTACAAACATCTCGACAATTTTAATATACCCTCTACAAGGGTATAACAAGGCTAGGTTCAGAGTAGTTATAAATATGTAGCAGTCATTTTTATACCATGCCGTAGCCATGTCCGGCTGTTCGTCTGTTTCTATGCTATCTCCTCCGTCAGTTTTAAAGCTATCTTACAAATACGCAGCACATTTGTCGGAACCGGCCAAATCGGATGACTATAGCATATAGCTGCCATAGAAACCATCGGTCGAAAATGTTGTTTTAGTGATAAAACTATTTTGTCTTCAACGCAAACTTCCCCAAACCTCGTATTTATAAGTTTTCTATGCTTTCACATAATTCCACCAAGTTTAATAGGACAACTATATAGTATAGCTGGCATAGAAATTGGGTGTAAAAAATGTATAAAGGAGGCCTTGTCAAAAATGTGTACATTTGGCCGAATGTACATATTTGTGTCAGTGGAATCAGGCTACTAATTCATATAAATCATACAAGCTACAAGGGTATAAAAACTTCGGTCGAGCCGAAGTTAGCTTTCCTCTATTTTTATAAGTGAAATAAAAAAAACATTATTTTAATCAAGGCTGCAATTTTTGAGATTAGAACTAAGTTTCCTTCTTCGGCATATTTCTGTCTGTTCCTCCTTTACCATAATACGAACCGTGCTAGCTGCGAGGGGCTCTGTTTCCGATTGACTTGCAGCCGTAGTTATATCACAGTTTACATCAATTTCGACCCGAAACACTTCTCACCCGAAATCGAAACAATCCCCATACAAATTGGTTAGGCAACTATTTATAAACAGACGACGGCAAAACGGTATCAGAGACAGGCAGTAAGGCATTGAAGGCAGCAGGAGTAAAAGTGACCAGATCATTTCATTACATCATTCCGAGAACTGCCCTGAAAGCCAAAATATCAACATACCATGTTCCAGACCACTGTAACCAGGCGTGTGTGACTCGCAGCATAAATTTATGCAGGGATGGATTCAAATTAGAAGGTATCAGCAGTACAGATTCTCAGACAGGGCTGCCGTATAAGCGTCCTGATCACTGCAACATATTCGAGACGAAGGTATTCGCTCTTAGAAAAGATGTCGATGCATAAACATCGAACAAGAGTCTGTAAATATCTTCGTTTACAGCCTAGCGACGAGAAGATCTATGCAATCGTCCATGCTCACTTACAGAAATGTCTTGAAGCACCAGATCATCAGCGATGGTCACCAGTACCCTTCGAGCCGAACGCATACAGAAGCTGAGGAGAAGAGAGCAAAAAGCTCATACATTCTCACTTTTTGCCCTCGCTCTCGTTTGCCAACGCTTTTCTAAATACAATAAGCACGACGAAGTCATTGCATACCTAATGGTTACCTAGCCAGAAAGGCATCGAAGCATACCAGACGGCGAACGATCTGGCTAAAGAAGACGTCGGTCTGAGGAAACTGCTGTAAATAATAGAAACCAGGAGTCATCGAAACTTTGAAACCACCTCCTAGCCACCTAGCCAACATCTCTGCAAGATGCTTCTAATAAAACCTTCCGAATTATTACCAAAAACCCAAGGATCTGGAAAGACTTCGTAATACAACCTATCGATAGTTTCAAACTCGAAGGATCAGCTAAATGTTTGTTTGTCCTATGTGTCTAAGATCTAAGAGCTTTCCGATAACATGAATATGAATGAATAAACACTTGGCTTCACACAGCCCAAAGGACCTAAAGCCGAGCTCCTCCCAATCGCTTACCTTGTGTACTTCGAATTTTCGAACAGGAGAAAGGAACCTTCAGTTTAAAGAAGAATTCAAACGGCAAAGTTTGAGAACTTTTTATACCCGTTACTCGTAGAGTAAAAGGGTCTACTAAAGTCGTGCAAATGTATGTAACAGGCAGAAGGAATCATTTCCGACCATATAAAGTATATATATTCTTGATCAGCATCAACAGCCGAGTCGATATAGCCATGTCCGTCTGTCCGTCTGTCCGTCTGTCTGTATGAACACCTAGATCTCAGAGACTAGAAGAGCTAGAGCAACCAAATTTGAAATGTAGACTCCTATTGTCTGCACGCAGATCAAGTTTATTTTCAATTTTTGCCACGCCCCCTCACGCCCCCGCAATTTGGAAAAAACGTCATATCTCCTACAGTTTTGATGATAGATGGTTCGTACTTTCTAGAGATATCTAGTTCTTAAAATTATTTATCGATTTGCTGAAGGAATAATAAAGATCGGATGAACGATACTCAAGCTATGAGCAAAAAACGATCAGTTAACACCCACCACCCACCCCACTCATAACCTAAGCATTGCGTTCAGCAGCAATCTTAGTGAGAGAGAGAGAGAGAGAGAGAGAGACGAGTTAAAAAATGTTGCATACTTTTCGGCTGACCCACCTCAGGCATACAGGAAGGCTATTAAACATTTGTTTCCATGAGTAACGGGTATATCGAAGTCGGTAAGAGCCGACTTTAACTTACGCTCTCGTTCATGGCTGGTTACTTCACAGCTGGCGCCAATAGCTACTAAAGGTTAACGGTTGTGTACAAGTTTTTAGAGAAAACATTGTTTAGATGTTTTGAAAATTGCAAACATGGTTGGCACATCCAAAGGTCTTATAGTTCAAGCGTTTCATTCAGGTACTAATCTTTAAAGGCAATTTTATAAATCTTGTAAACTACAACTGCGTTTTTTTAAATTTGCTATATATGTAAGTGTGACCAGTCCGATTGGCAACTTTCATTGTAAAAGTTTGACATTTTTTTTTATCTATCTTTGTTTTTTTTGTCAATTATGACTTCAGAAGCTGACGATGGTTCAGTAGAAGTCGATGCCACTGTAATTAGACTTATTTCATTTCACACGTTCCATCATTCCCATTGTATACCCTACTATGTCTACTGAGACTACACAAAGTGCCGATAGCACCGCCACCCGCACACTCACCCCCTCGACATTACGATCTACTTGTCATTCTATGTAGTTCCATTTCGACAGAATGACGCATGCACGGAAATAAATTTCGTTGAACACTTGCCGGCAAACCAAAAAGTACAAAAGCTCACACATTACATAGATACTTGAGGAGGTCCCATCAAAGACTAGATCTTTATATTGAACTTACTATTCTAAATTTGACTCTGCACAGATACCAACATGACGGAGAGCGAAGAGCTGGTAAACAAATATGGCGAACCATTGCGCTATGATCGGAACTTTAAGGGACCACGTGAAAAGAATCGCAGCTGCACGGATGTCCCTTGTCTCATACTTTTTGTGCTGTTCCTAGCCGGTTGGGCGTTCATTGCCCAATATGCCATCAAGAATGGTGATCTGGACCAGTTGACGACACCAACGGACTCGTTGAATCGGAAGTGCGGCCAAGATTCATCTGTGTTAAATAAGAAGTATTTGTTCTTTTTCAATCTGGAGAAGTGCCTAGATCCACTAGTGCCTCTAAATGGCTGTCAAACGCCACAGGTGAGCAATCTTTCCACTCGAGAAATTCCTTTAAACAACGCAATCAAGTCAATCCTATTGCTTTTAAGGTATGTGTGGAAAGCTGTCCCACCCAATCTTTTATTTGGGACACCATGAAGGACAACTATAGTTTTGAGGATTTGAAAAGTCGACTTATTTGCCTCTACCAGGAGACCTATGCTGGAATTCGCACCAAAAGTGATATACAAAATGCCATTGACAAGGAGCTCTGTGCCCGTTGGTACATCAAAAGTAATCAGTTTCTCAATCGTTGCATGTTTGAGTTTTCCACCGAAGTGTGCAACTATATTCCGGACTTCCTGCTCAAGGGCGTACGCCCTCGTCGTCAGACAGAGCTATTGTCTGGAAATGTCAGCTCAGAGGTGCTATTGCAGGCACAGGCCATGTCCTTAAGCATGTCCCATGCTCTCGTGAAGAGATCGGTGAATGGTAAACAGGGTGCGGAAGTGAATGAGGATCCGATGTCGCAATGTCGTCGTCGCGGTGAAAACGGGGCCGTCCTCAAGGAGAAGATGATGAAAGCGGATACACGTCTAGCGAAGCTGGTGGGGAATCTGGTCGCGCACTTCTACAATAGCACAAACGATGGTCAGCGTATAGGCGAGGAGATTGTAGAGGATCTGGCAAACTCGTGGTCGATTATCCTGGTGGCCTTATTCTGCACGCTAATTGCCTCCCTGGTGTTTATAGCCCTGATGCGTTGGCTTTCGGCGCCCATACTCTGGTTCTCAATATTTGGCGTACTCATTGGCCTACTAGTGGCCATTTATTACTCCTTCAAGGAGTATATCCATTGGAGGGACACAGCGACAGTGCCGGAGCATGGCTTTAATCTACAGTCACAAGTACAGAATGTGCTGCGGGATAAGAATCTATGGTTCTACCTATCCATTTTTTTGGGCATAAGCTTTGTGGTTATTCTGTTGCTGGTGATAGTGCTGCGCAAGCGAATCCGGATAGCCATTGCCTTGACCAAAGAGGGTAGCAAAGCGGTAAGCTCTGTCATTAGCACCGTCTTCTTTCCGATCCTCTCCTGGGTGCTGTTCATAGCAGCTATTGGGTTTGCCATTTTAGTGGGTCTGTACTTGGGCTCGATTGGCAAGCCCTCATTCCGAATGGTGCAACGTTTGAAGCCAAATGGCGATCCGATTACAGAGCCCTGCAAGTGTGAGGGACCTGCCGTTAATTATACCGTTGGCAGTGCCTGTGATCCTCACATTTTCGAGCAACATTGCTACAAGGATTCCAGTCCCGGCTTCTTCCAGCAATCGCAGCGTATGCCCTGCTTGACGACCAGCTGCAGCTTTGTGAAGATCGAAAATTCGCGTCTGATGCAGGGCGCCATTGCCTACAATGTGTTTGGCTGCCTCTGGTTGACCTTTTTCATAAGTGCATTTTCGGATATGGTTCTTGCAGCCACGTTTGCTCGATGGTATTGGACCTTTAAGAAGCGTGATCTGCCCTTTTTCACGCTAACCCGAGCCTTTTTTCAAACCGCTTTCTATCATTTGGGAACTGTGGCTTTTGGTTCACTCATTCTGGCCATTTGCCGCATGATCCGTATAATTTTGGAGTATATCGATGCCAAGCTCAAGAAGTTCGACAACGCGGTTACCCGAGCCATACTCTGCTGCTTGCGTTGCTTTTTCTGGCTGCTGGAGAACTTCTTGAAGTTCCTTAATCGCAATGCTTACATCATGTGTGCCATTCATGGTACAAACTTTTGCTCCAGTGCCAAGGATTCTTTCAATCTGATCATGCGTAACTTTTTACGCGTGGTCACCTTGGACAAGGTCACCGATTTTCTCTTCTTCCTGTCCAAAATATTACTGACGGCTGGAGCGGGTGTGGCCACATATTACTTCCTGGCCAATAATCCCCATCTGGTGCAGCTGCACCATAAAGAAGTGCCCACCACAATGGTGGTCATTGCCGCATTTCTCATCACTAGCGTTTTCTTTGGTGTCTATTCAATGGCCGTAGACACATTGTTCCTGTGCTTTTTGGAAGATTGCGAACGAAACGATGGCAGTCCCGAGAAGCCGTATTTTATGTCCAAGCAACTAATGAAGATACTGGGAAAAAAGAACAATCTGCCACCGCGCCAGCGTCGTGGGAAGAAGAAATAAGTGAGACGAACTTGTAAAATAAAGGCCACAGGGCACAAGACATAGGCTGTAGGCATATACATATCAGGGATGCAAATGGGTTCTGAAACGAACCTCTTATTTCGAACATGCTAAACCGAAAAAAACAAATTCAGCTCGGTTCAGTTTATTTCATCGACGCGTTTGATGACGTAAAAACTAAGATATGGTACTGGTTAGAGTTGGGTTATATAGCTCTTACAGGTAATAATTACGGAACATTACAAAAGCTATATGGCCCAGCTCTAGAACTTGTATATTTAAAAAATTGTTTAAGGTAGTGTTAGGATTCTCTCTAAATCCAACTTTAACTAACTTCTTGGGTCGATATTTAACGATTTTAGCTTGTTATGCGTTCTTCTCATTTAGAGAATACCCTGCTACTTGTGCTAGGCTATACCACATTTCGTTTTTGGAAATGCACTTGTAGCTGGAAGTCTAATTGAACCGCACAAAATTTAAAAATTTTTTACCCTCCTAGTTTCACGTCTATTTTCGTATGCGAATTAAAACTCTTACTTTAGCGAGCATATAAAGCTGTCAAATATTTGAATACAAAATTCAAACCTGTATACGGGAATCGACTCGGTATTCAGAACAGGCCTGACATGTTAAGATTCTGAGACACTTAAATAAGTGGGTTTCATTTTAATAAGTTCGAAAATTCGGATATGGAAACTGGCGGGTTAATAAATTGAGCGTGAAACACTGCACCGATCCACCGAACCAATTCATCATCCGAAACCGAGGCTTAAACTTTTCTGTGAATCACTGAAACGAACTCATTTCTATTCTCGAGCGGATTTGCATCCCTGATACATTTATACATATATTTATATTTATTGTACACCTTAGTGTTATCGTTTCGGGTTGTGAGCCAGTTGCTCATCATGCTGCAATAAGCTTTACATTAAATGTAATCATAATTTGATCCTAGATTTGTCAATACTCTAATGATCTTTAAACGAAGTTTTGTATATAATACGTTAGCACTTACTCAAGCAAGGAGTAGGTGTGCATGTGAAAGACACCAAAAAACATCAAATTCTAAACAAGAACCCAAAGCAATTCGTGCACAGGTAATGCAAACACATACATACAAACATATTACATATCGCCACTAGTTAACCAATATTTTGTTAAGGTGGTATTCGGGAAATTGATTTTGATCCCAGTTTTCCGAACATCTGCCAATTATCTCAATGGCCGTTAATATTAGTTTAATTTTTGTTTGCAATCATATTTTTTTGAATTTAATAAAAATGCATTTAACAATTTTCTTTTTTGTTGTAACTTATTTCGCCCCCTCTGTTTTCATTTCAACCATCAAACAAGCAATTTGCTCAAGTCATTTTAGTAAGTCTGATTTTGTATGGAAACCGATATAAAGACAATTAGCTAATAAGTTTTATGAATTTCAAAGAACATAATAATAAATAAATACAAAGTGAATGCATAGGTGCGTTAATTATTACTTGATTTCTTGCTTTCTTTAAATAACAGCGAACAGACCAGATTTATAATACATAAGTTTGTTTACAGTATGTATGTATATATACACTCCATGCCACTTAAATAAAGCATGCATTTATTTTAATCTTTATATTTGGCAACGTGGGCTCATGGCCTATCAAAAAAATACTACAAGGCGCTGGCTTGTATGTTGTCCATTTAGCTATTTTTCCTCCAGCTGTTATATAAAGTCGAAAACCGAAAACTATTCAGTTTTACCGGAACCAGCAATTCGAGCTATTTTGAAAAAACAATTTGACATTTTCAAGATTTCTTGGGAGAGCAACGAGTCTTATAAATAAGACTGAAATTCAAGATGTTTTTTAAATGAATTTGCATTTTTATGATATTTTGAACGTGTGACAAAATTACAATATTCGTGGCAATTTTCGTGATTTTGAGCATAAAGATGTTATTTTTTTGAGCTGTTCCAAAGAAGTGTTTTGAAGGCGTTAAGAGCTACAAAATTGCTGAAGACAATAAAGTAAAATTTCAAATAGTTTATGAGATATAGACTTGAACAACAAAAGATTTTTTCAAAAAACCTGAAAATTTCAAGAGTCCATTACAAGAAAACCTTAGCCAATCAGACCAAACGCAGCCAGGGTTTTTTAACTTGGTTGGTATCAAAATTTGGGGTGCACTGTGGTTTAATGTAGTTTACTACGATCTCGGAGAGGAAAACTATTTTAACCAGGCATTTACTACAATTCAGATCCGATTAATCTTAATGGCACGAGGCGAGCTTTTGGGACTAAACTTCATGCCGAATATAAAGCCAACAGATAAAAACTGCACTCTGCAATTGGGAGAAAAAATAAAACGGTATTCACTTCATCTGAAAATGCCCTATACTACGAGAGCATAGATCAATGCTGATAGGCAAGGAATATTTATCGACTTATGAGGTCGAAGTTTGGATACATTTAGTCATCTTCTTAAGTCACGCCCTACTTTACAGAAGTAGAATTATAAATGGTACGTATTCGAAAAATAAAAGGATAACCTGTAAAGCCACTGCGCAACTCCGATGATGCGTAACCGAACGATCTGGTATCTGGAAACGACCTTACATAGGTCTTTTATGTTACCATAATTTAAATTAATATTGCTACCTACAACCGCTATATATATCTCTAAAGAGTTTCTCTGACGATAGTGCAATAGATGATAGTTTCTCTTTAGAGAACCAGAGCGAGGCAAAAATGTGAGAGTGTATTGGTTTGCGAAAATAAAGCGCCGTGAACCAGCTTCGATCTGACCGCATCGAAGCCTAGCCTGCGACTGAAGACCTGTTTACTCTCTTAGCCCTTGCTGCTCTAAATAGTCAGTACTCAAAATTCTCTGACGAGAAGCTCTTATCAAATATCATTATTAAAGTCTACATTTTCTAAATATTTTATTTTATTTGCTTTGCTATTACACTATCGTTAGAGATTCTCTTTAGAGATATATGACAACTGTAAAGGCCGCAGTGGTCGGGCGTGGCGTACCAGTAGTATGTGTGGCTGCTGGTGCGGGAGGTTGTGGGTTCGATCCCACCTCGAACCATCTAATAGAAAATAAATAATTTTTTTTTTCTTTCTTTAGAAAAAAGCTTTTACACACCCGATCACCTTCACAAGCTAAAGCTACTGGCGCCAGCTGTGAAGTAACTAGCCATGAACATGACATTTTTAAAGTCTGCTTAAGAAACGATTGATTCGGTTGATACATTTGGCGAACAATATATTTAAAAGTCAGAATAAACGTGAACTGTCTGCTAGCATAAGGAGTAATCGTTCCATACACTTTGATACTCTAGCTCTAAGGTCTGTGCGATCATTCGGACAGGCAGTCCGGACATAGCTAACATGAAAGAACATCAATACCTAGAAGTGACTTCTCATATAAACAATTTATTATTTCGGGTTCTGCTGGTAGAACCCGCATTTTGCAACCAAAATTCCAGCACTCGAGTTAACGCCTAAAGATGACGGCACGAGTAGGTACGAAACGATACATTCTAATAATAAAATCAATGCTTTAACCACCTTCTATGCCTTCTACCCGCAGAATGAAAAAGCAACACGAAATTAAACATTTTTTGTATGAGATGTCGCTTCTAGATATTTATATTATTTGCTGTTAGACATTGGCTAACTCAACTTAGCTGTTAAAGCTGATCAAGAATATATTTAGTTTTTTCAAAGTACACAAAGGCTAGAGTATTGCTAAGAGTCTGGAAAAGAAGATGCGAATCGATCCAATTTTGGAAAGATGCTAAGTACTTCGTCTTTGTCAGATATGACTGCATCGCAATCTCTGAAAACAACCTGCTTACCGCTTGTACTTTCTGCCGATAATATCAATAGAATGCAAGTAGCGAAAATTTTTTATAAAAGATTATAATCGATTTATGTACTTTATCAGCAGAAACGAGAGCGTAAGTTAAAGTCGGCTCTAACCGATTTCGATATACCCATTACTCATGGAAAGAAATGTTTAATAGCCATCCTGTGTGCCTGAGGTAAGACAGCCGAAAAGTATGCAACATTTTTTTAACCGGCTATTTATCATCCGATCTTGATGAAAATAAGGGCTTATAGATGTTGCGATTATAAATGTACGTTTTAAATTTGAGATCGATATCTTAAAAATTGTGGGAGTTATTCAACATTTTTTATTGTGGTGAAAAGTTTTTGAAAATCACAATCATATTATTTTGTATTCTATCCTTACAAAACGAGTCTTAAGTCAATTGGATGGAAAACAAATTTCCATTACAAACTCTTCCGGCGATTTATTAATTAATTAATTTTTAAAACATTTCAATTTTTTTCTCTTTCTTATTTAAATTCTAATAAAATAATGTTTTATTTTTGGATAAAAAAAATTATGGCCAATTCTTTTATTTTTTCACACCCACGACCTCATTTTCCTACCTTGCGGAATTAATTTCGAAAATAGGAAAAAAACATGTGTTTCGCAAACAAAGCTTTCGGATGATAAAAATAATTTCCATACAAAATTTTCGGTCAATTTCCTTTGCGTGTGAATTTACAAAAATCGGAAAAGTTTCCCAAATTTTTATTTTATTTTACGCCTAGATAAATTAAAATAAATGCGAACTCGATAACAGGTGCAATTCAACAGGCAACGGGTTACCATTCGCTTAGGCAATAAAATGAGAAGTCACTTTGGTGAAGATTGGCAACAATGCCGACAATGACAACAATACGAATTTCTATACAAACAGTCTTGGCAACATCACATAAAAATATACAAGAGATACACACACAGAACGAAATGACAGAGCGCGATATACATGCCCTCCCTTTCACTGGTGTCTTTTCTCCATCGCATTAGTAGCCAAAACAAAACGGCACGCAGCTGTTTGTCTTTGCGGACTCCGAAAACTGCAACGCCTCGATGGCTTCATGGTTTTTTTTCTGTTAACTTAACAGTGAGAGGCAAAAACTTGAAATAAACTTGATCTGCGTGCAGACAATAGGAGTCTACATTTCCAATTTGGTTGCTCTAGCTCTTCTAGTCTCTGAGATCTAGGTGTTCATACAGACAGACGGACTTGGCTATATCGACTCGCCTGGTGATGCTGATCAAGAATATATATACTTTATATGGTCGGAAATGATTCCTTCTGCCTGTTACATACATTTGCACGACTTTAGTATACCCTTTTACTCTACGAGTACGGGGTATAAAAAGAATTCAAACAATAAGGTGTCGCCCTGCCGAAAAACTCTTTGGAAGAGGTTGTTTTCATTTTACGCTTTACGTACTCTGCTGGTGTACCAAAAGTGGACAGGAAATACAGAACTCTGACCTTATCGGCGTGTCGAAAGCTGCTTTAAATACCATAACCGGTTGGTGGGTATGTATATGTTCACATGGGTTTCCATGCTTAGAAGGTTGGAAATATAACTTCGCCATTTATCTGGCACTCCACTTGCGGATCTGTGACCAGATTTCTATTTGGCTCGTTCTCTTTAAAATCTGTACCAAAGGAACACAGAGTATTTTAAGTTTGTGCAAATTTATGTAAAAGCCAGAAGCAACTCCGACTTGTATGGAAATGGAAAAATCAAATGGGTAAAATCAAAGTTCACGCATTGTATGGTTCACAGATCTACTCGAGCCCTGCTGATAAGGATTTTTGGACTGCTCCCAAAGTCAAATTTCGCGCTCACCGCTGGTTTATATAATAATAATTAATGTTACTTTAGGAATATAATAAAAGACTAGCAAGGCAGTAGCGATTCAAGGCAAAGTTACAATTTTCAATCGTCTTCTAAAAAAACATTTTTTGAAGTTTCTTTAATGATTTTAATGGAAGAATTTCGATCATAGGTTTAACTTTAGGATTTTAGACTTGCTAACATTACTCGTTCTTCCTGGGGGCGCTTCAGTAGGCCGATAAGTCCACTTAGAGCTAGTAGAATTGAAATAGATTTTTTTAAAGTTGAAAATGATTTATAAATAATTTATTGGCCACCATTTTCCACCACTAGGTATGCATTTTGCGAAGCTGGTAGTTGATTAGTCTATTTATTTCGCGAATGATTTTAAATAATTTGAATTTTTACGCAACCATATTGTGTTTAAATCACAGTGGTTTTCGGAACAGATTTGGTGGAAAACAGAAATAGGCTGATGAACAAAAATTAGCTTAATTAATCCCGACAATAATTGACAACTTTGGGCGGTCTAACTAGTCTAGAGAACAAAGAGAAAAATCAACTCTCATATTACAAATAATAAAAGTATCTACAAATTCTATGAAGGAACGTCATTGAGCACGCTGTCGCTAATATCCTGCAATTCATCGTTGTCTCCACACCAGCTCAAGTCAAGATCAAAAGTTGGAAGTAGATTGATCGGCTTAACTTCTTTTTGCATTTGATCCAAATTCTGCAACATAAAGTTTGTTTAAATAAAAGGTTTAGGATTTGGTCTGCTGTAAGTAGAGCATACTTACAAGAATTGTTAAATCGTTAAGTTGTATATGCGGCAGAGGCAGTGGTGGAGGCGCTGACACCAATGGATCCAATCTACCTGATGGAGAAGTGCTCAAATTTTGTACATTAAATGAGGCATCCAGCACTTTCGTCAAAGCGGCATTTTTCTTGGCCACCAGCGAGCTATTAATATTATCAGTCGTACGTTCGATACGTGTGTGCTCATGGCAATTGAAGGGAGTAAGCGGAGACTTGGGTGAACTGGGCGATGTAGTCGCTGTCCCCACTACTGGTGTCTCGTCGAATCCAAAAGTGGCCTGCAACTGCTTCCATTTGCTGCCTAACGATGAAAGATTACTGGTTAACTGTGAGGATTGGCTTGACTGGGTCCTGGATTTCGGTTTGTTAATGGTTCTAAGCAGCTGCATAGGATCCATGATTTTGGAACGGTTTGTGGTGGAATTAAGATCGACGGATTGATCAAGGGCGGCTTTGCGTGCTGAGCGGGGTACGGTTAACAAGCTGTTGCTAAGCGACTCAAACTGCTTGGCATTAAAGTCGTCTTGCAGTGGCAGACGCAACTGAGATGCACTACCAGCTCCGCCGGGCAGTTCTAGTTTAATGATCGGCGTGGAGACATACTTCAGCAACAATGGATTGCAGGAGTCCGAGTTTGCCGGACGAGGAGTGCTAGGCACACATGCGACACCTGATTCGCCACTAGCTTCCAGAGCTCTGGCTCGGCCGTTTAAAAACTTTTGTATATTCACCACTTGTTCCTCAATCTGGCTCAGTTCGAGGCGCAACTGCTGCAGGTCTTTGGTTACATATTTATTGGCTTCATTATAATGATCGTTTGCATCCAACTGCTCGGCTATGGAGTCGCTAACCAGATTAAAAGCTCTAATAAGACCATTTACCTTGGAGTCGCCGGAATACTCGCCCAAATCAGCACCTAGCATCTGTTGTATTCCATGCCACGTTTGGTCCACTGCTTCCTTAGCTTGATTAAACTTCAACTGCTTAGCCAGAAACTTGTCCATCTCCTCCTTTAGACCACTGAGTGGATCCTCTAGGGTGCCCAAGTTGGCAGCGGGCTTTGTAATCTTTTGCTCGATCAATCGGCGATTATAGGTTTCGAACTTTTCCAGGAAGCTTTCTTCCAGCAGCTGCTCCTCCGGAACTCCCGTTTGTTTAGAAATTTGAGCCACTATCTGTCGAATCATTTGCGTTTTATCCCTTAGCAAAGCCATATTTTGCTTCAAATCATCCACATAAGCAGAAGCGTATTCCTTCATGAACTTATTCTGTGCCCGCATAGATTCCACACTCAAGTTCCTTAGATTGGGCACATCCTGATCGAGGGTTGAACTTAAAATCTTCTCACGCTGCTTGATCAACTCCTGGATCACAAATCCAACCAAATCCAAAAGAAAGTTTATGAATTTCATGCCACCCGGCATGACCACCAAATAGGACTTTATGTTGGCCCAATTTAGTTGATGTTTCTCGTTCAGATGTTTCAGATATTCCACGGTGCTGGAGCGGAAGTTGGCCTCCGCTTTCTTGTCCGTAATTGGCCAGAAGAAGCGACGCTTGAACTCGGTGGGGTCTAGGATGCGGAACAGATAGTGCATCACCTGAAAGAAGGCTGGCTGATTGGGCTTGAGAAACATATCCCAGGCGAGGCACTTGCGCAACTCCTCGTTCATGGGCTGCAGTAGAGCCAGGCCCTGTAATTTTTTATACAACTTCTCGCTCTGCTCCTTCTCCTCGGCCTTCCAGGGCGCAATCAATGTACGATCCATGTTGTTCGCCCAATTATGGCCAATTCGGAATTTTAATGATTAATGCTCTTTTTCTACAACCTCAAAAAACTGTAAAATGTTTGCCGCTTTTGTTTCAAAGATTTGGTCAATTGGGTAAATTGAGTACACCGCCTCTCAAGCATCGATTAAAGTTTTGCAACACTTAACATTAGGGATGGACGAAAAGTGACAATCGGCTAATTAATTACTGTTATATTTGAATCACTGTGCTTTTTTGACAGCATTCGACTTTTATACCCATCTTCCACTGGCAAACAATCAACAATATTCAAGAAATGTGAATGTATCCGTGTTCCACCGACGGTCACACTAACGAACGCCATTGACAAAGCAGCTGTTCCTATTCCTATTGCTGACACTCGATGGCATAACGATAGAAAATCTAGCCTTTTAGCGAAATAATCTTGATAATTCGTCAGGATGGACAAGAACAAAATTTTGTCGTATAAAACCTTAAGTGAATGTTCTCGATAATGGGCCAGTAGAACAATGCTATAAGCCTGGAAGCTCAAGTGCTTAATTGCTCACCTCAAAAAAAGCTTGCGCAAAACCAAAATCTCCATTGTAAACGAGAGGTTTTGAGTTATTTAAATAAATATTTAAATAAAAATTTATAAATATTTATATAATTATGTGTAAATAAATATTTACACACAGTTTTTAATTGCACACACTCTGCGTTGCTTCTTTTTTATACAATCCCTCTTTTCTCTCGACGTGTGACCACGATTTCCAAAAAATACCTTTTCATAATTACAATTTGGCGGTTATTTTCAAATAATGGTCCAAAAACTACACCATTTAAAAACTTACAAAAACTTTGTGACCAAAACATTTTGCAGTTGTCTTATTTTTAGCTCTAAAAAAAAATCCACAAAAATATCAAAAGCGTATTTTTAGTGCTTTTATTAATATCTCAAGAAATTATTCTTATAATATTTTATTCTTATTATTTCTTAGGACGTTTTCGATTTATAAATTTGCATTATCGGGTATATTTTAAGTAATTTTCCCATCAATTATTAAATTTAAGAAAAACAAATACACTTGAAAAAGCTCGCTCCAACGGTTAGCGATTTCGACCAAATTTTGCAGATCAGTTGGAAAGCATATAATATTAATAATGACAGAGTTTAAGAACGGTAACATTGAAAACAAAAAGTTTGTCTCAATAAAACTAATTTTTCTACCGATCGTTCCTATGGCAGCTACAAAAAGAAGTCATCCGATTCGGGCGGTTCCGACATATAAGCAGCGGCCAGTAAAAAGAGGTATCTTTGCAAAATTTCAGCTCGACAGCTTCAAAACTGTCGCGTAGAAAAAGACAGACGGACAAAGCTTAATCGACTCATATATATTTTATGTGGTCGGAGTGGATTCCTTCAATGCGATGGAAAATTTTGGGCAAAAGTATAATACACTTTCCAAGTGTTTAAAAAGGTAAAAAACAAGTGAGAGCGTTGTAGTCGAGATTCCCGACTACAAAATACCCTGTACACTTGAGACACACATACACAAACGCATACACATACACACACGCCCTAGCTGCCTGCAGCTAGCTCAAATTTGAGATCGATATCTCAAAAATTGTGGGAGTTATTCCACATTTTTATTGTGGGGGCGGAGGTAGGCGTGGCAAAAATTTGAAATAAATTTGATCTGCGTGCAGACAATAGGAGGGTACATTTCAAATTTGGTTGTTCTAGCTCTTCTAGTCTCTGAGATCTAGGTGTTCATACAGACAGACGAACGGACGGACATGGCTATATCGACTCGCCTGGTGATGCTGATCAAGAATATATATACTTTATATGGTCGGAAATGATTCCTTCGGCCTGTTACATACTTTTGCACAACCTCATGATCCCCTTTTACCCATTTTCAATGGGTACAGGGTATAAAAACAGGGGAACTCAGCTCGTAGTTCAGCGATGCAGCGTAGTTATTTTACAATACGCCTGTGTTACAAAAATTAACCATGATTCGTTATTTATGCTTGCATATTCTACAAAATGTTGAGTCACGCGTGATGTCAAGTCCGTCACTAATAGTGTAAATTTACAGCACTCTTTAATCCAGTGTTCAGCAATACTAAACGATTCCTGCATAAGTATCGATGCCACTTTTCTTTTAGTGCAGCTGCGAAATTTGTGAAAGAAATTTAATTTAATTTGAAACAATTGGTAAGCAAGTGACAATCAACTGTTTTCGCATGAATGGAATAGTCAGTGAATAAACCAACCATAATGAGTCATTTGTGGGCGTTGAAGGTCTGGACATTGACATCCATTGGGGTCGGGGGTCGGTTGAACAACGCAGCACTTTCTTTTATACGGAAAAATCAATAAGTGGCATTTTGACATAGTATACAAATCTGAAATTGAAACGATGTGTGTATATGCCGCACTGCATCTACTACATATACACACTGATCAAATCTGATTAGGGTACCAGCGGATGTGGGCGAAACTGATTAATTCATATATAAGAGACATATTGTGGACAACGATAACAAATCACTTCTTTTTTTCTCTCTTACAATTTAATTAGGAGTTGATTGTGAAGCTGCCAAGCGATGGGTTCATTATTCCGTAGCGAGGAAATGGCCCTGTGCCAGCTCTTCCTACAGAGCGAGGCTGCCTATGCTTGTGTTTCCGAACTTGGCGAGTTGGGCTTAGTGCAGTTCCGTGATGTAAGTGCCGTAAAATCCACCAATCCGCTTTGGCGGCTTACTGACTCTTTTCCTTTCTTATGTTTAGCTCAATCCCGATGTGAATGCCTTCCAGCGGAAATTCGTGAATGAGGTTCGGCGCTGCGATGAAATGGAGCGAAAATTACGCTATCTGGAAAAGGAGATCAAAAAGGATGGCATACCCATGTTGGATACAGGCGAGAGTCCTGAGGCTCCACAGCCACGTGAGATGATTGACTTGGAGGTGAATGGGTTGTCAAGTCTCAAAAGTTGTTAAACTCACTTATATGGATTTCCTATGCACTTTACAGGCCACCTTTGAGAAACTTGAGAATGAACTGAGGGAGGTTAATCAAAACGCCGAGGCCTTGAAACGCAACTTTCTCGAGTTGACCGAATTGAAGCATATTTTGCGCAAAACACAAGTGTTTTTCGATGAGGTGAGCTAACAAATGACTGCTTGATAAGCTGTACTTGGCAGAACTTGGCACTAAAACAGAACAAAACAAAAAGAAAAACCAGTCCCCAGTCCACATTTAATTTCTGAATAACATATGGTACAAATAATTAACCAACTTTTCCAAAAAGCAATAACAAAAAATGTGACAGCTTTGGTTTTTAGTTTCTATTCTGGCACGAATTATCCTCCAAATGGCAAACTTTATGTGCATTTCCTATGTTTGATTTATTTGTACAAAATATTTTTATATACTTTCCCGTGTGCGTTTCAGTTAGTTTGTACATAAGTCCATCTATTTACATACATATATATTTAATGTTTAAGTACTTATTAATTTATGATTTTCTTTAGTTATTATATTCTGCGTTTTTTACATTTTTGTTTTTCCATATCAATCGAACATGCAAAAATCAATCCAAAATATGCCCCAAAAACAATCAATCAAAAAACAAAAACCCCCAACACACCCACAAATGCACACACACAACAAAAACACCCCGACCCCCAAACCCGGTTGTGTTGACAGTCGGTGCCAACGCTATACAAGTCGAATGAGTATTCATCCAACAAATATCGGCGCTATCTACAGATGGCCGACAACCAGAACGAGGATGAGCAAGCCCAGCTGTTAGGCGAGGAGGCAGTGCGCGCTAGCCAGCCGGGCCAAAATTTGAAACTTGGGTAAATATTCCAAATCAGTTTCCGAACCAGCAAGACCAACAACAACAACAATGGAAAACTAAACTCAGTGCCAAACGCAAATGAAAAACGATAAAAGCTTAAATTGGCCTTCCAAAGTTTATACATAATCCTCAGAAATGCCCTTGCAGAGACAAAATAAGCTAAAGTGGGGGTTTTAATTTTTTTGCTTTTTGAAATTTAGATTAAAAGATCGAGTTTTGAAATGTAAAAACAGGCAGATAATATGGATCATACTTTTTTTTTAATTTTGTATATTTATTTGCAGCACTGCGGAAAATTCCTTTCGACGCAGTATTTCATATAATTAGAAACACTTTCAAACAGCACATGAGCATCATAGCAAAGCCAAAGTTGATTTACTCAAAAAATCGTTGTGTTGACACATGAAGTTCAATTGGTTTCATTTTCTAGTCAAAAAATATGTATAATGCACAAAAAAACGCACAAGTGGCCAGATATAACAAGAGCGCAAGAATATTGTCCAAAGCAGGGTTCCCCAGAATTGGCGAGTATGTTCGTGCCCCAGGGGAACTCTGGTCCAAAGTTTTCAATTGTCTCATTTCAATATTGATTTGTGGTCTATGAGCTCTTTGGAATATTTAAGATGACTGAGATGGCCCTTCCATCTGAACCGACTAGTCGAAAAACCAAAAAAATCGGAATTAGTCAATCGATTTTAATTGTACAATTTTTGTTAGTCCTGAGGATCGATAATTTATTGCTTGTGCACGAAGAACTTTCGGTTGGACAATTTTAGTATGCTGTCGTCGCACAGTTGGCAATATTCGATGATTGTATACCCGATTTCCAAACGTCTGCCCAAAGCATCTATGTATATCTATGTTCGTATATATAAGCAAAATAATTTAAATTTGATAAGTTGACATATGGCCTTAGATATGACTTTATAAGGCTTTTCATTTGAAAGAATCTCACAGCAATTGGTTTAATTGCATACCTTCGATTTGAGCCATAGTTTAACGAAAATGTTTCCTAATAAAGCCTAGTACTAAGAACAATATTAATATCGTCACATTTTTAAAGCTAAGGTCCCACTGGCAAATCACACTAGTTTACAGCCAAAAAGACCCATTTCTACTGGAAGTATTTTAAAGTGTAGTTTGGATTGGTGATCTTAAAAAACGATTTTAAAAATTGTTTCATGGCAACGTTTTTTAAATATGAATTTTTTTTAATTTTTTCGGTAGGTGCACTTGCATTTTAAGCAATATCTCATTTCATATTCGTCAGATTGAGTCAAGCATGAAAGAAGATATGAATCGAAAGGTAATTGAATTGTCAATAATCGCACACCACACTGTTTTCAAATCGGTTAAGTAGTTTGAATACAATGATGCAAAATATTTTAAAAAAATCGATTTTTTGCTCGAAAATGCAATAAATTTCATTTTCAAACGCCTTGGAAAAATATTCATAAATTCAACAAAACTATTTTTTATTTTTTTTTACTTAAGAGCCGTAATTTTACGAAGAAAATAAGATATCGTGGAACAAAATCTATAAACAAATATAGTAGCTGTGAGCAATTGAGTGCTGAAAAAGAGGTATTTTTTAGAATTTTAAAAAATAAATTTTTATTTGCTTCGACTATTGTTCTGTACTGGAATATGTATATTTTCTGATCTGGCTATTCGCTCACTTCTAATATTGACCAAAAAACGAAACGAAGAAAAACACAAAATTATTTTTGCAAACTCTTAAAATACTCGAATTTGGCAGTTAGTTCCTCCACTCTAATTGATCCAGCTACAATATTTATATATAGATTTTCTTTACCAATACCTTATTATCTTCGTAGAAGTGCGACTCATAGAAGGACGCATCTCCGACCACACAAAGTATATATATTCTTGACGAGCTAAGTTGATATAGCCATGTAGGTCCATCCGTCTGTTTCTATGCTATCTCCTCCGTCAGTTTTAAAGCTATCTTAACCAAACTTTGCACGAAGTCTTTTGGTACAAATACGCAGCACATTTTTCGGAACCGGCACGATCGAATGACTATAGCATATAGCTGCCATAGGAGCCATCGGTCGAAAAAGTAGTTTTAGTGAGAAAAACTTTTTTGTTCTCGATGGTAGCGTCTTTATACCTTCCACTTATGAATATTATCAGTTTCCACACAATTTTGGGGAGTTTGGTCAAAATCGTATGAATATATCGTAAAGCTGCCATATAGCAAACTGGCAAACATATGGTCAAAGTAGAGGCGCCATCTTATTGCTGGGTTCGACGAAAATCATTTAATTCCTTAATTTATATAAATTATACAAGCTACAAGGGTATATAAACTTCGGTCGAGCCGAAGTTAGCTTTCCTCTATTTTTTTAAATATTTTTGGACATTGTATTCAAACTACTAATCCAATTTAAAAATACTGTTCAACGCGATTATTGACATTTTTATTTTGATGGAAATTTGGCTAATGATTGCAGATTTTACAGGATTTAAAACTAAAACTATGGTTCAATACGGAAATAATTTAATCAATTATGGCCGAAAGGTTCCCTAATTTGTCCAATTTAGCCAAATTTTCAAATTATTGTGGGACCTTAACTTAAAGGTAATGGTCACAAATGCAATTTAAGTTGTTAAAGAAATGACAAAAATTTTTTTAAATTAGTTTGATTTGTGTTTGAACGCCATATTTTTTTGCAGCCAAACGCTTTTGCAAACTAGTTTGTCGAGTCTGTAATGTCAAGTTTTCGAAAAGTTTGCGTGCTGTCAATGTGAAGACTCTCTTGCAAACTGTTATTTTGCCGAGTTTGTTCTTACAAGACAATTGTAAGAACGAACTATGGGAAATCTGTGATGCCTGTATGAGAATTTGTAATTTTTATTAATTAATTTACGACGTTTGTAAATCTATTTTGATATTTTATTTGGATAAGAATTTTACTCGGTTTTACGTCGCTTCACCCATGAACTCACCCATTCACTGTGTTTTATTTTGCGGCTTTTATCTTTTGGCAGATGCAGCGCCAAGGCAAATAAATTATACATTTTAATAGTTTCTTTTTGTTCAATTTTTGTATTAATATTAAGCTGTTAGAAATTTCGACCAGCACCATTTTTAAATATAGCACAAAGTCAATAATTTGTCTGCTGCTATCGACAAACCATAAGGAAAATTCGAATTTGTCGCAAACCAAATTTGCTAGTGCCAAATTCCATGCGAAATTTCGAAGTTTCAACCACAAATCAGGCAAAATTCCGCCATGACAGTTTGTGAAAATTAATTAGCTTAACGCACTGCTGGCTTTGAACATCAAAGCAAAGCCAAAGTGTTTATATTAAGGCCTCTACGCAGTTGTGAAGTAATGTAAAAAACTTTTCCAAATTATTTGTATGTTGCTTAAATATGAAATACTGATACGAAACAAATTTTTTGTCGTTTCGTGTACTACCTTTTCTCTATCTACATTAGATTGGACCTCAAAACGGCAAAATTATGAAAACAAAAATATTTTGTTTTAATTTTAAACGGGCCATAAAGTTTAGTATCAAAAATTACTCGTACGACACTTTCACCCAATAGAATTGTGTACAATGACACATTTACTACATTTCAATCGTTGTCATCGATTGATATTCAAAAAGGTAACTACGTTTTTTGAAAATTTGCAGACGAGGATAACTTTTTTGTTTGCCTAATTGGTCCCAATTTTTGATAACACGCGATCCTTTCGGCTCTTCTGTTGATGCTGATCAAGAATATATATATTCGGAGGTGCTTTCTTTTGGCTGTTCCATACTACTGTGGCTGGGTGACTGTGGGTCGGAGAGCAAGCTCTATCGAAAACACGCTTATGATCGGTACAAAATGTTCAAAGGGGTACGGCTAGGACGACAGAAACATCAACTGATGAGCTACACGTCAACCAAATCAAAGAATTGGTTCTTCGATTGACATTCCGAGACCTTACAGACATGGTGGAAATGTCGGAAGGACATGAGCTACCATTTGGAACTCAAAAAAGTGAAATCTCGATTTCTGCCAGAAACGCTCAATTTCATGGAAATACAGAAACAGTAACTCATTAGACTCTGTATCTATGGTACGGAGTATAATTTTGTTTTGCATTTAGAGTGACTCAAATGGATAAATAAAGGATTGGCTAAGTTGATATCGCATACATAAAAACACAATTCAAATCAATTAAATTAGTGCTCTCTTTTTTTGGAATTCCAAATAATTTTAAATTAATTCAACGCCGACTATTTATAAATGAAACAAATGTATGAAAATAGGCAACACTGCGTATGAGTGATATCCTACGCTTGTTTTACACCAAAAAGTAACAGATTGGGTCACCCCCCACCTTGGGATTGGGTCCATGACCTTAAAAATTTCATACTCAGACGGTCCAGTCTTATGTACATGTGTATATGTATTTCAAACAAAGCTGCAAACCGGTCCTGAACCGAACCCCAAAGAACCGATTCGGGGTTTTTGGATCCCTCGAACCGAACCTTTCAAATATTTAACATCCCGAACCGGACCCGATGTATACAAAACGAGAGCGTAAGTTAAAGTCGGCTCTAACCGACTTCGATATACCCGTTACTCATGGAAACAAATGTTTAATAGCCTTCCTGGATGCCTGAGGTGGGTCAGCCGAAAAGTATGCAACATTTTTTTAACTCGGCTATTTATTATCCGATCTTGATGAAAATTTCAGGGCTTATAGATGTTGCGAATATAAATCTACGTTTTGAATTTGAGATCGACATCTTAAAAATCTTAAAACAGACGGACGGACGGACAGACGGACATGGCTATATCGACTCGGCTGTTGATGCTGATCTGGTATAAAAATTGCACTACTTTTACCGAAAGTACAAACAAAAATAGGTCAACAATGTAACACTCTATCAACCCAGATTCGAACCAAAACCTTAGGTTCAATAAGTACAGAAACCGGTCCGCGAACCGAATCTTAAACTTTACAACCGGTTCGAGCCCCCGGACCGAACCTTGATCAAAATTTTGCTGGTTTGCAGCCTTGATTTCAAATGCTATAAATATAAACATGACATAAAACACTACATGACCAATGGGCATATAAGGATATTTGTAACATTTTCCATAAAGATCGTCATTACCTTTGCTCTGCTCAAGCAGCCCAGTTCTGCACTTTAAAATTGAGGTTGCAATTTTAGCGAGATAATATTCTTTGAATCCAAGAGCCTCTGCCGTAGCTGGTATAATAAAAACAACACTATCTCCAGGGTTCGGAATTGCTCGCTCGCTAGCAGCCTGCACTGACACTTTCTGACTCCCGCTCTGTGTAGCGAGCGTAATAGAGTTTTTGTTGTTCATATTTGCATATGCAAAAAAATTTGAAGAGAATTTATGGCGTTAAAACGTTTACGTCTGCGTAATTGAATGAGACTTGTCTTATTGCAGCGTGCAGCACTTGCACTCTGCTCGCGAGCAGCGGGCACCTGCAGGCGTGCAGCACATCGCTGCTCACGAGCAGCGTGCAAAGTGCAATTCCGAACCCTGACTTTATCTCATATTCGGCATCGGGACTCGAACATGATTATTTCCCTGATCCCCTGGCAACAATAAATGTATATCATAAAGAAATTTCAGAAAATTTTCTCTCTCCTTCTGGTAGAGGCCAAATATTTTGTGGCCGATGCCGTCTAATGACTTTTACCAAGGCGTCAGCCTATCTGATTTTTTAAGAAACCTGGATTTAAAGGGCCACACAAGAGTGCGGGATATTTACTTTTAATTTTTGTTCAAATTTGGTAAATATTTTTAACAAAATCCAAAAAAATTTGTAGAACAGATTTTATTGTTGAAATTTTCATGTTTGCTTAACTTTTAGTTTAAATTTTGTGCCGCGAGTCCCAAAGAGTTTGGGCAAGTAGCCTTAAAAAAGACATGAGACCGCATAATGTGGCCTCTTATCGCGATAAAAACCGCCTCTATACCTTCTCCAAGGTTTTTGATCGGCTTCTGCTGGCAAAACTTTCCCTTTTGCCCCTTTTGTGGGTCTGGCCTGCCGGTTCACTAGCCTACACAGTGCAGTAGAGCAGATCCACAGGGAAATAAATCAAAATAATTACAGCTCAACATAATTTTTGTAAGATTGCCAAGCCTTCAATAGAGTTTGTCATGATAAGTTGATTTCTAAGTTGATAGCGACTCAGCCTCAGCATCTTGTTTTTTTATGACGGATAGAGCTTTCTGGTTCTCAGTGACACGCAAGAAAGTGCTCTTGGCCCTGTTTTATAGCCGTCCTTTGACATCTAAGGTTTACTTACCGCTTATCGTAGATTAAGACACTTTTTTTTTGACTGCAAGTTGCAGTCCTGTAGTGGCTTGTCTGCCTCTAGGTGAGTGCATTCTTTTTTAAGATCCAAGCAATTTTCTGGGCGGAGAATTGAATTCAAAATTTGGGTTCGGGACGGAATTAGTTTTCAGATTTGTTGTGCGGTTCGGGATCACAATCGAATTGATCATTTGGGGTCGAAAGCAGGACGGTACGGCATAAAATATTTTTTGTTAATACTGGCTTCATCTGCAAGGGTATCCAAAATTAAGTTTGTCTGTAGCTCGCCAGCTGACTTCCTTTAAAGCGCTCCATTTTTCTTTCTCTCTCATTCTTAATTATATGTATAGCTAAATATTATTCATAATTATCATTGTGTCTTTATGTGCGTGTGTGTGTGTGTGTGATGTTTTTCATAGGCTCTTAAATCGAACAAATCTATTTCAAACATAATGCACATAATAAACCACATGTTTGCTCTGGTGATGGTATCACTTCCCTTAATATTCTATCCTAACACCAAATGGTGGCGGCATAAACTAACCAGCCACTGCCCATATCTGTTCTATGTAAGTCAAAAACCAAACAAAAAATCCAATTTTACCCCAATTTCTAGCAAGAGGGAGGTGTTAACCATACCACCGAGTCGATGACGCGCGCCCTTATCACCGATGAATCGCGCACCGCAGGTGCTTCCATGGGCCCCGTTCAGCTCGGGTATGTATGCTTGAACCAGTCAGGCGGGAGTTCCGTTTTGTATGCCAATATCACAAAAAATTATTGCTTATGCCAAGACTAACCAAGCAAATAAAATCGCAAAACACAAGCAGGAGCTTAGCTTCAAGGCAGACAGATACCACACATTAATCATGGCCAGCTGAGTCTGGACATTGCCTACTTACATTGGAGCAATAATTTTTGTGTGCAACTTCAATCAAAACAGGAATGCAAACCGGTTCTGAACCTAACCAAAACAGGGTTTTTTTCTAAAAGGACCACCTCAGTTCAGATGATTTTATCAACGAATTTTATGGCGTAAAGTGTCTATCTTCTGAAATGCACATTTCCGACCCCATTAAAGATATATTTTCTTGATCAGGGTGACGAGCTGAGTCGGTTGAGCTTTGTCCGAAAAATTGTATTCTGATATAACAACAAAAATATCGACTATCGACTCAGAAATACCGTATCGGAATATCGAAAAGTCTAACAAAAACATAGATTTATAAAATTGATATTGACAAGCGTACTGCACGCTACTAAACTGTTGGAACTGCTCGGATCGGATAACACTAATTTACAAAATAGTTGAGTCCAAAAATCCATTCCACAAATTTTTTAGTGGGGCCGTTTTTGTTTAATCGCGAAAAAGCTAATTTTTTGATTGGGGAAGATTCGGTATCGGTTTATTTATTATGAAAAAGTGATGTTTTCTTGGAAGGTAGTTGAATGCCCTTTCATTCATTCATACACCACTTCTTAATCTGCTGCTTGACTTCGAAGTTATAAAGGCTTTTATCGGCAACTTTGAATTAAATTTCTAATTTTTTTTGACAAAAGCTAGATTTTAAGTGCGATTTACACCACGAAAAAAATTGTGTAAAATTACTTTTATTGCTGGTCACCAAAGACTCACCTATTAAAAATAAAACGCCACATATTTCATTACAATCCATCGTAGAATATAGAAGTTATTGTCATTTAAGTACAAAATGGAAGTTTTCAAGCAAATTGACTTAGTTTGATTTTTTTTTTGTCGCAGGAGGCATAGTTAACATTCAAACTATGACCTATGTGATTGATTAAGGTTGAAAAATGAGTTTAAGACTTCAAATTGAATGCAAATATTATCCTAATTACATATTTCGACTCCGCTAACAATTTCAACGACATTTATATAAATTATACGTGCTAAACCATCGACCGAAGATAACTTCCTCTTCGGGAAAAAGTTGAAGTGAAAGTGCAAAAAATGAATTTTCTTGTCGTCCACGCCTGCTTTAAAAATTTTCGTCTTAAGAAAATAACAAAATAAGGAAGAACTACAATTTTTGCAGTTGGTAAGCATGCCTTCGATGACTTCCTCATAGTCGGAACTTCGCAAGTTGCCAAAAAAAACAAGCAACCACTCAACAAAATGACTCATGCATTTGCCTCAGTCGCTGATACAGTCGAACTGAACACTGAGTCTCAAATTAATTTAAATAAACAGCCCCCATTCACTAGTATCAAACAACTCTCCGAATTCTTTAAATAGCCCATGGATACTATGACAATAGCAGACACCTCCATTTTTTGTGAAGTCAGATGTCTACCTACTTCTTTACTGCAAACGTGATGCCAATATTTTTGAGTTTTTTGCTTGGATAGATCTAGTTCCATATTTAATCGTTAAGAGCAAACTTTGTAAAGAGGATGGGAATATTATTGATCCCAATCACTCGTACTAGATTCTGTTGATAAGGCCTGTATCCAGCACCGCGGAAAATTCCTGCCAGGAAATTGCTAGTTATTTCTTGTCTGTGTGGAACATAACTACAGCTGGGTGAAAATGAACCTAAAAGGTTCAAGGTCACTCTGATAATCAGCTGCTAAGCACTGTCAATTATTTGAATTTAAATAAATGTAAAGAAAAAAAAAATATATTTTCTGGGGGAAGCATGCATCGCGGAGTAGGTGCTACTTTATACTATACTAGAGTATGATACGCCGATAGCTGATCATGACACTTTACCCGGATGGCGCAAAACATTATTGCAACATGTTGTTATCTGCACAACTTTAAAATTCCTCATCGCATCCAAAAGAATTGTAAACAATATATTCCTGAGCTGTCTATCAGCTGTTCTCTCGATCCACACGCGCTATCATCGATAGGCCAACTATCGATAAGACCCTATAAACTATATATATTCTTGATCAGCATCAACAGCCGAATCGATGTAGCCATGTCCGTCTGTCCGTCCGTCCGTATGAACAAACAGATCTCAGAGATGGTAACAGATAGAGCTTTGACATATAAGGGACATATACTTCTTACAATTGCAGGCAAATCAAGTTTATTTTTCATTTTTGCCACACCCCTTCACGCTCCCTCAATTTAAAAATAAACCTTATATCTCCCACAGTTATGTAGGTAGATGGTTTGTACCTTCTAGAGATATTTAGTTATCAAGATTATTTATCGATTTGCTGAAGGAATCATAAAGATCGGATGAACGATACTCAAGTTAAGACCAAAAGTCAGTTCCAGTGGTTACAGTAGTGGCGACATCTCCTAGTCAGTTGTGAAAATCAAGTAGTGGCGTCATCTTTTGTTCAAGCTATGACCAAACGAAAGTTCGATGCCGCAGCGCAGCTGCAGCGCTGCAACTGCAGGGTACAGAGTATATTACAGTCGGGCTTGACCGACTTTCGTACTTGTTTTTATATGAAGTTTACCAGGAATTTTTAGTTTCCGCGGAACCAGAATCTTGAGCCCCTTGAAGAAAGCATCTTGGGTAAATAGGTTGGGCTAACGAAGATGAAACTTGTAAACATTTTTAAGGGGAATATCCATAATATAAGCTTTATGCAATGTGTAATGCCCGCAAGCGTAACACAATTTATTAGGATAATTTTGGCATTCAATTTGACGTCCTGCAGTCAGTTTTCAACCTTCGACAATCACAAACCAGGCACAATCATTAACCAGGCACAGAATAAATTTGGCGGGTCATAGAAGCCCTTAAGGCCCAATTTCTCAATGTCCGGTTAGTCAAACTTACCGGCAGGTTAGCCGAATTTGCGTGTCTCATGTTGTCTTGGCGAGAACCGAGCTGCAAAGTTACCCGCTGCCTTATGATGGGGTCAAATTTTATTGCCGGCAAGTTCCGATAGAATTATCGATATTTTTATCGATCGACAAACCGCTGTGTCCAAAATTTGTATTGTTTACTTTGTCAATTGCCAAAACAAAATGTTTATAAATAAACAAATTTCTTACATCCACGCAATGGAAATAGAAGATTCAGGCGGTAAGTCAAGAAGACAGGCGCGGCGATGTGGATTCCGTTCAGCAGAATAGCAGCCGCCACATTCATGGCAAATGTTTTGACCGGCATGCCGGCATATCCGAAATGGCATCAATTGCAAAGCAGGCCCTCCATCTGCAAAATCGAAGGACCCACCTGGCCAAGGCCACCACCAATTGCCTCATGCGATGTGGTATACCGATAGTGATCTAACCGTTGATACGTGTGCACCATAATCACACGCACAGCCAGCACCGAGAACGGTATTACTTACCACAATGGCCAATATGGTGGTGGTTATACCCACATAACCCAAGAGGGAGCAATGAATAAATAATGCGCGAGAGTACAGGGAGAGTATTTATTATTTACCTGATCTGGATGATGCCAAATTTGTTCAACGATTCAAGTTAACAAACTCAGAATGTCAAATAATTCTGGCTAGGATTAGAGATCAAATATCTTCGCTAAGTAACAGGTAAAACCTTAACTTCAGTTGTGATTTAATTTATTATGATTCGGATTGTTAACAGGAATCGTGGATTGTTGTCAGAGAGCAATCTTTTGGTGGCGCTGCGCTATTGATTCATCATCGCAAGCAATTTTATTTAACTATTTTGCCAAATAATTACCAGCGACAACAATAGCATTAAAAAAAAGCCAAAACAAACACTGCTGTTTCGTCGACAGTGTCAGGTCACACTTTTGCAGCGATAGCAATTAATCGTTATCGGGTGAACCTGCCGGTAAGTCTCGTTGAGAAAACCAAAAGACTTAACCTCTGGTAATTCCGGCCGGCAAATTTGACCGGCCGGTACCTAACCGCAACTCTTGAGAAATTGGGCCTAAATAGCATATTTTCAGTGTTGACTATGCCTCCTACGACGAAAAATAAAACTTTCAAACCTGGTCAATTTACATGAACTTGAAACCTTAAATTTTTACTTAATTGCCAATAAGGTCTATATTCTTCGATGGATTTTAATGAAATATGCGGTGCTGAATTTTGAATAGACGAGGGCTTGGTAGCCAGCAATAAAAAAATTTTACACAATTTTTTTTCGTGTTGTAAATCGCACTTCAAATCTAACTTTTTTTTTTAAATTGATCAATTTAATTTAAAGTTGCCGATTAAAGCCTTTATAACTTCGAATTCAAGCACCAGATTAAGAAATGGTGTATGAATTCAATTACCTTCC
The DNA here is from genome assembly GCA_037044535.1 of Lordiphosa magnipectinata. Lineage (NCBI taxonomy): Eukaryota > Metazoa > Arthropoda > Insecta > Diptera > Drosophilidae > Lordiphosa > Lordiphosa magnipectinata. The sequence goes on from JBAMBO010004113.1 coordinate 415,190, forward strand.
AAGAAAACATTACCTTTTTTTCTAAAGCAACTTTTAACCTCATTCAAAAAACTACATTTTCAGAGATTTCTCGAAAACGCCAATCTATCAGCCATCCAGAAATCAGTATTCACCTAGTTGTCCCGATTATGCTCCACTTCCAGTCCTGGAGGACTATGACCTCCGGATTAATGTGCGTCTTGGCTATTTCTAATATCCCACACAAATTGCTTTCATGAAAGAAACAACGGCATTGCCTATGACCTCTGAATTCCACATAGTGACATACATTTTCAATTTTATAAACCGCTTATTTAAAAAAAAAAAACCACAGCTTTTTTGCTCATGCATGGTCACTCTACATCACCGATTGAAACGCCTGGCTTGCAGGGGCTGAACACCGACACAAGCCGAACGCATACTGAGGCTTGTGCCAAGAGAGCAAATTGCTATTCAGTCACTGGCCAGCATTTGATGCTTACGTCGCTTTATTGTCGCACAACAATACACTCTTACTTTTTGGCCTCGCTCTTCTGGACAAACCCTGCACTACATTTTCAGAGGCCGCGCTGGGGAGTATGAAACAATTCTCGTTACGAGAATATTCTCAGCGTTTAGCTATAGGCAAAATATAACTTGTACAGCGTATTATGCAAACTACCATGAACTTGAACTAGGACAACAATTTTTAAATGTTTCATTTCATTGTTCTAATAATAGTTTGTCGCTGTTGTCAAGTGCCTTGCTGTTTTGTGACCTAGACAGTATGGCCAAACTTTAGAAATAAGGGAGTTTGCCCTTATAATTTATTTTCCATTTATCATTGAATATGGTAAGAATGTGATCAAATAGGGACACTGTACGAAGAATTGTGCGTAAAAAAAAAACATCTGAAAAACTTTAAATTAAATTAAAAAAAAAAACACCAACGTAAAGATGTTCCTCGGAATCACTTGACTTGGAAATCGTATGAAAAATGCTTCAATTTAGTTGGACCTGTTGGTTTCAACGTTAATTTTCTCCTGTTTGAAAGAAAGAACTTTTCCCGTGCCACTAACATAGCTATGGTATGAGGTGTTATCTTATGCCGACTACAATTTGTGATTTCCAAGTTGAATGCATTTAATTACAAAGGATTGCTAAATAATGCGTTTCCTGACATCAGTAAGAATTTTCGGAGTAAAACTATGAACTTTCCATCAGGGTAATGTCCCAATCCACACAGCTCGAGTGGTAACTAGTAAGAAAGTCGGTCAAGCCCGACTGTAATATACTCTGTACCTGCAGTAGCAGCTGAAAACAGCGCTGCTGATGCGCTCCGACAGCGAACTTTGTTTTCGTCATAGCTTGAGTATCGTTCATCCGATCCATCCGATTATCATTTCTTTTACAAATCAGTAAATAATCTTGATTACTAAATACCTCTAGATGGCACAAACTATCTATCTACAAATCTGTGGGAGATATGACGATTTTTCCAGATTTCTGGGGCGGGAGGGGCGTGGTAAAAATTGGAAATAAACTTAATCTGCCTGCAAGTATAAGAAGTTTATGTCCCATATATGTCAAACCTCTATCTCTTACTATCTCTGCAGACGGACATGGCTGTATCGACTCGGCTGTTGATGCTGATCAAGAATATATATGCTTTATTGGGTCGGAAATGATTCCTTCTCCTTGTTACTGCTGCACAAACTTAATATCCTCTTTTACCTAAACGTTTTATTGAATAAAAGAAGCTTTTAATAATTACGATTCGCCCATAGTTTTGATCATACTTGAAGCAGCAGGCCACATAATATACGCTACTAAAAGCGAGGTTCCGGTGGCTTAAAAAGTCTGTACATCTCTGAACCGTTTGCATCCCTGCGAAAAAAAATCTTAAACACAAAAGCGTTTCAACTAAAACCAATGTCGATTTCTCTTCTTCTGTTCCTTTCTCTTCCCCCCAAAATCCTTGGGAAATTATTGAAACTTTTAGTTTTATGGAAAAATCGATTGAACGGGAGGATTATCTGCCATGGTTGGTACCTTCCACATCTCTCTCTGTCTTTTAATTTTTTTATTCGAACTAAAAATTTAGTTTAGGAAACTGTTTGATGTCATCTGATTCATCCGTTGTGTATATATTATAAGAGACATCATGTGTTATAGTGTTCAGTCATTAGCTTCGCTCGCCACATACGCCCCCTACTCCTACCCCCTCCTTCCACACATTTCTCCACAGCAAAGAAAACCCAAGTGCTTCTCCTGAATGTTCTTTGTGCGCTCTTCTCATATATATTGCTCATGCTCCTTGCGCTCCGTGCCGCCCATTGGTAATATTGTGCTTGAAGAGTTTAGTTTTTCCATTTTTGTTGTAAATAACCAACAGAATGTGGTTCACTCAACCGAGATTCCTGCACTAATCGTTATTCTCTTTAGCTTTGTCGCTGGCGTTATTTTGCGAGAAAGATTGCCGGCCTTTGAGCGTATGCTGTGGCGCGCCTGTCGTGGTAATGTGTTCCTGCGTCAGGCCATGATTGAGACACCATTGGAGGATCCCACCAATGTGAGTACACAGTAGGCGTCTTCCCTCATACCAGCTCTCATTGATATTACTGGCTTTTGCAGGGCGACCAGGTGCACAAGTCGGTGTTTATAATCTTCTTCCAAGGCGATCAACTGAAGACGCGGGTTAAGAAGATATGCGAAGGCTTCCGTGCCACACTGTATCCGTGTCCCGAAGCGCCGGCCGATCGTCGGGAAATGGCCATGGGTGTGATGACACGCATTGAGGATCTAAATACGGTTCTGGGCCAGACGCAGGATCATCGTCATCGCGTGCTGGTGGCCGCCGCTAAGAACCTCAAGAACTGGTTCGTCAAGGTGCGCAAAATTAAGGCCATCTATCATACATTGAATCTCTTCAATCTGGACGTGACCCAGAAATGTTTAATTGCCGAGTGTTGGGTGCCATTGCTGGATATAGAGACCATTCAACTGGCTTTGCGTCGTGGCACGGAGCGGTCTGGGTCGTCGGTGCCACCGATTCTCAATCGGATGCAAACGTTCGAGAATCCGCCGACATACAATCGAACCAACAAGTTTACCAAGGCTTTTCAGCTTCTGATCGATGCCTACGGAGTGGCCAGCTATCGTGAAATGAATCCGGCTCCCTATACGATCATCACGTTTCCCTTTTTGTTTGCTGTGATGTTTGGCGATTTGGGTCATGGGGCGATTATGGCTTTGTTTGGCCTCTGGATGATACGCAAGGAGAAGGGCTTGGCGGCACAGAAGACAGACAACGAGATTTGGAACATTTTCTTTGGCGGCCGTTATATTATTTTCCTAATGGGAGTGTTTTCCATGTACACGGGCCTCATTTACAATGATATCTTCTCCAAGTCACTAAACATTTTTGGCTCCCACTGGCATTTATCGTACAATATGTCAACGGTTATAGATAACAAGCAACTGCAGCTGAATCCCGGAACCAGTGACTATGAGGGCACTCCGTATCCATTTGGCATGGATCCCATTTGGCAGGTGGCGACCTCCAATAAGATTATCTTTCACAATGCCTACAAAATGAAAATTTCCATAATATTTGGAGTTATACACATGATCTTTGGTGTCATTATGAGCTGGCATAATCACACCTATTTCCGTAATCGTCTGTCGCTGATCTACGAGTTCATTCCACAGTTGGTGTTCCTCGTGGTGCTCTTCTTTTACATGACGCTGTTGATGTTCATCAAATGGAATCGATATGCAGCAACTAATCCGAGTGAGTAAATCAATAGAGAATATATGGAATCAAGTGTACCAAACCGAAAATTTTACCGACTCGTACCAAATTTTGGAAAAAACTAGACTCAAAATATAATCTTTTACCGAAATCGAACTTTCGGTTCGTTCGGAAATCGTAACTAACTTGTTACTCGTTGTGTTTTGCTTCCTTTACAGTGCCCCTTTCGGAATCCTGTGCTCCATCCATTCTGATCACTTTTATTGACATGGTCTTGTTCAACACCCCCAAGAAAGCAGCCGAAGGCTGTGAGGTTTATATGTTCTGGGGTCAACATTTTATCCAAACTCTCTTTGTGCTGATAGCACTTGGATGTATTCCTGTCATGCTACTCGGTAAACCCTGGAAGATTATGCAAGCTCGCAAGTTGGCCAACGTAAGTAGCAATCGTATCATCCAGTGTAGTCAAAAAACCTCCTCCGCCGTTCACCAGCACATCACCAGCACAATGACATTGCACTCTAAATTGATAACAACATGAGCATTTATAGTAACTGCTTCTTGTTTATTTGTCCTCCAATTAATTCCACTTAACCCACACGAATAAACTCTAAACAAAATAAACCCAAATACTAAAGGAAGAGGTTAGTCGTGTCGTTGTGTTTGTCACCTTTATAGTACCTGGATGAATTGCTAATGCACTGAGGCACTAATACTTGAGTTTTTGTTATTTGTACATATAGGTTCAACCCATAGCGGGGGCCACATCCGATGCAGAAGTTGGCGCGGTAACCAATGGCAGTGGTGCTCATCATGAAGAGGAGGAGATGACAGAGATCTTCATACACCAGGGCATACATACAATTGAGTTTGTGCTTGGCTCTGTCTCCCACACTGCCTCTTACTTGCGTTTGTGGGCTTTGTCATTGGCCCATGCACGTAAGTGATCCTAGTGGCAGCTCTCCAAACGTATATATAAAAAAATCACCATTTCTTTGCAGAACTTGCCGAAGTGCTGTGGACTATGGTCTTATCTAATGGACTTAAACAAGAGGACTGGTTTGGTGGTGTTATCTTAACCTTCTTCTTTGCCTTCTGGGCGATTCTCACTGTGGGCATATTGGTACTAATGGAGGGTCTATCGGCCTTCTTGCACACATTGCGTCTACACTGGTAAGTTATTTTTATAAACTGCATTAAATTGCAATAATTTTATTTTTTTTCTTTATCCAGGGTGGAGTTCCAGAGTAAATTCTATGTAGGCCAGGGCTATGCCTTTCAGCCATTCTCTTTCGATGCCATTATCGAGAATGGTGGAGCTGCTGCCAGCGAACCTGAATAAACAACCACAAAACCACAATCTTAAAAACAACCAAAGCATGTTGAGATTATTCTCCTCGTGAATGCAGCTACATAATTTAAAAATCATCTAAAACACAAGGAATTTATTAAATATCCTGTATGCTTTAATAGTCGTTCGATGTCTAATAACCATGAATTTAAATATGAAAATGTATATCTCGTATAGCCGTATATAACCATGCACTTCGTTTGCATGTTTTATTAATAATAGTACCTAATAATGTTCTTCGTAGTCGTTCATTGTGCTTATTACTTATAAACAAATAGAAAATTTAATAAAAAAAAAAGCCCACCTCCTAGGAGAAGGGTACCACAACCCAGCCTGGAATGAAAGTCAGGTCGATTTTCAGCAAGGTCCCTTCTGCACTATTCTGCTATCTACGGGCGAACCTTTAAAGCAGCATAGCCGTCAATGTATCCAAAAGTTAGCACCGCACTGTCGCTGTGAAGTCCGGAAGGGTTGCTGCTCTGCGACTCTTAGTATCCAAAGTTCCCTATTCGGATTCCGCGGGCAAATACCTTGGCATGACTCTGGACGGTCGTTTGTCCTGGGAAAATTCATTCGACTTGGGCAACAGCTAAGACGAAAGAGCACGATTGGCTACTCAAGCCAGACTGTCTCTAAAATCCTAGTTAACAAGGCTATCATCAAGCACCCCTACAATCGCTATGGGGTCTCAAGAATGATAATCCTCAAGCGCATCGCAGATGCTCCCTGTTATGTGAGGCATTCTACAATACACAGAGATTCCAGCTTTTTGTCCATATGCGCCCAAATCAACAAGTAAACCAGAAGGTATCATGACCGTCTGGTGGCAAATTTAAACAGGCTTGTCACTGAGCCGGCGAACAACCGGCATCGAAGGACGGCTAAGCCGGTTGCATCCATCCGCCTTTTGTGTCCATGAAAGGTGTCTCACAAGCGGCCATATCAATTCGGCCTAAGTGCTCCACGATGCTGGTTTCCTGGCAGATGGACGCTCACCCCCAGGCGAAACCAATTATTTCTCAGATATGATGTACCAGCGTGATTTAAATATGGTTTATGATCTTAATTTTTTAGATTGGAACTCCGAAGCAAAATTTTATAGGGGACAGAATAAGAAAAAGATTTAAATTTGAATAGCTAACAATTTATTATTAATCCTTAATGAACATCACACCCAAGCTGTTTACTTGACCATCAGTTGATTTAAAGCCTTAACAAATTTTTGCATATTCTCTGTGGCCGGTTCGTAGGGTTTAAGTTTCGTAAAGTCCAATGTGTTCAATTGGTGGTCAAGTTGCTGGACTCTGCAATAATACAGATATTCTTCAGCAGCTAATTGTTTGGCCAATTCTAGTTGATGATTATCCATTAGCTCATCGTTGACCACAATTAGTCCCTGCTTGCCGTTGTTCAATATATCCATGCATGTGCCAGCTCCGGCATGTCCAATTATCAAATCAGCCGATTTGATATCCTCCAGATTTGGACGGAATGTGTATTGCTCGATATAAATTCCATATTTCTCGAGAACCGATTTTGTCTCCGCTGTCGACATGGCCGAAGAGTCGCCCAGCTGTAAAATAAGTTTGCGGCAGTGTCGAGTTTGCAGGGCCGTCAAAACAGAAGGCAACGACATGGCTGAGATGAGGGCATCGAATTTAGTGGTTCCAACTGTAACATAAACGGTGTTGAAATGCATTTTTTAAGTTTGCTTAAAGAACTCAATTAAAAACAAATAAGGATCAGCTGTTTACTTTGCTTCTTCTAAGCTTTTGCCATTCAGCTCGAAAGCTTTAATGTAGCTTTTTAAAGCCGGCCGGCTATCGGTGTGTGAGTTTATGCTGAGCATTGCACAATGGGTCAAATGAACCTTTTTTCTGTGAAAAATAGCTGGAAGCTGTACAAAAAAATTGTAAGAATAATTGAAGTCAAAAATATAAAAACAAAATACTTTTATCTTAATACCAATCAGATTTTTGGTTTTTTGGATCACTCTTTGCAGCATTGCTACGGGTGTCTCGCGAATTACGCGAGTAATGCTGGCTTACAAGTCTTGAATCGTAGGTTGCTTATCGACGAAGACTTTTGACTTCACGTAACCCCTCAGAAAAAAACCCAGTGGTGTATTATCACATGATCTAGGCGGCCAGTTGACAGGTCCGGAACGCTGCTCACCGAAATGATTTCTCATTAAAGCCATTTCTTCGAGCACTGTGTGTGCTTGCTTAAACAAAATGTCCCCGACATGGTGCAGTAGCCCTAGCCATTGTCGGTTACCCAGCAATCATTTTATGAAATTTCTGATCACACTCGAGTCAGTTTCGAGTCCGCAGTCTGATTAAAATAGTCATAAATGCGCTCGCTTTCTGATCATAAATGATACTTTTGTTGGGAGAAAATGGTACCCTAGCCGCGACTCTTCATGAAGAGTCGTTTTTTACCCGTTTTTCAGATCAGTTTCGACTCATTTTCGAGTCATTGCGAATCTTTTTCGAGTCCATTTTTAATGAATCACATTGTGAGCAAATGAATAAGCCATTTTCGAGTCTTCCTTAAATCGCACATGAAACTAATCTCTTTTTAATCATCAAATGGGCTCGAAGAAGACTCACCAAGGTGAGGAATCACCTAATGATCTTCCAAATGCTGGTGGGTATGTTCTGTGCGGCCTCATTTTTAAACAATTACGGACCGATGATTCCAGCAGCCCATAATCCACATCAATAAGTGCATTTTTGTGGATGTAGTTGGAGAGTCTCTTCGGGTGGCTCATCAGCCAAAATGCGACAATTTTGTTTGTTGCCATTGACTTAAATCCACTGCTACCGCAATATTGTCCTCACTACGGGCTGGATGTGGTCTATTTGGTCACGAATTACATATAACGTACACTGAGACTCAAATTTGTCGATGGTTTGGCGAATACTGATCTCGGAAGGTCGATGATGTACACCATATGTAGCTGGAAGTGCACGAAAAACATATTTCACAGAACGCTGATTTTCATAATACAGCTGAATAATTTGGAGACGTTGTTGCGGTGTGAGTCTTCCCATGATGATTTTTCAAACAATCCTTAACAAAAATAAGATGGCAGAATGACTCCAGTCACGCTTGATATCTGAAAAGAGAATATGGAACAAATGTCTTAATGAATCACCCTTTATTTAAAAAATTGTGTACTACAAAATATTGAAACAAAACAAATATTAAAATAAGCTATAGTAGTTTCATTGATTCTTAATTTGCTTTTTGGTTTTAGTTCTAAAGCTAACGAGCTAAAATTTGTACAGAGTCTTCTTTTTACTGCACGCAACTAATATGTCGAATCCGGCCGGATCGGTCGGTTATACCAAAAGCTGCTATAGAAACCATTAGTCGAAAAATTGGCCTTAGGGCAATTTTTAATGTTCCTGTTTTTGCAAATCTACATGGACCTGATAAATTTGCATTGCTCATTTTCCATTTATCCACCTGGATTGGCAAAAGCGGAATTTTGTGCGAAAAACTTTTTTGTTTCCAAAGCTAGAGTTCCTAGTCCCGGCCGTTTTGAATTTTATATGCTTTAGTCAAAATTGGATGACCATATCTTAGCTTTATTAAGCTTGGTGACTGATTATTGTTTATGGGCATTTCCATTTTTTGGGAGCATTTTGGTAGCAGTTTATTAAGTGCAAAAGGTAGGTTGAGTCGACTAGCCGCTTAAAATATACTTTCAAATAATCATGGTTAATCACGCGATGAAAATGGAAGTCGTATTCAATTATTTACATTTGTTTTGTTTTTATAAGATTTAATATTATGAAGAACGCGACATTTAGCACGCGACATATTTTATAAAAAATTTGTTTCGGTCTCGCCTATATGCTTTCAAACAGATTTGCAATATTTTGGTCGAAATCGAATGACTATCGGTTGGAAAGTGCGTTTTAGTAGAAAAAATCTTTGATTTCAATGTAAGCGTTATTAAACTCTGATATTTCCAAACGAGCACCTGCAAGGTATTAAAACTTCGGCAAAGACGAAGTTAGCTGCTGGTTTTTTTATTTATCCATAATTTCCACAGCTATTTAAATTTGAGAAAAAGCTCTACAGTTCCAATTATCTATATGGGTCATTCTTTTCACTATTTTTGATTTCTATAAAGTATTTCCCAAAATTGCTTATTCTAGAAAAAATTTTGAAAATTGCTTAGCCCCAAGGAATTGGAGGAAGGTTTCTTTTTAAAATAACTTCTTTGGTTTTGTTTCCCAGACATATGTCAGATTGATATTGCTGAATTGATAGTGATTGATATTGAAGTTTTACTGATCGAAAAACGAGAAAGGAAAGCTAACTTCGTCTGTGCCGAAGTTTTAATACACTTGAAAAGTTAGCCATACCAAACTTCGCAGATCAGTTTGAAAACAACTAATTTTAATAATGATCGAGTTTAAGAGCGCTAACATTAAAAAAAAAAAGGTTTTCTCAACGATAGTCTCTATGGCAGCTACAAGAAGTGCAAAATTTAAGCTCGATAGCTTTAAAACTGAGGGACTAGTTCGCGTAAGAACAGACAGACGGACGGACAAGGCTCAATCGAAGCTCAGCTCGTCATGCTGATCAAGAATATATATACTTTATGTGGTCGGAAATAATTCCGTCTATGCGTTACAAACTTCTGGGCAAAATTATAATACACTTTTCAAGTGTATAAAAATGATATAATATCAGGTCCTATAGGATAGGGCCGACTTTAACTTACGCTCTCGTTTTTGCTCATAACTTGACTATCGTTCAACCAATTTTTACCTATGGCGGATCGAGAACTAGTGCTGATTACTAAATATGTCTGGAAGGTACTAGCCATCTATGTATGACGTTTTTTAAATTGCGGGGTAGGCAGGGGACGTGCCAAAAATTGAAAATAAACTTGATCTCATATAAGATGTTTATGTGACATAAATGTCGAACCTCTATTTCTTGTAAATGTAATAAGTAAAATTGGCGCAACAGCAACCATAGAGGGCCAGGCAAAGCTTCTGTCAATCTCTTGGCGTGTGTGCTTATAATTTTTCACAGAAGTTTAACGCCGAATCCGAACGGCAATAGTTTGAGAATTTTTGATTTTTCGTGGCTAGTTACTTCACAGTAACTAGTAAGTAGCTGGTACTAGTTCACCAGTAGCTGTAGCTGGTGAAGGTGACCGGATGTGTAAAAGCTTTCTTCTAAAGAAAGAAAAATTCTTTTTTTTATTAGATGTTCAGAGGCGGGATCGAACCCACAACCTCCCGCACCAGCAGCCACACATACTACTGGTGCGCCACACCCGACCACAACCTTTATTTCTTACCATCTCTGGACAGACACCCAACATTTGAAGTTAAATCAAACACACACTCGTTCTGTTATTGGTATTTGGCGAATGAGTGTTGTGTGCTCACTCGAGTGTGAAAAATATTAAGTACGAATGCTGATCGAGATGTGATCGCCACGTTGCAATGGCGGAACACATTTCACTATTCACACCGACACGATGGTACCAAGAGAGCAAACAGCTTTTCAGTCACTGGACAGTAGTCGATGAAGGAGGTCCGAGATGGCTTGTGTCGCTTTATTTTCGTACACCAGTACACTCTTACATTTTGGCGTTGCTCTTCTTGACAAACCCTGCTTTATAGGGTCAGTGATGCTTTCTTCTGCCTGTAACATACTTTTGCACAAACTTAATATACTCTGTTTACAGAGGATAAAAAGTCATAATTCTTGATTGTGGACTATGTTTCAAATTTTGTATGATAATCAATTTTCTGAACACTTCCGTTTGTTACATAAATTTGCTCAAGCTTATGTTAACATTTTACCTTTTGTAATGGGTCGAATTCATCGTTATTTTCATCTTGGATTTTGCCATTCAACCCTAAAGATTTAAATTTTAAAAGCAAGCCGAAAACCGTTACTTTGTTACATACTTGTCGATCTACTAAATGTACATACGTATGTATGCGTGCGTGTTTGTATCAGAGCTTATTATGCTTGCTGCTTCCCTCTCGCATTTTCAGTCTGTTCTCGGCCGTTACACGTAACGGTTGTGTGCTCGCCCCTCTGCTTGATTAACGCGTGTAAAGGAGGATTGTGCGCTTCCTTCGGTCATTTGAACAAATTGCATTTATATTAGCTTACCGCGGCGGCGCTAAATGCTACTTATTGAAGTGGGATTTGTTGACGTTTGATTCCAATTAACTGTGAATATAAGTTTTGTGCCAAATTCTGTGGGCTTGTAACTGTCAGTGTCCGTGTGTGTGTGTTTCTGTGACAGCATAACGGTAAAAGTGTGAAGAGGTAAAGGCAAAGCCCAAGCTGGCAAAACGCAATTATTTCTGTGGTGGTAATTTGATTTTGAATCCCTGCATCAGGTTCCAATTTGCTTTCCAATTTGCTCTTCTGCTGTGTGGGTGCTTATTTGCATGCATGTACGTGTGTATAGTGCATATGTATGTAATTGACCCATCAACACTTAATTTTATTTCATTTTTATATCTGCACATTTATTTTTTTGTTTATTTTGTATACAGTTTTTCAAGTTTGTGTTTGTTTTTACTTAACATCTGGCAACAATTAAACAAATTTTGCACAGACACTCCATATAGTTGGATCCATAATATCCCAGCGGAAAACTTGTGCTCTTCTGAGTTTTTTTTGTTAGAACTAATTTTTGGGTCTGTGTGGCCGAAATTCAATTAGAGCATCAGTGCAAATTAGCTGCCGGCCCAGCCCAAGATCAGTAGCCGGCAAACACCCCAACACCACCACTTCCGCACCATCCCCCCACCATCATGCCCATCGCCTAATAAATTGACTTGTTATGGTGTATGTGTTTCTTGTAGAGAGCTTTATTTATCCTCCACCCCGTGGGGGGGAGTGACCTGCGATTAAATGTGCTCTGATGTCTTAATCAAGCGTTCGCTTGTGTGCGTGTTTACATGCTCAACATTATTTTGCACATTTATTTGTCAACATCCTCCACCCACATACGCCGCCATATCCACAGGCGCTACGCAATTGATGTCCTTGTATTAATTAATAGCCATATCCATATGCTTCATCGACTTGCACGTATTTTTATCAATGAAATATTGCTTTAAATTGGTCCCCAAGCGAGACCAAGACCACTACCACTCGACCCCCTCTCCTCAGGAGGGGGGTGGCATATTATTTCAGTTATTCACTTTTCTTTTAATGAAGGTCATCGTGTCAGCGACGTTGGATTGGTGCCGGACCCAGTGGTCGGCGTTTAATTGTTGCAATTTTCAACAGGCAGCAGATCAAATTAATGTCATAACTCAATTAGCCAGCAGACTGTACTTTATTTGCATGTTGATTTATGTGAGCCAGATGATGATGACTATGATGATATGTTCAATTTATGTACATATACTTAAACTTCTGCCAATTGATGGCGACTTTATTATTCCACACTTTAATTCGTTGTCTCGCATTTAATAATGCCTTACTCTATTGATAACAGAATCCATTTGATTTCCTCTGAAATAAGTGAATTTGTGACGTTTGAAAGTAGTAGATTAAAATCTGAGCAGGGCAATGATTTCAAACGACCTTGGAGAATTTTTCATGTATTATATATTATATATCAAAATGAATCCGCCTTTATTTAATGAAATTATTTTTATTCTAGCGAAATTTAATAATTGACTTACCATGTTAAATGCAAGCGAAGTATAAAGTATGTTACAGGCCCTTAGGAATTACTGCAGTGTCTCGCAAAATCTACATGAAGAGTCTTCACATTCGGGCATATCAGTGTTGCTTGCCATTTGTTAATTTCTTTAGGTTATCAGTGCAGAATTTCTCAATGGCAGGTGTGCAAACTGCGGCGCATATAGCAGCCATTCGGCTTAAGAAAAAGCCGAATAAATGCAAATATATTTGAAAAATTTTTTAATTTCTAAACTCAATTTCACAAAACGCTACAGAAAGCTCCATCGTTACTGCATATTTCTTTCTTATATTGCAGAGACCTACCAATATCGATAACTATTTTATCAAGGAGTCACAGTTTTTATATATCTGCTTTTTATTCATTCCTAAGTTACTTAATTAAACATGGAAAACATATTGAACGAAGATTTATTGTCAACCAATAAAGAGCAGAAAAAATGTGTAAGAAGTTAGTTGGGTGCAACTAATATCGTGTACTCGAGAACTCTTGGAAAGCTAGTTCTAGGTTTGGGAGGAGAAGTAGTTTTAGAAAAATGTATATCAGCCATGTTCTCAATTCAACTTCCACAAAAGTTTTGTGATTTAGAGTCCAAATCGAGTTATGAAACGGGTTTAACCGGGTATAGATGACTAAAAAGCAATAAAAGTTCTCAGAAAAAAATATATTTTCACCTATCGCTCACTTACTTCAAGAGCGAACCCACATAACTAACAAAATAGGATTTTTGACTTAATGATGCAGAAATATTCACTGTATTGTGTTCTATATTTTCAACGACCATCTAAATCTAGACTATACGTTTGCTCTGTCGAACCAAGCTCTGTTTGCAACTGTAACCGTCTTCGTCACGAACTCGAACCGTCTTCGTCTCAAACTGAACCCTGTTTCACTCCAACCCATCAACCATAATATGGTGCCAACTGCGACAGAGCAAAACACGGCGAGGATCGAACCAGCGCAGCAAACAGAGAAGAGGGACTGCGCAAAGGTACTATCTACCCTTCTCTCATCTGTGATATTGTATAAACTTTTCGTATTGATATCTTTTATACTTTCCATGTGAGACTAGAATATGTCTCTATTTCATTTTATAGGTTCATTTTCATGTTAATGCAAGATCGTCATATCTCAGTTGTCCTGTAGTCGATAATGCGCAAAGATCCTTCGGCTTTCAGTAAAAACATCCTATATTAAAATTTTTTTATTGAGAATTTTAAATTTATAATATTTTACTAGATTAACTCGAAACTAGAAAAACTAATTTCTCTGGGCTAAATCCATGGAGAATTTTAAACTCATTTTTCCCAAATTCGATTATTTTGAGACATGCCAGTCTTGAAGTAAGTGAGCGAAATGTTATATATAAATGTGCAACTGTTAGGAAAACAAACAAAAAGGAGACCAAGTATTAAGAACTGAGGAGAAACGGGACATTAAAGATGGGAAATGTTTTTGCCTGGGAATGTAGATGACTATGTCGGAAATTAAGTGCAACTTTAATCGATTCAACTAAAAATAAAATCGTATATTCGCCATTATGTTTATATACCCTCGTAGAGGGTATATTAAAATTGTCCAGATGTTTGTAACGAATAGGAGGAAGCATCTCCGAAGGAAGCATAAAGTATATATATTCTTGATCAGCATGATGATCTGAGTTGATGTAGCCACATCCGTCTGTTTCTTTGCTATCTCCACCGTCAGTTTTAAAGATATCTTAACCAAACTTTGCACGAAGTCTTTTGGTACAAATATGCTGCACATTTGTCAAAACCGGCCAGATCGGATACCTATAGCATATAGCTGCCATAGGAACAATCGGTCGAAAAAGTAGTTTTAGTGAGAAAAACTTTTTTTTCAAGGCAAATGTCCCCAAAACTCGTATTTATAAGTTTTCTAAGCTTTTACAAAATTTCATCAAGTTTTTATGAGAATCGGACAACTATATAGTATAGCTGCCATTCAAAAGATAGTTTGAAAAAAGTCTTAGCGGATTTATTATAAATTTTACGCCAGAGAATAGGCGTTCCACGCTACCAAGTTTCATTTTCTGCAATATCATATATGCCTCAGCTTCGTCGGCGCTTTCAGATGAACTAATTAGAACTGCATTCATCATTAAGCAGTGATTGATCAGCAACTGACGAAATTTGTGCATAAATATCTATTAAAAGATTGATACGAGTATTTTTTTGGTCAGTACTTTACGTTACGTTATACCTAGGGTCGAAAAATATGCCACATAAAAAAGCATTGTTTTCAAAATGGGATTTCCTCGCTGAACCATCGGTTTCGCTAAAGAGGAATAATTTTTTGATATTTACAATTTGCAGTGTATCCAAATATAATAAAAATAAACCAAAACTTGATTTTCGGCTCTAAGATTAGTTGTGGCCACCTCCGCTGGTTCTAATATGCGTACAATTTCCCGAACTGAGTCCCACACTTTCCGGTGCAGAAGAAACTCGTTATCTGCAGCCTCAAATCTGGAGCAAATGTTGAAGATGTCTTCCGCCAGCAAATATTTTAGCATCCTGTAGGTTGAGCTCCAACAAAACTACGATGCACTGAAAAAACAGAAACTGTACCGGTACCAACGTTTCGGTTTCGTTCCGGTGCTATTGGTTCCATTAATAACGGTAAACGATTAACGGTTCTCAAAAAAAATTTGTATTGGTTCTGGTACGTGATTTAAATCGGTTTATTTCGATTAACGGTTAAAGGTTTATATAAAGCCCTGCTTCTACATTAAAACTAAATAATTTTTGATCCAAAAACTTATCTAAAGGTTTTGGAAATGATAAATATTTTCATAAAAAAAATATTACTTGGAAAACCCATCTCTTAACTCTATGGGCCCGTAACTAGCGAACGTTTTTTTTTTTCTTATTTCGACCTCATAAGTACAAAAAAAGACATCATAAAGTAATTTTCATTTTCTAGAATTTAGATAGTTCTAAGAGACACACTGTGCAATGTGTCATAGCAAGTCAAAGCCTAGCCGCCAGTTAAGAATTACAATTATCAAATGAAAGCTCTCAATTCCGTTCAAGTCTGCCAAGCCCCCAAATTCATACAGATGTAAAATTTTAGTATAATTATTATGTTTCTGTAATGTGCGTTAATAACTTTCAAGAGCGGTGTATAAAAATAGCTTTCTGCAAAAAAACCCCTTTGTTGAGGAATTACCTATGCATATTGTCAGAAACGAAAAACCAGTTAGTTGGCTTTTGAATTTGTTCATGGGAATTATCAGGTGATTAAATTTGATCATGCTTTGCTCTTGTTACTGATGATTATATCTATAATAAGGGAAACACCTAACGATACTATTCAAGTGCATTTGGGAGTACGATGACATAAGTCTGGGTCTGTTCCCGCCCAGATGCAAATGTATAAATATATTTATTTATGTACCTAGACGAAACAATAACTTTATTGTCTATATTTTACAAAACATGAACAACTTGTTTTTGTGGCATTTTTGATGGGCTTCGCATTGTTAATCATATAGTGGGATTAGCTAAATGAAGCGATACGTACGCTGAAATTATACTTAATAATTGTACGTTTTCGTATCATTTCTACCCTCCCCTCTCTCTCTCTCTCTCTCTACCTATTCCTTTGGCTTCTTTTTTAATCGAGCTTCGGTGACACATGTCTAAAGGGAGGGTTAAGGAAACCACTTAAGTGGCTGAGATTGCTAAACGAGCAACCTGCAGTTCGATATCACATTACCATCTCATTATCAAACACCCCTCCACTCCACTGCGGAAGTGGAAGTGGTGGTGTGGTACTGCACTTGTCTAAATACTTAATTGATATCTCCTTCCTGTCTGCAGATGGTTGTTAAGGAGATGCCCTTGCAAGAGAATTTGAGCATGGAAAATCGTCATATGAATGCCACGTCGGCGGGTGGTGGAGCCAACCCCACGCCAACGATCACCACATTTTCCCGGGTAGGACGACGCTTTAGCGTATCCTTGACCACGGCCGTGCTGTTGATCTCGTTCTTTATTTGCACTCTTCTGGCCGTGGGTTTCATTGTCTACAACTTTGCTACATGTGCCCATTTGACCCCATCTGAGGGTGAGGATATTGTCTGCACTAGTGTCCATTTGCGCAACAAGCCAAGTAGTTCTCTGAGCGATGGTCAACCCAAGTATGATCGTGATGTACGACTGCCACGTTCCATACAACCTTTGAAGTATAACATCACATTGGTACCAATGTTGAGTGGCAACTTTAGTTTTGCCGGCAGCGTTCAGATACGTATACGTGTGTTAGAGGATTGCTATAACATCACCATGCATGCAGAGGAATTGAACATCTCCCGCAGCGATGTGGCTGTCTATCGAGTGCTAAATAAGAATGAACTGGACCAGGATAGCTTGCGCATTCATAAACAATATTTGGTGGGGGCCAAGCAGTTTTTTGTCATCGAATTGTATGACAAGCTGGTAAAGGGAACGGAGTATGTGGTGCATATACGCTTTAGTGGCATCATTCAGGACTATCTGCAGGGATTCTATCGTAGCTCTTATGAGGTGCAAAACGAGACGAGGTAAGTGAAATATAGGATTGGTTAAATTAATATTCCATGAGGATTTTGATCGCAAACCACAACTTTTGAATCAAACATGCTGAAGATACCAATCAACACGATGTAATTCTATTTCCCAGATGGGTGGCCTCCACTCAGTTTCAAGCCACAGATGCGCGTCGCGCCTTTCCCTGCTTCGATGAGCCTGCACTCAAGAGCAACTTTACTCTGCACATTGCCCGACCACGGAATATGACCACCATCTCCAATATGCCCGTAGTCTCTTCGAACAATCAGTAAGATTTCCCGTTTTCTGATAATTATGCTGCTAACTTTCTACTCTTTAGCGACTCAATACCCAACTATGTGTGGGATCATTTTGCCGAGTCCTTGCCCATGTCCACTTATTTGGTGGCCTATGCTATCACCGACTTTAAACACATCTCATCGGGCAACTTCTCGGTATGGGCTCGTGCCGATGCCATCAAATCCGCGGAGTATGCTTTGAGTGTGGGCCCCAAGATACTCAACTTTCTGCAGGACTTCTTTGGTATCACATTTCCACTACCCAAAATCGATATGATAGCCTTGCCTGAGTTTCAGGCAGGGGCCATGGAGAACTGGGGGCTGATCACGTTTCGCGAAACGGCCATGCTGTATGAGCCGGCCGTGGCGACGGCCAGCAATAAGCAGCGTGTTGCCTCTGTGGTGGGTCATGAGTTGGCTCATCAATGGTTCGGTAATCTTGTCACGCCCAGTTGGTGGTCAGACATTTGGCTAAATGAAGGATTTGCCAGTTACATGGAATACCTGACAGCAGATGCTGTGGCTCCCGAGTGGAAGCAGCTGGATCTGTTTGTGGTTAACGAACTGCAGACAGTGTTCCAGCTGGATGCCCTCTCCACATCGCATAAAATCTCTCATGAAGTTTTTAATCCACAAGAGATTTCCGAGATTTTCGATCGCATATCCTATGCAAAGGGGTCGACTATTATACGTATGATGGGACACTTTCTCACAGACTCCGTTTTCCGCCGTGGACTCAGCAAATATCTGCGAGACATGGCCTACAGCTCGGCCACCCAGGATGATCTTTGGCGTTTCCTTACAGACGAGGCCAAAGCCTCGGGTCTATTAGACCGAAGCACAAGTGTCAAGGAGATTATGGACACCTGGACTTTGCAAACGGGCTATCCGGTGGTGAAGATCTCACGTCATCCCAATTCTAATGCCATACGCCTGGAGCAGGTTAGATTTGTCTATGCCAATAGCACCAAGGCGGATGAGAGCTTGCTCTGGTGGATACCACTCACTTTTACCACTGCCTCCGAGTTGAATTTTGCCAACACACGACCCACCACTTGGATGCCGCGCACCAAGATGTACGAGTTGGAGAATCGGAATTTGTCCACCGATAAATGGTTCATTTTCAATATACAACAAACGGGCTATTATCGTGTCAACTATGATCTGGACAATTGGCGAGCTGTTACCGAACATCTCATGGATCCCAGTCATATGGGTGACATAGCTCCAGCTAATCGAGCCCAGCTGATTGATGACGTTTTGAATTTGGCTCGGGGCTCGTATCTCTCCTATGATACGGCCATGAATTTAACGCGTTATTTGGCCCACGAGACGAACCATGTACCTTGGAAGGCGGCCATTACCAATTTCAATTTCATTGACTCCATGTTTGTCAACTCCGGGGACTATGATCTGCTTAAGGTAGCCCATACAACTCGTTCACAAATCGATGATTCCTTGCTTATATTGTAGACTATTTTCAGAACTATCTTCTGAAACAACTTCGCAAGGTCTACGCCGAGGTGGGCTTTAAGGATGGGCTCAGTGAGAGGGAGGACGTATTGATGCTGCTAAAACGTGCCGAGATTCTCAGTATGGCCTGCCATTTGGGTCACCAGGAGTGCATTTCCGAGAGCAACAGGCATTTCCAAAATTGGATACAAACCCCCAATCCTGATGCTAATAATCCGTAAGTTAAGCAATTTTAAATTTAAATACTCAAGTTGAACAACTTTCTTTTTTTAGCATTGGTCCGAATCTGCGTGGTGTGGTCTATTGTTCGGCCATACAATATGGAACCGAGTATGAATGGGATTTTGCTTTTGAGCGTTACTTGAAGACAAATGTGCCAGCCGAAAAGGAGTTGCTTTTGAGTGCATTGGGATGCTCTAAGGAGCCCTGGATTTTATATCGATATTTGCGTCGTGGCATAGCTGGCCAGCATGTACGTAAACAGGATGTATTTCGGGTATTTGCTGCCGTCTCGAATACTGTGGTGGGCCAACAGATTGCCTTTGATTTTCTGCGAAACAACTGGCAGGAGATAAATGTCTAGTAAGTAGCAAGATTT
Organism: Lordiphosa magnipectinata; assembly: GCA_037044535.1. Lineage (NCBI taxonomy): Eukaryota > Metazoa > Arthropoda > Insecta > Diptera > Drosophilidae > Lordiphosa > Lordiphosa magnipectinata. The sequence continues at coordinate 434,893 of JBAMBO010004113.1, forward strand.
CGGTTGAAGCAAGCTTTTTGCGAAATGGGCTTTTGGCATTAGGTAGGAAACCAATTCGAGATATCCGAACTTTAATCAACCTAAACTATGTCGATCCCGGGTTTTGTTTAACTAAGTTCGAGTAGATTTAGTTGAGTACGGATTGAATAAATCTATTCGGATTAAGTACAATCAAGTAAGAGTCGCTCTTGAAATTTGAATCGGGAACAAATCAATTCATTCAGCTTTCCTTTTGTTCAGTGTACACTTCTCGTCTTGTAAGTAATGAATGAAATGTATTTTTCATGGTCAAAGATAATTGAATATTCTTTTTATATGAGATGATCCACTGATTCCGTTTTAACTCACTCATTTATCTTCTTCTCTACAGCATGGGTTCCCAGATATCCAATATACACACACTACTTAAGTTCGTCACCAAGCGCATGAACTCAAAATTCCAATTAGCCCAGTTTGAGGAATTTGTGCGAGATGCCCACTGGGACTATGACAGACCCATTCAGCAGATTGTCGAACTGGTTGAGACAGGTGTAGATTGGATGAATCGCAATTACAAATCGATTGTCAAGTGGTTGCAGCGGGAGGCGAACTCCACGTAGACGGAGGGACGGCTTGGCTGGATCAAGACGGTTGCAGCAGTATTATATGTACACACACTTGGCTAAAGGGATAACCCAATGCATTTATGTTTTAGTATCTATTTGTAAAATCTTTTTACTAATTTTAAATGTCAGCTTCTTGTATTTTTAACTTGTACTTAAATGTAACTTATTAAAAAAATGTATAAACGGAATGTCCTTAAAAATCAATCCTGTTTCTTGCTTGGCAATCGCAGGACATTGGCAAACATCAGGGTGCCCACAAAAACCAGGCATGTGCCCAGCCAGTGGTACACTGTGAAGGGATTACGAAAATACACTATGGAGAAAACTAACGATATAAATTTACGCAGAGTAAGGATCAGGGTGACTGTCAGCGAACTACACTCGGTGGTCAAAGTGTAAACGGAGCTTATGCACAAATGCTGAGTGAGCACATTTCCCACAAGATAGACAAGCATTAGAGGCACATCATAGCTCACCAAAGGCAGTGTGTAAGCTTCACCCTCGAAGGCATGCAGCCAATGACTTTTGAGATTCTCGTGCAACACCAAAAAGACGGGCAAAGGCAACAGATGGGTGTAGTATAACGCCTCGCGGGCACATTTACCATATCGTCGATACAGTAGTTCTTGGGTGATGCCCATGTAAGAGGACACAAATAAGGCCAGCACCAGAAGGAACACGCCCACCAGCCACCAATACATGTTCGTTTCACCCTGATCCATCTCATCTACATCAAAATTCCTGCTAGAGTAATAAGTGCATATAAAAATGCCCAGACTTATCATTGTCACTGCTATATACTGACTAATCCTATAGTGTCTTTTAAGTACAATCCTTCCCAGGCACATATTCGATATGAGTGAGCCACCACGTATGATCATATGCAGGGTCATGGGCACATTGAATTTGAACACATAATTATTGCAGACGCTTGTGAGAAAGAACATGGCCACCAGAAGAGCATAATCTCGGAGACTAATTACACGCTGGGCACAGCCGAATTTGGAGGTAAAAATAAAGCCCTCCAGAGCTATGAAGGCGAACTGAGCGGCAGTAATCAGATTACCAGCCCCCGGATCGAGTTTGACTAGAAGCTCCAGGAAGACAACGCCGCTGCAGCATCCCATGAAGACGCCGCCTATGGCCAGAACAGAGCGGGGACGGATAGACATGTTGAGGCTGGACGAAAAGCAGGGTATATATAAGATTCTCAACTTTTGTCGAAAATGGATACTTACCACAGACTGGTGAACTACATAGGTAAAAGCAACTTTCTTTTTTGACAAACAGCTAAATCAAAACAAAAGCAACAGGTGATCCGAAGCGATAACTTTCGAACTATTGAAATCAATTATCGATAGCTCTGCTACATAGTGCTGGCAAAATGTAGCTACAAAAATGAATGCTAGCCAAATACACTGCCCGACAGCCGACTAGCGCCCCCCTAATCGTTCTGTAATGTAACTAACAGTGGAAAAAATTAAAAAATTAAATTTGTTCAACTTTTCTGGCAACCAAAACAGAGTCCAAGCACTGATATGTGAAAATCAGTTGTTTTGTTCGTTCAAAAGTATGTAAATTAATTTTATATAATATTGAATAAATTTTCTTGTTTTTTCTCCTCACTTTCCTTATCTGGGGATTGAACTCAGGACCTCGTTACTTAACGCAAGACTGCATCTCATACAAACTTTTTTTTTTGTGCGATCCAATGCAGAGATCTGCAAAACGTACCAAAAATATATACGCATACGTACAGCTTCAAAAGCGTCAATGCTTCAATGCGTCTCCAGTCAAAAAACGTATGCGTACTTCAATACGCATTTTTAAAAAGTACGTTTTCGTATACTTCATAGTGCGTATGCGTATTTCAACTACGCTGACGTATACTTCAAAAGTGCGCACACTACGTTTTAATATTTGAGTCATACGCACACTACGCTTAATTTCTGTGCGTATACGCAAATCAAATACGTATACTCACTTTTTATTCAAAATTTATAAAAGCCGGAAAAATGCTGCCTATTACATACTTTTGCATAAACTCAATAAGTATAAAAATATAAACGAACCTTGGTCAAGACAAGATTACCCAAATATCTCTGGAGCAAAATCTAGTAAACTTGTGCAATTTGCAGCTGCCATAATAAATTGAATCTCGGCTTGGCCCTTAATGGATGTTGTAGCCAAACTTATTTAATATGCTATAATAATTTGCGGCCGACGTTTAAATGCTATAAGATATATAGGCAACTTCCTAGAAACAGTTCACCAAAACCAAACAATTAAAAGTGGTAAAAAACCTTATGTTTTCTCATATTTTCATTCAAATTAAAGTAATGTAAGCCAATCTTAAATTTATTCATAGCCCGTTTGAAAATTTTCGGTTTCACTGCCGCGATAGCGTAATTTTTCTCATTTTGACATTAATCTTGCATATTTTTTTTGATAAAACTTTTGCTATCTAAAATCTTTCTGAGCGGACACAGGGTAAAAAAAAATGCATACGAAACCATATAAAACCATGTGATTGCAATTAACTGTAAGTTTTGTTTTGCATTATAATATAAAACACATAAATTTATGGAAAAATGTAGCGTGTGTCACAAAGGATTCACGTCCATTGATAAAAACTGACAAAATATTTTTCCTGCAAATTTTTTTTCCGGATCCTCTAACATTCATCACAAAACTTTGTGATCAATTATTTCGCAACGGGGGATGGAAATTAGACCGCGTGAATCGCGCGATTTTGAAAAAAAAACAAGAGCGTAAGTTAAAGTCGGCTCTAACCGACTTCGATATACCCGTTACTCATGCATAGAAATGTTTAATAGCCATCCTGTGTGCCTGAGGTGAGACAGTTTAGACTATTTATCATCCGATCTTGATGAAAATTTGAGGGCTTATAGACGTTGCGAATATAAACTTAAGTTTTAAATTTGAGATCGATATCTCAAAAATTGTGGGAGTTATTCAACATTTTTTATTGTGGGGGCGGGGGTGGGCGTGGCAAAAATTTTAAATAAACTTGATCTGCGTGCAGACAATAGGAGTCTACATTTCCAAATTGGTTGCTCTAGCTCTTCTAGTCTCTGAGATCTAGGTGTTCATACAGACAGACGGACGGACGGACAGACGGACATGGCTATATCGACTCGGCTGTTGATGCTGATCAAGAATATATATACTTTATATGGTCGGAAATGATTCCTTCTGCCTGTTACATACATTTGCACGACTTTAGTATACCCTTTTACTCTACGAGTAACGGGTATAAAAAAGCGAGAAAGCAAAGCTAACTTCGTCTGTGCCGAAGTTTTTATACACTTAAAAAAGTTCGCGTTAACGGTTAGCGATTTCGACCAAACTTCGCAGATCAGCTTAAAAACATATAATATTAACAATGCCCAATGTTTAAAATCGCTAATATATTACCAGCTCCTAGAAAATTTGATTGGGTCCTTAGAACGGGATGGAATCAAATTTAACATGTGTACAGGCTTACCACGCAAAATTTTGCATAATTTGCTTCAGCTGTGAATTCGAAACTTCTATGAAGCCGTTCGTATTAATAAACAACAACACAATTTCTTAAAAACTTGGACGCGGACGAATCGCAGCGGGTTCAGCTAGTTCAATATAAAGAGCCTTATATGTATGTGTTCGATCCCGCCTAGAAACATCTAATAAAAAGTTTTTTCCTTAAAAAAAATTACACACCCGGTCACAATGACCAGCCATTGGCGCCAGCTATGAAGTATTTGGCCATGAAAGATTCTCATTTTAATGATCATTCTCTGGATGATCTAATACCCTTGTTCCACTGGCACATTCTAGAGGTCATCCGCTAAATGATCTGAATGACCGCATTCTTTCTGTGCACACAGAAAATAATCCAGGAATTCCTGTCTTGATCCCGACTTTTACTCACACGGGATTGATTTTATCTTGTTATTCGAGCTCGATTTGATCCCTCAGTTGGATCCAATCAAGAAGGTCCGATATTGATTTAAGCTCGATATTGGTACTTAATTCGATCTCGAAAACGGCTTGGTGTAAGAATACCCGAGATTAAATTGATCTCGATACTCGAACTACATTCAATCCGAAAAAGGATTGCATCAAAAATCACTGAGATCGACCTTAGCTCGATGTTTAAACTCAGAGACTAAGAATTAAAAAAAAAAAAATGGGGGTAGAGACGACCGAACAACGTTAGTTGGTTGATGTTGGTCCAGCATCCCATCCTCCCCTTCACCCCACTTTTTTCTACGCCATGATTGATTTTGAAATAAGCATAAACCATTTATTTTTATACACTTGAAAAGTGTATTATAATTTTGCCCAGGAATTTGCAACGCATAGAAGGAATCATCTCCGACCACATAAAGTATATATATTTCTGATCAGCATGACGAGCTAAGTCGATTGAGCTGTGTCCGTCCGTCTGTTTCTACGCGAACTAGTCCCTCAGTTTTGAAGTTATCGAGCTAAAATTTTGCACAGTGTCTTCTTTTTACTTCACGCTACTACTAGGTCGGAATCGCCCGGATCGGATGACTACTTCTTGTAGCTGCCGCAGAAACGATCGTTCGAAAAACTTTTTTGTTTTCAATGTTAGCGCTCTTAAACTCGGTCATTACTAAAATTAAATGTTAGTTTTCCTTTCTCGTTTTTCTGGAGATGGAAAACGCTCCGGTGGGATCAGGATTAAAACAAGAATACACTTTTCAATTTATGCTCCCAAAAGTGATTGACTGGTTACCGTTTAAAAAAAAAAAATAAAAATAAAAAAAAAAGGTCATGATCATGCATCATGATCTACGCGCATATACTACTTGTATGAGCATCATTATGACCAGAAAACGGACACACCCAGCAATGAGCGAAGCAAACATGGACACAAACCAAGGTCCACACTGACCCATATAGCAGAACGATTGTCTTTCATGCGAACACACATCTCGAGCACTGAAGCAGATGCTGTAGGTATTGAAAATCCTCTCAAGCGTCATAGGTATGAGGAGTGCATCGAATACCTGGAAAACGAAGTAGCAGCTGAAGTCTAATTGTAATATTTTGCATAGTTACATACAAATCGAGAGCACCGAAACAGTCTTAAAGAATACACATATACAAATTACATAAAATGAATTTTTTAGTTTTGCTTTTCAAGAAGTGCCAAAATCTGGCTGAGCTTCTCCTCCTGCTGTATATGCAAATCGTTGAGCCTTTTCACTAATCTCTCCTCCAGCTGCTCGAATTTGCTATCTATGTGTGCTCTAAGGCTGTTCATATCCAAACTTAGCTCCGGAGGAGGCTCTGCACTATGATTCCTTGAGTTGCTGCCGCTCATCAGGGACATAAACTGTTGAAATTTCTGGGCCTGCTCTTCACTCTTGCCTGATGCTCCGCCTCCTTTTTGAAGTAACTCTTGTAATTTCTGCATGTCCACAGGCCTGGGCAGCTGAGTAGTTATGCCATTTGGATTAGGTGCTATGTGCAACATGACACCATATATACAAATTTCATTAGACGAGGTCAAAAGCTTGAGATTAATATCGGCTATGCCCGAACGGTCAATTTCCATATCATAGCGATAGGGTCTAGGGTCGCCATCATCTTCTTCCAAGGCCAGTCCATAAACAGTTTCGCTATATTCCTGGGAGACACCCAGAAACAGCTCAACTTTTGCAGCACTGCACACTAGAGTAAAGGCGGCAATTTTATAGCGGGGCGAAATGGACAAACTTAGTTCACAGGTAGTGCTGGTGCTTTCGTTATTGAATAAAGCAGCACGATCTGCATTCACGACATCATCCAATGGGGGTCTAGACAAAGGAAAATGAATGCAAGCCAAACCAGTTTGGGCGTCAATCCCAATCCTTTGTCTTACTGTGTGAACACATCTTCTTCGGAAAGACGCGTGGGCACCAGTTGGGATAGCTCTTTGCCGGCTGTTTGTGTCCAATTGCAATGAGCCTTGACGGTGGCGGTCATGTTTTAAGTCAGAACTTATGGAGAATCCAAATTAAATAAATTTAATAACAAATCGGATGTTCTTACACTCATCCTCCGATAGGCACTCGATAAAAGTAAAAGTAGAGACATATCGATAAGTAGTCGATAGTCAGCTGCGGTATGAAATCGCAATAATTAGACAACTCAATGAGGCTTATATCGTGGTCTTGACGATGTCGACACCCAAACCCAGCTCGAGAGCTGTATATAAATTCTCAGCCCTGATGCAAGCACATATTTTGAACTTTGGCGCCAGAGTCCTTATTCGATACGTGACGAAAACATTTTCGATAAATGTTGCGGGGGCGGCGCTGCCAACCTGTTGCCATATATCGCTGAATTCTGACAGCTGCGACCTTGAGGTCGAATTGTAGGTCGAATTGGCCCAATTCTCAAAAGAATAGCGACAGTGCTAAAAGCGCCAGCGTCGAGTATACACAATTTTCCGCAAACTAATACAAGTATCCTCGAAAATGGGTGGCAAATACAAGATTGTGATGGTCCGTCACGGCGAGTCCGAGTGGAATCAGAAGAATCAATTCTGCGGCTGGTTCGATGCCAATCTGAGCGATAAGGGTGAGCTACTAACCAATTTCTTTGGATTACTTAACAATATCGAGTCATTGTCCTCTATCAGGCAAGGAGGAGGCTCTGGCTGCTGGCAAGGCCGTGAAAGACGCTGGCCTGCAGTTCGATGTAGCCCACACTTCTGTGCTGACCCGTGCTCAGGTTACCCTGGCTAGCATACTGCAGGCCAGCGGTCACAAGGAAATTCCCATCCAAAAGACCTGGCGCTTGAATGAGCGTCACTATGGTGGTCTGACCGGTCTGAACAAGGCCGAGACGGCTGCCAAGTATGGTGAGGCTCAGGTACAAATCTGGCGTCGCAGCTTCGACACACCACCACCCCCAATGGAGCCGGGCCATGCTTACTATGACACCATCGTCAAGGATCCGCGCTACGCCGAGGGACCCAAACCCGAGGAGTTCCCCCAGTTCGAGTCACTCAAGTTGACCATTGAACGCACACTGCCATACTGGAACGATGTGATCATTCCACAGATGAAGGAGGGCAAGCGCATACTCATTGCGGCGCATGGCAACAGTCTGCGTGGCATTGTCAAGCATTTAGATAGTTAGTAGGCGGGCTGGTGGGGGGATGAAAGAGAATCCAAATTGATAACTTCCCTTTTTCAGATCTCTCTGAGGATGCCATCATGGCCTTGAATCTGCCCACTGGCATACCATTTGTCTATGAGCTGGATGAAAACTTCAAGCCAGTGGTATCCATGCAGTTCCTGGGCGACGAGGAGACTGTGAAGAAAGCCATTGAGGCTGTGGCTGCGCAGGGCAAGGCCAAATAAAGCCGGAAATATCTACAAATCCCGTACAAATTGAGGCTCAATTGCCGTCATAATTGTTGTTGTTGTTCTCGTAGCAGTTAATCTGGTTCATCCCCACACTAAAGTTAATAAAAAAAAATAATTTATTTAAAAAAAAACGCACACACGCATAGAGTAGGGTGAACCTACTGTGGTGTCCTCGTTTATTATGCAATTGGAACCAAGCACAAACAACATAAATAAAGGCCACTCCGATACAAATGTTCCATTTCCTCCTACTTCCGCTTCTTCTTGCCATCTTTGGCCAGCTCCAATCCGAGTATACATTTTGGAGGCACTTTATAAGTCTCCGTCAGCAGTGTATGCACGAATCTCACTTGGTTGCCTTGGATCTGCAGCTGCTCATGCTTCTGATGCGGCAACTTAACAATGCTTGTGCTTGCAGCGGCTCCTTGCTTGCACAGCTTAATGAACTCGGCCAGAATGATGCCATAGGCCTCAATATTGCTTACCAGTGTCACCTTCTTATTGCCAGAACGTGTGGCCAGGGACATTTGTATGAAGGGCTTACCGCTGGTGTCCTTGCCACTGCACATCTGATACGAATGCTCCATTTTGCTGGTGATCAACGAACTCACCTCACTCAGAGTGCCCTCCCTTTGGCCATACAACTCCAGCAGGGTCTCATCCGGCCGCACCAACTTTGTGTGAACATCGAGTAGACCATGCTTGCTCACATACTCTCGCACAATCTTTTTGATCTGCGCCACGGGTATGCCCTCGCCACGCTTGTAATTCATTTTCGTAAAGAAAGGCGCCGTCGCATCTGAGACAATGTACATCTCCTTCAGCTCGGAGTGGTATAAAGGCGTCTCAGTGGCTCCCCCGTTGCTGTCGCTGGCCTTCACATCGGTAATGAAGTTGACCACCTCGGGATGTTCGAGATCCACTGAGATGATCTTATCCACCCCTTTGCTCTCCTCACGCACCACCATAAAGCCCTGATCGACCATATCGGTGAGGAAGTTGGACAATTTCTTATATCGCGTCTTTTTCAAATCGATCGGCTCCGTCGCTTCCGTGACCACATAGAGGCGATAGAAATTGCTGGTCAGCAGAGGCAAAGGCAACTTTTTGCCATTGTTCTTAAGGGCAGACAAGAAGGCATTTTTCAGCATAGTCTCTGGTGTGATTTCATTGGGCGGAGTGTCGGGCAGGTCGGGAGCTTGTGCGTCCAACGACAAAGACGCCAAATCGTCTACATTGGTTAACGCTGCAAATGTTTCGGGCTCGTAAGCTGCATCTGGAGCTTCCACCTTCGGTGTACGCTTTGGATCTGCCCCCAGGGCAGGAAAATCCTCTGTTGTCAAGGCCTTGGTCCGTAGTAGAGGGATCTGCTGCACCAGGCCTGGCTCATGTGACCACAATTTGTCGCCAAATAAATGCAGCATCTTGACAGCTACGCCATGACCACCACACATGTACAGATCGTCACTGGAACGAGCCAGTTGGCCCACACCCACTGCCGACTTGTTGTTGGTTAGATTTACAGCCACTGGAAGAGATGAAGGTCACTCAAAAAACGCACATCCCTTGGGACATTTCCAATACTTACTTAGCTGCCCCTTCTTATAGTGTCCATACATGCTCAATCCAATACCCAGAGGCACGACACCCGGCAGCATGAGATCGGCTCCGTTCGATAGTTTTGGCAAAACACCCTCGTGGGTGGTGAAAAAAGGCAGAATATTGCTTATCGCCCACAAGGTATATAAAGTGGGCACTAGTTGACCACCGTCCAGTTCAAAGAACATTGGCTGCTTATCCACACAGTAGACAAGGCTTTGGACTCCTCCATGGGTGAGTATCTTTAGCTGTGTCACAGCCGCTTTCGCCGGCAGAAGCAGATCCACCGAAATGTGCGGAAAAGCCAGTTCCAGGCGCTGCCTCAGCTTCTTACTCTCAGACCCCTTAAGAGCCGCACTGCTCTTCAGACGATAGGGCTTTAGAAACATCTGTGTATTTAAGTGTAAGCGAATAACTATACAAAATAAATTAAAACAGTAAGCCAATTGCCACGAAATGAACAATAACAATGTGCGTCAAAATAGCGTCGTATATTTAGCGTCGAATTGGAACGATGGAATATGGAACATTTTAAAACTTTTTATTTTTTTAATTTCACTCTATTTATACAAAAAAATACAGATCTGTGAATGCAAAATTGTTCAGCAATGCCAGAACTACTGTTTTTATTGACCTGTGGGTGGGTTTGAGCATTGCAGGTAGTGAAATTTTGACACCTAAAAATCGGCTCCACACATTTTGGGCTATATCTCCTACCTCAGATAATGTCCCGATATGCACGGAATGAAAAAACTTCAGGCACATATTCAAGAATATTATCTGAATCTCAGCTCAATCGTGTGAACAGTTTTTGAGATAAACGCTTATCAGTGAACCAACCTCACAAAAGTCCCATACAAAATACCTACAAAAAATTACATCCAAAATTATGTGCCAACTGCTAAGCTCCAAGATAATGGGCCACATTGCACGGTATACTAGCTGATAACAGAGATATTCAAGAGTGTGTCTACCAATTTGGAGCTCAATAGTGTGAACCTTTTTGTGAAAAATGTTTATGCTCCACTAATAAGGGTGGCGCTAGCTTGCGAACCGGAACCAGTCACTGGAACTGGAGCAATCGAAAATCGACAAATTCGACGCTAACTATTATTTTTGCTCCCAGATAATGGCCCACAATGCACGGTAGTGCCAACGATAAGCATTAATTTTCCGAGCATTTTGATGCATATTTCATAAAAATCGTCTGAACAGTTTTTGAGAAAATTAGGTTTTTCTTATATTAGTAAAATACGCATAAAAGTCGCACACTCCGATTGCTCCGATGCTCAAACCAATAAAAATCCTCTTCCATGATAACTAAATTTTATCCGACCGCGATTAGAAATTAGAATAACGGTTTCTGAACCGATTTTGAGTCGAAACATGCTTTAAATCAAATGGGAGCCAAATATTTAAAATTCTTTCACTAACAGTTTCAATTCGCATTTGTCTCAACTGAGCAAGACCATCTCCATTCACAATAAACACAAGCACAACACAAACAATGACCCAGTGGAAAATTTATCACGCATACCGGCCGCTAACAGTGGTCATACCAAGAATCTCCCAGCCAGGTAAGCAAACTCTCTTGCACTATTTGAGGATCGATAACGACGCCATTTTATTTAACATAACATAATGTGAGTTTGTGTGGTAACAATTCGCTGTACGGATTTGAGTTTGTGGATTCCATAATTTGCTAGAACATGCATTTGTACATTGATGAATTCCATTTAAAATATATCTTTCTTCCCCTCCCGCCCCGTTGCCAACTTAATCAGAGTCCGTGTCCGAGTTGTCATCAATTTGACCGCTACCCTGTGCCTCTGGCAGGTCATAGAAATGCAGACTTTTGCGCCAAATTTTGACCAAACCATCAAAGGCGCGACGGCTGTACTTGCCATGTTTGTTGGGCGTACGAGGATGTTCACGTGTACGATCAGCCTTGGGCACCATTTCGGTGTATCTCTCATAGGCAGCCGTGTTCTTGCCATAGTCGATCTGTTTCTGACGCCGGGCCAAGATAACGGGATCGGATTCGGTGTAGGAGGAGGACGACGAGGTGGACGAAGTGTAGCTATTGTGACGCACCCGTTTCTCATCCTTGTATGACTTGGTTTTGTGTTGGCGGGTACGTGGATTTGGAGGTGCATTGACTGGGCATTGGTCGATATGAGCCGAGGAGGCACTGCTATTGGGACTGTTGGATCTACTCTGCTCGTCTTGGCTGGGCGGCGTTTGCGAGTGTCGACGCTTGAAGGGTGTCTTCAGTTTCTCCTCCTTGACAAGACGCTCAAATTTGACCTCATTCATGCCATCCAAGAACTCAAGTGCCATTTCGCGTTTGACAGTTAACTCCTGTTTGATTTCTGTGATCTCCTGCTTGACAAACGAAGTGGACGCCATGTCGCTCCCGCTGCTGTTCAACGAGGTTGAAGTCTGTAAAAAAACAGAAGTTAGCTCGTTTGTAAGTTAACACAGCCTGCCTGCACATACCTCATCGCTGTGTCCCAGCTCAGCGCGTACCTCCTTGGCCCAGCTTCTCATCAGAGGCTTGGCATCCATTGAGGATGTCGACGAATTTAGACTACCAGAGCCTTTTAGTGGCGTATTGTCCACAGACATGAGTTGATCTTCACACATCATATTACTATGTATTGTTTATGGTTGGAGCTAGCAAATTCCGTTTTGCTAATAACCGAATAACTGTAAATTGTTTTGTTATTCGCCTTGTTTTTTTGCAGCTAAAACTGGAGTGCGCAACCTTCGCGCGTTTTTGGTTGTGATGCTGAAGTGTGGCCGCAATTGGCAAAGAATTAAATGCCAAACTTAGAGTTTAGTGTAATAATTGCGGTAGTCGGCGTAGAGATGAGCTTGCACTAGAGATGTGCGTATTTAAATGATTGGACACAATTTTATCTTGTTCTCACGCAGTCTTTTATTTAGAACTAGCTCACATTACCCGTCCTTCTTGGTAAGCTTATACTAAAAATATTTTATTTTATAAAGCCAGTACTGAACCTAACTAAAAACAAAATATACCAAACCCCTAATAAGTTCCTTTTAACCGAAAAATTAAACGAAGTTTTGAAATTATTAATGGTACTGATAGTGGCATTTGTAAATTCTTGCTTTGGCAGGTACTTTCTAGTTCGGAATTGACCGTTTCTATATTGTTTACCAAGCTATCCGACATTTCGTTTCTGCCTTACTGTTGGAAATCTGATTTAAAATCACTTTCTGTCGGCCTTTTTGTCGTTCCGCATGAACGTACAGATCTCATAGATCGTAAGAGTTTGAGGATTTAAATGTATTGGACGTATACTTCTTATACTTCCAGATAGATCAAGTTAATTTTCAAATTTTATCACACCCTCCGCAACCCCCCTTCTTATCACTATCAGTTTTGATCGTACCTTTTAGACCGGTGTGGCTCAGCGGTTAGTGTGTTGGCAGGAGGCGTGGGTTCAATCCCGCCTCGTACCATCTAATAAAAATATTTTTCTTTCTTTAGAAAAATAGCTTTTACACATCCGGTCACTTTCACCAGCTATTGGCGCCAGCAGTGAAGTAACTAGCCATGAAAAAGCTTCTCAAAGTTTGCTGTTCGGATTCGGCGTTAAACTGTAGGTCCTTCTCTTATGCGAAAAATTATAAGCACACACGCCAAGAGACTAATAGAAGCTTGGCTTGGCCCCCTTTGGGGCTGTAACGCGAATTTTACATATTTAGTAAAGTCAAGGTATGACCAAATCAAAGTTCGCTGCTGCAGCGCTGCTTTCTGCTGATACTGCATCCGCAAAATACACACTTGACCGATTTTCTCGTTATTATTGCTGAAATTAGAGGATGGAACGGAAGTTACACATTCAGAATATCTTTTTAGGATTAGAATTTCTATCGTTAGGCTGTGGATCGTTGATCATCTAAACATACCATTATCATATCTTTATAAATAGATAACATGTTGGCTGAGCAGTTAGCAGTCATAAAGTGCTGACATTTATGATCATTTTTGACCCATCTTTCATTTTACGTATATGTACTGACTGCGCGAGTGAAGGGCTGTTTACCATCTAGCCCTCAGCTTCGGCATGCGTTCGGCTCGTGTTTGTGTAAATAGCTAAATGTCTTCGGCCTCTGGTGGTAGCCGGCGACCATCGCTGAGTTAAACAAAAGGAACTGTAAATATATAGACGGTACTTTGTATTATTTTCTAATCAAAAAACTGAACTAAATATCAAAACTCCTGTCGCACAGAAAATTGGCTGTTGATTCGATTGGTTCTTTTTGAATATTGATGATATAATTTATTTTTCGATCAAAGACACAACTGCTGTAAACTGAAAGACATCTAACATCTCACGCGGGCTGCTCACGACTCTGACTCGTTACACGTAGCCGGTACATCAATTTCAATATTTTACAATTAACTGGCGTTGGTCACACTAAACGACATCGAGTGATTTAGCATTTTTCGGCATAAAGAAAATTAAAAAGTTGCAATTAGTAGGTTAGTAGTCAGCATATTTTAGTAATTGTATCAAACGTAACCACATTTTATGCTAATACGCCGCAATTGTCAATTTAAACTTTTGTAGAATAATATTTAAATCCGGAAATCTCGAGGAGAAAAAAAACTTGGAATGAGTCTCACTTCCGCTGCAGGGATCATATCCCTACTTGATGAGCCGATGCCCGACTTGAAGGTGTTTGCGCTTAAAAAGCTAGACAACATTGTGGATGAGTTCTGGCCGGAGATATCAGAGTCGATTGAGAAGATCGAAATGTTGCATGAGGATAGAAGTTTTCCGGAGAACAAACTGGCTGGCATGGTGGCCTCCAAGGTATTCTATCATTTGGGTTCGTTCGAAGATGCTCTGACCTATGCGCTGGGCGCTGGTGATCTGTTCGATGTAAATGCCCGTAATGAATATACGGAAACGATCATTGCCAAGTGCATTGATTTCTACATTGCCCAGCGTGTGGAGGCCATTGAGAACCCAAAAGAGGCCAAACCAGTGGACGAGCGTCTGGAGGGTATAGTGAATCGAATGATTCAACGTTGCCTGGACGACAATCAATTCCGTCAGGCTTTGGGCATTGCCCTAGAGACGCGACGCATGGACATTTTTAAGGAGTCCATTATGAACTCTGATGATGTACGTGGCATGCTGGCCTATGCCTACAATGTGACCATGTCCCTGATACAGAATCGTGGGTTCCGCAATGAAGTGCTGCGTTGTTTGGTTGGCCTCTATAGGGATTTGGGTGTGCCCGATTATGTGAATATGTGCCAATGCTTGATATTTCTCGAGGATCCATTGGCAGTAGCTGAAATGTTGGACACACTAACGCGATCATCGGTTGAGAGCAACAATCTGATGGCGTATCAGATTGCTTTCGATCTGTATGAGTCTGCAACTCAAGAATTTTTGGGCAATGTACTGCAAGCTCTCAAAGATACAGCGCCAATACCTACAGCTCTGCCTAGCACGTTTAAGCCCCAGGGCACTAACTCCGGAGATGCAACGACCAAAACGGATGAGGAAAAGGATAAGGAGAGCGATGAAACCAGTGTCGAAGAGAAAGAAGGTTCGTACTGTCTTAATGAAATGTGCAAATTTAGCTTTATCGTCTAAAATCGGTTATAGATTGATTCAATTTAAACGGTTTCACTTTCTCCGCCTTTCAGCTGAACCCCTGACTAAGGTCGAACGCACTCTCGATTCTCTTAACGATGTGGAGAAGTTGCATCAGAAAAATATTGAAAAATTGATTTCCATACTCTCCGGCGAAGTGTCCATTGATCTGCAGCTTCAGTTCCTCATACGCAGCAATCATGCCGACTTACAAGTCCTGCGCGGTACCAAGGAGGCAGTGCGTGTGTCCATCTGTCACACGGCCACGGTTATAGCCAATGCTTTTATGCACAGCGGCACCACCTCGGACCAATTTCTTCGCGATAATCTGGATTGGCTGGCCAGGGCAACGAATTGGGCTAAACTAACGGCCACAGCCTCGTTGGGTGTCATACATCGTGGACACGAGAAGGACTCGTTGGCTCTCATGCAGAGTTATCTACCAAAGGAAGCGGGACCAAGTTCTGGTTACTCGGAGGGCGGAGCTCTCTATGCTTTGGGGCTGATACACGCCAATCATGGCGCCAACATTATTGATTATCTGCTGCAGCAGCTGAAGGATGCCCAGAACGAGAATGTGCGTCATGGTGGTTGCTTGGGTCTGGGTTTGGCTGGCATGGGTACCCATCGCCAGGATCTGTACGAGCAGCTGAAGTTTAATTTGTATCAGGATGATGCGGTCACTGGCGAGGCTGCGGGAATTGCCATGGGAATGGTGATGTTGGGCTCGAAAAATGCTCAGGCCATTGAGGATATGGTGTCGTATGCCCAGGAAACACAGCACGAGAAGATTCTGCGTGGCCTGGCTGTGGGCATTTCGCTGACCATGTTCTCCCGACTAGAGGAGGCTGATCCGCTGGTTACCAGCTTGTCCACCGACAAGGATCCCGTCCTGCGACGCTCGGGCATGTACACCCTGGCCATGGCCTACAATGGCACAGGAAGCAATAAGGCAATTCGCAAGCTGTTGCATGTGGCCGTCTCCGATGTGAATGATGATGTGCGTCGTGCCGCTGTCACCGCCATTGGTTTTATCCTGTTCCGCACGCCGGAGCAGTGTCCGTCAGTGGTTAGCCTCCTGGCCGAGTCCTACAATCCGCATGTGCGCTATGGAGCAGCTATGGCTTTGGGTATAGCGTGTGCCGGTACTGGGCTACGTGAGGCCATTGCTCTACTCGAGCCAATGGTCAAGTTCGACCCCGTTAATTTTGTACGTCAAGGTGCCCTGATAGCCTCGGCCATGATCCTCATACAGCACACAGATCAGAGCTGCCCCAAGACCACATTCTTCCGCCAGTTATATGCAGAGGTCATTAGCAACAAACACGAGGATGTCATGGCCAAATACGGTGCCATTTTGGCACAGGGCATTATCGACGCTGGTGGCCGCAATGCCACGCTTTCCCTGCAGTCCCGAACTGGACACACTAACTTGCAGGCGGTGGTGGGAATGCTGGCTTTCACCCAATATTGGTATTGGTTCCCCTTGGCTCACACCCTGTCGCTGGCTTTCACCCCCACCTGTGTGATCGGCCTTAACTCTGACCTAAAGATGCCCAAAATGGAGTTCAGGTCGGCTGCCAAACCTTCGCTCTACGCTTACCCCGCTCCGCTGGAAGAGAAGAAGAGCGAGGAACGGGAAAAAGTGGCCACTGCAGTGCTATCGATTGCCGCCCGACAGAAACGTCGTGAGAATGCCGACAAAAAGGATGACGAGAAAATGGATGTAGATGAGGATAGCAAGGAGAGCGGAGCAGCTGATAAGAAAGATGATGAGAAGTCCGAAGCCAAGACAGATGACAAACCAGCGGAGGATAAACCCAAGAAGAAGGAGGAGAAAGAGAAGAAAAAGGATGAAGATAAGAATAAGGACAAGGACAAAGATACGGCGACCACCAGTGCCAGTAGCGCCGACAAGGAGAAGGACAAAAAAGAGGAAAAGAAGGATAAGAAAGAGCCCGAACCAAATTTCGAAATCCTGCAAAATCCTGCACGTGTTTTGCGCCAGCAACTCAAGGTGCTTAGCGTTATCGATGGCCAGACATATGAGCCGCTTAAAGAAGTCACCATAGGCGGCATCATTGTATTCCAGCATACTGGCAAAGCAGAGGAACAGGAACTGGTCGAGCCGGTGGCTGCATTCGGGCCCATGAACGACGAGGAGAAGGAGCCCGAGCCACCAGAGCCATTCGAATATATTGAAGACTAAATGGGCCTGTTGTTTGTCATAATCTAAGAAGAGAGAGAGTAGGGGAAAACTGTTGCTATCATTATTCGTCACCGGTGTCGTCGTCCCCATTCTTGCATATTTTTCACGAAATTGTACTAAAACCGGGAAACCGAATCCACGCAGAATTATTGCTAATCCGTAAATATAAATAAAGGTTCATCGTTTATGATGTACAAGATGTATGATTATTCAATGCCGGCAGGTGGGGTGAGATCATGTCCATGTATAAAATAAACCGATACTATGAAACATCGATATATCGCACCAAAATACATAAATTTACCCGTACATGTAGCACGCATGTATCGATATACCCAAATGCAACCACATAGAAAAGCGTGATCTCGAAGATGGCAGTTTCACATAAAAAGGTTTTCTTAACATAGACTTTCGGTAAACATTCTTTCGGAACGAGCAGGTTTTTCCAAGAATTATATTTTTTTGTAAATACAAATTAATATTGAATTCCAGATAATGATTCTGACCTCGATGGGTTCGGAAATCACTCAAAAAAGGGGTCAATGTACAACTAGCGAAACAGTATTTTCTCAATATTTAATCGTTTAAAGCATGGTTTTGCGATAGAACACCCTAAGACCCGGAAGCTGTTCTACATACAAACATGTTCTAAGGAACCCATAACGCTAATTTTTATTAACCTAGGTCTTTATTTGTCAAAGTAACTGCCAGTTTTAGTTTATATCAGGGGTGTCCAGAATGAGATTACAGCCGTGTGAAAACAAATACAAATGCACAAAAAAATATTTCAAGCAATAACAACTAGAAATAGAAAGAGAAAGCATAAGTAACGTTGTTGCTTAATTTGCCGGAGACATATGTAGGAGAGAGAGAAGAGTGTCACATATGATGTTGTTGCAGGTCTGGACGCTCCAACAACAAAATCTTAGCTCGGAAAGAGAGGAGAGCTCGCATATGAAATTGTTGTTGCTTTATGCAGGCTTATGGGCGCGTATAACGCTTGCGCTCGAGCTATTCCTTTGCGCAAAAGTGCGTGGCTTGCGGAATAGGCTTGGGCACCCCTGAAGTATACTATAAAGCGAGAACTTAGTTTAAAAGGGAATTTTCGCAATTTGGCTAAATTGTAAGTTTCTATGTTCCTATTGTGGCCGGGTGTGGTGCACCGGTAGTGTGTGTGGCTGCTGGTGCTGGAGGTGTGGGTTCTATCCCACTTTTACACATCCGCTCACCTTCACCAGCTATTTTCGCCAGCTGTGAAGTAACTAGCCATGAAAAAGCTTCTCGAACTTTGCCGTTCGTATTCGGCGTTAAACTGTAGGTTACTTTTCCTTGTGCAAAAATTTTAATCACACACGCCAAAAGATTGAGAGAAACTCGGCTTGGCCCTTTGGGGCTGTAAACCTAGGTATTTTTTATACTCTGTACCGAGGGTACATAGAGTATATTAAGTTTGTGCAAAAGTATGTAACAGGGAGAAGGAATCATTTCCGACCCCATAAAGTATATATATATTCTTGATCAGCATCAACAGCCGAGTCGATATAGCCATGTCCGTCTGTCTGTCTGTCCGATTGTATGAACTCACAGATCTCAGAGATGGTAAGAAATAGAGGTTTATCAAAATTATTTATCGCTTTGCCGAAGGAATGATAAATATCGGATGAACGATAGTCGAGTTATAAAGAAAACAAACAGCTATGATGGGTAGCACCGGCCGCAACGGCTATGGGCAGCACTTTACACACTTTATGGCTGTCTTGCCGCTTTGTGTGGCTTCTAACTTAAATTGATCAGATATATACAAAGTTTGGGGGTACAGAGTATGTTATAGTCGGGCTTGACCGACTTTCCGGTTTTTTTTGGTTTTTTGTTGGTTTTTTATTTTACACACATTATAGCACCACGTTAAACTCTGAACAGAAAATTACTTGGGTTCAAGTGCAACTAAATGAGGAAAGCAGATCTGGCATATACTTTATCTGAAAATGGAGACGAATTCGATTCATATATCGCTTACTTACTTCAACACTGTTATAGCTCCAAATAAACGATTTTGTAAAAGTAGTGTTTAAATTTCTCAATGGATTCCACCCAGCGAAAGTAATCTTTTTGTTTCTAATCATCCAATAAAATATTCCTTAAATTGCTCATTAAAGAAATTCGAAAACATGATGCCATAGCAGAAAACACACTGAGAGTATAAAAGACATAAATTTGCAAAATTGTACACCTTATAGAACACGATATTGCGAATATTTCTGTATTATAAACTCAAAGCTCGATTTTATTGACATCCGACAGTCTTAAAGTACAATACAAATAGTTCGGTATCTTCACAAATCAGTTTAATGGCATCAATCAAGATTATTCAAAGCATAAAACGCTTACAAAATAATAGAGATGAAAATTCGGCAGTGTTCAGAATTGTAGGAGGTATTACGTCTCCGCTAAAAAATCGGAGAATCGCAAGACCAATAGAAAAAAAATATGATTTTAATCATATAATGAATACAAACTTGAGAATATTTCATGGAAACTAACTGCTGGTGTTGGTTAATTACCAATTTTTTTTTGTCTTAGGTTAAAAGTTTATTTATATTTTACCGGTACGTACCGGTATACCGAAATGAAAATCAAGGTACCAATACGGAACCGAATACCGAAATAATGTTAGAGCCAAAACAAAACCTTTTACCGATGTAAGTTTCTTATGTTTCGGTACGTACAAGAGCCGGAACTGAAATACGATTCGGTTTGATTCCCTGCTGCTCAAAAATCTTGAGAACTAGCGGAGAGTAGACATTTATATTGGACAATTATACACCACACGAACTCAAACTTATGTAAAAAAGCGAAACTGGCTTGAAGAAGTTGGACGAATTTTAGTTATTAACCAAAAAGGACAGTGGTTGCCAACTAAAATCTAGCTACCAAAACAGCATACTTTACACAATTTATAAACTACATATGCATAGACGGATCACAAACTTGTCCATAAAAAAATCAAAAGGATTTTTAACAAAAAAATTGCAATTGAAATTTTTACAGCGAAATTAGTATCAATCAAGAATTGCAGGCAACTTTCTGTAAGCAAAAATATATGGGAGTTATGGGAGTTTTCATAAAAAATCGACCACTCTAATTTTATTTTGCTTATACGGTTTTCAGTATTTTGCCGAAATATGCTTAATTTGAGTGAAAAAATGATTTGAAAATTTAGCTATTTAAAAAATTCAATTATTTTCAATTGCTTGCTATCCATATCCCAAACCCCAAACTTTCAAATTACTTACACTTAAAAATCTAAAAATTTTGTTTGGTTACCAAATAATTACACAAAAATTAATTGCCGCGAAAGGGACGTTTTTTTTATCATTTTTTTCTCGTAATTTGGTCTGGTATCCAGGAATTTACTGTATTAAGCTAAAGTAAATGGGAAATCGAATAGTTCCAGAGTCAAACTTTTTTCTCATTTACTTAAATTCATTTTCAGTAACAATATCAGATGTTAGTATGTTTTAATTTTAAGAAGGTAGTATTTTTGTGGTTGAATAGAGTGGAGAGTATGCGTCCCTTGTATAGTTATGCAGTTGGAAAACCGTGATTTTTAAAATTCAGCCGTATTATAGGGACTTATGGCAAAAGAGACTTGGCAGGATCTGGAGGAAAACATATAAATAGTTTGCCTTTGTCCCATTTACGAAAACATGAATTTTATGGAATCGGGTAAAATACTAATGACTCCTTTTTCCACGTTAAAGTTATTTTTATTTTTAAATTTCTCTAGGAAGTTATTTGGTCAAATTAATGAAAAAGGACAAAATTTGAAGAAAATTTGCATTTATTTCTCGGACGGGGCTCCTCAACAATTTAAAAACGTTAATCACTTTTACACATTTCCACGCAACAGCCCACGGTAAAGGACCTTGCGATGGAGCTGGGGGAACAATAAAACGAAGTTCAAGACGGACAAGCCTTCAAATGATTACCGATAAACAGGTTAGAACAGCCACAGAGCTCTATGAATGGGCCAACGAATTTTTATCAAACATCACAGTACGATACAGAAACACAAATCACTATAATACGGCTATAGAATTTTTGAAATCACGATTTTCGAAATGCAAAATTGCACAAGGGACAGAAACTTTTACTATATTCAACCACAATACAACTATATTCTTAAAATTAAAGCATACTCTACTATTCTACTATTCGATTTCCCATTTTTAGCTTTATACAGTAAATTCCTGGATACCAGGCCAAATTTCGAGACGAAAAAACGTACCTTTCGCAGCAATTAATTTTTATGTACTTATTTTCGCCATTTGGTAACCAATAAAATTTTAAAAAATTTTTAAGAGTACGTAATTTGAAAGTTTGGGATCGAATGTAAATTTACAGATTTTTTAATATTTTCTTTACCAATGGCTTTGGGAAGCAAGCAATTGAAAATAATTAAATTTTTTGAATAGCTAAATTTTCAAATCATTTTTTCCCGCGAATTTAGCATATTTTGACAAAAATCTCAAAATACGAATATACTTTTTTACCCCACACCCACTTTTTAAACCCCATATACTTTTTTACAACGAATAAAAAAAAAATTATTTCGAGCAAAAAAAATTTGAGTGGACGATTTTTTTGAGTCACCCATAGTTTTTGGGATCGGAAATGAATATTTCTATGCGTTGCAAACTTCTGGGCAAAATTATAATACCCTTTGCAAGGGTATAAAACTACTGGTTTTTCAAATGTCAAAATTTGAATTTAAATTCCTCTAGCAAAACCATTTGCTAGGGACCCTAAGATCCGATTTTAGGAAAAGTCGGTCTTAAGAGGTGTAATGCTGGTTCTAGGAAACACACAACGCTCATTTTCATTAAGCTGAACCGATAGTTGTCAAAGTGGATTTTTGGGTTGACGAATTTTTCTAAAACTTGGCAACGGCAGGTCTTTCCCTCTCACTCCGCGATCTTAGAAAATTTTCGCGCGCACCTCTAATTTTGAGTCTTTGTACATTTATTTCTATTAATACTATCGATATGTAAGTTTGGAATTATTTTTTTGTATCGATATAATTTTCAGCCGATATTTACACCTCTAGCCCAGAAGATTGATAAAGAATATAGAGACTGGGAATTTCTCTTCAAACACCTCTCGTATTTGCAATCGTTTAGCTTCTGATTAATCAAGACGCCAACGCTGCGCTCAATTTATTATCATTATCACTATCGTTGTGCCAAGTCGAAACTCTTTTAGTAAATTTTGCTCGTTGCGCGTGAGTGGGTGGAAAGGTGGATTCCGCATTTTTTTTTTTTTTTTGTGTTTTGTTTATTGGTTTAGAACATATCCCTGTTGGTCGTGTACGTTTTGTCCCTTTTCTCTGTCGCTGTAGTTTTCAATTTAATCGGTGCCATCATTTGGTTGATTGTGTTAGACAAATCAAAGGTCTCCTCCTGATTATAATGAATCGCAGCAGAAAAAAGATTGTGCGTCCAAAAAATCCGTATACCGATGCAAATGTCTTTTCCCGTTGGAGTTTCTGGTAAGTTTTTTGATTCAGTAGTGTTCAATATGCATACGATATGTGCAAGAATTATACAATTTAAATTTACAAGTTGTCAAAAGCCGTAACGGGGGAAGTGGGGAGGAGGTTTTCACTATCACCAACGATAAGAGTTTATATCTGTCTATCTCTGCTTAAACACGGAACGAGCTGCTTAACATTTGCTCTGCACGGAGACATTTATATTTGCAGTGGTATATTTTATACGTTCCCTGACATTTTTAAGTTATAAACAGTCGTCTATATGCATATCTTGCAATTATGGCGTGCAGCGATAGGAAGAGCTAATAATTGTTATTGGCTAACCAGTCGGCCGTTTGAATAACAATTTTTCAATTGTCCACTGGACAATGCCTTGTTGATACCAAGGCTGACTACTTTGAGGAAAAACCTTTTTAGCATTGAACAGTAATTTGGCGCTCCTGGTTATCATAAGGCAGCCTCTCCGCAAATGGTTGCACCTTGACGAAAAAGACATAATTTGTAGAAAGAACAGATTAAAAAGGGGTTTAATATAGCTGTGGGCTATGAGATTCCCCTCGTACCGTGCCAGGAAAGTAGTGGTAGTATTGAAAGGCTCTGGTAGGTGTGAGGTATAACCAAAAAAAAATAAAAATAAATTGTCTAAAAGCGCCGCCCAAATATCTGAATTATAAAATTAAGCTCTATAAATACTAAACTTACAACAATGAAACTTATAAAGAAGATAAAGATGATCTCATCAAGTTTCATTTAAGTTAGAAGCCACACAAAGTAGCAAAAAAGACAAAGTGTGTGAAGCAAGGCTGCAAATCTGTATAATTTTGGTGAAGGTTCGGTCCAGAGCACAGTCGGCGAAACGGCCATTTTCGCGCGTCGAAATTCAATTTTTCAAGTTTGAAAAAGCGTTAATTTTGTTTTATTTATCGACTACCGATAATTTGATTAGCTTTTAAAAAGTTATCTCAAAGCATTCCGATATATATCTGAACAGCTGTGAGCTATCAAACACAACATATGTTTTGGCAAGTGCCTTTCAATTGATTCCCGAATTTGTGCAGTTTTTATTAATTTAGCTGTGAAATATAAAGTTCTCCTTGTTTTACAAAAAAGCTTGGTTATAACTTAATATAAAGGTATGTATTAAGCAAAAAATCAATGTAAGTGACCCGTCCATACATGTATTACTTGCAAGACGTAGTGAAAGTAACGCGTATTAACAACCTGAACTTAGTAGCCTACACCTGTCTTTCGTGGAGTAAAACTAAACTTAACTTTTTTTGTCAGTGTGAGTCCTTGTTGTTTTAAAATTTCCAAGATCACCTTCTTATATGTGCTACCCTTGCATTTGTGGCACTTTTTAGGCGCAATGTCAGCATCAAAACAAAAGCTTTTTTTTAGTTTGGCTCAATGAAGATATCCCCACAAAGAATTTTTTGGCTTTAAAAAACTATTTTTTGATACAGTTTTATATAACAAAACCTGAAGTAAGCTGGACCGTATTGAAATCTAAAAAAAAATTGCCAGATTTTACCAATGGGCTTATTCAAAACGCCGATATTCTTTCAAGCTATGATGTATTGCGAACATCGAATATCAATTCGGTGTTTATCCATAGATTTTCTTTATTAATACCTTATTTTCTACGAAAAAGTGCGATTTTTAAGAAAAAAAATTAATTTTGTTCTATTTTTTAATATTTTTTCTAGATGTTAAAAAAAGAAATTTCGAGCGGTTTTTAAAAAATTTTTTTTTCCATATATTTTTGCTGTTTTTATTCAATCTACTTTACCGATTCAAAAACAATGTTTTGCGCGATTAATGGAAATTCAATATCCTTTCGATTCATACCTTGCTTGACTCCATCTAACGTTTCTGACTCGAGATTTGGCTCAAAATGTAAGTGTAGCTACCGAAAAATTTGTAAAAAAACTTTAACTTACAAATTAAAAAAAAATGAAAAATGTTATATAAAATTTTTTTTTATTTTTTTATTTCTTTTATTCGAACTTTAAAAAAATTGGGCAATCTTTTTGAAATTTAAAAAAAAATTATTGTTATTAAAATTAACAAAAATAAAAAAAAATTGTATTAAAAACTTTTTTTTACATTTTTTATATTGATTTTATTCCCACCTAAATAAAAAACGTCGGGCGTGGCGTACCAGTAGTATGTGTGGCTGCTGGTGCGGGAGGTTGGTGGGTTCGATCCCGCCTCGGACCATCTAATAGAAAAAGTTTTTTCTTTCTTTAGAAAAAAGCTTTTACACACCCGATCACCTTCACCAGCTACTGGCGTCAGCTGTGAAGTATATAGCCATGAAAAAGCAAAAATTCTCGAACTATTGCCGTTCGGATTCGGCGTTAAACTGTAGGTCCCTTTCTCTTGTGCGAAAAATTATAAGCACACACGCCAAGAGATTGAGAGAAGCTTGGCCCTGGCCCTCCTGGAGGTGCTGTTTGAGCCAATTTTACTTAAATAAAAAACAGATTGCGATTATCTCATTTACTTTGGAAGATATTAATTTCGATTCGCTAAATTGATCATTTCGCCCACTGCACTCACTGTGAGGTTCGAACCCGTGGTAAGGTGTAAGGTTCGGTTCGCGGGCCGGTTCTTGTACTAATCGAACCCAAGGTTTTGGTTCGATTCTGGGTTCATAGATTGTTAAATAGTTGACATATTTTTGCCTCAACATTCAGTAAAAGCTTAGACATATATTTGTTCAGGAGAACGCGTCCAGATTACCAAGTATTTTATGAAATTTCTGATCGCATTTGTGTCTTTTTTGAGTTCTCAATCCAAGCCGAGAATCTTCTTAAGCAGTCGTTTATAGCCGGATTTTCTCTCACCAGTTTTGACTCAATTTCGAGTCATATTTCCAATCATTTGCCAGTCTTTTTCTAGTCGTATTTCAATAAACCACATTTTGAGCATATCCATGAGTCTTTTCCGAGTCTTCTTTAAATCTGACATGAATTTAATCTCTTTAATCTTCAAGAGCTTAAAAAGAACTCATCAGGGCGATTCTTGTTAAAATGATCTTCATGCATGGGGAATGCATTTGCTTTCCCCTTTTCCGAATATACTTGTTTTTCCTTCTTCTCGAAATCGCAATATGTATATATTTCTAAAAAGCATTTTTAATTATCAACTCAAGCGATTTTGTACTATACTATAAAATAGATTTTTGCGGTCATAATATTGAGAAAACTAGAAAAGATCTTAACAAATTGACTCAAATGATTGTTTGAACCGAACCTTTTTAAACCTGTTAATCGTAGAGTAAAAAGTGTATACTAAAGTCGTGCAAATGTATGTAACAGGGAAAAGGAATCATTTCCGACCTTATAAAGTATATATATTATTGATCAGCATCAACAGCCGAGTCGATATAGCCATGTCCGTCTGTCTGTATGAACGCACAGATTTCAGAGACCAGAGGACCAACCAAATTTGATTTGTAGACTCCTATTGTCTGCACTCAGATCAAGCTTGTGTCAAATTTTTGCCCACAATTTTTAAGATATCGATCTCAAACTTAAAACTTTAATTTATGTTCGCAATATCTATAATCCCTCAAATTTTCATAAAGGTTGGATAATAAATAGCCGAGTTGAAAAAAGGTTGCATACTTTTTGGCTTCCCCCCCCTCAGGAACACAGGAACGCTATTAAATATTTCTTCCACTGAGTGAGTCCAAATTTAGTACAAAACCGGTTTTAAATCAAAAAATTCTTTTGGAAGTGGGGTTGAGAACATGGCTGAGTATTTTTTGAAATCAAAGACTTGACACAGTGATATTGCCACTTAAATTTTTTTGTGCTTCAAGAACATTTCACTATATATTTTCCAGGTGGATAGGAGATCTGTTTCAGCGGGGACTACAGGGTCCGCTTTCGGACGAGGATCTGTACCAGCATAGCAAGACACTGGACAGTGAGCGCGTGACAAACAAGTTTATTGACTTCTGGGACGATGAGAAAAAGCGCAATAATCCCAGTGTGATTCGCATGATTGCACGTGCTTATGGCTCCATAATTATACTTTTGGGTTTGGCCTACACAGTGGTAGAAGCGCTTTGCAAGTGTGTTTTTCTAATGATAAATTGAAGATGAGCTAATAATCTTTTTTTTTTTTGCAGAGTACTGTCGCCTTTATTCCTGGGAGGTCTAGTGGGTTACTTTGCCACAAATCAGACGACGATAGGGGAACAAGAGGCCTATTTGTATGCTTTGGGAATAGTGCTTTGTAATCTGATACGTGTGATAACATTCCATCCTTTCATATACAATATTTTTCAAGTGAGTGGCCAGCTTCGTCTGGCTCTATCCGGACTCATCTATCGAAAGTGCCTGCAGATTTCAAAAAGCAGCAGCAATGATGGCCTGCGTAGTCGAGCCATTAATATACTCGCCAATGACTTAAGTCGCTTAGATTTGGCCGTATGTTTTCTACATGACACATGGAAGGGTCCGTTGGAGTCGTTATTGATCGGTTATCTCATGTACCGTGAGATTGGAATTTCGGCTGTAATTGGAGTCTCGTTTATGCTTAGCTTTATTCCCCTGCAATATTGGGCAGCGAAAAGGATCGCCCACTATCGCCAGAAGACAGCGGAGCGCACTGATCTTCGAGTGAAATTAATGAATGAGATTATTCAGGGTATTCAGGTCATCAAGATGTATGCTTGGGAGAAGAGTTTTGCGCGCATCATTGGCGATGTGCGATTGAGCGAAGTGAAAGCTATTCGGAGCACGGCCTATGTCCGAGCAGCCTTAAACTGTGCTATCATCATCTCACCGATGTCGGTGTTTCTGGCTCTCTGTTCGTATATGTACTTTGGTGATGCACTAACCGCCCAGAAGCTGTACACTGTGTCCGCATACTTTCACATACTCAATGGTTCCATGGTGCATTTCTGGTCACGGTCCATTTCCTTTGTTGCCGAGGCTTTAGTTTCCACCCGACGATGCAAGGATTTTCTGTTAGACGGAGAAAGCGCTGAAGTGTTCAACAATATGCAGCAGCCCACGGAGAAAGGTGTGACAACCAAGGAGTTTAATTCAAAAAATGTCGAGTTGACTGAGTCCCTGCTGTCCCGGTATCGTAGCAAGCATAATTCTCTGAGAGACTACAGTCCAGAGGCCAGGAAGAAATGTGTGATATTGAAGAATGTCACAGCCTCATGGGATACAAGTGATGGACAGTCGAATTGTGCCATCGCAAACTTTACAACGGACATCCCGGATCAAACTTTGGCAGCGGTAGTGGGTCCGGTGGGAGCGGGCAAGTCCAGTTTCCTGAATGTCTTACTGGGCGAGGTGGGCATTGATCAGGGCGAGGCTTTGGTCCATGGCAAGATTTCATATGCCTCCCAGGAACCTTGGGTCTTCGAGGGAACCATACAGGACAATATTGTGTTTGTGGATGACTTTAACGAACTAAGGTACAAGAAGGTGTTGAAAGCCTGTGGATTGGAGCGAGACTTGGAGCTGTTTCCACGCGGCGATTTGACTATAGTGGGCGAGCGTGGAGTGAGTCTCAGTGGTGGTCAAAAGGCTAGAGTCAGTCTGGCCAGAGCTGTCTATCGCAAGGCGGATATCTATCTGCTGGATGACCCTTTATCGGCCGTGGACACGCATGTGGGCAAACATATCTTTGATCGTTGCATACGTGATTTTCTGTCCAACAAAATTCGCATTCTTGTTACCCATCAGGTGCAGTATCTATTCGATGTGGAGCATTTACTCCTCATGGGCGACGGCAAGATAGTGGTCCAGGGTAGCTATCAGCAGTTACAACGTTCGGGGCAGTTCCAGTTTCTAGAGCAGACACACGATGAGCGCGGCACCGATACGCACAGTGTTAGCAGTCAGTTATCTCGCAGCGGTTCGGAGAAGAGCATAGAACATCAGGACAATAAGCTGAAGCGGCCAGACGAGCCAGTGAAGGATGTGAATCAGGAACAGCAATCGGTGGGCTCGGTGAAATTAAAAGTCTATGGCTCCTACTTTAAAGCACTGGAGAGCAGTTTCATTTTGGCTTTGATTTTGATGCTGATTGTGTTGGCACGGGTGATGCTAACTGGGGTGGACTTCTTTCTGTCCAGGTGGGTTATCTGGGAAGAGAAGATCGAGGCCAGTGGCCACAGTTCGAATTTCAGCTTCATAGAGGGGACCCCAAATGATACACTGTCATCCCCGCTGCAAGACCAACGGAGTATGGAGGCTAGCAAACGTCAGGAGCTGATTATCTATTATGCCCTTATATTGAGCGCTACCCTGATTATATTTGCCATACGCACTTTTGGTTTCTTCAAGATGTGCCAGCGCATATCATTGCACCTACATGATCGCCTCTTCCGCGGCATTACGCGGACCACCATGTACTTTTTCAATACGAACTCCTCCGGTCGTATCCTAAATCGCTTTTCCAAGGATATACAAGCTGTGGACACTGAATTGCCGCAAACTTTATTGGATTGCTTGACGGTAAGTTTCATGATTTACGAGGGTGGGATTAAGTCAATAAAGATCTTTGCCATCATACAATTTGTAAGATAGTTTTGCAAAAATGTGCCGAAATATTTATAAGTTTGATTGCTGTCCATCCCTTATTTAGACGGCCTATCAAGGAACAAATAGTCTTCTTTTAGCTCGGTACACTTTTTTAGTAGATTTGTTAGCTACCCAGTCTAGCAAAGTGAACAGCTACTGATGCCAATTGACCCCCTACCTATGACATCGTTATTTTCGCTACACTCAGAAAAACACGACTGGCAGAGTTCTAGGTCGATCGGGAAAGAATTTACGCCGATTTTTTCTTAAAATGTCAACTGTGTTTGGTTCTCTGATGAACTTTAATTGTTAACGGTATTAAAACCAGGGCTGCAAACCGGCTTTGTATGGAACCGGTTCGAACCCGGAATTCCGGCTTTTTTTTTACTGTGAACCAAACCCTGTACCGAACCACTAGGACGAAAAAAGATGAACCCGAACCCGTTCCGAACCCAAGCTTTTGGTTCGGCTCAAAGAGTATACACATTAAAATTTATTTGGGTATGATTCTATGTACTTAGCTGCAGAGTCGCGGTCAATACGGAAAGTCGGTCAAGCCAGACTATGATATACTTTGCCATGCCAAAGTGAATATATGTATACACTTTATAGCATAGGGTCAGAATGCTTTGTTCTGACGGTTACATACATTTGCACAAGTATGCTTTGTACCGTTGGTACAGAACATAAACAGACACGAAATCAGAGAAAACTGGCAAAAATTTTTCATCTTATACATATACATATCGAAAAACTTCTTTGCCAGCTTGTCATGAAGCTTTGCCTGCTTCGACTGCCCCCCTACACCTCTTCCCTGCAAACAAAAACTTCATGAAGTTTGCTTCACCGTGTAAATGCGGGCTATACACCGGGAAACAATTTATATTTTTCATATCAATTTTACTCCAACATTAAATTATATATTATTAAATTTATCAAATTGATAGGTAAAAATTTCAAATCTATATTTTTTAACATATCATTATTACATTTTTAATATCATTCTGAAACTATTCAATATCA
Source organism: Lordiphosa magnipectinata (assembly GCA_037044535.1). Lineage (NCBI taxonomy): Eukaryota > Metazoa > Arthropoda > Insecta > Diptera > Drosophilidae > Lordiphosa > Lordiphosa magnipectinata. The sequence continues at coordinate 465,476 of JBAMBO010004113.1, forward strand.
ATTTATCTAAATGATATTATTTTGGATCACAATGAAATTATTTTCTTGCCAAATGATATGAAAGAATTAATATTTTTAAAAAGTTCATTTTAATAAGGGTCATATCAACATTAAATTAATCTTTTTTCCTCTGTGTACCTATTGTATTGTTATTTTAAATATATGGGGAAAAACGTGCAACGAACCCAGGTTCGAACCAAAATCAACGCCCGAAAACCTCGAACGTCAAAGTTCCGAACCTTAACCGTTGGTAAATTTTGGTTCGAGCCAGCAAACCGGAGGTTCCGAAAATTATTTTGGGTTTGCATCCCTGATAAAAGCGAGGACTAACGTTCTTGAATCAAGATTTTTTCGTACTTACAGTAAGTCGAAAAAAGCAAGAAAAGTGCTTTCTTAGTTCAAGTACAAAATATTTTAAATTGAGGACAAAATAGACTTACAATGCTAGCTGTAAAAATTGAGCAACGTAAAATGCGAATTATATTAAATCGAATCTGTTCTTAAAACTCCATTCTGGTTCTGACACTTTGGTTATGGAGTGAGGGTAGATTTCTGACGTACAGTTCATATATTTTGGTATTTAGTTAATTCATTTCGTTTTTATTTTTCCAGCCTTTTTAGATTAAATACAGAGGCATACAAGAACAAATTGAGAAATGATTTAATATTTATTGGATTAAAACCCAGAACATTTTGGACCCATTTTACGGACTAATCTTTTGTTTCAAGAATGCATTGTGGTTGAATTTAGAACTTATTAGACTTCAATTAAGAATGTTTTTCACTTATTTTAAGAGTAAATCGTGATGTACTTTATATTTATATATTTATTTGACAAAATTCCTGGCTTATGACCATTACAAGCTACATATATGATTAAAAAGATTTTAAAATAGTTTGAAATGTACTTAATATATTCCGAAATAGTCTTAAATTAAGTATTTCAGCATTAAACTTGAAATAAGAATTTTGTACTTGAATCAAGTATTTTCGTATTTCGCGTATTGATTCAACTAAAAAGTTCTGGGTTTTTTTCTAAGTGTAGTTAAATGAGAGTGAGAAATCGTTATTTACTTGTTCTGCTTAACCACAGGGTAATAGGTATTCGTTACGTTTTACACCAAGCTCATTTTTGATCTTCCAATTGCAGATTATCACCGATATCTCTGGCGTACTTATTATTGTGGCCATGTCCAATTACTGGCTGCTGGTGCCCGCTGCTGCACTGTGTGTGTTGATGGGTTGCATTCGGTATCTCTATGTCAACACTAGTCGAAGTGTTAAGCGTCTGGAGTCCATATGTAAGTGGCGCGTTACACTTACCCAGTTCACTCCTTTGGTAATATGGCTCCTTCCTAACTTTTTTTCAGCTCGAAGTCCTGTCTTCTCGCTGACCAATCAAACCTTCCAGGGACTGACCACCATACGTGCTTTGCAGGGACAAAAAACTTTGGAAACGGAGTTCCATGAGTACCAAAATGCCAACACTTCTGCCTGGTTTGCTTTCGTCTCCTGCACTCGTGCTTTTGCTTTATGGTCGGATCTCGTGTGCCTTGCCTATATGACGGCTGTGATTTTCAGTTTTTTGTTGCTTAAGAATGAATTTGACAGCGGCGAAGTGGGTCTGGCCATATTGTACTCCACCACCATGACTGGTGTGTGTCAATGGGGCATGCGTCAATCGGCTGAGCTGGAGAATCAAATGACCAGCGTTGAACGTGTGCTTGAGTACACGGAACAGCCATCAGAGGCGCCACTGGAGACGCCCGAGAAACTCAAACCGAAGACCGAATGGCCCAGCAAGGGACGCATTGAGTTTATCAACTTCAAGTTGCGCTATTCTCCCAAAGAGAAAACCGTTTTAAGGGATCTCAACTTAACCATTGAGTCGCGCGAGAAGATTGGAATTGTGGGTCGCACTGGAGCCGGCAAATCATCCATTATACAAGCGATCTTTCGTTTGGCCTGCAATGAGGGTGTGATTCGCATAGATGGCATTGATATAGAGCAAATGGGATTGCACGACTTGCGTAGTTGTATCTCAATAATACCACAGGATCCGGTATTGTTTTCGGGCACACTGCGCTACAACCTAGATCCCATGGATGAGCGCTCGGATGAGGAAATGTGGAAGGCACTAAGCGAGGTGGAGCTACGCTCCTATGTTTTTAACCTCAGTGATGGGCTTAACTGTCGCATGTATGATGGTGGCTCAAATTTCAGCGTTGGTCAGAGGCAGTTGGTTTGCCTGGCACGAGCTATTTTGAGGGAAAACAAAATTCTAATCATGGACGAGGCCACGGCCAATGTGGATCCAGAGTAAGCGGCGTAAGAAATCCATTTCAGAGTGCAGTAGTAAAGTGATATTTTTCCATTCACAGAACTGATCAACTGATCCAGCAGACAATACGGTCGAAGTTTGCCAACTGCACCGTGTTGACAATTGCCCATCGTTTGCATACTATCATGGACAGCGATCGTGTGTTGGTAATGGATGCTGGTGAAGTACGCGAACTGGGACATCCTTTTGAGCTGCTACAACAACCTGATGGGTATTTCCGTCAGTTGGTGGACAATACGGGAGTGACCACAGCCTTAGACTTACAGCTGGTAGCCGAGCAGAGCTATAGCAAACGACTCCCCACCGATGACACTGCCGTCAAAGATCTCAATCTCACACTAGCCCTTCACAAACACATTGAATAGTACAATGCATATTTAGAACATGCCAGCCAAAAACTACTCAGTTTTGGCTTTTAAAGAGGAACGGGGACAGCACAAAAGTGGACAACTCTTGTTGTTCCTTTTCGTACCCGGCCGTGACGGTGAACCGTGGTTTGGGACCAAATACACTTTTTAGATTTGTGATGAAAAATATAACTTTTGTTTAACTTAATCGTCAGTTTAAGTCCACAAAATAAAGTAACCAAAATATTTTTAAGAAATACTAGCTGTACACTTGATATGTTTGCATTGATAGCGTTTATATTAGGGTTGTCGAATATTTCAAAAATATCTATGTCGATATTTTTGACGATATAGGAGTATCATTTCGATATAAATATTTTGGTGTAAAATATCGATTTTATCGATATTATCGATATTTTTCAATAAAAACCCGGATCTTAACAATGAACAGGTCTATTGAGGTAATTAAGACGTCATTTGACGCGTCATATGAACTACATTCTGACTGCGCTTAAAAAATATATTACTAAATCTTGAATGCAGAAAATTGCAACGTTCTCCATGTTTAAATGACAGCAGAGTCTAAATCAATTTCAGGAATACCACTATTAATTTAAGAGAATAATCAATACATATTTTGTAAGTATTTGCCGCCCCAAAAATTGTCCGCCTAAGAACTTTGCCACCTCTGAAATTTGCCGCACCTAAAAATTTGACGCCCGGGACTGGCTGCCTTTTGAGAATCATTAATTAAACTTGACTCAAGGATTTAAGTTTCGTTTCGCTGTAAAAAAATATGTCGGAATTCTCGGTTTTAACCGGTTCGGTTCCAAGCCAGTTTGCAGCACTGTCATAAAATGCTCGAACCGCCAATTCACACCGACACCAATGCTGGTAAGCTTTTGCTATTACTTTTAAGCAGTGAAGAAGCTCTTCATAATTAGCAGCAGAATCTTTTTGAAACTACTGTCTAGTCTAACGTTTTGAAACTCTTCTGAACCAAACGATGAGCAGAAGAATCACGGGCCATCAGTGACATTCAAATATAATGAAGACTAAATGGGACTTTTGAAAAATAATACTGTCTTTTATTTTTCGTTGTCGACCTCATTTTTGCACATTTTTCATGAAATTTTACTAAAACAAGGAAACAAAATTCACAGAATTATTTTTAATTCGTATATCAAACAACTGAATAATAAACATTTATGATAAAGATTATGATAGATAAATGTTAACTTTCACAAGATGAGATTGAGAAGTTTGTAAAAAAGAGAACAGCGAAACTTGGAAAAGTAAGTAAGCAGATCCGGTCTGAAACCGAACCCCATAAAAAGATTCTCAAAGAATTAGAACGTAGGGTATTCACTAGTTTCGAACTAAGTTTGCTCTTAAAATATCGTTGACCCAGATGATTGTTATCATTTAAATCATTTCTATTCAAACTGCCCTCAACCTTGAAATGCTTTTCGGCTCTTGGATTTCCATAACAGTAAGTCTTCTGATAAAACACGACGTCGACTCCGCCGCTCCGACACCTCTCGATTACAATCGTATGTCAAGTCCAAGCTTTTTTAGTAGTTTTTATTCTTTGCAAGTGCTTCGGGACGTGCGCACGTCTGCCTCTGATTACATAGCTTCCATTTGTGTTAATAAGGTTAATGCCCTATTCGTGCGCCTAAGCATAATGAATCGTTCGAAGAAAAAGATTGTACGTCCCATAAATCCCTATACCAAAGCAAATGTCTTTTCACGCTGTAGTTTCTGGTAAGTTTTTGTTGTTTATATGGAGTAACTTCCTTTCTTAATAGCAAATGTGCTCTGTGATTGTCCATAGTATTCAGGTAAATAGCAACACCCAAAATTAGACATTTCCATATCACTGCTGAAACTGGCTGATTAGTTCGTTTGACTTGAACGTGTCGTGAGCGGAGCACATGGATCGATAACAGGTTGCTATATTACGGATTGGAAAAAGCGAAAGCACAGTCTTCTGTGCACTGCGTACTCCTGCCATATATATAAATTGAGGGAGTGATGATTGCTAGGGCAGGGTAAAATCTTTCACACCAAAGGACTATTCTTACCAAAGCTGCAAACCTCATGAAAATCGGGAGGGGTTCGATCCTGTGATACTACGTGGGGTACTATTTGTATTTCGGGATCTGGTCACACTAATGTCAATAGCTATAATCTGATAATACCAAAAAAAAATTTTTTTTGAACTCACTGTAAACAACACAAATAGCGCTCGTGCATGAAAATATTGTTAAACCGTTTTTGCTCACAAATGGCAAAGATATTTTGGTATTACCAGATTTAAGCTATTGACATTAGTGTGACCTGTTCCCGAAATATAAATGGTATCCTACGTATTTGGGCTCTGGTTCACGGTGTTTATAGAGTCGGGTTCAAAAAAACTTTGTTTTGCTAATTCATAAATAGATCAAGGCAGAACATACTGTACATGTAGCTCAGCGAGAGCAGAGTACTGGATTAAAAATCCCGGAACGCCAGTCGAAGTACTTTAAATATAAATATATATAAATATTTTTTTAATCCGAGCCCATTTTGGTTTTTGTGCTTTGGCTTAGTTTCATTTCGGACATTCCAAAAATCGGATTGTTTTTACTATAGAAAAGTTTACCTGATTGGTGATGGTATCCACTTGCCATACATTCCAATTCCAGGTGAGCAGCCGAAGCAATTTAACTTTGGTTGATCGCAAATGTGAAGTACAGAGAGCATTCTTTTACGAGATCAAAATAATCGCATGCCGTCCCTAACACAGCAGTTGTACTTTACAGTTAGAATTTTATGCCAACGCTTCAGATTATAGATCACGCCCCCTTCTGTACTCTCGACAGATGTATCAACCACATTTTCGTGTTATCATAAAATAACAGTAAAAACTTATAGGCACTGAATAAGAATCTTTTTTGTGCCTAGGTGGACTAGACATCTGTTTAAGCGCGGACTACAGGGTCCCTTCACAGACAAGGAGCTGTTCCAGCATAGAAAAAATCTGGACAGTGAGCTCTTGACAAATAAATTTAGCAAGCTCTGGGAGGATGAGAGAAAGCGCAGCAATCCGAGTGTAGTACGCATGATTACACGTGCCTATGGACCCATAGTTTTGACCTTGGGTCTAGTCTATTCCCTGCTAGAAGTAGTTTACAGGTTGGTATAGTTAAGTAGAAGTAAGATTAGCTAACACTGTTCTACAGTGAAAAGTATTCCGACCATCTAAAAATAATTCCTGCATGTCTACCGATGCTGAATACGAGTTGGCATGTCAAAGACTTATCATAGTTTCCGTTTCCAGGATGTTGACGAAATCTCAATTTTCCGACTTTTTACCGTTTTAGAAATTTTGTAGGCCAATCTTAGCATTTATTGCTGATTATATGCAAAAGAGAAAAATCAAACACGCGTTATAAGTAATGCCAATGGTGTCGAAATTGGCCCTCAAAGTCAAATTTTACTTTATTCAGAGCAATTTCGTCATATAAATCTGCTAAAAGCCATTGTTTCTGTCAGAAATTTATTTTAACCATCTTATCATATAGTTAAACACTAATTATGGAAAATTTGTTACATTTTTGTCAGTACCATAAGCAAAGTTATAGCCTGTTAAACCCGAAAATCAAGACAGCTAGATTCCAACCCCAAATTCGTATATCAGTTTTAAAAAGGCAACTTGATATAAGGTTGGCGTAACTAAATATTTATTTAAATATTTTCAAATTTAAAAAAAGTATACTTGATAAAACTGTAATCTCTAGTTATATCTTCTCTGCGAATCTCTGCTGTCAGCACACGGGTGCTTACCTCTTGAGATATAAGCACGAGAACGACTCAACCTGTACAGGAGGTCCGTGCGACATTTAATGAAGAATGAATTGAGCTGCGATTGAGAGTGGGGAGGACACCAGCCACTTTGAGCCTGGTGAGCATCATACTTGACTCGGAAGAGAATGGGGCTGCGGGAAGCAGCATGGCCTTTCTTGCACCATGGGTCATATGACCATCGGGATGCGCGCACCCCACCATGACTTCTGTCGTAGTTGTGGGAATGAGGAAGAGATAGAAAGCGTCTCACACCTTTTTTGCGATTGCCCTGGACTTCTTAGGAAACGTACCCAGCAACTGACTCTTTTTGTCGACGCTTCAGGATGGTTTAAAACTGCTATACAAATTTTGGGTGGGAATCTAGTTGTCTTGATTTTCGGGTTTAACAGGCAATAACTTTGCTTATGGTACTGACAAAAATGTAACAAAATTTCAATAACACTGTGACACATTTTTCAACTCAAAAAAGTTGATAGCGTCGAGTCCAAAAAATACTGAAAGGGTATGATGGTAGTACAAAAACCCTGTCTGGGTTTGATCTGATTTGCTGCCGTTTTCTTTTTATTGCACTCTGAACTTTTTCGCTTCAGAGTAGGACTTACGATTCCATATGTCGTAAACTATTTAAGTTTTTTCTTTTATATCTTTGGCAAAGTTGTTGTTCTTGGTTTGGCCTACAAAGCATTTTTTTTGCAGCAAATCAAAAAAATTACATCTTCATACTTAAAATTACAAAAGTTTCTCAAAAAAAAACCAAGTTTTCTCCACTTTTTTGCAGTTTTTCAACTTCATCTTGAAACCCGTTACAAATTTGGACAAGTAATATGATACAAAGTTGTAGGTTAGACCAAAATAAACAAACCGTTAGAACGAACCAACTTCATTTAGTTACTCTTTCATATAGTTTTAGACCACAAGCACGGAACTGTCATAAAAACTAAAAAAAAACGAACATTTTCGGTAAAAAAGTAAAAATATTTCATTTTTATACACTTGAAAAGTGAATTATAATTTTGCCCAGGAGTTTGCAACGCATAGAAGTAATCATCTCAGACCACATAAAGAATATATAATATATTCTTGATCAGCATGACGAGCCGAGTCTTTTGAGCTTTGTCCGTCCGTCTGTCTGTTTTTACGCGAACTAGTCCCTCAGTTTTGAAGCTATCGAGCTGAAATTTTGCACAGAGCCTTCCTTTTACTGCACGCTGCTAACATGTCGGAACCGACCGGATCGGATGACTACTTCTTGTAGCTGCCATAGAAAAGTTTGGTCGGAAAATGGGTTTTAGTGAAAAAAAATTTTTTTTGTTTTCAGTATAAGCGCTCTTAAACTCGGTCATTGTTAATTTTATATGTTTTTAAGCTGATCTGCAAAGTTTGGTCGAAATCGCTAACCGTTGAAGCGAACTTTTTCAAGTGTATTAAAGCTTCGGCAAACGAAGTTAGCTTTGCTTTCTCGTTTTAATTACAGTTTGTCAGTTATGTTTTTTACTATTTTCTTGATTTAATACAAAACAAAATTTTTGACTGTTTCAGCCAATTGGTACCAAAAATAGTTTTTTTTTGATTTTGGTTCCAATTCTACATGCTCGATCGAATAAAGTTGGTATGTTCCAATCGTTGGTTTATTTAATAACAGAATAGTTACAGAAAAACAGTACAAAATGAGGAAAAACATGATGATTTTACGAAATTTTTGTAATTTTAAGTATATAGATGTGACTTTTTTGACTTGCTGCTTAGAAATGTTTTGAAAGCCAAGCCAAGAGCAACAACAAACCCAGCGAATGTTTTTGTACTACCATCATACCTTTTAAGAATTTTTTAGTCTGGATTCTATCATTTTTTTAGTGTTGCACAGTGTAATTCGTGTTTAACTATATGATAAGATGGTTCCAATAAATGTCTAGCAGAAACAATGGTTTGTAGCAGATGGTTTAGTTTGCCGAAATTGCTATTAATAAAGTAAAATTTTCAAAGTCAAATTCAAAGGCCAATTTCGACACCATTGGCATTACTTATACCGCGTGTTTGATTTTTCTCTTTTGCATTGATATGTATACTATCCTAGAGGTTTCATAAAATCAGCAATTAATGCTTAGATTGGCCTACAAAATTTCTAGAACGGTGAAAAGTCGGAAAATTGAGATTTCGCCAACATCTTGGAAACGTAAACTAAAAGTCATATCTACAAGAGTTATATATATATACATGCCAACTCGTATTCAGCATGGGTAGACAAGCAGGAACTAGTTTTAGATGCTCGGGATATTCACAAATGGTCTCGATTTGTACAGCTGTCTAATCCATTAATTTTTTGCCTTCCCTTCAGAATACTGATGCCCCTGTTCCTTGGAGGTCTAGTGGGTTACTTTGCCACAAACCAAACGGCGATAGGAGAACGGGAGGCCTATTTGTATGGCCTCGGCATAGTAATTTGTATGCTGGTGAACGCGTTAGCACTCCATCCCTTCATATTCTTCAACACACAAATGGGTATCAGGCTGCGGGTGGCTCTGTCGGGTCTCATCTATCGCAAATGTATGCTGATCTCGAAGAGCAGTAGCAATGATGGCCTGCGTAGTCGAGCCATTAATATACTCTCCAATGATTTGAGTCGGTTAGATTTAGCAATCTCATTTCTACAGGACACGTGGAAGTGTCCATTAGAGGCCCTAGTGCTTGGTTATTTCATGTACCGTGAGATTGGCATCTCGGCAGTAATTGGACTCTCGTTTATGCTTTGCTTTATCCCCCTGCAAGCTTGGGTAGCCAAAAAGGCCGCCAACTATCGCCAGAAGACAGCGGAGCGCACTGATCTTCGTGTGAAATTCATGAATGAGATTATCCAGGGAATACAGGTGATCAAGATGTATGCGTGGGAGAAAAGTTTTGACCGTATCATTGCCGAGGTGCGTCGTAAGGAGGTGAAGGCCATTCAAGGTTCGGCGTATATTTACGCCGTCCTGGCATGCACCTTCATGATTTCTCCCCTGTCATTGTGCTTGGCACTCAGCTCGTATGTGTATTTCGGTGATGTCCTATCCGCCACGAAAGTGTACGCTGTGTCCTCGTACTTTAGCATGCTGAGCGAGTCCATGTTGAAATTCTGGCCACTTTCCATTACCTTTGTTGCCGAGGCTTTGGTTTCCACCCGTAGATGTAAGGAGTTCCTGCTAAACGGAGATAGTGAGCAGGTCAAGAAGAAACGGACACCCACCGAAGAGGGCAAATTAGAGAATACCGATATGACTAAGTCCCTGTTGTTAAATGGTCACAGTCAGCGGAATCGTCTGAGGGATTATAGTCCAGACGCCATTAAGAAATGCGTGGTGCTGAAGAATGTCACGGCTTCCTGGGATACGAGCTATGGGCAGTCGAAGTGTGCCATCGCGAACTTTACAACGGAAATCCGGGATCAGACTTTGGCGGCGGTAGTGGGTCCCGTGGGTGCGGGCAAGTCCAGTTTACTCAATATTTTACTGGGCGAGGTGCAGATTGACGAGGGTGAAGCTAAGGTGCATGGAAAGATTTCATACGCCTCCCAGGAACCTTGGGTCTTCGAGGGAACCATACGGGACAATATTGTGTTTGTGGAGGACTTCAACGAGGTAAGGTACAAGAAAGTGGTAAGGGCCTGTGGATTGGAGCGTGACTTGGAGTTGTTTCCCCGCGGCGATTTGACTGTGGTGGGTGAACGTGGAGTGAGTCTCAGTGGTGGTCAGAAGGCTAGAGTCAGTCTGGCCAGAGCTGTCTATCGCAAGGCGGATATCTATCTGCTGGATGATCCTTTATCCGCCGTGGACACACATGTGGGCAAGCATATCTTTGATCGCTGCATACGTGATTTCCTGTCCAACAAAATTCGCATTCTGGTTACCCATCAGGTGCAGTATCTATTTGATGTGGAGCATTTATTGCTTTTGGGCGCCGGCAAGATAGTGGCCCAGGGTAGTTATCAGCAGTTGCAGAGATCGCGCCAGTTTCAGTTTCTGGAGCAGACACATGACCAGAGCGGCAACGATACTCACAGTGTTCGCAGCCATTTATCTCGCAGCGACTCAGAGAAGAGCTTAGTAAATCAGCACAATCTGCAGCTGCATTCTGATGAGCAGTTGGAGGATGTGAATCAGGAACAGCAAGCACTGGGTGCTGTGAAATTTGATGTTTACGCATCTTACTTTAAAGCACTGGAGAGTACCTTCCTCTTGGTTCTGATTGTGTCGCTGTTTGTATGCGCCCGGGTGATGCTCACTGGGGTAGATTTCTTTTTGTCAAAATGGGTAATCTGGGAGGAGAAGATTGCACTTAATGCCACGAATGTCACCATCGATGAGGTGGCCTCCAATGAGACACTGCCATTGCTAAGTCAGCAAAGTGTCGAGGCTGGCAAACGTCAGGATTTGGTCATCTTTTATGTTCTTTTCTTGAGCGCTGCCATAATCGTCTACCTTATACGCACCATTGGTTTCTATAAGATGTGCTTGCGCATCTCTTTACGCTTGCACGATCGCCTCTTTCGAGGAATCACGCGTGCCACCATGTACTTCTTCAATGTAAACTCATCGGGTCGCATTCTAAATCGCTTCTCAAAGGATATGGGAACTGTGGACTCCGATCTGCCTCGAACATTGCTGGATTGCTTTGCGGTAAGTGGCCTAATGTTCCAATTGCTATTTCATATCCTGTCCGCCACTTGCAGTTTGTCATCGATATCTCTGGAGTATTCATAACTGTGGCAATGGCCAACTACTGGCTACTGGTACCCGCTGCTGTTCTTTGTGTGTTGATGGGTTGTTTTCGGTATCTTTATATCAGCACTAGTCGTAGTGTTAAACGACTGGAGTCCATTTGTAAGTTCAATATAACCCACTTAGTTGCTTATACCTATCCGATATCCAATCAAAATAAGAGGGATTCGATTCGGTTTAGTTTATCAGCCCAGCATTTTGGAGTGCTTAGTTTATTTATCCCCGCGCGTTAACAATAATGGCACTAATAGAAAAAAAAGGAAAAAGAAAATACTAACCGGGGTCCATACAAATGATAAATAATCCCCTTTCTAATGAAGATAGAGAGGCACCACAAAATTTAATCGTTGCGGAAAGGAAATGGGGTACTCGCATAAATTAATTAGCAAGTTTCATGGAAACAAAAAAGAAAGTCGGTCAAGCCCGACTATAACATACCCTTAATGTCGTAGCTCGCATTTGCTCACGAGTTATACGCGCTCATCTCTAAGTTTCTCTCTCTCTCTCTCTCACACTAAGATTGCCCCTGTTGAACGGAATTCTGTGGGACGTGGCAAAAATTGAAAATAAACTCGATCTGCCTGCAAGTATAAGAATATGTTCCATACATGTCAAACCTTCATCTCTTACCATCTCTGCGATCTCTTCGTTCATACGGACGGACGGACAGACGGGCAGACAGACAGACGGACAGACGGACATGGGTCGGAGATGATTCCTTCTGGCTGTTACATTCATTTGCACACACTTAATGTACTCTGTGTACCTTTGGTACAGAGTATAAAAATTCAGTCTTATAAATGAGAATATCAGGTATATTAGGAGGGTTTTTAAAATGGTTGACAAGCCATCCTTAAAGGCAACATAAATCGCGAATTGCTAAGGATCACTTCGGTAAATGAGTGGTCGCTCTTGTTGAGGGTCGAACGGCGAAAAGACATCTTATCTTATACAAACGATTACAATTCCCAATTTTACAAGTATCATTTTCTGAAGATAAACTCTTTACGTCCTAGAACTCATCAGTAAACAAAAGCGAACCGAACCATTTTGGTTTTTGATTCGGCTCAGTATTTTCGAAAGGGCTCCGGTTAGGTTTGCTGTTAGGGTTAATAGCTGAAATAAGCGGTTCGGTTCAAAATCGGTATGCATCCCTGCTCAGTACTCGATACTCAGTATTCGCTACTCAGCTGCTACGGCAAATGTCAAAAGCGGCTGACTTTGCAAAGACAAAAGCGTACCCAAAAGACTCTGTCGCAAATAAAACATTTTTCTTGTTTTAGGGTGCGTTCAGACACACCCTCAGGTTGCCATATTTTTAGGTGCTAGTTGCTGCCACGTGTGAACACCTGCGAGAGGCTGCCAGAGGCAGTGCAAGTTGACTGGTGCCACATATGTTCAGAGAAATATTCCAATCCATTTAACTTAGTCTGGCATTCTGAACGCACACTTAGTCCCCCAGTCGAATGTCTTTTAAATAGCTTCGTTCTAAAAATGAATAGCTCTTTCCTTCCTTTATTTTAGCTCGTAGCCCCGTCTTCTCTCTGACCAATCAAACTTTCCAAGGCCTGACTACCATACGTGCTTTGCAGGGCCAAAGTGCTTTGGAAGCGGAGTTCCACGAGTATCAAAATGCCAACACTTCAGCCAGTTTTGTTTTTGCTTCCTGCGCTCGTGCGTTTGCTCTTTGGTCTGATTTGTTGTGCGTTGCCTATACTGGGGCGGTGATTTTGAGTTTTCTGTTGCTGAAGAATGAATTTGACAGCGGAACTGTGGGCATAGCCATCTTGTACTCCACAACCATGACAAATATGTGTCAATGGGGCATGCGTCAGACGGCTGAGCTAGAGAATCAAATGACAAGCGTGGAACGTTTACTGGAGTACACGGACCAGCCTGCAGAGCCGTCCCTGGAGACGCCCGAGAAATTCAAACCAAAGACCGAATGGCCCAACAAGGGACGCATTGAGTTTATCAACTTCAAGTTGCGTTATTCTTCCAAAGAGAAACCCGTTTTAAGGGATCTCAACTTAACCATTGAGTCGCACGAAAAGATTGGCATTGTGGGTCGCACTGGAGCCGGCAAATCATCCATTATACAAGCGATCTTTCGTTTGGCCTGCAATGAGGGCATGATTCGCATCGATGACATTGATATAGAGCATATGGGATTGCACGATTTGCGAAGTCACATCTCGATAATACCACAGGATCCGGTATTGTTTTCGGGGACGCTGCGCTACAATCTAGATCCCATGGAGGAGCGCTCGGATGAGGACATGTGGAAGGCCCTGGAAGACGTTGAACTACGCTCCTATGTATCCACCCTAAGTGGAGGACTCAACTATACCCTGTATGACGGTGGTGCAAATTTCAGTGCAGGTCAAAGGCAACTGGTTTGCCTGGCACGAGCCATTTTGAGGGAGAACAAGATTCTCATCATGGACGAGGCTACGGCCAATGTGGATCCTGAGTAAGTGCTGTTTCAAATCCCTTCCAGAGTGGGTTAGCAAAAGGATATTTTTCTTTTCACAGAACTGACCAACTGATCCAGCAGACAATACGGTCGAAGTTTGCCAACTGCACCGTGTTGACAATTGCCCATCGCTTGCATACCATCATGGATAGCGATCGTGTGTTGGTCATGGATGCTGGTGAAGTACGCGAGATGGGACATCCTTTTGAGCTGCTGCAACATCCTGAAGGCTATTTCCGTCAGCTGGTGGACAATACGGGCAAATCGACTGCCTTGGACCTTCAGCTGGAGGCCGAGCAAAATTATAGCAATCAACGACTTCTGATCAATGACTTTGCTGCCGAGGAAGGAAAAATCGGTAGAACTCTGTACCATCACTAAGAATAGCTAATGCCACAATGAAACTTAGCTTTTTAAGGTTTTCCAAGGTACTTACTTATCTGTAATCTTGATGCTAAGTCTGTTGATAGTGTTTTTATCAGAGGTTGACTTGAAATGAAAATAATATACTCTAAAACTCGAACAGTCGAACTATTTTGTTTTTAATTTAAGGACATTTATTGACGTGTAATTTTTAGCCATTCGAATGCCGCATGGTTTGAGCCTAAAAAGATGCTCGTTTCAACTTGTTGCACATAAATATTAGAGCAATACAATTAAAATCGTAACAGATGACGAATCAAGGATCTATGCACATGAGGTCGCATATACTGCCCAATCAGATATCGAAACAGCGACCAGGCGTCGACCATGACAATCCGAAGAATAAAGTGGATTTGACATATTCAGCGGAAAGATTACAGTTATTTCATAAAAAGGCTATGGGATGGAATCCGATGAGTGGGATTGGTAGGGAATCTTGCAGACCTATAGAGACTTGGAGAATGACTCTCAAGAGAGAGGAATAAGGATAGAACACACAAGCTTAGACCTTCTTTTTGAATAGATACTCGCATTGTAGTAAATACAAAATCGCCGTTGCTCAATGAATTTGTTGAACAAAAACGGTAGTTTATTCATTATGCAAAGTATTTCCACTTCCTACATTCTATTTATTAAAAAAGATTTCAAAATGTTATTCCAATCGCCAATAAAATAAACCCACTTCAACAAAATGAACTTTAATGTGATTCCTCAAACTGCTTTAAATTTGTTAGATGTTGAAATTTGTTAAAATATCATGTTTTTGTTAACTAAAAATTATGATTTTCGACCATTTAAAATTTTTTATGTTTCTTTTTTAAGGTTTTTATGTTTTAAAATTATTATCCAATAAAAAAAATACAAATTTTTTTTCGATTTTTTTAAATTTTAATTGCTTTATAAAAACTTTCAAATTTGATAACCCATACGTAAGCATCTACCCACCTAGCATTTGGAAGATCATTTTAACCCATTTTGATGATTAAAAAGAGATTAATTTCATGTGTGATCCAAGGAAGACTTTAAAATGAGTCATTCATATGCTCAAAGTTTGATTTGTTAAAATACGACGAAAAAGACTCGCAAAAGATGGAAATAGGACTCGAAAATGAGTCGAAACTGATCAGATAAACGGGTTATAAAAGACTCTTCAAGAAGAGTCGCGGCTAGAGTGCCATTTTCTCCCGACCATAGTATCATATATGATCAGAAAAGGTACGCAATTATTACTACTTTAATCAGACAGAGGACTCGAAAAAGACTCGAATGGGATCAAAAATTCATAAAATGCTGGCTGGGTGTTCAAGCACTTATTTCGTAGGTTGGATAATTTTCTATCATATGCCATTTAAATCTCAATTTTAATTATCTCAATTGGTTCAAAAGTTTTGATTTTTGCAACGAAAAAACTCAAATGGCGCCACTGTGCTCCATACAATTTGTGGAAAAATTACTTTACAGTCGAATAAGCAGCTGAACTTTTTTGAAATAGGTATAGGAATAGTCAAAGATCATATTTTGAAAATATGGCAAAAATAAAAACAATTAAAATTGTTGTATCTTCCATCATAGTTGAAAAATAGTGGAAAAAATGGACAGTTTCTATATAGCGATTTACCTGGAGAAACACAGCAAACGATGCGGTGGGAAGTGTTGTCTAGTCGCGCGATATTTTTCACAATTAAAGATTATGAGCGAAGCGTCATCGAATTCATCGCAAGAATCATATTTGTTATCGTTTATCACATGCATCTTGGTAATTTTGTAATTATCGAAAGATTTTCCACTTAACAGTCTGTTTATTAGTTTTATTTCTTTTGGCTTGTATTTGCCCTTTTTTCCTTGAACCAAGGTTTGTTGATCGTATCTGGACAGAAATCACCGTATACCCTGGCTTTTTGTGCTACAAAGTCCACATATTCTTTTTCCCAGTCGTCTTGATACTTCTATATATGTTGCAGATTGCATCTTAAAGGCTCCATTTCATTGTCATCAAATTTCCTTCACTTGGAGCATCCTTTGCCTTTCTATCCACAATCTGGTTTTGCTCTATTGCCATATGTCCAGGAATATAATTGATTTCCACAGTAAGTATCATAGTGTGTTTCTGAATTTTCTGTCTGATGTTTTTTTTTAGCTATGTAATTACATTGTTCTTCCTTTCCGAACAGATTTGCACCGATTTTGCTGACTGTAAGTCTGGCAAGTATGAGAAAAATTCCCAGAAATGACATGGTCTAATGCTTTTTCTATTGCAATAAGTTCAGATGAAAGAGATGATAAAATTTTGTCAATATAATAACTTGCTGACAATTCAGGGTGTCTTCTAAAAAAGCCGCACTGGTGTGCCTGTTTGTTACTGAAACATCTGTATAATTCAAATTTAAATCTATACTTTTAACATGAACAGCTTTTTCTTGGAAAAGAATACGGATGCATGCCTCGCTAATGGGAAAGGGGCCTTAGTGAAAAAACATTTTTGTTTTCAATATTATTGTTCCTAAACTTAGTTGTTAATTTCATAAAGATTCTCCAAATTAGGTAGAAGTCGGAGGACTGTAGGTCGGTAATTGGATTCTAGAAAAAAACCATTTTTGGTTTTATTGTAAGCGTTCTGTAACTCTAATATATATTTTAAAATTGTTCCATTAAAAACTTTTATGTTTACCATTCGATCGGATAAAAAAATCATTTTCCCTTTTTTTTTTTTTTAAAAGTACCACACCTGTGCGGAAATTAGTGCTGTTAATTCTGTTAAACTCTTTAGTTTTGTAAAGATTGGCTCCAAGCTCATTTTCCAAGTTAGACATACAAAAATATGAATTACGTGACTTTTAATTTGTATGAAAATCTACCACCCCCCCCCCCCCCCCCCCCAAGTTCTTTATCTGATCAGCTCCAAACTTATTTTCAAGGCTTCGCACAACAAAATATTACTAACGTGAATTTCAAATTCACATTGAATTGAGCCCAACCATCAACAGCGAAGAAGATACTGAAAATTCAGTCCAAGCCATAGGCTCATTCATTACTGCTGCAGCTCATCAATCGAGCCCACTAACAGCATCAACAACAACACTCAAGCAAGATAGTAGATTAACGAACATCTATATAGACCGGCTGGTCACTGAAAAGCGCCGTGCAAGAAGAGAATGGCAGAGCAATCGGTGGGGGCCTGATGCAAGGACTCGCCTGAGACATACAGAACGCGTACTTCACAAAGCACTCGAAGCTGAGGAGCAGCTAGTCCATAGCCGTTACATCGAAAAATGATCGGCTACAAGCACCAAAATTCCCCTATGGAGAGCACACGCAAGAATAAAGCCACTTGCAAAAGTAGACACGCCTTTGAGGGATCAGAGAGGAAAATGGGCCCGCAGCGACGATTCCGACTGCCGCACAGATTTACCCAATCAAAATTCATTCGCTTGAAATAAAAAGTGCTATAACAGAACTTAATCCCAAAAAAGCAAAATGACATGATCTTATTACGCCTAAAATGATTATGGAACTTCCAAGTCCTGCCATTGCATACATCTCGAGAATCTTCAATGCCGTACTGCAATGTGGATACTTTCCAATTCAGTGGAAGAAATCGACAATCATTATGATTCAGAAACCAGGAAAGAATAAATCACAAGCGTCATGATATAGACCCATTAGCCTGCTACCTTGCTTATCAAAAGTATTTGAGAAAATTGAGAAATTGTTAACCATGCTCAAAATATAATTCCTTCACATCAATTTGGGTTCCGAGCAAAACACGGGACCATTGAGCAAGTCAACCATGACTGTATTGTACACTGCCGACATCCCAACAGACCCCCGACTAACAATATCCAGTTTTGCGGATGATACGGCAATTCTAAGCAGATCACGATGTCCAATTATCGCATCCAGACTTTTGGCAAGCCACCTAGCTCACGTGGAGGAGTGGCTGGCCAACAGTGTAAACACGTGACGTTCACACTCAAGAGTAGCAACTGTCCCCAGATGTCCCTAAACGCGACTATGATACCACAATCAAACGATGTTGTTTACCTTGGTGTACACCTCGACAGAAGTCTCACTTGGCGCAAACACATAGACTCGAAAAAACTTCAAATAAGGCTAAAGGCCTACAGCCTTCACTGGCTAATTAACTCCCGTTCCCCTCTAAAACTGGCATACAAAGTCTTACTGTACAAAAGCATTATAAGGCATGTCTGGACTTATGGCTCCCAGCTATGAGGAAATGCCTGTGCGAGCAGTGTGGACATCCTTCAAAGAACACAATCAAAAATTCTTAGAACACTTACTGGAGCGCCATGGTACATTCGCAACGAGTTAATCCACAACGACCTGATAGAAATTGTTGTTGGGTGTTGTTGTGATCCTTGACACCAAAACCATAGTTAAGAAAGTACGCAGTTGGGCGGGGCCTGGGATCAAGTCACCGAAGCTGATTTTTTCTTTTTTATTCTTTAGAAAAACTTTCTTAAAATAAGGGTTCATTTTCTTAATTTTAGGGCAAAATACCCTAAATTTCCTACCCTAAATCCTAAAATTTAGAAAAATAGAAAAGTTTTTTCTAAAAAATTCATTTTTAGGTCATCTTTTCTAAAACGCAGAAGAATTTTTCTTAAATATAGAAATTTTTTCTAAATTTTAAGGTGATTTCGATTCTAGGCCGACTTTCTTAAATATACAAAAATAATTTTCTGAGTGTAGTTAAAGATAAGATGAACAAAATTTTTATTTCCAACTTGATGAAATCTGTAGCTGTATCTGAATGAATGAGAGACGAAAGGCACTTGAAAAGTTTTAACAATATTTTGTGGAATTGTGTAGTCGATTTTTAAGTCACATTTTTCCAAAATGGATATACGCATTATTTAAACAGATAATTTTGGATTAACTTAGATCGATATGAAATTTTCTTTCTTCTTTTGAATGCTAGCGCCCTTAAGCTTTCACATAACTTTCACATAAGTTTCATTAAGTCTGACGACTACATCGTATAGCTGCATATAGAAACTCAAAAAGTTGGTCTTTGTGGGAAGAATTTTTTGTTTTCAATGAAAGTATGTATGTAGAAAATCTACAAATGTATGTTTGCAAGGGCGTAGCCAGCTTTCCAAATAGGTAGGGGCAGCGTTGCCTGAACGTTTCTTAAATACTTCTTAAATTTTATTTTTCAACATTAAATAATTAGATCTCGTTGCATTTGATATGAAATGAGAACCAATCTTCAAAATAATAGCGCAAAGCATTTGCATTTTCCGGGGCAAAATCTCCCTGTCTACGCCCTTGTATGTTTGTATATTGTACATACATATGCACATATGTATGTTCAATGAAAAATTTCCATATGTTTATGTTCAGTCTAATATTCATATGTATGTATTATTTATTAGTTCTATTGCAACTACCCTCGCCATTGCCGATGCTTATTTTTGTTTGTAGACAATAAAAACAAACGCCACGCTTTTGATTAAAAAAGACGACGACGATTTTAACAAGTTATTTAAAAGAGGGAAAGCTTTTGAAATAAAACTAAACAATTTCACAATTCGCGGCAATCTCTCTCACACTTCTCTCGTTCTCTTTGTTTCTCTCTTTCTCTCTTCGGCTCTCCCTCGCTCTTTCATCTCTGTTCTGTGCTACATAATTACAAACCTTCTATAAAATTGCATTTTAATGATTTAATTAACTGTTTACCTTTACTTATTTTTTGACACAATAAATTGATTTACTAAACAATCATAAATCAAACAAAAATCAGTTTAAATTGCGCTCGTTCACAAACATCGTAAATGATTCGAGGTGGCAACGCCATCTTCTGTCTGTTGTGTAGAATCTACTCGCAGTATAAAATGCGGCGCCAGGTCAATTCCCCTCTCAGTAGTTTTTTGTTCTTTGCAAGGCGTGGGTGTGTTTGAGCGCTTGGCATGAATTGCATTTTTCGGTTTTGTTCTCGTAATATTTGTGTAAAATAACAAAATATAAGACAATTTGTTAATAGTTTTGTTGGTGTTGTTGTAGCTGTTTGTGTAAGCAGACTCAGACGAGACGAATTTGCATACAAAACAAAGGCGATATCTCGGGTCGTGTTGTTGTTCTTGTTGTGGAAAAGGCAACAAACGGTGAATTCCATACAGTTGGAGTTGAATCTGACCTCGACCTAGACAATTTGCAGTTACAAAAAATAAAGAGAATTTTCTTGGTGCCTGGCATTGATTAAAACTTAATCAGAGAGACTCGTTTTTCTATTTTTATCTCTCTCCCCCGCTCTTTGTCTTGTTCGATTAATTCAGTGCCGTCGGTAACGGTAATTGCACTAAACAAAAAATCAAAAGCCCTCCGTCAGGTTATTATGAACCGTACCAGAAGAAAGATTGTACGTCCAAAGAATCCGTATACTAAAGCAAATGTCTTCTCCCGCTGGAGTTTCTGGTGAGTTTCTGTCTTGCATTATTTTATTACTCCTCATGCCACCGTCATCCCCTCGCAGACCACGCCGCATTAGTCATAAGCACACCTATTATTTACGGTAAATTATCGTACAAACTATTTTCACAGCATTTCCAACACAATTTACAAATAGCACGTGTTTGTGGCAGACAGTTGCTGAACGAGAGTGTTGAGGGTACATAGAAAAAAGAACTAATTCCCCTTTGTGCGTAATAAAGGATTCAACTGTAATGAGAAATGGAACATTCATTTAATAATTAACTTCAACCATTTGATTAAATGTGTCATGAGCAAAGCATAAAACATTTATTGTGTATTCCTCTATAGAAGGTTACATTGTCGTTATCTGTGCACAGTTTCATTTCATCCATACAAAAAAAAAATCAACCATAATTCATTTGATGGAACAGATGGCAATAATTTTATCATACTTATCAGAAATTTAGCTTTAAAAGCAGTATAACTAAAACGGTTTATTAACCTAGAACCAAGAAAATAAAGTTTATATTTAAAGAGTACCAAAACAGTCATACATTTTTATACCCTTGTAGAAGGTGTATTAAAATTGTCCAGATGTTTGTAACGCATAGAAGGAAGCATCTTGGACCACATAATGTATATATATTCTTCATCAGCATGACGTGATGAGTTGATATATCTTCAACGCAAACGTCCCAAAACGTCGTATTTATAAAAGTTCTATGCTCCCACATAATTCCACCAAGTTTGATGAAAATCGGACTACTATATAGTATAGCTGCCGGAGAAAAGATTGGTCTGAAAGAGTCTTAGTAGAAAAAACCTTTTTGTTTTCAATGCTATTGCTCCCAAACTTGTAAAATGTAAAATTGGCTCAACGGCCCCAAAGGGCCAGGCCAAGGATCTCTCCCAAACTTGTTACTGATAATATTTATCTATGCTACCACACAATTCTGATACGTTTTATCCAAATCGGATGACTACAGAATATAGCTGCCATAGAAACGATCGGTAGATAAATCAGTTCTAGTGAGAAAAACTTAAAAAAAAAAATCATTTAAAACCTTAGTTTGTATAAATTATACAAGCTGCAAGTGAATATAAACTTCGGTCGAGCCGAAGTTAGTTTTCCTCCTCTATAAAACGACTTAAGTATAAATAAAAATTTTGAAATTTTGTAATTTTTCCAACTAAAAATACACGAAATTTGAATTTGAGAGCAGACTAAAACCAGAGAAACTAACAAATAAGCTTATCAGTAGTATCGCTTAAAAGCCGTGTTCGCATTTCTTCTAATAATCTCCTATCGGAAAAAAGGGCTCACTTTTTGCAGAGCTTGGTGGAATGTGTAGGACTTGCGTGGAAAGCTTTCTTCAATATGGAAAGCACGATATATTTTACGAAAATTCCAAAATTTCAGAAACATTTTCTATAGGAAAAATAAATTTTAAAGCTTTTGTGTGAACTGCAAAACTTATATTCACGATGTTTGACTTTAGTTCATTCACGATCACGTCGTGACACACAGTGATACGTTCAAATTCACGTCACGGGTACACTCCTACTCTATACCCCCCAAATTATCAATATATCTGAATTTAGTTAAGAATTTAATTTAGAAGCCACAGAGCGTATATTAAAATTCTCCAAATATTTGTAACTCATAGAACTTCCTTCTATCTCCGACCACATAACGTAATTATATTCTTGACCGGCATGACGAGCTGAGTTGATTTCGCCATGTGCGTCTGTTTCTTGGCTGTCTCCTCCGTCAGTTTTAAAGCTATCTTAACCAAGTCTTTTGGTACAAATACGCTGCACATTTGCCGGATCGGTTGACTATAGCATCGTATTTATAAGTTCTCCATTCTTTTTCATATTTCCAGCAAGCTTAAAGAAAATCGGACAACTATATAGTATAGCTACCATAGAACAGATAGGTCTGAACAAAAGTGTTTTTTGTTTTCAATGCTATCGATTTCAGACTTAATATTTATTAATTTTTTATACTTTCACATAATTCTACTAAGTTTGATCCTAATCGGATGATCGGTCGAAAAAGCAGTTCAACCTATAGTGAAGGTCCTTATATTCTACAACCCCCAGCTTTTACATTAAATAAGGTGCTACTAAAGTGCTTTCAAAATACCACTGTGCGGAAATTTATTTTCAAATTTTTCTTTGTTTTTCTTTATAATAAAGGCTAAAAAATGCATGCGATTGTCACGTTCGTTGCTGTGGAAATCTCCATACCTCTAATTTTGCAGGTTCTTGATTAATAACACAGGCTTACAAACAAAAGCTAACCTTTACACCAGAGAAGATAGAAAACTTTCCATACGTATTTTTCGGTGCTGAATTCAAATCAACTGTCCCTTTTTCCCCAGCAGGTCTGGTTTAAGAGATGTTATGAAAAACGTGTGTTGAGTGGGTTTGTTTACATTTATATGTACATTAAGGCGTATTTTCTCCATACGATTTCCAACATGTGAAGTTCTTTTCGCAACATGGCTCAAAAAATTCAAAAGGGGAAATTGGAACTTTTAAAGCCGTGACGATACCATCAAAAATTAAAATATCTGATTTCGGATTTTTGATAAATTCTCTATGGGCCGTGTTGCGCAAAGAACTGGACCAAAATTACTTTTCATACAAGACAGCTACGGTCTAATGTACATACTCTCATGGAAAGTAAAATAGGTGTTAACTATTTGTATACCCTTGTAGAGAGGGTATATTAAAATTGTCCAGATGTTTGTCACGCTTAGAAGGAGGCATCTCCGACCACATAAAGTATATATATTCTTGATCAGACGATCAAGAATGCCGTCTGTCCGTCCGTCTGTTTCTATGCTATCTCCTCCGTCAGATTTAAAGCTATCGTAACCAAACTTTGCACGAAGTGCAAATTTGGTACAAATACGCTGCACTTTTGTCGAAACCTGGCGGATCGGATGACTATAGCATATAGCTGCCATAGGAACGGTCGGTCGAAAACTAGTTTTTGTGAGAAAAACTTTTTTGTTTTCAATGCAATCTCTCCCAATCCTATTATTTGTCACTTTTTTATGCTTTTACATAATTCTACCAAGAATGATGAAAATCGGACAATTTTATAGTATAGCTGCCATACAAAAGATAGGTCTGATAAACTTTTTTGTTTCCAATGATATCGGTCCTAAACTTATTACTGATCAATATTATATGCTTGTGTAGTAGCATATAAAATTCTGTCAAGTTTGATCCAAATCGGATGTCTATAGCGTATAGCTGCCATAGGAACGATCCGTCGCAAAACTAGTTCTAGTGAGGAAAATTTGTTTTCAACGGTAGCGTGTTTATACTTTCCAGTTATAAATATTATCGGTTTCTACACAATTTTGGGGAGTTTGGTCGAAATCTGATGAATATATCGTATAGCTGCCATATAACAAACTGGCAAGCAAATGGTCAAAATAGTGGCGCCATCTAATGCTGAGTTTGGGAGATAACTCAGCTAAGAATGTTCGATGAAAATCAATTAATTCCTTAATTTATATAAATTATACAAGCTGCAAGGGTATATAAACTTCGGTCGAGCCGAAGTTAGCTTTCCTCTATTTTTCGTTCCTTATTACTTACTTTTTACATTTGCCTTTGATTTTCTCTATGAAACAAGTTATTTTTGAAATAAACATATTTAATCATTAAATTAGAAAATAGTATGTTCTATTCATAAGTGTTAAAGAGAAACTAAAAAATACTAAAGTTAATAAGAACGCAAATTTTTGGATGGTCAGCAAAATATATGTGCCCAAAAATTGGAATGATATTTTGGTTTTTATTTTTGTGTAAAGTTTTAAACTTGTACTGGAATCAACGAGACACATTTATTAGCCTGTGTATCCACCCTTATTCTTGCGAACTGCTTCTATTCCATTAGGCATGGACGAAATTAACTTGCGACAAGTTCTTACAGCGATATTGTTACAGGCTTTCTGCATAATTTACCATAATTGTGATTTTTTTGAGCACGCGTGATTTCCAACTTCTCTTTTGAGTTCACCCCAAAGGTTTTCTATGGGGTTCAAGAGAGGAGATTGATTTGGCCACTCAATGACTGTCACAGTTTTGTCCCAAAACCATACCCTCACAAATTGTAAGGAGTCATTGTCCTGCTGGAATATAAATATTTTCGTCAGCATATGGCAGCATTACAGTCTCTATTAAATCTTTGTAAACAAATCGATCCATTTTGGTATCGATTCGATGTATCACGGATATTCTTAAGCCGAGTAGAAAAATATTGATTTGATCTCACTTTTTTCAATCCTAAAATATGAAATTAATCCCCCGGTAATTTTAATTTTGGTATCATAAAGATAGCAAAAGCAAAAATCCCGAGCTCAATTTAATCCCAAAGCAAGATAAATGTAGGCATGCTCGAGATTAATTTGATCCCAGAAAGATTCTTCCTTTCCTTTCTTCCTCCATATTCCATAGGACAATTCAAGACCCACATCAGTTTTAATTTATTTAAAACTTCTAAAAATTAAAGAAATATATAAATTTTTGTTCCCAACTTTGCCTTATCTGGTCAGGGAATCTAACACACGACCTTGCACTAAACATGAATGGAATAATATCTCATCGCACACGATTGTTGTTATCTAAAATGCTACTTATATTTTTCCGCTCTCATGATCACAGAAAGGGAATGAAGTTAGAACATTTAGAATGATATAAGTTCGAAAAGCCAAGCATAAACGACTTAATCTTCGAATAGAAAGATTTAATAAATAAATATGGACACGGTTTTAATAGTGCGTGTAAATCTAATACAAATACATGCTTACATGTCTAAATATTACTATCAACGGTCAAAAACTTGGCACATGTGTACTTTGATAAGACTTACGCACTGAATGAGTTTTATTGTCATACATACATACATTAGGGCGGACCGTAATATTCCAATTGTTATCTTTTAAAAGTCTATAAGGCAATAATTTTGAAAATATGGGAGACCAATCGAACCTGTGATCTTAAAATTTAACATGAGAAACACGACACCCTAATGTAAATAAATAGCTAAGGAAATACATGTAGAAACCTGTGTACTTTGAAAGACGATTCCTCCTTTAAGCTTTATGGGAAAGCAAACGGTTAAAGCTAAGTGCAAAAATTACAATGAATTTGGTTCATTGTCTGCATCAATATTTACATGCTCTTTGTCTATTTTTAACACATGATTCTGCATTAATATTGTGTACTTGTAAATATTGCTTATCCTATTTTTTCTAGCAACAAAAGTAAATTCAAGAGCATAATGGGGCGCATTAAGGCTACGAGATTAGACAGAGTCTAGTTTTTCTTAAATGTTTTACAATCACATTATCATTTACTCCTAATCTTTCAAGCATCAACAAATGATAGCTGATGTTAATACTTTTAAATAAATACAAATTATATGTATTTCAAAGATGTCTTATTGTTTTTTGCAATCGTTGAAACAAATTCTCGAAGAATTTCTACTCCAAGCCAATGCAATCGGTCAGTTTAGAGTAGAACTAAAGGAGAGTTTTTAAAGTCCTCGCAATTGGAACAGTTATGATCCATACATTTTTGTCAAATCGCAATTTTTCTTGATGGCCGCAGAAATAAAAATGAAAATTAATCAATTTCAAACTTTTTTTTATTCTTCAGGTGGATGCGAAATCTGTTCAAACGCGGCCTGCAGGGGCCCCTCACAGACGAAGAGCTGTACCAGCACAGAAAGACCCTGGACAGTGAGCGCGTGACGAACAAATTTAGCGAGCTATGGGAGGATGAGAGGAAACGTAGTAATCCCAGTGTGGTTCGCATGATTGTACGTGCCTATGGAACTGTATTTATTCCTTTGGGTATGATTTTTTCCGTAACGGAATCGATTTGCAAGTAGGTACACGCTTTCATAAATTAAAGATTAGTTATTTAATCCATTTATTTAATTCCTTTTTGTAGATCTCTAATGCCCTTGTTCCTTGGCGGACTGGTGGGTTACTTTGCCACAAATCAGACGACGATAGGAGAACGGGAGGCCTATTTGTATGCCCTCGGCATAGTGATTTGTATGCTGGTGCCTGTGATAACATTCCATCCCTTCATTTTCTACATCTTCCAAGTGGGCACCAAGCTACGCTTGGCTCTGTCGGGTCTCATCTATCGCAAGTGTCTGCAGGTCTCCAAAAGCAGCAGCAATGATGGCCTGCGTGGCCGGGCCATAAATATACTATCCAATGATTTGGGTCGCTTTGATGTGGCTCTATGTTTTCTACATGACACTTGGAAGGGTCCATTGGAGTCCCTGCTTATTGGATTTCTCATGTATCGTGAGATTGGCCTTTCGGCTGTAATTGGAGTCTCGTTTATGCTTAGTTTTATCCCCCTACAAGCTTGGGCAGCCAAAAAGGCCGCCTATTATCGCCAGATGACAGCAGAGCGAACTGATCTTCGCGTGAAATTGATGAATGAGATTATCCAGGGAATTCAGGTGATCAAGATGTATGCCTGGGAGAAGAGCTTTGCCCGGATTATTGCAGACGTGCGCTTAAAGGAGGTGAAGGCCATTCGGGGTACGGCGTATATTCATGCTGCCCTGGGTTGCACCACCATGATCTCACCGCTGTCTGTATTCCTGGCTCTATGCTCGTATATATATTTTGGTGATTCCCTCACAGCCCAGAAGGTGTACACGGTGTCCTCGTATTTCAACATGCTCAATGATTCCATGGTGCACTTTTGGCCACTGTCGATTACCTTCATAGCCGAGGCCTTGGTCTCAGCCCGACGCTGCAAGGAGTTCTTGTTAGACGGAGACAGGGCTGAGGTGCCAATCAGTCTGGAGGCACATCAGCAGCAGTCCAAGAACAGGAGATCGCTTAACAAGGATGACAAATTGAAGAATGGTGAACTAAATGGTTCTCTGTTGTCAAATGGCCATAGCCAGCATAATCGCCTAAGGGATTACAGTCCAGACGCCACCAAGAAATGTGTGGTGCTAAAGAATGTATCAGCATCATGGGATACGAGTGATGGGCACGCGAACTGTGCCATCGAGAACTTTAGCACAGATATCCCGGATCAAACTTTGGCGGCGGTAGTGGGCCCGGTGGGAGCGGGCAAGTCCAGTTTCCTGAATGTCTTACTGGGCGAGGTGGGCATTGATCAGGGCGAGGCTTTGGTCCATGGAAAGATTTCATATGCTTCCCAGGAACCTTGGGTATTCGAAGGAACTATACGGGACAATATTGTGTTCGTGGAGGACTACAACGAGCGAAGATACAAGAAGGTGGTAAAAGCCTGTGGATTGGAACGCGATATGGAGCTGCTTCCGCGCGGCGATTTGACTGTGGTGGGTGAACGTGGAGTAAGTCTCAGTGGTGGTCAGAAGGCTAGAGTCAGTCTGGCTAGAGCTGTCTATCGCAAGGCTGATATCTATCTGCTGGATGATCCACTCTCCGCCGTGGATACGCATGTGGGCAAACATATCTTTGATCGCTGCATTCGTGATTTCCTGTCCAACAAAATTCGCATTCTGGTTACCCATCAGGTGCAGTATCTATTCGATGTCGAACATTTACTGCTCATGGGTGCCGGCAAGATAGTGGCCCAGGGTAGCTATCAGCAGCTGCAGCGATCGCGCCAGTTCCAGCTTCTGGAACAGACGCACGATGAGAGCGGCATTGATACGCACAGTGTAAACAGCAATTTGTCCCGCAGCGATTCAGAGAAGAGCATGGATCATCAGCATAATCCACTGCTGCGACCCGATGAACATGTGGAGGATGTGAATCAGGAACAGCAATCGGTGGGTGCAGTTAAATTAAAAGTGTATGCCTCTTACTTAAATGCACTGGAGAGTACCTTCCTTTTGGGTCTGATTGTGACACTGTTTGTGTGCGCTCGAGTGATGCTCACTGGCGTGGACTACTTTCTGTCCAGATGGGTCATCTGGGAGGAGAAGATTGCACTTAATTCCACAGCCAATTTGTCATCACTTATATCAAATGACACCCTCAAGGGAGTGGCCACTAATGATACACTGCCATTGCCCCTACTGGATCAGCAGAGCATTGAGGGAAGCGTACGTCAGGAGTTGGTCATCTTTTATGCCCTTATCCTAAGCGCCACCCTAATTGTGTACCTTATACGCACCTTTGGCTTCTTTAAGATGTGCCTACGCATCTCTTTACACCTGCACGATCGCCTCTTTCGGGGTATAACGCGTGCCACCATGTACTTCTTCAACACAAACTCTTCCGGTCGCATTCTGAATCGCTTTGCCAAGGATATACGAACTGTAGACACAGATTTGCCTCACACATTGCTGGATTGCTTAGCGGTAAGTTGCACCAGCTAAATATGCCGATTGTACCTTCATATCTATATCTTGTCCACCACTTGCAGTTCGCCATCGATGTCTCTGGAGTTCTCATTATTGTGGCCATTGCCAACTACTGGCTGCTGGTGCCCGCTGCCGTCATTTGTGTGCTGTTAGGTGGCATCCGGTATCTTTATGTCAATACTAGCCGCAGTGTCAAACGTCTGGAGTCAATCTGTAAGTGGCACATCCCGCTGATCCAGTGTCAACCTCAACTAATCGCTCCTTTCTTTCAGCACGTAGTCCTGTTTTTTCGCTGACTAACCAAACCTTCCAGGGCCTGACCACCATTCGTGCGTTGCAGGGCCAAAAAGCTTTGGAAACGGAATTCCATGAGTACCAAAATTCCAACACTTCGGCCTGGTTTCTGTTTCTTTCGTGCACTCGTGCTTTTGCTTTATGGTCGGATTTGGTGTGCATTGTCTATTTAACGGCGGTGACTTTTAGTTTCCTCCTTCTTAAGAATGAGTTCGACAGTGGCGATGTGGGCTTGGCCATTTTGCACTCTACCACCATGACTGGCATGTGTCAATGGGGCATGCGTCAGACGGCTGAGCTAGAGAATCAAATGACCAGCGTTGAACGAGTGCTGGAGTACACGGAACAGCCTTCAGAGCCGCCACTGGAGACGCCCGAAAAATTCAAACCGAAAACCGAATGGCCCAGCAAGGGACGCATTGAGTTTATCAACTTTAAGTTGCGCTATTCTCCCAAAGAGGAAACCGTTTTAAGGGACCTTAACTTTACCATTGAGTCACGCGAGAAGATTGGCATTGTAGGTCGTACTGGAGCCGGTAAATCTTCCATTATACAATCCATCTTCCGTTTGGCCTGCAATGAGGGCATGATTCGCATAGATGACATTGATATAGAGCATATGGGACTTCACGATTTGCGTAGTCGCATATCAATAATACCACAAGATCCGGTATTGTTTTCGGGCACGCTGCGATACAATCTAGATCCCATGGATGACCGCTCGGATGAGGAAATGTGGAAGGCGCTGGGCGATGTGGAGCTGCGCTCCTATGTTTCCACGCTAATTGGCGGACTGAACTGTCGCATGTACGATGGTGGTTCAAATTTCAGTGTGGGCCAAAGGCAACTGGTTTGCCTGGCACGAGCCATTTTAAGACACAATAAAATCCTGATTATGGACGAGGCCACTGCCAATGTGGATCCAGAGTAAGTGGCATAAAGAATTACCTTTCTGAGTCGAGTTTTTAACTAGTATATTCCCTTTGCAGAACCGACAAGCTTATCCAGGAGACAATACGCTCGAAATTTGCCCACTGCACCGTGTTGACAATTGCCCATCGCTTGCATACAGTAATGGACAGTGATCGTGTGCTGGTAATGGATGCAGGCGAAGCACGCGAACTGGGTCATCCCTATGAGCTGCTGCAGCGCAATGGAGGCTATCTGCGTCAGCTGGTGGACAATACGGGAGCTGCCACAGCCTTCGCATTGCAACAGGCGGCCGAACAGAGCTATAGCAAACGATTTTTGGCCGATGACACTGCTGTGGAGGACCACAATCTCACAGTTGCCCTACACGAGCACAAAGAATAGTTAATGTATGCACACTTGAAAACCTGCTTAATGTTTCTCGAACATTAGAACTGAAAGTATTATGTATTATTGTACAATGTACATAGATAGAAATTATGTACTTATTGTTACTACTTAATCACTTATTGCCTTGTACTTTTCCCAAATCGAGATTTGTATTTTGTACTTCCGTTTTGTTGTGTCAGTTATGTACGATGACGAATTTATGTGTATGTAGAACTGTTCAATTAGAGTACACGATGTGTTCAAAAAGCAATGTATGGAGGTAAACGGCGTGCACAAATCATGAGCATATTAATTAATTTTAAAGCGTACATTTTGCTTACATTGTTTACCAAATGTAGAATTAGGATATCGTACTTACAATTTATACGTACAAACTTAATAAAGTGCCTGAAAATTATTACACTCAATATGTTTAAGTTTACGCATTTAATTAGAAATTGTTTTCTACTTTTAATCGAGGTCAACCAGATACTGTAATTTTAAAAGCATGAAGCTATGAAATATTGTACAATGCGGAACTGTTTTTAATTATGGAGGAAAATGGCGTATTTTAGACGGACCAAATAAATGACCAAGGATGAAATAGTTACAAACAAAGCTTAGATGTTGCGAATATTAATGTAAGTTTTAAATTTGAGATCGATATCTCAAAAATTGTGGGAGCTATTCAACATTTTTTATTGTGGGGGCGGGGGTGGGCGTGTCAAATTTGAAATAAACTTGATCTGCGTGCAGACAATAGGAGTCTAGATTTCAAATTTGGTTGCTCTAGCTCTTCTAGTCTCTGAGATCTAGGTGTTCATACAGACAGACGGACAGACGGAGGGACGGACAGACGGACATGGCTATATCGACTCGGCTGTTGATGCTGATCAAGAATATATATACTTTATATGGTCGGAAATGATTCCTTCTGCCTGTTACATACATTTGCACAACTTTAGTATACCCTTTTACTCTACGAGAAATGGGTATAAAAACATTGCGCGGTCAATTCAAGCATTGACCAATTGTGACTAAAATTGTCCCTAAAAATTTAAAGTGTCATTTCAACCTAAGCAGTTTAATTGATTTCAGTTTACTTGAAATTTTAGCATTCTTCAACAAATTGACATATTTTCGGTTGCCAACATTCTACGAGCAAACAAAACAAAAGCATTGTTATCATTTTGGAAGAATTTTTTGTAGAAGATATTGGAAAATTAAGGGTCAGTGTAATGATATACATTTAGTAAAATGGAAGAACGACAATGAATCTAAGGATTTGTAGTAATGTTATCGCTTCCAAGGACTCTGGAGGCAATCAATAATTTTGGTTTGTTTCCGATATATTTCGAATGCGCCTCGGCATCCGTCTTCAGGGACACTACAAAAACAATTTACCAATTATAACATTACTTAAAAAAAAAAAAAAAAAAACATTTTTTACATACAGCTTATAACTCGTCTGTACCGCTTGACGTGGAGTAGAGTACTAAATTATTGCCTATTGAGTAGATGTCTGTATATGTGGGCGCAGTTTTCAGTGTCAGTTTTGTAGTTTAGTCTCTTGTTTGTTGGCGTGTCAATTATATGTAGCATTTCAAGAGTAAAGCGCTTCCTGTAATTGCTCTCTTGTTGTGAATGTCCGCTCTCCATACAGTGGGTTGCTAGTGCTGTTTTTTGATTTGTCGTTTGGTGTCGGAGCTTGTAATCCGATTTATGTTATGAAATCCTTGTTTTAAGTTTAGACTTTGTTGTTCCAATGTAAAGTTTATTGCACCTGTTCTCTAAACCTCCATTGCATGGTATTTTATATATAACATTGCTTTTGTCGGCTTTTTCTATTTTGGATTTCGTCTTGTTGTAAAAATTTTTCATTGTGTTTGTGGGTTTGTGGGCTATTTGTATGTTGTGTCTGTTGAAACATTCCGATTTTGCGAAGCGCTCTTAGAGTTTCGGATTTATGTGAGGCACCTTTGGTTTTATTGTCTTGTTTCTACCAATTAATGATTTTATAATCTTCATGGGGAAGTCATTATTCGTCAGTATTAGCTTAATTTCGGAAATGATGTCCTTATCGTAAATCTCGTCGCTTATGTTCAGCTTCCTTTGAATACAGCTAGCAGCTGTATTTACTATCATATTTTGTGGGTGTTTGGAGTAGATGTTTATAATTCGTCCTGATGCTGTGGGTTTCTTGTACCATTTAATTTTAAGTTTGTTTCCAAGTCTGTTGATAGTGGAATCTAAGTATGGAAGTTTTCCATCTATTTCTGTCTCGGTGGTGAATTTTAAATTTCTATGGAAAGAGTTAAGTGCTTCTAATGTCTCATAAACCTCGGTTTCCTTGATAATGGCAAACAGATCGTCAACATATTTGGTTAGCAGTCTTGGTGGGTGCCTAAGTTTCTTCATTGTGTGGTCCAGAAGCTCTTCCATCACAATGTCTGCTATTACCGGGGATGCTGGGGAACCCATTGGCATTCCTTTCAATTGTGTATATAGTTGGTTCTCGAACTTAAAATATCTATTTTCCATTATGCAAAATTTAACCATTTCCATAAACAATGGCTTCGGTATTTTGGTGTATTCTTCTATTGCAGTCCATTTTTTCCAAATGATTTCTAATGCCAAGTCTACGGGGTTGCTCGGGAATAGAGATACTACGTCAAATGAGACTTATTTCTCTTCTTACGAAATTCCGACGACATTGGTCCGTTGTTTATATTCAATTGAATTTTTAAATGGCCTTTTTGTAAATGGAGTCCGCAGTGATGTTCTTTTATATTTTAGCTATGTATCTACATAGTCCACTAGAAGGTGCACCTAATGATGAGCAAATTGGTCGAAGTGGATTGCCTTCTTTGTGAATTTTTGGAAGACCGTAAATTCTAGGAGGTAGCGCCGTACTTGTCGTTAACTTGTTTTTCTCTGCCTTAGAGATGATGTCTAGCTTAAACAGTTGGTCTACCAAACTGTTGTTTTTATTTTGTAGTCTTGTTGTTGGATCCTGCCTTAGTTTCCTATATGTGCACATGTCCCCTAATATGTCCATCATTATACCCGTTACTCGTAGAGTAAAAGGGTATACTAAAGTCGTGCAAATGTATGTAACAGCCAGAAAGAATCATTTCCGACCATATAAAGTATATATATTCTTGATCACCATCAACAGCCGATTCGATATAGCCATGTCCGTCTGTCCGTCTGTCCGTCTGTCCGTCCGTCCGTCCGTCCGTCCGTCCGTCCGTCCGTCTGTCTGTATGAACACCTAGATCTCAGAGACTAGAAGAGCTAGAGCAACCAAAATTTGAAATGTAGACTCCTATTGTCTGCACGCAGATCAAGTTTATTTTCAATTTTTGCCACGCCCCCTCACGCCCCCGCAATTTGGAAAAAACGTCATATCTCCTACAGTTTTGATGATAGATGGTTCGTACTTTCTAGAGATATCTAGTACTCAAAATTATTTATCGATTTGCTGAAGGAATGATAAAGATCGGATGAACGATACTCAAGTTATGAGCAAAAAACGGTCAGTTAACGCCCACCACCCACCCCACCCATAACCTAAGCATTGCGTTCAGCAGCAATCTTAGTGAGAGAGAGAGAGAGAGAGAGAGAGAGAGAGAGAGAGAGACTTAGAGAGCGCACTGCGTTGTGCGTTGTGTGTTAACTGGCCGTTTGACTCGTGACCAAATTCGAGCTGCGACATTAAGGGTGCAGAGTATGTAATAGTCGGGCTTGACCGACGTTTTCAAAAGTTTTGTTGTCTGATCTGTTTATCGTGATGAATTTGGAGTCATTTATGTTGGATTTAGTAATTGACAAATGTCTATTAATATCTGGCGGATAATAAATAGCCGAGTTAAAAAATGTTGCATACTTTTCGGCTGACCCACCTCAGGCATACAGGAAGGCTAATAAACATTTGTTTCCATGAGTAACGGGTATATCGAAGTCGGTTAGAGCCGACTTTAACTTACGCTCTCGTTTTATTCCTATAGTCATCCTTTTCCATTGCCACCGTCTTGTTCCCTTTGTCTGCATTTAAAATTAAAATATTGTCGTTCTTCTTTAGAAATTTACGTGTTTGTTCCACTGTGTCAAGTATTGCACGATCTCTTGTGCTCTCTCTGTTTTTTGATTTGGCGTCTTTCAATAGTAATGAGAAACTTGTCCGCGCTGTTTCTTGTTGTTCCTTATCTTCTATAGTTTGTATAAGTTCCTCTCCATCCGCTATGTATTTAAAGAGAGGGAATCTCTTCCTGTCCACTGGTACCGCAAACTTCGGACCTTTCGCAAGCAGCGCGTGTATGTTTGGCGGAAACTCTGTCTTGGTTTTGTTTACGAACCATTCGCTACAACAAAACCAAGACAGAGTTTCCGCCAAACATACAAGCGCTGCTTGCGAAACAACACACCACAACCAAAAAGGAGGCTAGTTGACTGAACAGCTGTTTCATTGGTATCTCTACCAAATCATCAGCAGTCTTTACCTGGTCCACAATCAGAAAAACAACTCCCTCCTCATGGCTGCAATGCCATAATCGCTTGGGAACTCCAATGCGACTCAACAGCAAAAAGAGGCACAACGAGCCAGAGCTGCGCTGTCTGTGGCCTTTGTGGTGTGGTGTGTTCCTGTTATAAAGTTATGTACAAACATAACGAGACCTCGAGGCAGCAAAAACTTGAAGGTATATTTTAAATATATAATTGCATAAATAATAAGAACAGCCATGTGCTTGTTTTTCCAGCTTTTTTGTAGAGCAAGTAAGAAAGTCGGTCAAGCCCGACTATAACATACTCTCTACCAGTTCATTTGCTCCTGACTATAATATTATAATACATCTAAGGAGGCAAGCGGTTATCGTGCA
Organism: Lordiphosa magnipectinata; assembly: GCA_037044535.1. Taxonomy (NCBI): domain Eukaryota; kingdom Metazoa; phylum Arthropoda; class Insecta; order Diptera; family Drosophilidae; genus Lordiphosa; species Lordiphosa magnipectinata. The sequence continues at coordinate 500,939 of JBAMBO010004113.1, forward strand.
ATATTTTTATTATACGCTCATCTATAAGTTTCTCTCTCTATCTCACTAAGATTGCCTTTTTTGAATGGAAAGCTGTGGTAATGGGTGATTTGGGTTCGGGGTGTTAACTGGCCGGTTTTTGCTCATAACCTGTGTACCGTTCATCGATCTTTATCATTTCTTTGGCAAATCGATAATAATTTTACTAGATATCTCTAGAACAGCGATGTCCAAAATTTGAAAAGGCAGCCACGCGTGGTTGGCAAGCCAAATTCTGCCGGCGTCGCAGCCGACACATATATAGAGAGAGAGAATATGTGTATTCTATAAATAGAACGCTCGGCAGCTTGTTCTCGTACGATGCGCGTGTTCGGCTGCATTTGCTTTCACGACTCATGTGTTCGGCTGAATCTCAAAAGTCAAACGCGCAGTCATTCGCTATGCTGCATTCAAATGAGGAAAGACCATAAAGCTCATGATTTTTACACTACATCGAAAAAAATGTTTGATCTCAATTGGGAAAATGAATTATTTTTCATTGAGAATATGGATGGTAACGCTCAATGTTTATTGTGCCATTACGTTGCATGTCGCTTTACCTTTGATGTTATTAAAAGCACTACCAACTTTGCCACGGGGGTTATAATGAAATAAAGGGGAGGGAGAGAGATTTAAAAATTTTAGAGATGCAGGCAAGACATTTTTTAATGTTTATAGCTGACAAGGAAGAATTCATCCAACCTGACAACAATAAAATTGATAAAACTTCGCTAAACTTAGCATCTTATACAGTTGCTTTAGGTCTGGCCAGACAATGTCGCCCATTTAGTGATGGAACATTTTTTATGAATTTAACGACAGATGTGTAACAGTGCTTTGGAGAGCAGTGCCAGAAAGCCGTTGAAATTTGTGAAAGTATTCCCATATCACGTAATACTCTTGTACGCAGAACCGAAGATATAGGCCGCTTTATTTATTCCGAAGCAAGAAAGCGCCTGGAAAATTTCACATTTTTTTCGATATCGCTAGACGAGAGTACCGACATTAATAACATTTGCCAGTTAATAATTTGTGTTAAAACAGTTGATGCTAATTTAAACTGCTTTGAAGAAGTTTTTGATGTTGTTTCTTTGCACGGCAATGTAACAGGAAAACTTTTATATGACGTTTTAGAATCCCGTGTCTTTTCAATTGTGAATAAAGAAAAAATGAGCGCTATGTGCACAGATGGTGCAAAATAATGAGAGGAAATAATAATGGTCTCTTGGGAATAATGCGGAAAAACGGTCTGTCTTGTCCAACATTCCATTGCATTATTCACCAGCAAGCACTTTTCGAAAAGGAAATAAAAATGAAAAACGTTGTGGACACGGCAATTAAGATTATAAATAAAATAAGAGGCGGACACAATGCACTGACCCACCGAAAATGTAAGAGTTTTTTAGAAGATTTGCATGCAGACTACGGATATCTTTTGCTGCATACAGAAGTGCGATGGCTCAGTCGCGGAAAGAGTTTGGAGCGTTTTTTTATTGTATTATTTTTTAAATCGTCACCAACACCGACTACCGATGAGTTTGTCATTGCATTGGAAGATAAGGAATTTCAACTGGACTTGGCGTTTTTATGCGACCTAACCGAAATGCTAAATGATCTGAACTTATCTCTTCAAGGCAAAAACACAAATATAATAACTCTTGTAGCAATAATACACCATTTTACTAGAAAGCTGCATTTACTAAAAGACCAACTCAAAAACAATAGCCTTAAATCTCTAAAGAAATCTTCACTCATTTTTTCTGGCTTAAAATAGAATAATTTGGACTTCTTTCAAAATTATGCCAACATCGTGAAATCAATTGAAAATAATTGCAACCAAAGATTTCAAGACATAAGCTGCATTAAAAATTTGATAGATCTGCACGACTACCCTCTTATATGCGAAGTCCAGGAACATAACGCAGAAATTCAAAGCGATCTAAAAGAATTACGAGATGATATTGAAATTCCTTTGAAAACTGGCGAGCATTTCTGGCGAGAACTCGATAATAAATATTATTGTCTTAAAAATGAAATTGGTAGATTATACTCAATGTTTGGTACAACATACAATTGTGAGGTTGCGTTTTCCACTTGGAAAATAATATTAAGTAAAAGTCGCAACAAATTAACCGATCAGCACCTATCAGATCTCTTACGGATTAAAGAATACAAAGGAGACATCGATTTGGGTGAGTTATGCAAAAATTAATTCTCAATGAGCTAAAAATCCTAACCTTTGTTTTCTTCTTTTCAGCACGTCAAAATCGACGATACAATACAAATATGCTGCGGATCGGCTTAATTTGTTTTATGTTTGAATCGCACGCATTTTATTTTTTCAGTGTAAAGCAGTAAAACGTCACGTTGTTCGTGTTTCGCTGCTTCGCACACAAGCGCAACGCTTTCATTGTGTGAGTTTGGACACCACTGCTCTAGAAGGTACGAACAATCTATAATCAAAACTGTGGGAGATATGGCGTTTCTTCCAAATTGCGGGGGCGGGAGGGGGCGTGGCAAAATTTGAAAATAATCTTGATCTGCCTGCAAGTACAAGAAGTATATGGTCCATACATGTCAAACCTCTATCACTGTTACATACTTTTGTACAAACTACATAGAGTAACCTTCGGTACAGAGTATAGAAAATCTGTGTTTGGTGCCGCGAAGTTGCAACAAAAGTCATGAACGCGCTTCTTTAGCAGATAGTTCAATATCCTGTAAGTCAAACTCCTACGCGTAGGACAATCAATAGGCGGCTTATTTAGATTCTAATCTGACATGAGGTTGCTAATAGTTGGCGTACTCAGCTTTATTACCAGGACCGTTGCAGCTGTAATTGATTTCGAAAATAGCGCGTCTTTTCTTAATACCGCATTCACGGCCAGCTGGAGAGTATAAGCTGTATAAAAAAAGAGAGAGCGCTAAATATATACATACTTTCATTGCTGTTTTTGTTTCAGTCTTCCACACAGAAACATACATGCACAGACGTCAGAAACAATATCTGTTGTCACTCTCTCTCGCTCTACATCATTGGCGCAGGTAGCAGCTATGAATATAGAGATGACAAAATGACTTGGCGGCAGCTACAGAAACTAAAAAATAAGCTCAGAACTTTTCGGTCTTTTCGGTTCTAAATATATCGGTTCTCAAAAATTAGAAATATCGGTTCAGGTTCTGAGCTTTAACTCCCAGCTTCAAAGTAGTCTCCTTCCGCTGCAATACACTTATGCCAACGTATTTTCCAAGTATCATAGCCCTTGGAAAATCATCCTTCGGAAACGCCTCCAGAGCCTTCTGAGATTTTGCTTTTATCACCTCAATCGAGTCAAACCGGTGTCCCCGGAGCGGTCTCTTGAGTTTCCTAATAGCCAGAAGTCACACGGAGCCAAATCAGGTGAATAAGCAGGCACAGCTGTCACTAACATTGTTACCAAGTTACAGAAAGAAAAATAAATTATCGATTGGAAAAACCCGGGAAGTTTAAAGTAAAAATTCACCTTTCTATTTGTTCACAGTAGTATGTTGATGCAGTCTGTCGGACAGCTAAAAGTTTATGTTACAAAACAGCTGCTACCTAGTAGATGAGTAATTGGGCCTAAGGGAATAATAGGTTAGGGACGAATTTAAATAATAAGATTATCAAAATGGAGATTATCCGATAAAGTCTTTTTAATATAGCTTAATAATTATTAAATTATATGAAGCCGAAATATTATCTATTTGAATAGAATACGTACGCTTTTGATTATAAGCAATTAAACGAGGGGAAATTACAAATATGATTCATAATTTTTGTAGTCTCGTCGATAACGATTCAACTCTCTTAACGATGAGTCGATGGAGCTCTAAATTGAACTGTCAATTGCTGAAAAGAAGTTTACTAAAAATATATCATCATTGAAGCTTACTAGTATGATAAGATACGCCAGGAAGAGGTGAACAGTTGGGTTGGTTGCTGCTGCATCCGTCAAAAAGTAGCTGCCCATTGCTAGCCAACAAATCGTAAACAACATCAAAACAACACACTTAGTCTGTGCCGGCTCTGGCAGAGGCATCGAGTCGCCTGATGGGTGCCTGTCAATGCGCATTAAGATAAAACAATGTGGCCCCGATAGGTGCGAACAAAGCGGATCACTAATTTATTACGATGATTCTCATACCCGTATCGCCGACCGGGTTGATTCTAGTTAAAAATGAAGTGCTTGTCCACTCGGTCGAAGCAGTTGCGAGTGAAACGGCGCGGAAAACGCATGCCAGTGGTTTTCAATTGTTTACAATTTGGAATTAGTGCGAACTGTGTGAAGGATCGAGCTACGTACATACAATATATGAGTGCAATAAATAAGCCACGTCAGCCGAATCCGGTGCTTAAGGCAAATTTCCTTTCAAAATGGTTTTTTGTGTGAGTGTCGAGTAAATCGATGAAGCTTTTGATATCCTATTTTAAAATAATTAAGCTTGTCCAATAGATAGATAACAATGAAGTGTTGTGCTGTGATTGATCAAGGAAATTGATTACATATAATTTACATAAATTTGATTTCGGTGTGCTATCTATAGGAGTCTAAACAACTCGACCAATTCTAATAAAACATTTTCAGAGTGAGAGAGAAGAACTGTGCCCATAACCAAAATAATTTTTTAAAGATACGCAGAAATCTAAAAATACCAACAATTTACAAAATTAAGGAAAAAAAACAAAAAACTTTAAAAAAATCCTAAAAATAATAATAAAAAAAAAGCCAACAAAAAGTTCTCAAAGTACAAAAACTACCAAAAATATTAATACAAAAATAACAAAACCATCCGAAGATTCAAAAAGTTTCAAGGATACAGGACTAGAGCATGTATGCTCACAGAACGCTTATGGCAGGTCTGACACGAATGGGTACGAAGAAACTCATTCGTCAAACAACCACAAAATAGAGATTGGGCAAATCTACTCCTTCAGGGAGCTGTGTGAGCGCCCACTCCCGTGCCCATGCGCCATGGCCATGCATTTTTTAGGAATCTTCTTCTTTAGAAAAAAGCTTTTACACACCCGGTCACCTTTACCAGCTACTGGCGCCAGCTGTGAAGTAACTAGCCATGAAAAAGCAAAAATTCTCTTACTATTGCCGTTCGGATTCGGCGTTAAACTGTAGGTCCCTTTCTCTTGTTCGAAAAATTATAAGCACACACGCCAAGAGATTGAGAGAAGAAGCTTAGCCTGGCCCTCCTTTGGAGGTGCTGTTTGAGCCAATTTTACATTTTTACAATTAATATACTACTGTGATCAAGTTAAAAGGTGCCTTTTTAATTTAAACTTCCCGGGTTTGTTCTCTAACTTGGTAACACTGTTAGTGACAGCTGTGCGAAATTACACGTCTAAATATTCAATAATGTTTGAAATACGCTTAGATTTCTGAGGTGCTAAAAGTGAATTCTGCGATTTTTACTATGTATAAATTTATTGAACATAAAAGTTGCGTTAAATTTCAAGTTAAATAAAATCAAGCAAGTCAAAGAAATGGTGCTTGGAAATCGTCAATTGATTATTAGAGACATTGCTGATAGTTTGGGCATATCATTTGGATCGGTGCAGGTGATTTTGAGTGTCGTATTGTGCTTGAGAAGAAGCCAATCTCGAATGATTTCAAAATCACTCAATTTTTTTAAAAATACCGTCATGTTAGCATCTGTAAAACAAAGCTTTCCGACTATCAGGACGTAATGAAATGCATCATAACTGGAGATTAGATTTGGATTTACGCTTACGACCCCGAAACAATCGATCAATCGAGCGAATATCGTGGCAAAGGCGAGGCGTAACGGATAAAACCACGTCAACGTCGTTCAAAAATTTAGGTCATGTTGCCAGTTTTCTTCGCTTATCGTGGTGTGATGCATTATGAATTAAGTGTTATGCGTCGCTTGCGTGAAGCTTTTCGCAAAAATAGGCCGGAGTTATGGGAAAACAGCTCTTGGTTTTTGCATCACGATGCCTCCATTCCGAGGCGAGGTGCTCCGATTCGCATTAACTTTGTTGTTGTTCACAATTTGAAGCGAAGCAATGGGAGCAAGGGCTTGCCCACCGCTGGTCTAGTTTATGGGCAGACAATTAGAAACACAAATTGCACAATCAGATTGTGTTTAGTTATCCCACCACATTGCATTTTTGCAAGAATTTAGGTTATCTTCTAAGAATTTAAGTTTCGCCACAAGTGCGCCAAAGTGGAATGGATGTGGTTCTAAAAGGCGCAGAGCTAGCAAATACAAAATAATTTTTGAATGGTTAGCAAAGTTGAAATTGCCAGACAACGTGTTGTTTTTTGGGAGATGCCCTTCAAATTCCCGCAATTACACGAACACAATGGGTAATTTCTATAGATCAAAGGTACAAACACATAGTATATACCACAATGATTATATTCCATTAAAAATAATCTATCAAAACTCTTGTTTTCATTCATTTAAGCAATTGAAAATTGTAGAAGAAAAATACACATTTAACATTCAACTGTCGATCGTTAGCATAGGCGACTTTAACAGCTGCTGTATTAAATTCAAACAATTTTTGAAAAAGATTTATAACTTTGAGCACTTTTCAAATATAACTTTTTGTCGTAAATTTTCTAACCAAAGCTTTCTCCGCGACATAAACCTATTGAAGCGGAATCAGAAACCGATCTACTGTACACTGCTTAAGTGCGAACAAATTCGCGTTTAAAATATAGCATTAAAATAGAATAACATTAATTCTTTCCTGATAAGCCTTCTGTTTAATTCTATCTGCGAGTGTTACTTTTGGTTTTTTTCTCTCTTTTTTTTTTGACGTTCTCAATGTCCGATCAGCTGTCGCTGATAAGATACTCGTACACTTCGGGTCTCCAGATTTATGACCTGCCCCGTTCATGCGAATTTACAATTTGGTTTTCTTCGTTCTATTTGATGTGTTAACCTTGGTGTCACAATTTTTGATTTCTCTTCCAGCTGGACGCGTGATATTCTTCGTAGGGGAATGCGCAAGAATGTGGAGCCAGCGGATTTGTATGCGCCCTTACCGAGTTTGGACAGCAAATGGGTATCGCAGGCGCTACTGCGACATTGGGAGCAGGAGCTACAGCGTTCGCATCCCAGTGTACTGCACATGATCTTCAAGGCATATGGCTGGAGTTTTGTGCCCATTTGCATACTATACTCCTTGCTGGAGATATCGATTCAGTAAGTAAAGTGGCTACCAAAGAAGGGATTGACAAATTAAGCCAATAGTTCACTCTTCCTTAACCAGCACTTTGCAGCCTCTGATGTTGGGTGGATTGGTGACCTTCTTCTCAGAGAGCACTGATGACATATCAAAGCACTCGGCTTATCTGTATGCCATGGGTGTGGTATTGTGCTCTCTGGTGTCTGCTCTCTGCTATCATCCCTTCATGTTCCACCTGTTCCAAGTGGGTGCACGCATACGCCTGGCGTGCGCCGGCCTTGTTTACAGGAAGTGCCTGCGTGTATCGGTGGCGGCCGACAATAGTGGGATGAGTGGCTATGCCATAGCCATTATGGCCACCGATTTGCCACAGTTTAATGAAACATTCTACTTCTTTCACGAGCTGTGGAAGGGTCCTGTGGAGGGTTTGGTGTTTGGCTATATCATCTACCAGCTAATCGGCTGGGCAGCTCTTGTGGGCATGGCCAGCATTATTGTTTTCATTCCCCTGCAGGCCTGGGCGGCCAAGGCCACTGCACGCTTTAGGAGTGAGTCGGCGGAGTACGGGGATGAGCGGGTCAAGTTAATGAATGAGATTATCCGGGCCATGCAACTGATCAAGATGTATGCCTGGGAGAAGTCGTTTGCCAAACTGATAGCACGTGTGCGAAAGAAAGAGATGGCTTCCATACGCGGCTCCATGTACATCTATGCGGCATTACAGTGTACGGGAATGATCTCGAAACTCTCTTTATTCCTGTGCCTCATCACCTACGTCTACACGGGTGATATAGTAACCGCCCAAAAGGTGTTTATAGTGTCCAGCTATTATGATCATCTCAATGATTCCCTGCTTCATCTATGGCCCTTGGCCATTAACACATGGGCCGAAACTTTTGTGGTGGCCCGACGTGTCGTGGAGTTTCTGCTGCAATATGAGGATCCTGCGGATGGTGGTGTGGATAACTTTAAGGATGTGGATGATGATGAGGAGCATGGTAACTTCTCTGGACATATGCACAATCCTCATGCTCTGCGCAAAGGTTTGATTCTGCAGCAACTAACTGCCAGCTGGGATCCGGTGCGCCAGGAGAAGCGCCATTGTCACATCGATGATGTGAGTTTCCAAGCGGGTGAGCGGGAATTCATTGGCATAGTGGGTACTGTGGGTGCGGGTAAGAGCACTCTGCTGCATGCCCTGCTGGGTGAACTGGACATTATTAGCGGCAGTGTGGAACTCAATGGCGTCTTGAGTTATGCCGCCCAGGAGCCCTGGCTAAATCGTTGTAGTCTGCGTGAAAACATACTCTTTATGGAGCCTTTCGAGGAGCAGCGTTATCGAGAGGTTCTGCGTGTCTGCCTCTTGGATAAGGACATTGAGCAGCTGCCTGCGGGAGATGCCACCATTGTGGGAGAGGGAGGAGCCAGTCTCAGTGGTGGGCAGAAGGCTAGAGTGAGTCTAGCACGAGCGGTGTATCGCCAGGCGGATATCTATCTGCTGGATGATCCTTTGTCTGCCGTGGACACCCATGTGGGAAGGATGCTGCTGGATCGCTGTCTTAATGACTTTCTGCGTGATAAGATACGCATTCTGGTCACTCATCGGGTGCAGCTATTAAAGCATGTGGATCATTTGGTCTTGATGGAGTCGGGTCGTGCCTCTGTCCAGGGACAGTACGAATCACTAAAGAAGCTCATTAGGTTTCGCATGTCAGTGGCAAATGATGCAGAAGTGATCAAGCTGCGTGCTGGCCGCTCGGATAGCATCTACGAGGAGGGTGAGGAACGAGAGAGGGAGTCATTCAATCTGCAGCAACAACAACTGGATCTGGATCGTAGTGAGCAGCTGTATAGGGAACAACAGCTGCAGGGATCTGTGAAATTCTCTACGTATAAGGCATATTTTGGAGTTCTAGGCTTTCCCTCGGTGGTGATGCTAATCCTTCTACTTTTTGTGCTGGCGAGAGCTTGCGAGGCCGCCATGGACATCTTCATCTCCAAGTGGTAAGTATCCTAGTATCTTTATAAAGCAGCGAACTTCAGGGTTTGCATTCTAGGGCCACCTGGGAGGAAACGGAACCCAACCAACATGAGCCCATGGATGAGTATCGCCGCATACGATTTCGCCTGATGGCCCTGTACACAATCCTAATACTCAGCACTCTTATCTTCTATATTCTGCGCACTTTTGGGTTTTTTACCATGTGCTTACGCATCTCCCTTCGCATCCACAATGAACTCTTTAGTGGCATCATACGCGCCTGCATGCAATTCTTTACGCTAGCCACCTCGGGACGCATACTCAACCGTTTCTCCAGCGATATTTTGGCTATTGATGTGAGTCTGCCACAATCTATGATGGAGTCTTTGGAATTTTTCGTAGATGCCTTGGCTGTGCTGGCGGTGGTGTGTACAGCCAACATTTGGTTGCTCATACCAGCAGTTATAGTGATTGCCCTGCTGTATCTATGCCGAGGATTTTATATAGGAGCCAGCCGTAGTTTGAAGCGCATCGAGACCATCAGTGAGTAAAGCCCAGTTCGAACCAAAAAAACAAGCATCAGCCATTCTCCCATTTGCACTTCCGCAGAGTTTTTGAGATTTGAAAGCGGTTTTTGGTCCAAATTTCAACTCAAAATCGCCAAATTTTTGCAAAATTGAAAATGGGAGCATGGCTGTTGGCATGGCCAAAATTGCTTCTTTGAGTCTCAGCTGCAGTTTTCTTTAATTGGACACAGAATGCAAAAATTCCCAAAAATTCCCGTAACTTTCACTCACGAATTTGAATGGTTTGCCAGACGCCAAAATCGACAACCAGCGCTGATCTAGACTTGTCTTTTTTCATTCACAGGCCGCAGTCCCATATACTCGCACACAAATGCCACCTTTAAGGGCCTTACCACCATTCGTGCGTTGAGTGCCACAAAACGTCTGGAGCGTGATTTCCATCGCCTGCAGAATGAGAATACCTCCGCCGTTTATCTCTATGTGAGCGTTAATCGTGCCTTTGCCTTGTGGACGGATCTAATCTGTGTACTATATATCTTGGCTGTAACCTTTAGCTTCCTGATATTTGATCGGAAGCATGGCTACTACAGCGGAGATGTTGGTCTGGCTATTACCCAGTCAATGAAATTGATACTCATGTGCCAGTGGGGGATGCGACAGACTGTCGAAGTGGAGAATCAAATGACCAGCGTGGAACGTGTTCTGGAATATATTAATATACCACCCGAACCGTCATATGAGACCAATCCAGAGGTTAATTTGCCTGCCCGTTGGCCAAGTGCAGGGCAACTGCATTTTCAGGATCTGCGCTTACGCTACAGTGAGCATGGCCCCTATGTACTTAAGGGTCTCAATTTTACCATCAATCCCAAGGAGAAAATTGGCATTGTTGGACGCACTGGGGCCGGCAAGTCCTCCATTGTCCACGCTGTATTTCGTCTGGCTAGAACGGAGGGCGTCATTGAGATCGATGGGTATGAGACTGGCAAACTGGGCCTACACGATGTCCGCAGTCGCATCTCGATTATTCCTCAAGATCCGGTGCTATTCTCTGGTACTTTGCGCTACAATCTGGATCCATTTGAAGCTCAAACTGATGAGAAACTGTGGCAGGCCTTAGAGGCGGTTAAGCTAAAGAAATTTGTCAGCGAACTGAAGGGAGGACTGGACTGCAGACTGCACGATGGCGGAATCAACTTTAGCATGGGTCAGAGACAGCTGGTATGCCTGGCACGGGCCATTTTGCGCCACAATCAAATACTCATAATGGACGAGGCCACGGCCAATGTGGATCCAGAGTGAGTTGTAAATAATATTTCAGAATATAAATCATGCATGCATTTGTTACTGAGATCCTAACCCAAGTACGAGTTTTAAATTTAAAATATTTTTTTTTGTTTTTTGCTCAAATAGATTTGATTATACTTATTTAGCACATTCGGGAAAATTTTCGCGGTGCACTTTTAAAATGGGAACAGAATAGCTGTGATTTTGTTTTCCAAAGATCAGAGTGTAGGATCCGGAAGGCTCATTTGTTCTTTCAAAAAGTCAGTGCGAGAGAGATATAGAAAATTTTACAGACATACGACGCTATCGGTAGACTGAGGCGTACACACAGACGCACACATACCAAAACGACATCGATCGCTAACAAAACTAAAACTGGAAGTGGGAGGAAGCAAACCCTCTATGCATGTTTAGAAACAACGCATATGTGCTGCTCACAAACTGCAGAGGGATTCTTGGGACCTCTGCACACTGTTTTTTTGTGGCTTTTTTGGCATAAACTCTAGTTGTTAAGATATTAACCCAAAATTTGGTTTGTACACCCGACCCCAAAGACGATTATTTTATATAGCCGATCTGGCCGATTTTCGTCAAGTTCGTTTGACTTTTCCAATTCGACTTTCGTTCGACTCATCGAATATAGCTGAAATATAGCCGATCTGGGCGACTCGCACTAACTTTGTTGGTTTTTATGCTATTTAAGCTCCTTTAGCGACTTATATAATATGATTCGATTCGACACACTACTTCATATAGCTTCCATACAACTAATCTCTCCACTTTGATCCAAATTTGTTGTATTTTACGCTATTGAACTGAAATTCGGTTTGAACTATTATATTTAGCTCTAAATACGAGCTACAAAACTTTTCCGTGTTTGTCGCTACCAAGCCAAAAATTGTTTTTTATCTTTCTCATATGTAATATCTTCAACTTAAGGGTAGGGTCAACCCTTGTCTAAAACGTTATATTAGGATCTTAAAAGCATCTTGTACAACTTTCAAGCACATCCGACAATATGTTTTGCAAAAACTATTTTTTAATCTGACCCTCGTAAATGTATATTTATATAATGTTCGAAATTTTCCAAAAAGTTCATTTTAAAATGTCTTGACGCACTTTACCCCAAATTTCTTAGGAACCAATCAACCGATTTGGATGAAATTTATTTCCTGTCATTTCTAAAATTAAAATGCATAAACAAACATAAACAAATTATAATTTAATTTGAGTTGGTCGAAAAGAAAAACCAAGCTTTAAACGCTATTATCTGGAAACCACTTATTTGAACTGGTTCCGGAAAAAATATTTGGTTAATATTGACCGATTTTAAAATGATTTTTTTTTTTTACCCGTAAGACCAAAAATAGCTGAGCTTGACAGAGATAACGCGGAAAAAGGTGATTTTCAAAATGTTTGCTTTGCAATCAATTCATCTCCGGTTTTATTGAACCTACCCCAAACGTGGAGGCAGATGCGATTACTACATCAATTCTAACCACAATTTTTTTATTTTATCCATTTCTGATAAGCCGTTACCGAGAAAAATCCGGAACCATTGAACCAACTTTTTTTTTGCTCTACTTTGTTGTGCGCTCCAACAACAACCGGAACGGCAACAACAACAACAAAAACATTTTAAGTTCATTTTATTTATCATTTATTCAATAAAAAAACCGTTTGCCAATATCAATTATACTTTTTTTGTAATTTAATTTTTAGCGAGTCATTAAAAATGCGCCAAAGTCACATTTCAGCTCAGTCACATTTTCATTTATAGCTTCATTTTTCCGCTATTATTTTGAAGATTGTTTCTCATTTCATATAGAATGCAGCTTGATTTAACTATTTAATGCTAAAAAATTATATTATAGATATTGAAGAATCGTAGAGGCACTGCTGCCCCACCTTTTTGGAAAGCTGGCTACGCCCTTGTCTGCTATAAATGCCCTTCACTTGCTTCTGCATTGTGCGAGCTGGTACCAGTTGTTCACACCAAACCAAGTTGTTCACACCAATGAAATGTCTTTCCGCACTTCATCATCCCATCTTAGTGGTAGTCGACCTCTCCTGCCTTGCCCTCCAAAGTCAGCCACCTTCGCTTTGTACGTCTTATATACTGGAGCTTTGTCATCCTTCCGGGTTACATGTCCTAACCAGCGCAGCCGCTGTTGCTTTATGCGCTTGACTAGACTGATGTCCCTTTAGAGCTCATACAGTTCGTGATTCATTCGAATGTGAATCCTCCGAATGATTTTTCGATCGAACACGTGCGAGTGATAAGCGACTTGTATAGCGCTATTTTTGTTCTTCGAGAAAAGGCTCTGCTCTTGAACTCCCTACTGAGCCCGTAGTAGCATCGGTTTCCAAGACTAATTCTTCTTCGGATCTCCAGGCTGATGTTGTTGTCGCCGGTAATCATCGTCCCGAGGTAGAAAAAATCCTCTACAACCTCAAAGTCGCATAGACTTCTTGTCTGTGAATACTAGGTATTCACGGTCCTCGTTTACCGCTTAGCCCATCAGTTTAGACTGCTTCTCAATCTCTGAAAACGCCCTGCTTACCGCCCGTTCGTTTTTGCCGATAATGTCAGTACCATCGTCGTATGCGAGTAGAATTAGATCTTTATAAAGAAATGAGCCCGATCTGTTGGCATTTGGGCACTGGCGGAGTATATACTCCATCAGCAGATTAAAGAAGTCACACGATAGGACCCTGCCTAAAACCTCTCTTGGTATCAAATGGTTCGGAGAGGTCCTTTTCTATTTTGACGGAGCTTTGAGTGCTTCTCAACGTCATCATGCAAAGTCGAACTTACTTTTCTGGTATACCAAAGGTAGACAGGGCGTCAAAGAACCTTGACCTTATCGGTGTGTCAAAGGCTGATTTATAATCAACAAAAAGATGATAGGTTTTGATATTTCTCTCATAGGTCTTCTCCAGGGTTTGTCATAATGTGAATATCTATGAATGTTGTTTCACGCTAAACTAATATTCCACAAAACACAACTACACTATTTAACGTCAACCTAAAATTACACATTAACAACACACGGCAGAATTGGACAAACAAAATCAAAAATGTCAAACGTGTTATCAAATTATAATTTTAATGGGTTTTTCCATAATGTCGAACGCTACAGTCGTACGCATTTAAAGTGGAATAGAAGTCAAATTAAAATAATTTTATTTTCTTTTGTTACCCTAACTTATAGCACTTTCGAAGCACTTTATTTAGTGGGAAAAAAGTAGAGCACACCACACTTTTTTCCATCATTTTATTTATGTGGTTTCTGTATAATGCGAAGCAAAAACTTACGGTTAATTGCAATCTCATAGTTCCTCATGGTTCCTTATGCATTCTTTTATAACCCTTTGTACTCTCAGAAAGATTTTAGATAGCAAAAGTAAGTGCAATCTATAGGCACTTCTATCAAAAAAAATGTGCAATTTAAATGTCCAAATTTGAAAATTCGCGCTAGCGCAGCCGTGAAACCGAATATTTCGGAATGGGTTATGATTAAATGTAAGATTGGCTTACATTGATTGGTTCAATTTAATTATTTTCCCGTTAAAAATTTGATAAAACAGAGCGTTTTTAAGCACTTTTCATTTTTTGGTCCTGCTGGACCTTTTGGTGGTAATGCCCATATCTGAACCAACAATTTGCATTTTTTTCACTTTTTATTTTGCTAATAACTTTTTAAGCTGACGCCCTCAAAGTTAGAAATTATTGACTTATAAGTGTCAAGTCGATTTTAAATTATTATTGATTTTCACTGTCCACCAAGTCGAGGATTTTCAGTCAATTGGTCCACTTTCATCGATTATTCAATCTTTTTTATCTTCTCTTTAGATTTAAAAAATCTAAGCATATATAATATATAAAAGTGAATGTATGTGTGTTCTGCACCGATCTTCACGAAATTCTCATGTTTTATGTCGGTCAGGAAAGAGCCATAGACCAAGGGTCCAAGTTCCACATAGGTTACAAGCCTGATTTACCCGGCTAGTTTAAGCTTGACTTGAAAAAATAAAAATAATCAAAAAAATTTAAGACGGCTTAATGGAATAAGAAGAATAAAAGAAGTCCAAAATTTCGAATATTTTTAGGGTTTTTAAGATGTTATTTATTGTTATCGGTAATAGTCTAACCTTCTCACAGAAAAAAAAAATGGTAAATGGTAATTCGTTGAAAAATTTGTATTTTTATTGTTTATTTGACATTTGACGAACAGCAAACCAAGGATGACTCCGCGATATTCTTTCATGAAAATTCTTCATAGTTCGCGACCTCTCGAAGGAAATATTTTTGTATCATTTTCTGATAGAAGGCAGGAATAGTAGACTTATTACCTTGTTCTCTTATTTATTTAATTATTTCTTTTGAATAATTAAGTCGATTTTTGGATTTTTAGCTCTATTCACGAACGAAATTGTTCAAATAGGAGTCCGCTTGTGCTGGGTTTTGGAAGGTCGTTTTTTCCATAGTGTGCGAAAGGAACGCAAGCACATTAAGCCAGAACGATCAAGCTCTTTTCTCGCACGAGAAATAATAGAACAAGTTCAATAAAGCTCGCGGCGGGTCTCAAGCGAGCAAGTCAAAAACAAAAAGTCTTCAGTCTTTGTATTAACAAAAACATATCAAAATCTCTTTTTCTCTCACGAGTAGTGGTTTTTGCGCGGTTGTAACAATTGTGTAACTCGTTAACTAGCTTTGCTCGTGACAGCACGCAGTAGATCTTGATTTCGGCAACAAGACTCATCGCGAGTAATACATCCGCCAATACATGAGTCCTTTTGCGCTTTTGTGTATGCTGCTTGAACGAGCTCAACGAGCTTCGAGCGTTGAGTTTCTTTGTATCGCATTTGTAGCAAGGGTGTGTGAGCTTGCTCGTGACAGCTCGCTGCAGTTCCAGCCCGAGTATTGATTGGGGTTGTAGCTCTTTGATCGGTTTGTAGATTCATACTTACTTCAAGTATATCCAAGAACTTAAGCCACCTAAAATACTAATCCTTCATCTGTTCATACTAATCTAAATTTTCTAAATTTTATCATCTCTTGCCAGGACGGATCAGCTCATTCAGGAGGCCATACAAACGAGATTCAAACATTGTACTGTCCTTACCATAGCCCATCGCCTACACACTGTAATGGACAATGATCGTGTTCTGGTGATGGATGTGGGACGCGTGGTAGAGTTGGGACATCCACATGAGCTGCTGCAGCGACGCAATGGTCATTTGTATCGGTTTGTAGAGAAGACGGGTGTCGGCACGGCCAAGCATCTGCGACATGTGGCCGAGCAAAGCTATCGCAAGCGCGTGCTGGGCAAGAAATTGCCAGCAGCAGCAGCCTCAAGAGAAGGACAATCCTGGGACTACAGGAGTGCCACCACCACTATATAAAAGAAAGACTGCCAGTTCTGTGTTTTTGTTTTTTTTCTTTGTAAGTTTTAAGTTATGGTAGTATATAGTTTTATTATAGTGAACTGATTTTTAAATATATGTATTTTATATATATGTACCATATATACGTATTATAATTAACTGTTTTTGATTTGCTTTTCTTGAAGTGTGTGAAAAAAGCTTTGGAGTTTAAGAGCTACACAGATCTACCCATGGTATGTTAGAACTAGCGAGGAGTTCTGGTCTGCTCTGGTCTGCCGTAGTCACATGAGAAATCGAAATCTTCAACTATATTTATGCTATTGTTAATGCTTTTTTCTAGGCTTAGAGTTGTATGTTCTGTTAAACATTAGTTGAGTGCAATTAGCATTACACAATTTTTGTTCTTTAGGTTTATAAAATGTCGATTTTCGTTTTGAGTGTAAAATGAATGAACTTCTCGCTTACAAGTATATATAATTTCATATGGTTGTAAATATTAAAGTAAATAAAGCATATATATGCATCTATATATGTTTTAAGTATGTATGTGTGTATATAGTTTTTAAAATATCTTCTTCGATTTGCTTACTCGAAAAATTTTGCTTAAAGTCTGCCTTCAACATATTTGTTTTTCTTTTGTTGTAATGTTATGAGTAGAAAAGATTTTTGTGCTTAGGAAAATCTGTTAACAAAAAAAAAACACACAGTTAATCCCTGAAATCCTTCCCCAAACTTCAAAGCTTAAATGGTGTTTTTCCTTTTCAATTCTTTCCCCTCAATATGATGTTCTAGAAATAAGATTGTTTTGTATGCGATTTGAGGAAAAATTCGATGCTTCGATAATAAAATTGTTACACTAAGTGGCTAGATATATCTATTTGTATATATATATATATATTTCTCAAGCATTTTATTTCAAGATTTTGCTAGTTTAGTAAATTGTTAAGTTTATGTTTTGGTTTTTTGAATTCATTTCGGTATTCTCACAGTTAAGCTTCTTTGATTGAGCATAAAAGCAAAATGAGAGAGAGAGAGTTCTATTTCTGTATGTTTGGGGAGGGGGTGGAGCTTATACTCTAAGCGTGATACTCGGCATTGGACAGACCCAAGAATCTTCCCCTATTTTTGACCAGCCCAATGCTGAGTGCCCGAGAAACATAACAAAAGTGTGGAAGTCAATTTAGATTTGTTAGATTTGTAGATTTACGGCACTTGACCCTATATTCAGCTAGCCTGTCTAATTAGAATTACATATACAATAACGGTTGCCAGTTGGGCGACCCGGGCTCGAGAAACTAAACTGGCGTGTGCTTCGCTGTGAAACGCATATTTCTTTGATTATAAAAATATGGTCCCGAGGTTGATTTTTATATACTTTGTTTTGGTTTTGTAATCCATATTTTTGAGAGCGCTACAGCAGCAAATGGGAGGCGTGGCCTGTTGTTTTAAAGATAAGGCATTGTCAGCAGTTTTGCTTTCTATATATTTAATTTCTCTTTGGCAATGACTTTTGGATAAACCTTAAAAAAAGTGAAATCTGTTGCCTAAGTAAATTTCTTCTAAGCGACGGGGTCGGTGCTTAAGTTGTGTAACCCAAAGCTTGGTAAAATATTGAATATATATCTTTATATATGAATTTATCATTGATTTTTTTTTTAATTTTTCGGTTTGAAATCAAAGAGTAGTATGAATTTGTTATGCAAGGTTTTTTCAACATTTTTTTTCCATTTACGGTGTGTATATATACTCGCTATATAAAGTATGTGAGTGAGTGTGTAGGTAATTAATTAGCTTTGTTCTTGTTGGTGTGTATAAAGTTTTCATTAATTGCAAAAAATTGTCATTCATTTAAAAACAAAAAGACGTGGCCAGATCCGTTTTAAAGCGTTTTTTACTTCTGGTTGCCTGGCTCAATTATCTCCACGGTCACACTCTCAGCCACTGGATTGGTTGTTATATTGGTAATCAGAGCCTGTTCTTGTGGCGATTGTGGCTGTTGCTGATGGTGATGATGATGCTGGTGCTGTCGATGGGCCGATCCATGGCGTTCATGATAAACCACTTTGCCGGGAGCCACGGAATCATGATGACTCACCTTGCCGGGAGCCACGGAATCATGATGAACCACCTTGCCGGGAGCCACGGAATTGCTGCGATTGGAGCGCACTGATGTGGCCGAGGCATTACTGGCACTGCCATCTGAGCCTGGAGGAAATGTGTAAGATGTGGCTCAAGACTAAAAATATAACCTTTTGAGTAACACGTTACAACAACGACAAGGTGGATGGTTAAGGCCACGCTAAGTACATTATAGTAAGTATAAATGATAAAGACATAAATTTAAATGAAATAGTATCATACAATAGCTGGAAAAAGAGCATTGCACAGCCTCGATATTCACAGTCGGCCTTGGTTCATTGATTCAAAGTTGAAATCCGATCCAATTTCCTAGTGAAGGGCGCTCTATCAAAAATGTATACAAACTGGTTTACAGCACTTGGGTTCCAAGAATGTATCGGGCTTGCGAAATGCACTCTAGATATTGTATCATGATTGGATAGGAATGGCAAAAAAAGTACAATTAATTAAGACAAGCAATTGCTTTGATCGATTAATTGATTAATCTTGCGTACTTTAAAGATGATCGTTTCCTTTTTTTCGTGGTGACTTACTAAATAAATATTATGACTATTTGAGCTAGACTTGACGACGAAAAAGTACTTTTAGCTATTTTGTTTATAGTCTCTGCACACTGAGCACATTTTAGAGGAACGCATGGAAATTGATGATGTGAAATGGAAACATCTTTCATGTTCTCAAAAATGTGTTTTATCAAAAACTATACAATAATATATTGAAAAATTGCATTGGCAAGAAAGGGCATAGCCGGATTTTTAGGGGAACCGACCCCCAATTCATTTAATTTTTTAAGTATGCAGTTTTAAAGTACATTAACCGAAAGTAATTTGCCGATTTTTTTATACCAACCCTGAACTTTTAACAGCGATTTTGATCAATTCAATCACAAGCCTTATTCGGGCCATCTATCCATTTAAAACTTCCATTTTTTCCAATTTTTTTTTGGTCAAAGCTGGCATGTATACGCTCCCTCAGATTAATTTTTCAGATTTTTAAAATGCAAGCTGTTACTTTCCACCATTTATTTAAGACTTCCAGTTGAGGTTCTACTTTTGTTTTTTACATGTCCAATTGTCATTCCTAGATTCAATTTCTGTAATTTTTTCAGAGTTCCAAAAGTTGTGGAAGGTGTTAAAAATTAATTAAAACAATAAAATAAATATTTCTGAAATTGTTTTATTCATTGCCGTTATTTAATATAATCAAGTTATATACTGTGAAGGTTCACTTTATGTTCAAGATGGGGTGCCTGTGGAACCAGAGGTCGAAAATGGGGAATTCAGATTCACCGGCCCCGTCAATGACAGTAGAATTGTGCATGCATGCCTGTCAATGATGAGCCACCGAAGAAGGATAGAGCCTACATCGGCCACGATTCCGTTGAAGGAAAAATATACAAAGGTGCAAAGCAACACTTAAGTATCTTACGACACTTGAGGCCTGCATCTCTTAGTCACTGACAGCGAGGGAGAAGGAGACTGAAGGAGGAAGAAGGTACTGCGCAGGAAGCTACGGCCGAACTGAATGCACCGGCTACCACGACGGGAATGAAATCTTCATCCGAATCGAAGGCCGGCAAAGCATCCACGGAGGACAGCCAGAAGCATCGCAAGAGACCGCCCCCAACGTCGACATTACCCTCCCAAAAGTAGGGACCGGTTGGCGGAAAGCGTGGTAACTCCAAGCGACAGCGATCGAAAGACTCGTCGAAGGCTTTGGAGAACAAGCGGATTGAACCAAAAGATCTACTGACTAGCTTAAGCTCGAAGCCAGAACTTCAGTTGGCCATTATTGACCGAACCGATCCGGAAGGGATCTTGCTAGTCTTGGACGGATTCATAATGCAGGCACATTCACGATGCCATAAAAGGCAGAACAAATCTTTTCCTAGCTGTATTTAATGGCATCAAATGGTATAGGGGAGCTAATGTCATGGTCTGTACCATCGAGGAATTCCTAAACTTTCTCCCCGAAACAATTTACGTCGTTGGTAGCCTAAGGCATGGAGCAAGAATCGAGGTCTTAAAATTGGAAAGCGAGGTCTGCAGAAAAAGTAGCTTCAATTATTTACTGGATTGGAAAAATATTCTAGAACTACAAGATATGTCGACTTGGCAATATTTCAACGCATAATCCAGTCCATGCGATTATTCCACTTCTATTTTAGATCCTAACAGTAATACGGCGCTATCGCTTTGAGTGTGCGAATGGAAACACTCACTGTATATCAACTCAGCTCGTCATGCTGATCACGAATATATATACTTTATGTGGTCGGAGATGCTTCCTTCTATGCGTTACAAACACCTGGACAATTTTAATATACCCTCTACAAGGGTATAAAAACAAAAGTGGAAGCTCAACTTTCTAGTTAGACTTCTGTCTCAAATAAATAGTGTTAAAAAATTCGCGAAATTTTGAAAGTAACGGCATTTTAAAAATCTGAAAAATCAATCTGAAGGAGTGTATACATGCCAGCTTTGACCAAAGAAAAAAATCGCTAAATTTCTTTCGGTTGATGTACTTTAAAACTGCATACTTAAAAAATTAATAGCACTGGTTTCGGTTCCTCTACAAATCCGCCTATGACTTTTATTTAATATTTACTCAACAATATCAGGTTTAAAAATCCCAAAGAAAGACTTTTCGGGTGTTTTGGGACATATTTGGCGAATTCTAACTCTCCAGTATCTTTCTCGCTAAATTAATCAGCATCAGATCTTGGCCGTTTTTGGTATATGGGCATTTTCTGCTCGAAATTACAGAATTAATGTCAATTGGTACTTCTGCGTAGAAGGTGGAAAGATCTGCATCATGTCCGGAATGGGGCGATTATACAACAGGAACAAAAGGAACAATATGGTCCTCATGCCAGCTTTCATGCAACGTATTTTCAAGTATTTTTCTTGCCGACTTTATATATAAAATAAGACGAGAGCGTAAGTTAAAGTCGGCTCTAACCGACTTCGATATACCCGTTACTCATGGAAACAAATGTTTAATAGCCTTCCTGTATGCCTGAGGTGGGTCAGCCGAAAAGTATGCAACATTTTTTTAACTCGGCTATTTATCATCCGATCTTGATAAAAATTGGAGGGCTTATAGATGTTGCGAATATAAATGTAAGTTTGTAAAATCTCAAAAATTGTGGGAGTTATTCAACATTTTTAATTGTGGGGACATGGGTGGGCGTGTCAAAAATTTGAAATAAACATGATCTGCGTGCAGACAATAGGAGTCTACATTTCAAAATTGGTTGCTCTAGCTCTTCTAGTCTCTGAGATCTAGGTGTTCATACAGACAGACGGACAGACGGAAATGGCTATATCGACTCGGCTGTTGATGCTGATCAAGAATATATATACTTTATATGGTCGGAAATGATTCCTTCTGCCTGTTACATACATTTGCACGACATTAGTATACCCTTTTACTCTACGAGTAACGGGTATAAATAGTCAAAGTTAAGATGGTTACACTTGGTAACTCCTATAATTAGTCCTCCAAACTGAACTATTGTGAGGGGAGTATGAACTTAAGTAAAGATAGGGACCTTATGTCGGATACTTTTGAGAGGTCTTCTTTAATCTCCTTTTCTTCAAACCTGCAGCTTCTACTGAAGTTGTTGTGAGATTTATGTCCGTAAAGGAAATAAATAGATTTTCAGACCTAGTTTGGTTGAAAATACTCGCTCTTCTATTATGTCATTAAAATTAGATCCATCAGTGTAGATAGAATTTGTGGTTTTAACCACGGCAGCAAATCGGAGTAGAGCCAAACACCTTAGAACCGGTTTGACTTTTTAGGTCCTTTGAACCGGACCCATTCTGTTTAAAAAACATTCAGTTCAGAAATCAGAAATACCATAAATACCTTTATGATAGATTTTAATTTAAACTTTTTTGTATTTAAGCCTGGATAAACTATTGTATAGTATGAACTGGATCTGAAGATCCGTTTTGTAAATCATAACCAAATTCGGTATATTGCAACTTTGAGAAGGGAAATAAAGCAAAAGTCATTTGATTTTAATCTATTTTTTCACCATTCCAATCCCAGTAAAGCGGAGAATAAATTAAAAGAAATGGATTACTAAAGCCATATAAAATCTAGAAACTTAAAACAGGAATAACCAAGTGCCGTGCTAAGAGAACTAAAAGCGGAAAAGCGGAAACTAAAATCAAACATAAAAGTGTTATGCTACCCATTCTCACTGAGCTGGGCCAATACAAATTTCTATAGTTTATGTCGATTTTCACCAAAGAAAAAACAGCTCAGTGATTGAAATGAATGAGACTTTGAGTAGATTCTGAGGTTTGTTTGCGGGTGACTACGTACACATCTGTTATTGTTCGTGAGTGTGTGTGTGTGGGTGTGTTTTCTATGTATTTGGACAGAGGTTAGTAATAGTAGTAGACATAGAGGTTAACTTCAACTTTCAACTTTAACTACGACTTAACAGCCACAACGACAAGTACGAACTACAAACTGGGGGGACACTTGCTATCAGGACATTCAATAGAACAGAAATAGAGCGCAGCTATTACATTTGTATATGCATGAGGAAGCCCTCCTACCTCTTGGACCTGATATGGATGCTTCTTTTCAAGCTAAAACTTATTTGTTTTAGTCATGCCACAGTCGGGCGCCGGCATTGACACGTAGGTGGTTGTGACTGTAACAGACGCCGTTGGTAATATCTCATCTACCGGCGTAAGCGTGGGCGTGGCTGGGGCAGCATTCGTAGTGGCTGTGATGGTGGCCGCCGCTGTTGTGGTTGGCACATAGGGAAGAAAATGGCTATGGACTTGATTATGCTGGGTGGCGGCACTTGGATGCTCCAGCAGACGTGAACAGGTGGACACATCGCTGACACGTGAATCACTGGAGCGTGTATTACTCTTTGAGCGTATCATGCGTCCTTTTTTATTGGTTAGAGAAGGGAAGGGCACTAAGTTTAATAAATCGTTTAACAAGGCGCATACTTCCGGGGGCCTCGGCACAGAAATTAAAAACCAAAAATAAAACTCAAAATTAAAAATTAAACAACTGTCCGCTGGGCTTTAGATAACAACAATTAACACACCAACAACAAAAGCAACTAGGGCGCTAAATTAAATGGTTCTTAGAGTGTCAATCAAACTGATTGATCCCCCAAAGAATATTTTTGGCTTGACTGCTGATGTTGATTACAATTTGATTGCAATTATGACCGGGCAAAACAGTTGACAATGCGGGCCAGTAAGCATGGTTAGTCCAGTTTACCAAAATTCTACCTAAATTTTCTCTCTAAAGAATGGCATAAAACCATTGTAATTCTTGCAGTAATAATGGTTCAAAGACTTAGAGACTAGTTTCACATACAGGGTGTCTTGGAAACTTACATGAACACACAGCATACAAAAACACACAACACCATAAAGGAGGCTGGTAGACCGTACAGCTGTGCCATGAACCTCCCAGTTCAATATTCAGCGATCTTTGCTTGTCTACTGCAAATCAGCAGCTGTCTCCTCATGCCACTGCTGTTATAGCCGGTTGGGAATTCTAAAGCAACTTAACAGCAAAAACCGAACGATAGTTCCTACGTTAGCTAAATAATATATAATTCTGTAATAATCTATAATAATTAGGGCTACAAACCTGAACGGTACCCCTCGAAACCGATTCCGTTCAGGTTCTGGTGATGCCCAAACCGAACACATTTTTAAATAATGAAGATGTAATCGCAAGGTGAATAGTAAGGAAAGTAACAAGACTTCTCAATTTCTATTCATTAGAGATGAGCGATTGAGTCACACAAACATGGAAATCGCCTAAAAGTATCAAACTTTAGTTTTAAAATTTTGGAGTTATCTACAGCTAGTCTTCCTCGATACATGCTCTTCTATCATGAATCATGATACCTCAAAGCTCAGCAGTATTATGAAGTTTTTTTGCTGAACACGGCATCAAAGCATATGCTTTCTGTACTTAACATCGGAAATTAATGCAGTCTATAAGGCATTTTGTTTTGGAATTCAATCAAATTGAAAATCATCCAACAGTTTGCTTTATCGGGTAAGTCCCGACTTAGGGTGCGATCACACGCACTTCCAGGCTGCCATATATTTAGGTGCCAGTTGTCTGCTGTCTTGTATTTTCAGAGAAACCTGTCATAACTCCCATGAATTCTACTCAAAACACGTGAGAAAGTCTGTCAAGCTTAGAACTCTCTTTTGCTCATAGCTTGACTAGGGTTCATCCGAACTTTATCAATCTTTCGGTGGATCGATAAGTAATCCTGATTACTAAATATGTCTAAAGGGTACGAACCAACTATCTGTAGGGAAATTTTAGTTTTCCAAAATTTCAGATAAGGCAGGGGGAGGGGCAAATATTTATGACCCATGCAGTTCGAGCCACTAACTCTTGCCATCTCTGCGAACAGACTCTACTCTTTGAAACTTTGGTACAGAGTATAAAAAATGAGTTTCGTCCATAATCCAGAAAACGTAGAAAATTTCTTTCATAGTGGCTTTATATCTTTAAAGCAGTGTTGCTTTCGACATCCCTTGTTCTAATTTAAAGATGGTATAAAAGTTTCCGGAACACCGTCCATTTGGTGATGATGTAAGATATTTTATTCCACTGGCCATTGGACGATGTTGTCGTTGAATACTCATCGAAATTTGGGTCTTTTCTTTGACTTAATTACATGACCAACAAGACGGTTGATACACTTTGCTTCAAAAAAATAATAATATTACTAAATAATTTCGTGTAATTAATCGTTACCACTTTTTTGACGTTTGATTAATTCTTGAAACTAGTGTATTGCGCCCGAACTAAGGGATCTCGACGATAAGTCAATTTTGTGACTGTACCATGCTTGAATTGCATCATCCCAAATGATGACAGAGTTATAACAAGGAGATAATCTGTTCAAATACTTAGACTGTAACTAGTGATAACAAATCTCCATACTAAAGAAACTAATGGCAACAGGCAAAGGGTGTTCGAAAACATATTGAACTGCATTTTTATGATTGAATTGGCCTGTTCTAGTTTGTCAAACAAAATAGTTTAATATGGAGTGACTTTAACTCCCCGATACTCCTTCAGACGGAGTGTCACTGCGTAGTGCCTATTCTGCCGACTTCCAGAAGACAGGCAAAGACTGCTGATGATTGAATCGGGAGATTCATGAAATAGATACCTCCTCCTTTGTAATGTGTGTGTGTCCTGTTTTAAAAAAAGCTATGAACAAACATAACTTATTGACCTGGAGCCTGCTAAAAGTTCTGAGAGCTCACTTAAAGTCACATAAAAATAAATAACAAAATTAAAATAAATTGTATAAAGAGCTATGCGTTTCTTAATGTAACGCATCATTAGCCACCCATGTACATAATATTAAGGAAAATTCCTATCAACTAGAAGATGACTTGCTGAGCGGTGACCAATAATTTTTGTGTACATTCCCTATATAAAGAATCTGTAGTCCTTAAGAAAAATCTATCTACTAAAAGCCATTGATCTGTCCCATAATGGGCCACATCTTTCTGTTCAAACTCATTAAAAATTGTTGAGGGCTTATTTATAGGGCAAAGTGTTAGTTTTTGCAGTGGATTAGGATTGATGGTGGATTGACTGATCGTTTGATTGATTGACTGATTTCATCGTTCGTTAGCTTTTTGGTTTTCTGTTTGATTTTTTGCTGTAAAAAGAAAGTTTGGCAAAACCGGCACAACATAAACATCGAAACGAAAGGAAAATCAAAGCATAAAGGTACACTTGAACTTGAGGAGGAGGTGGGTTGTGCCATCCGTTGGAAACGAGAAAGCGCCTTCGGAGATGGAATACAAACCTGTCTTACCTAACGACGGATTGGGTGAGTGGGGCCGCAGCGAGGCCATGCTGGGCTGCCTAGAAGGAGCACGCACCGACATGCGGGAGCCGCGACGCTCTTGACCATGTAGAAGTTTGCTATCGCGCAGCAGCGAGACATTCATCAGGCGTGGATTGGGCGTGTTGAAGATGGTGCGGTTATCGTGCCAGCGAGCTCTGCGAAGGGAAATAGCGGCAAATTAGTTTTCGATGCCAACAGCCATAATGATGATAATGATGTGCCAAAAGCAGGGCATGGGGTGGTTGTTGGATGTTAGGGTGAATGTTGGCTGCTCTTTATGCCAATTAATCGAAAAAGGTTGTTTATTAGACTGAAATTAATTAAGCCCTATTGAAAGCACAGCCAACCCAGTTGGGAATCAGCCCACTAAATAAGCATGACCAAGCAGATGGATGCGTCTCTCTTTCTCTCCCTCTCGAGTGGTGTGTGGATGAACTATGTTTGCATTGCAATTTACTCACTGGCTAAACAATCGCAGGACGACACAAATAATAATAAACATCAATGCCATTCCTACCAGCACACCAATCATGGCCGGATCGATGTATTTCTCGGGACCACGCACCTGGCGCCCTGTAAGCAAACATCTGGACGTTAGCCGGCATACTAGCACAAGTATCATTAATAGACCGACCTGCGCACTCCACAGAGCCGTCCTTGCCCCAAACTGGCGACATCTCGAAGCGACAAGCGCAATGTCCGTCGCGGCATTCGGTCTGAAAATATTTGACCTCGCATTGTTCGTTGAAGAAGCAGGACTCGTTGATGGCGGCCTCTGTGAATGAGAAGAGAGAAAGGGATACAAATGATTGTGTTGACAAGTTTTTTGTTTTTGCCCACGACCATGAATCATACAGTACACAAAACACTTCAACCTCCATTTTGATATTCATATAATTTAATTGTCAAGCATGTGGGTAAGTTGATTTCATAGTCTCTCATCCCAGTGTCAGCAGTCAGTGCTAGTGCTGGTCGTCGGTTTTGATGACTGGCAGACAAAATATTTTCATGGTAAAAGCAATGTTGATTAGATAATCGGTATGCTAGCATTAAAACAATCGCTCTGCTCAATAGCTCTGCTCTTGTAACTGGGAATCCAATTAATGAGTGGCTTTTGCTCCACAAGACTTTGGAGCGGGACTCAACAAGGTAAAATTGTAAAAAAAAAGAAAAACAGATCTCAGCATTCCTTGCGAGTATTTTTATTAGGTGAAATGAAAAACTCAAGAATAGTTTTATTCTTGGTTTCCACTCCACGCGAAAAAAGGGTGCTTGCAGAAAAAAATGGTATAAATGTAAAAAATTGTGATAGCTAGATTATATACTAATAGGTCAATCACATTAGATTAAAAGGAATGATTAATTTTAAGAATTATGCCGCAAGACGAGGAAACTCTGACTTCAAGGGAGAACTCAGACTCTTTCTTCTATACCTATTATTGTTGGTGCAGGCCTATTTTGATCTAATTATATCAATATGAATTTCACTAAACTGCCAAATTCAAAATTATGATTTCGCATCAGTCATCGCGAATCAAGACGATTACAGAATGTTATTCGCTACGTTATAACAATTCGTTGTCTTTTTCGCGTGCAGTGGCTAATGAAACAACCCAGCGAAAGATTTGGATAAGCAGTTTTTTACTTCATGCCTTTTTCGCGTCGAGTGAACATTGAGCATAAACTAAATTAAATTTAGCAGGTGTATAAAATAACTCATCCGACACGTACACCGATGAAAAATTTGTACAACAGAGTCTAAACTACGTTTCAACTGCTGTCATATTTTTAAATTCATCAAGGAAACGGTGTATATAGAAAATATGGGAAACCACGAGAGTGTCAACTTTTTGTATATAAAACAAATATATTAAACAAGAAAGAGTGCGGCAGTCGAGTACACCGACTGCAAAATACCCTGTTCCAAGTGATGTTGTTTTTGCTCGGAGGAGGAGGACGTATTTTCCAAATCTGAATCAAACTTGACCTGGGTACGTTATACACCTACTTACATGCAAAAACTTGTGGCTCTATAACTTATAGTCTCTGAGATCGACGCGTTCATACAGACAGACGGACAGAAAGACAGACAGACGGGCATGGCTATATCGACTCGGCTGTTGATGCTGATCAAGAATATATTATATATACTTTATAGGGTCGGAGATGCTTCCTCCTGGCTGTTAAATACATTTGCACAACTTCATGATCCCCGTTTTCCCACTTTCAATGGGAACAGGGTATAAAATAGCAACACTGCGTATAAGTGTTCTGATAACTCAAGTTTACAAGAAAAAAAATTGAATGACCCATTTCAACTGAAACTATTCTTAAGTGTAGTTTGGATTGGTGATCTCAAAAATCGATTTCAAACATTTTTACATGGCACCGTTTTTCAAAAGAATAAAAATAATTTTTTTGGTTTTTTTTTTATATTTTTCGTAGGCGATTAAAAATTAAATTTTTTGCTTTTTTGAGCAAAAATTCGATTTTTATGAAATATTTTTGGTCATTGTATTCAAACTTCTAAGCCGAATTGAAAAAAATGTTAAATGTTATTATTGACAATTTAGTGACCTTTCGATTCATATCTTGCTTGACTCCATCTGACCATTATGAAGTGAGATATGGCATAAAATGTAAGTGCACCTATCGAAAAAATGGAAAACATATATAAAAAACTTTGCCATGAAAAAATGTTTGAAATCGATTTTTGAGATCACCAATCCAAACTACACTTAAAAATAGTTTCAGTAGAAATGGGTCTTTTTGGCTGTAAACTAGTGTAATCTATACAGCCATTGTACAGTGTGTCGTTTCAGCAATCTAGACCAGCGGTGGGCATGAAATTTTAGTTTGGGAGCAGCCCAACAACAACAACAGAAAAATCAACCGTTATTGCGTCGTCTTTGTGCGCGTCTGGTTGGCGCCGTGCTACGATTCGCAGTGTCTTTGTGGTTGTTTACAATTTGAAGCGAGTTAATTTGCGCCGCAGTTTATTATGAGACTGACTGGTGCCAATTGCCGAAAAAAAATCTCGGAGCAAGGAGTTCCCCACCGCTGATCTAGACGATGAAATAGGAAACAATAATTTCTTTAAAAAAAATATATTTTCACATATGTTATATTAATTTGTCTCACTGCTACGAAAATGCACAAAAAACAGACCAAGAATTGAGAACTCAGAAGTAACGGGATATTAAAGATAAGAAATGTTTTTGCTTGAGAATGTAGATGACTATGCCGAAAATTTAGTGCAACTTTAATTGATTGAACTGAAAATAAAAAAATAGAGGAAAGCTAACTTCGGCACGACCGAAGTTTATATACCCTTGTAGCTTGTATGATTTATATAAATTAGTAGCCTGATTTCACTGACACAAATATATACATTCATCCAAATGTACATATTTTTGACATGGCCTCCGATATACATTTTCTACACCCAATTTATATGGCTGCTATACGATATAGTTGCCCTATCAAACTTGGTGGATTTATGTGAATGAATAGTTTGCGTTGAAGACAAAAAAGTTTTTCTCACTAAAACAACATTTTCGACCGATGGTTCCTATGGCAGCTATATGCTATAGTCATCCGATCTGTCCGGTTCCGACAAATGTGCATCGTATTTGTACCAAAAGACTTCGTGCAAAGTTTGGTTAAGATAGCTTTAAAACTGACGGAGGAGATAGCATAGAAACGGACGGACAGACGGACATGGCTGTATCAACTCAGCTCGTCATACTGATCAGGAATGTATATACTTTATGTGGTCGGAGCTGCTTCCTCTACAAGGGTATAAGGAGTATTCGCCATAATGTTTTTGTTTTAAGTTATTAATGTGCTGATACATTAATTTGTTAATCAAATTTAATTTTGCATCAAAAGTGGACATAAAACTATTTGACTAAAAAAGTTGTGAAGCTTTTAAAAATTGCATTTGAGTGGAATAGAAAGTGTAAAGTTTCGGATTGTTTCGATTTGTGCTTGACGCGAAATTGAAGGATGTTTCAAGGTGTTTTCAAAATGCATAAGTTTGCTTTGCACCGATTTGCACACAGTTAGCTATGATACACACAATATTGGAATTCACCGATACTTCTATGTTAAAACTAAAAATTTTTCTTCCATAAAACTTATCTAAACGATTTAGAAATGATAAATACTTTCATAAATAAAATATATGGAAAATCCATTATTTTTTAAGTGACCCTAACTAACGAACGGTGCATGTCTGACCTACCCTCCGGAACAATATTTTTCTTATTTCGACCTTAAAAGTACAAAAACATCATGAAATAATTTTCATTTTTATACCCTTGTTTTAAGAGGGTTTTATGAAAATCGCCCAACTATATAGTATAGCAAAACTAGGACCGAAAAAAGTCTTAGTAGGAAAAACTTTTTTGTTTTCATATTAGATGTTACCAAACAACTCTGCCATGTTTGATCCAATTCGGATGATTATAGAATATAGCTGCCATAGGAACGTATTTTAGTGAGAAAAACTTTTTTGTTTTCAATGGTAGAGTCTTTATACTTTCCAATTATGAATACTATCAATTTTCACACAATTTAGGGGAGTTTGGTCAAAATCTAATGAATATATCGTAGAGCAGCCATATAACAAACTAGCAAGCAAATGGTCAAAGTAGTGGCGCCATCCATTTCATCTATTTCCCATCTATTGGGATATAACTGAATGTTCTAGGAAAATCATTTATATCCTTAATTTAAAAAAATTATACAAGCTGCAAGGGTATATAAACTTCGGTCGAGCCGAAGCTAGCTTTCCTCTGTTTATTTTTGTTGTATTGAGATATGTATTTGTATTTGGTTTATTTTCTAGCTGAGCTCTGACATTGAATTCAAATTTTTATATTGTCCTTAAGTCGGAACATATCTGGGCATTATGTAAGAATTCTATGCGAACTTATCGCCCATATCAAACTTGAGTGTTATTTGTGTTATTCCATGATGTCGAACGCGACAAAAAAATACAAATTAAAATAATTTTTTTTTCTTGTTACCTAAACTAATAGCACTTTCGAAGCACTTTATTTAGTGGGAAAAAGTAGAGTACACCTAGTGCTGGTTCCAAGATAAAGCCAATCAAAAAGCGATTCGCACGCGACAGAAAATGGAAGTGGTGTTTTTGGCCATCAATATAAAAGCCAAACTCAGCGAGATCGGCCAAAACCATTTAGTGCAACTAATTTTAAAATGTTGTAATATGATTCGATACGTGACATTGCGAACGCGACACTTTTTTCCATCATTTTATTTATGTGGTTTCTGTATAATGCGAAGCAAAAACTTACGATTAATTGCAATCACATAGTTTCTCATGGATTCTTATGCATTCTTTTATGACCCTTTTTTTATACCCTCAGAAAGATTTTAGATAGCAAAAGTAAGTGCAATCTATAGGCACGTTTATCTAAAAAAATGTGCAATATTTATGTCTAAATTTGAAAATTCGCGCTAGCGCAGCCGTGAAACCGAATATTTCGAATGTAGTGTAAATGTAAGTTTGACTTACATTAGTTCAATTTAATTGGTTCCCCTTGAAAATTTTATGAAACAGAGTGTTTTTTTTTTTAATTTTTTGGTCTTGGTGGACCTTTTGGTGCAAATATCCATATGCACTTTATATCAGTGTGCTTTATGTCATGTCACTCAGTAAATTATCTCATAAAAAAGTTTTAAAGATATAAGGATATGTTAAGTCCGTACAAGACAATATGATAACAACGAACTGCCTTTTATTTTTAATATACTTCAATGCTCTCAATAATTCAATTCCCTTCAATATTTTCTTGCGCTCTCAGCAATAACTCTGCAGGTTGACCGATTATAAGCAAAAAATATTTTTTCGTTCACTTAAAAAAAAAATCAAACCAAAAGCTTTCTTGTAACGAATACTTATCAAGGTGAGCGATTTGCTTAAAGACCTTTCCATGCAGATCTCTGCACCGCGGTGCACCGTAACAAACCGAGGTAAACTAAATTGATCTGGAGAAGTTTCGACATTTCAGACAATCCTGTTCGTAAGTTTTTTGACTTTTTAGCAGTATGGATAAGCATACACGACATTAATACGTCGGTGAAGACCTCTTTACCTTAAATCCAAATAATATAATTGGCTTATCTATAAATGTACTTTCCAATCCCCATTCATATTAATGCCAATCGAAACTGATTTGCTTTTGTCTTAAAGGCACAATTTGATTTTTTTTTTACAACATTGAATAATTTACGTGGCGGGAATATTCATTATAATTATGTCAAATGTGCATTAGTTGCATTTTGTGGTTGACTCCTCGTGGCGTATGCCAAGTTTTATTTTAATTTACAGAATGCTGTTGCTGCCCACAATCAACACAAAGCTTCAGGGGATTTGCAATGCTTTTTATTTCGTTTCTTTTTTTTTTTTAATGAAAACTTGGCAAACTGACAGCAGAAGGGCGCAAGCCCCCTTGGGGCAGGGGGTGAGCAC
This sequence comes from Lordiphosa magnipectinata, assembly GCA_037044535.1. Lineage (NCBI taxonomy): Eukaryota > Metazoa > Arthropoda > Insecta > Diptera > Drosophilidae > Lordiphosa > Lordiphosa magnipectinata. The sequence goes on from JBAMBO010004113.1 coordinate 533,867, forward strand.
GGTTAGACTTACCTTTGCCACATTTATCAATGTGATTGGTGACGGGCAGATCCTCTGTGCACTGGCAGGATTTCTTCTTGGGATCGCAAATGGAACCAGGAAATCCGCATTCCAAGGTGTTCTCGCATTTGTCACCAAACTTCTTCTCACCGCGACTGGCATAATCTGAGGGGAGAGATGCAAAAACTGGGTTACACATGTCGCACTTACAAATCCCAGGAGCCAAATTTGTAATGTTAGCGAATCAAAACTTTTTATATAAATTAAAACAAAGAAAAAACCCAAGATGAGAAACTTTTGTGAAAATTATATGGAAATCTCCCCAACGACTTAGTGAAAGATTAAAATGTAAATTCCTTTGCCTCAACTTAGTCTTTTGGCCTTCAAGGTGTGTACGTGTGTGTGTGTCTGTGGTGATGTAGGCCGTAACCGGAAGCCTACTAGATTCCCTCATTAAGTTTGAATGAAATGAAAAACACACACACACATTCATGCATGGGATCTTAATTAAGCTCTTGGGAGCCACTCGGGCCGGGATTGCGTCTGCGACCAACAATGTGTGGCAAAATCTCAACGCCCTGGCAAGGGTTAACGGCGCATCATACAATACGTATGCTCTGCCAGTTGCTTCAGCAATTTTGTTTGATATTCAACCATAATTACCGAGCGAGGACGGATGCGCGACCGCCTGACATTTAAGCCAACGGAAGCTCAAAGACGAAACAAAATGGTGGCTCATGCAAAAGGGGTGCGCCATTTTCTATAGCAGAGATGACTGTGTGTGGGTGTGTGTTGTGTGACTGCTGACTGCACTTTTGTTGTGTATGCAGGCAAGTCTATTTGCTTGTGGTTTATTTTTAAATGCAGTGATGGGGCTATGAATAGAGAAAACGAATGTTCAAAACAAAATGATATTAAGGTGAGTACTAGACGAAGAAATGCCATGTAATAATTTGCTTATCTCAGAATCATAAGCTAACAGCATTTTCACACCTAGGGCCGATTTGGCTTCCTCCGGATAGCTGCTCTGTGTAGGACAAACTTACAGTTCAGGGCCGTTTTCTCTTCTTCTAGATAGCTCCTATGTGTCAGATAATTTTACATTTTACTGTGTTATTTGTGAGTTTAAGATACAGTTAGTTCTATGAAGTAGATGAGAAATTGGACCTTACTCTGTAAGGCCCTGTTTCCTAGTTAATGTGTCAGATAGTTATATGTAGAAGATGCGAAATCGAACCTTAGTAGGTTTGTTGATAATTAATACTCTTTTTTCGATAATAAAGTTATTAACGGCTAAGCTATGTTTGAAGCATACTTAGTCAGGGAATCACAACGAATCGTATTTCGGTTTTGGTTTCGGTTCTGGTACGTACCGAAACTTAAGTTTCGGTAACAGGTTCTGTTTTGGTTCTAACATTATTTCGATATTCGGTTCCATATCAGTACCTGGATTTTTTTTCGGTATACCGGTACATACCGGATTGTACCGTTAAAATATAAAGAAAGATCGGCCATTGCTTTTACGTCCAACCGATTTCTGAGCGAAGAAGCGCGAAGAAAATAAATGTTTTACGCTTACTTGATCTTCTAAAAGGCATACATACAATTGTGGAATTCTCTCGAGTTTTCTGACTACCATTTAAGTACGTCTTCTTTATTTTGTAAACGTTTTAAGCTCGGTAAATTGATTATGATTGATGCCATTAAACTGTTTTGTGAAAATTCATTTTTCTCATCATACAAATTCAGTATAATGCCTTTAAATGCACATTCTTCACTAACACCAAAAGTGATGCAATTATCGCCAATGTGCCTTTAAGCTAAAAGAAAAAAAAATCTGCTTAGTTTCAGATTAAATTGCTTTTTATACTTTAATTCCATTTTGGCTAGTACACAAATGCATTAATTTATCATTTCTTGATACAGTTTTTAATGATTTTTTGCCATGTGTCCCCGGTCATCTATGCTTTTTGGTAAGCATAATATGTGAATGGGAGGCTTGCGATTTTAAAACAACGTGGAGCTTTGTCTTTACCATTATTTTAATTATTAATTTTTCTTCTTAACGAGAAAGTGTGTAGGCTTCATCCCATTTTTATTTTCTAGCCAACATTTCCAAAAAAGCATCTTGAATTGATGGTAACTGTTTTCTTAAATGTTTTCGGCTAATATGCAGCGAACAATTTCGTCAGCAGTCATGGCCCCATAACAATCAAGATTCTCATCCACGTTAACATAATCCGTCCAGTTGGTGTTTGATTCAAAAACTTTGGTTAGTCTCATTTCAGTGGATTCTTCACAAAATTCGTCGCAAAATCCTGCTTGAAACGGTAAACCGGTTCGATTTTCATTAATCATTTCTTGATCGAGTTTTCAATGATTTTTTGCCATGTTTCCCCAGTCATCCATGCTTTTTGGTTAGCATAATATGTGAATGGGAGGCTTGCGTTTTTCAATCAACGTGGAGCTTTGGCTTTACCTATAGCAACGACTTTTTTGTAGGTGCAAAGTCAAACGCGTTTTTTGATTTTGTGCCCTTTTTACGTTGCTCACCCGGTAGATAAAATGTCCAACTTGGCATTGCTTTATAATAAAGGCCAGTTTCATCTGCGTTAAATACATTTTCCTTATCGTAATCTTTGAGCAGTCCGGGCAATATGTTGAGAACATAATCATTTTCTCCTCCAGCATCACTCTCAGCAGATTCTCCATGCAGTTTGCCAAATTGTATATTATGGCGCTTACGCCAGCGCCACAGCCAGTTGCCATGTGGTTCAAACTCGGTATTGAACTTAAGACAGAATTCCTTGGCCTTGCCGAGAATAACATGCAGGTCCAATATCGCATTGGTGGAACGCTGCTGCTTAAACCATTGCAGTAGTGCCTGCTCTACATCAGCATGTATCCCTTTCCTTGACGCTTTCGCTGTGAGCCAACGGTAGTAGCGGCATGCCTGAGCTTATCTTCTTTTTTTTTTAATTCGGTCAATTGTCGACCTGTCACATTTGTATTTAATACACAGATCCTTTTTGCTTGCCTTATTTTTAACTGCATCAATAATGTCCAGCTTCTGCTTTACAGTTAAGGAAGCTTTAGGTTTTTATTTGGTTCTAGCCATTTTTATTCAGTTTTTCGCTGCTTGTGATTAGTGGCTGTTTTGATCGTGAGCGGTCTGCGCTCGTGAAACTGACATTCACAGAGATCACAACATCTGTACAATTAAAGTGCTTTAAATTTGCTATTGCCATTCACAACGATTACTACTGATATCGAAAGTGGACTTCGCTCTAGCGCGCATTTTAATTAATTTTTTTCATACAAAAACAAAGCTTATTCCCGAAAAAATTATGCAATAATCTTAAAAATGCAGTTATATGCAATGCAATTAAACTAAAATATTTAGAGTAAAAGCAGTTTTTACTACGATTTACAGAGATTTTGGAGTAATTATCTTAAATGTGCAATTAAGTGTAGGTGCAATTATCAAATTATACTGTACTTCTATGAATTGAAGGGATGAATGATTGCAATCAAAGCAACTCATGAGGGTTTCAAGCTCAAAATGAATTGAATGAGTTTTGACACTCACTCCAATGAATTTGAATTGTTTTACAATTTTTTCTTGTGTTTATAATTCAATATTGGAATGAAGAATAGAAGTGGTAGCAATAGTACAACGTTTATCAATAATAGAATTTCTTGCATCTGAAAATGCTCTTTCAGAACCAACGCTGGTTGCAGGTGTACAATAATTTTGCAAGACTTTAAAGTAAATCGATAATGCGATGTTGAGAGACCAAAGTAGACAATATACAGTTCATTATGGTAAATTTAAATGTGAATAATTGAACGATTTAATTACGCTAGTGCCTATATGACACTTGCCGATATTGGTAACCGATATTGGTGACCATAACGAAACAGGGCTTGCAAAAAAGGGACAAAAAGATAAATTAGTGTTGATAGTTTGATTGTTCAACTAGTCGCTTCACAAGAGGCGTTTATGGGTGATGGAAATAAGACTGCGGGAATTAAGTCCGCGGTCGGCGGTCTAATTGCATTCTGAAAAATGAATTTGGGCCACGACCACAAAATGAAATTAGACCGCTCGGTTTGCAAATTAGACCGCGCGGTCAAATTTCATTTTGTGATGGCGATCTCAATTCATTTTGCAGAATGAAACTCGACCGCGCGGTCTAATTTCATTTTGTGGTGGCGGTCTAAATTCATGTTGAAGAATGAATTAAGGCCGCGCTGTCTAATTTCATTTTGAGATGGCGGTCTAAATTCATTTTAAAAAATTTAATAAGACCGCGCGGTCTAATTTCATTTGATGGTCGCGGCGTAAACTCATTTTGTAGAATGAACTTAAAACGACATACAAAATGCACCGTGGCCTTAATTCATAAGCCGGCGGATAGGCTTACCCTTCTTTATGATAATCTAAACGCAAATGAGAATTTTTGAAATTTCGCGGATTTTTTTTACCATTTGTTAAACATCTCATTTTTTACCCGTGTACTCTAGCCGTATATAATAATCTTCATAAAAATCTGAAATTAATGAACAATTTAGAAATTTCCCAATATTTTAGAACTTTTAAGGTACACCTTTCATTCTAGGTCTACAACTTTCATTTAACAGTCTATATTTGCCATTTATTTATTTTTATTTTCTATAAAATATTATGGACGATTGTATAAAATAAATGGTCTACCCATTTTAGAAGGAGATGGACTTGTACTTGAATGATTTTCTTCTAAAAATAACGTCATCTTTTCAGAAAGCCACTTGAGTGCTGAACTTTAAAACGGGACAACATACGTTGGCATTTTGGCAAATATCGCTATTTTTTGTAATTTCATCAATTTGCGAACTGCTGAAATAATTTTTATTCATTTTTAAGAGTATCCACTTAGTAGATGCAGAATCATTGCGACTGTTGTCCGAAACCTCAAGCAGGGTTGCATGGCAAAACTCATATGATTTGATTAAAGATTAAATTTTTCGAAAAGGGGCAAAAACGGGAAATGTCATAAATGAAACATTAATCTATACACTTTTGTGAACAACTTGTTATACTTGTTATGTTTTCGCTATAAAATTACACCAACAACAATTGGACCAGCACAACAAAAAACACAATATCAGTAAATCGGAATATAAAACATATATTTGGCATTCCAGTACAAACATTTTCCTTATTTCCAATTCATTCTCTGTATAATGCATCACAGAACTCATAGCTCTATCTTGCTTTTTTACCATTATCCACCTTTAGAAAGGGGTATATTTTTCAGAACGCTACTCAACGTTTTTCCAAGCATATCATTTTACCAAGAATATGCAGGGCAATCCGAGATATCATTTAAATAGTACATACTATTGAATTTTGCAGTTTTCGAAGTGGAAGCCTAGAAAGATTATGCGAAATGACACAATATCACATTCTAAACAAAAATATTCGGAAATTCTGAAACACAACCGAGCCGAAACACCTGTTCAGCTGTGTTGTTAGCTCCAAAAACCAAGTTCTGAACCAAACCGATGGATTACTGAACCAAACCAGTCATTACTGGCTAGAGGTTAAATCAGTACCATTGGAAGATTTGTACCTATATTGTCTAAATTTGTAGTTCGAGCTGTTGAAAGTGATACAATTCTGCCACATTTGAATAATTTTTTTTCCCATTGTTGGTTGCCTTTTCGAACCCTGAGCCCATTATAAATGATTAAAAACGTATGTAGAAATTAAATATTATATGGCTGAGATAAAGGTTTTAACTTAAATGTATTATTTTCAAAAATTTGCATCCATTTACAGTTGTAACACATTATCTCTCTATCTCTATGCATGTTGGCCAAGGCTTAGATGGTACTTAATCTAACAAACAACTAATCCACCCAGTGGTGGTAGCAGCAGCTAAAAAAAGTAACAGACAAATGCCACATAGAATTTGAGCCTTTTTCATCGCACAGTTTATTTGGTTTCCGTGGCCAAGGTTTTACTGCACTGAGGAAATTCTGTGAAAGTGTTGACAAAGTGGCTACCGCCAGAGCCTGCGGGTATACTGCCTGCCTGCCCACTGCCAATGATGGCCAGCTAAAAAAATCCCAATTCAAGCTTTTAAACCAAAAACCCTCTTCAAAAAGAGATTACCGAATTGCCGGCTTTGTTTTCTCTGTGCGGATAGCTAATATTTCACAGCATCAAATCAAGCTGAGCGGGGGATACTCCTATTCAGTAAATGTGTGTATAAATTCGGGGTGTCTGAAAAGTTGATGGCTGACTATAAAACAAGCGAACATTGATGCCGACAACCAGCATTTATAATTAACAAAACTGGGCTAAGCCATTAAAAAAGAACTTTGCTCATTTGGCCAAATGGCCCATTGGACACCATCAGCAACCACTCTGAGTAAGTAACATAAATAAGTACTTGTACATATGAACATTTGCGAGTGGAAAAGTTTTACACATTGAGCTTAGGCCGAAAAGCAGTGGGCAGCTCATTTAAATTTCTGAATGGAAAATCACTTTTGTTTCAAGGGGTTTAAGTGAACAGTAGACAATGCACATTGGTTCAAAGGCAAATTTTAGCCTTGTTCTCAGCTCCGTTTGCACACAAAAATTTCGAAAGTATAATTGATTCGTGACCTAGTAAAAGTAAAACGAAAGAGTTTTTATGGATTTAATCCTTTTGTCATTTGCACAAGAGGCTTTCCGCTTTCGATTTTGATCAAAATGTGCGGAATCAGATTTGTAAAATTATCCCGTTTCCAAAAACATATTGTTCCGAATTTCGAGTCGAGTTTCCTGTAAACGTTTGTATTTCCAATTCAAGTTGTATAAATTAAATTTCAACATCGTCCATTTCTGTTGAATTGAATTCACTTGCGATTGAGCAATCGGTTTTAGCTGCTCAAACAATTCCGAATTTTGTTATACCTGATCTAGTAACCGTCGCGACGGTATATTTGTCGCCTCTTATACTATAGAACGTTATTAAATTCGACTGCAAAATACTAACGTTTTCACGAAAAACGACACGAAATTCTGAACAGGGCCGATTGAAATTTTCAATTTTCATTTCTCAATATCAAAATTTCAAATTTCGTTTCTCCCTGTTAGGTGAGGTAAACAAGTACAGCTATTTACCGCGATTTTGACGTTTTGCATACATGGCCGTCTGGTGGCTCACTCCAAGAGACTTGCCTCTGATCTGGCGACAAACGGACTTAAAAGATGTCTTAACCGACAAACTTCCTCCTTCCTTTGGGCCCATAGAAGGCGTCTGTAGTTTTCTTGGCACCACCTCCTAATCTAATCTTTTGCAAGCTGCTGGTTCTCCAGCAAAATGACAGCCCACCCCCAGGATATGTGTTGCGTGTTAAGCAGATATCCCAGGCGTAAATACGCTGCACTTGATGTACCAAATTCGCTCAAACCTGGACCGGTGAAGCAAGCAAAGCCAAAAGCTGGAATATTGGTTATCTTATGAAAGAGGTCCTACTCAAGAATGACAATGATCGAAAAATGTTGTGTAAATTGTAGAAATTATGTAATAAAAATCTGGATTCGCATACAAAAAGTAATAAGCGAAAACAGGCAAAAACGTAATATGTAAACACAGGGTAAGCAACTGACCGTTAAAAGTACCGAATATGTTTCTACTCGTTACTTGTAGAGTAAAAAGGGCATAATAAAGTCGTGCAAATGTATGTAACAGGCAGAAGGAAGCATCTCCGATTTCATAAGGTGTATATACCCTTGATCATCAACAGTCAAGTTGATATAGCCGTGTTCGTCCTTTATGAACATATAAGTTATGAGAATATCTACACAATCTAAATTAAGTTGCCAAATTCACATGTGACAGAAAATTTAGAAAAAAAATAAATAATAAAAAAAAAAAAAAAACAAAATCCGTTCTTCTGTATGAACTAAGATGACTGTAGACTCCTACTGAATGAAATTTCAAACCGACATGAATGAATCAAAAAATATTGAATAACTCATACAATTTTTAAGATATAAAAAATGTTAAACTTACATTTATATTCGCAATATCTACCTATATTAACCGTGAAATTTTCATAAAGTTCGGATAATAAATAGCGGCACACTTTTAGGCTTATAAATGTGCGCTGTCTGCAAACATAATGTTAATATTTTAACAATAATGTTAATGCTCTGTTAATGTAAGTTACGGCTTTTAAAAACTTATTCCCCTGAGTAACGGGTATATCGAAGTCGATCTGGGCCTAATTGTGTACTCAATATAATAGAAGTTAATGGGTGGGCCAAACTTTTCGGGTTGATTGTTGGAAATGTTGGTTCTTTGCAATATAATAAGGCAATCTACAACTTTTTGGCCGAAAGTTGCAGGAATTTTTTCTGCTATGTTTTTAAGTAAGCAAAACTTGTATGAATGTAGGCAAATTGAGTGCAAGACCCCGCCGAATGGCGTCATTAAGTCAAAGCAAAAGCCAAGCCTATGCCATAACTGATAACAAACTCTCTTATCTACATAGCGTTTTTTTTTTTTTTGGAACTTACCAAACTCTGGTGTTGTTGTCTCCGGCCCCGCACTGAAAGCATTAACAGCAAAGAAATTGTCACCGTCATCGCCCAATGTCAAAGTCGGCAGCAGCACAATAACGGAAATCAGGCACAGGACTAAAGTGTCGAGGCGTCGCTCCCAGACCCAGCTCTCGCCACAGCTCCAGCGCCCACGCCCGTTCTTTTTCCCGGCCATTAGCATTAACGATTGCTGGGCACGATGTTTCAGGGAAGCGGCAAGGGTGCGTTTCACGTTTCCGCGAAACAAAGAGCTGCCGTCTCCAACCTCTGCCCCTGGGGTTGTTGTTGTTTTGGTAAGTGTTGCTGTTGTTGAGTCCAAGTTGTCTTTGTTGATGAATTTTCTTAGGGACGCCCAGCGGCAATTGTTGTTGTTGTTGTTGGTCAAACACTGAGCATCTGAAGCATCGTCGTCCTCATCAGCTTGTTGCTGTTGTTTTGCCTCACATTTTTCACGCGTCTCGCGACGATATTGGGCAGCACCAATGAAGCGGCGGCCCTTTAGCGTGCCAGCGGCAGCTCCGTAACGGGGCTGGGGCTCTAGAGCCCCATCTAATCTCATATTATTTGATCGTCGTCGTGCTCCACATCCATGCTGCTGCGGCGTTCTATATAATTATTGGCTGTTGCTTGTGTTTGTATGTACATTCACTGGTCGAGATTTAACTGCAACAGAGGGAAGGACAAAGTGTGGTTAAAAGGGGTTAAGGCTAATCACTTTGCGTCGTGTGAAATTTCAAACCGACATGGCAACAATTTCCGAAAGTGCCAAGCCGAAAACTGAAATTGAAACCAACGTGGGCGGCCCAAGTGTCCTGTCCCTGTCAGGACATTGACTGGCAGCAAATTGGGAGAGTGTCTGTGTCAGTTAATTGGATTAAGCACAAACACTAGTGTTGGGTAAAAGCCAGTTGCTCAATTTTAAGAGAGTAAACAAAGAGTTTAGCAGTACCATTTTTGATTTTTCACTTTTAAATTGTCATTTCTACTAGATACAGTGTAAGTTTTACAGAATTTTTTTTGTTGGTGATAAACATTTCGCGGAATGATGTAGGTAGCTGCTTGCAATAAAAAAAAATGCCAAAAATTATTCGGGAGCACTGTTCACATGCCAGTTTTGGCCAAAAAAATTTGGGAATTTGTTTAATGAGTAGTTTGCCCCGAAAACTAAGTAGATGGAAATGCTGAAAATCTCTGTTAAATATTCAGGTTTGGAGCTACACTGGTCGGCACAATTATTTTGACAAAAAATTACATAAATAAACCATTATAGCTTTTAAACAAAAACTGATCAATTCAGTGTATATTCTAAATCAAAATGCACCCTATATTGCACCATATTGTTGCTTTAAGAACTACTCTGGCGCTTATGTGAAATAAAAAAAAATTCATAAATATTAAATTAGCATGCAATAAGCCATACTTTGCAGATCGATCATGAACTTATATCTTATGAAATGTCTAAGGTATATATTACATTGTACAGATAAAACGATAGCGTAAGTTAAAGTCGGCTCTAGCCGATGTGTGTATGTGTATGTGAGAGTGTTTGTATGTGTGTCTCAATTGAACGGGGTATTTTGTAGTCGGGAAACTCGACTACAGCGCTCTTACTTGTTTTTGTTTAGTTTTGTAAGCACAGTTTTACACTTCTGTAGACGCTGATGAAAAACATCTACTGTCCATACAAAAGTGCTCAGCAGCAGTGCAGTCGACACACAGTCAGTATAAGCTCGTCGCTGCTCAACAATACCAACAAACGTCACCGCGAAAAATGAACTTCGTGTCGGTGGCTAAACACACACACTCAATGCCAAAATATGAATGAGTTTTTTGACGGCCCCTGCTTTAAAGCAGCGATGGCCTCGCCTGGTCCGCAGGGGCCGAACACACTTCGCTATTTACACTTGCCTAACGCATGCCAAGAGAGCAACTAGCTTTTCAGTCGCTGGCCTGTGGTTGATAGAGTAGACTCTCACTTTTCGGCATCGCTTTTCTTGAAAAACCCTGTTTTAAAGTGTCGGAAATGTAATCTTCTGACTGTTACATTAAATTTGGACAAGAGCATGGTACCCCTTTTTATCCAATTTTAATGGATAATAAAATCGTAAGTGTGAGTGAGAGATCAACTGAACAACTGAAATAAAGTAAAAAAAGGACAAGTACTTGAGCAACTCCACAACTGAACAAAATAGAACAAACGAGTGAACTACTGAACAAAGATGAGCAATTTAAAAGGAATATTTTCACTTGTTCGGCGTTTAGTGAGCAGCTCTTTTTGGTACACGCACTCATAAACAGCCCAACACTGATACAAAGTCGACAAAAAACTCCCCAAATTAAGAATTTAAGGCATTTAATTAAATTTGAAATTTAATTTAATGACAGTGATTTGTGTGTGTACAACAACCCGGAGACATGCCCCACTCTAATTTCTGTCCCGAACGGACCAAAACCCAGGCAATTTATGCCGTGTCAGAATCAGCCGCTTGCTCTATACTGTTTTGAGGCCAGAGTCGAATAAATAAATCATGAATTTGAACATGCAACGCATGTTGCCCCAAACTCCAGATCCGGCTCCAGCAACAGTTTGTGTTTGGCCAGCGATTATAAACCATGAATGCTGAAACATTGCTGCATGCCACAACAGCTTTTACATAAAAAGCCTTTATTAAGTTATTTGAGCTGCATGAACAAGGTAAACTTACAAATGCCTGAATATTGACTTGGATTTCGGGCTTCAAATTTAGCACAGAATGCAATTTGATGGAATTTGTAAATGTAAAACCCACAATTATTCTAATTCATTTGCTTTTCCATAGAAATGCCACACATTATGTATACGACCAACAGTCATCTGCTTGCTGCAAGGCTTAATTCATTAGCCAATCCTAAGTCTCTGTCTGTTCTGACAACCCGATTTTCCAAATTCGCATTTAATTTATGCGCATGTCGCATTACTCATAACGAATCTCCATCCCATGCTGCACATGTTAAAGGAAACTCGTAAATACAAAAAGCACGCAGCGAAAAAAGTACGACGTTGCGGGTACGCATTGAAGCGCGAATGAGGAACCGGAAACGTGTTGCATGTTTCCCTCTCCCCGCGTCACCAAATAGAAATTGTTTTTGGATTTTTGTTTTATCATAAATTTATATGAGATAGCTATTGGATGGGAGAGTGTAATAAATAAATAGGCGTATACGCAATATTAATATGAATGCTGATGAATGCGGCTGCTATGACTGCTTCCATATGCGCACTTTCACAGCGTGCTATAAAGATGATGATGCTGCTGATGAAACAAACGCCATGACACATGAAAGGAAAACCACCAGTCAGGAAATTACAACCAGAATGACAACAACAAATGATTATCCTGGATCTAAAGAATGTACAATGTAATTTGTTTTTTACTGAAAGAGGAGAAGGCTAGCTTTCATAGATGTTGACCTCTTTTATATTTGATTTCTCAAATTATTTTAGCCCTCTTTTGCACATGATTTTACATATTAATCATAATTTTCCTTAGTCCAATGCCTAGAATCAGAATTGAATTTATGTGTGATCCTGGCGTACGGAGTTTTAAAAAATGGTTCTTTCGTCGCGGCGTAAGCCACTGATCCTGTTTCTCTCCCATGAATTCAGTACTGCTCTTTGAAACTACTAAGTGATTAAAAAAAACGAACCCATGCCATCTCAGAGCTTGCTAATTAACATGACGTAGGCATGAATAATAACCAGCTGCACCTGCCCATTTAGGTCATATTTTTATGATCCCCTTCTCATTCCCTGCTCAGGTTGGCCCAATAAATACTTATAGCCGTGGTCTATTGTTTTAGCCTAAGCCCCAAGGACGCGTGTCTAAGTTGAGCTTCGATGAGGCCGTGCACACTTTTATGGGTATAAAAATAAAACCACATTCAGACGCAGAGAGCCAATTCAGAAATTCGTCCAATAAATTCAGCAAACAATGGCAAAAGGGACACATATGTGAGCATAGTACACTTTTGTGTGTGTGTTTGTAAGTGTGTATACAGTAGACAAACAATAAGACAAACAGAGCGAAAGCAAACAAAGCAGACCCAAGTGAGCTTTTGGAGACGCCGCCAAAACGCACTTTGGCTTTGAGCCATGCAAATTGTCTTTGTGTGCGTGTGTGTGTGCTAATTTTTATTGATTGGTGATGTGTCTAATCTGAATGCAGGATCTATTGTATACAATAAAGACCAAAGCCAACTGCAGAATCTCCCCCGTAGTGCTTCCGCGCCTGCTGCAATTATTTGCTAGCAGGCCCAGCGGAGCACACAAGATTTATGTGCATAGAACAAATTACTTGGCAAGGCAATCCAATCCAACCCAGACCGGATAATGAGAGCAACTCCGAAAAAGAAGAAGATATATGTATGTATGATGGACAAACTACTTGGGTTACTTATAGCCCACTCCCACTTGTAATGCTGACCATCAAACAGCACAACATCGATGCCAATAATACTTAATACAACATGGTTACATAGATGCAATTTGTGGGTCATAGAATACGATTATGACTTACATAAAATCGAACTGTATGTGCTTGGAAATTTATTTTCGGAGGGTTGGTCTTAAAGTTATCTAATATTTAAATAAGCTTTAGTTTAGGTTTAGTGTCGCCAGGGCTAACATCATGAGTAACCAACTTGGGCTTAAAATTAGTGTCCTTTAGAAACTGTTGAAAGTAAAGCAAAAGTAAAATTTTACTGTAACAGACACTTTTTGGGTGTACGAACCTGGCAAGTACTGTTAAGTTACATGTGAAAGCTACGTAATTTACACAACATTTGAGTAGTGGATATTATATTACTTATTGACAGCGGTAGACGGAGCATCAAGCTATGTTAATTTACATGTGGAAGAACCGGCTTATTTATACAATTGTGTGGTGGATTTTATATTAACTCAACTAAGGTACACTCAGAGCAAAAATAGAGAATTTTACTCTTGAATCAAGAGCATTCGTTCTCAAAAGTACGGTAAGAGTGAAAATTCTTGATCCAAGAGCGACATTCTTAGTCCAAGAGTGAATTTTTGATCCCGACATTCGTGATTCAAGAGTTTTAGTACTTGATCCAAGTACGAATAATTCTTAAAATAAAACACAAAAAGAATACTTTACTGGGACTTGAACTCGGTACACTTGAAGACTGAAACACACACAGACGACGGGCAGCTTAGCCCACTCCACTATAATCCATAGAGCTACACGTCTCGCCGAAACCAGTACGTTAACAAGAAAGAAAGTCGGTCAAGCAACAAGGTTGGTGTTAACTGGCCCATAACTTGAGTATCGTTCATCCGATCTTTATCATTTATCCTTCAGCAAATCGATCAATAATTTTGTTTATAAGGTATCTTGATACAAGGTACGAATGATCTATCTCCAAAACTGTAGGAGATATACCGTTTTTTCCAAATTGCGGGGGCGGGAGGGGGCGTGGCAAAAATTGAAAATAAACTTGATCTACCTGCAAGTATAAGAAATATATGTCCCATACATGTCAAACCTCTGTCTCGTACCATCTCTGAAGATCTCTTCGTTCATACGGACAGACAGACGGACAGACGGACATGGCTATATCGACTCGGCTATCGATGCTGATCAAGAATATACATACTTTATAGGGTCGGACACGATTCCTTCGTCCCTGTTACCATACTTTTGCACAAACTTAATATACTCTATGTACCTTCGGTACAGCAGTCTAAAAATTAACGACAGTTGGTATTTGTACGCATCTGAGCGCATGCGCTCTCTCTCTCTCTGGAAGAGCGAGTCTAACGCTATTCTCTCAAAGTTAACTTGCCCTCACTCCCCTTGCCTATAAAAACCAATTGAGAACGAATGTAGCTCGATTCCAAGAGCAAAATTCTTGAAAATTCAAAAACGAATATTTTTTTTTAATGAGTTTGTTCTTACTCATATTATTCGTTCTAGTTTTTTCTTAGGCTGGGATGACACATTCAATTTTTACGAACAATTATTGTCACAATTTTTTGATAAGGCTGGGATAACACATTCAATTTTTACGAACAATTATTGTCACAATTTTTTGATAATGGGGAAACGTCGTTGGTGTTAGCGAGATTATTATTCTTATAACCAACTGATGATGAGTCCTCGACAAAGCAACCGTTTCTGACAGTGTCAAAAAGGCAATTTAAACTATCTGTTACGTACATTGAGTGTGACCCTGGCATTTCAAAATACCAAAAAAAATTTCCCAAAATACTAGATTTGTAACATTTTTTTCGCGTTTTGGGAATTTTATTTGATAACTTTTTAAAGTATGCGGCGAATTCGTCTGTTTCGCTCAACAATAAGTTGTGTCTAGAAATTGAATGTGTCATCCCAGCCTTAGTGTAATAATTTTAGTCAGTGTTTTTCAACATTGTTACTATACATAGTTGGCTTTGCTAGTGTTGGCAGAACAAATAGAAAGAAATAAAAATATACCAAAATTCAGAAATTTAGAAATACGTAAAAATAGGACAATATTGTATGTCGTTTTAAGGCGTCTAAGCTACGGCCGGCCAGAACATAGCCACCGGTGGTTGAAGTCACTAGGATGCGAGCGCAACTTATGATTGTGTGATTCCAGCCAGTAAATCGGTCGTAGTATTTAGTGCAGCGTTCCCCAAGAATGTGACTGTGTCTCTCTCTAACACACAGTGATGCATGATTTCGGTAAGCTTTCGGTGTGAATTGGCGAGTATGTTTGGCCCCCAGGGCCTAGGGCTGGGGAACTCTGATTTAGTGCTCACCAACAAAAGCATTTTTTTGCTTGTCTGTCCTCTCGATTTGGCAGACGCGTCCAAATGTGTCCAAAAAAAAAAAACGAGAGCGTAAGTTAATGTCGGCTCTAACCGACTTCGATATATCCGTTACTCATGGAAATAAATGTTTACAAGCCTTTCTGTATTCCTGAGGGGGGATAGCCGAAAAGTATGCAACATTTTTTAACTCTGCTATTTATCATTCGATCTTTATAAAAATTTCAGTTCTTATAGATATTGCGAATATAAATGTAGGTTTTAAATTTCGATCGATATCTTAAAAATTGTGGGAGTTATTGAAAAATTCTTATTGTGGGGGCGGGGGTTGCCGTGGCAAAAATTTGAAATAAACTTGATCTGCGTGCAGACAATAGGTGGCTACATTTCCAATTTGTTTGCTCTAGCTCTTCTAGTCTCTGACATCTAGGTGATCATACAGATAAACAGCCAGACGGACATGGCAATATCCACTCGGCTGTTGATGCTGACCAAGAATATATAAACTTTATATGGTCGGAAATAATTCCTTCTTCCTGTTACGACTTAACTTAAGTATACCCTTTTTACTTTACGAGTGACGGGTATAAAAAATATCAACACAATTAATAGGACCCGAGCGACTCTGGGATTATATTGTTAGTTTATTCATATATGGCTCTAATTTGCCATGCAAGTTTGCCGTTCTCTAAATTCAGATATCTTTTCAGATTTTCTATCAGTGAAGCTGATATAAAGCGGTTTTTTCTATGGAATCGCTACCATCAACCACATACACCTATTCTGCATCATGCATCTTTGATGGTTGAATTTGTGGAAACTTTTGTGGTCATGGTTTAATAAATTTTAATTTCCTTGTCCCAGACCCATGGTAATTTCCCAAGAGGTTGTTCTAAACGTGTTCTCATTTCTTAAAAGCTCTACCTAGTACTCGCAATTGTTTTGGTACACGGTTTTTTGTTCATAAAATGAAAACAACTGAATATTTTTCAAAACTTTTTGTTTATTCTTATTCGGTCACTCAACGTCTACAAATCGTAGAACAACTTATTCGAGATTTCCGCCTTGTGCCTTCCAGCAACGCCGAAGTTTCTGTGGCCACTCATCGATCGAAGTGCGCGAACAATGCCCACAGACGAATTCTCTTTACAGACGAGAAAATTTTCACCATAGAGGAATCGTTCAACAAACCATTCAACAAGACTCCGTTCGAGCTCACAAGGCAAAAACGACTCAAACATGGCTAAAAAACCATTTACCGAACTTAATTTCTACGGATGATTGGCCTGCTGGTAGCCCAGATCTAAATCCATTGGACTACAAACTGTGGTCCGCTCTCGAGGCTATGGCATACTCTACTCGACACCCAAATATTGAGTCTTTAAAACGCTCCATTGTCGGAGCAGTGAACAATTTCTCAATGCATGAGGTGCGCACTTCGATCGATGAGTGGCATAAGAGACTTCGGCACTGCTGGAAGGCACAAAGCGGCCATTTCGAAAAGGATATTCAACGATCTGTAGCCATTGAGTGACCGAATAAAAGGAAGAAAAATGTTTTGAAAAAAGATTCGTGCGTTTTCATTTTATGACAACAAAATAAAGGTTTCTTAAAACAATTGCAATTACTAGATATAATTGTTCGGTGGCCTATGCTGCAGCTCGACACAAATACTTGTGTATAGCGATTCGCAAATATGGTTAAGCAAACTAGCACTTCGCAAATTGCGAATGCTATGCTTTAATTGAAAATATAAGTATTGTTTAAAAAAACAAATTAAAATTATGCCTTACTGGGACTTGAGCTCTGGTCTACCATTCTTCAGTCAAAGTTCTTAACCTCTACAATATTGCCGGCAATATCTACTGAGTAGTTAAATGTGCTATATGAAATCAATATACTATTTTGTTGTGATTTACGTTCCACACTGAAGTAAAAAGTACTACAGTAATTACTTAACCACTGCGTAGAGGCCACAATTCTTTACTGTTTTTCAATCATATAAAACGTAGCAGTGATTGCAAATATGAAAGCTAAATTTATTTTACAGTTTCATTTACTGTCAAATCTATTTGCCGGCGTGAGATAATCAGTTGCACAGAAATTAGGCCGGAAAATTTGATGACAATTAAACTGAAATGAATAGAGCAATAAATGGAAAATAGTCCCATTGACTGCTGAACAATTGAGAATGCCGTTTGTTCGTTTAATGTGCTGCAAATGCACTTCATAATGACAATTCCCGGTCAATTATGTGCACTAATCGTATTCCAATGTTCTGACAACTAAACGGACGGCTGAACAGTTTTAAACACTTGCAGCGCCTCATTTCCATTAGGCAAACATTTTGTGCACTCAAATTAGTGTTCAAATTAAATTGCACGCTCCTTTTTAGCAATGTACATTATTAATAGCGTTTTCCAGCTAATGTGCTACACGTCTGACCCATCAACCATGAAATGTATGATTTACCTCAATGTACATATTTACCTAATGGGTAGGTGGCAAACGCATTTGGTTTCGCTAATCGCATTCATGGTAAAATCATATTACGTTTTGGTGTCATATTTCAAACAAAGTCGGCCCTGCACGACTTCGATATACCCGTTACTCAGGGGAAGAAATGTTTAATAGCCTTCCTGCGTTTCTGAGGGGAGTAAAGCCGAAAAGTATGCAACATTTTGTAACTTGGCTGTTTATTATTCTATCTTTATAAATATTTGTGAGATTATTAATATTATGAATATAAATTTAAGATTTAAGTTTAAGATTCATATCTTAGGAAGTTGTTCAAAAAATTTGTATTTTGTTTGCGGGAGTGGGTGTGGCAAAAATTGGAAACAAACTTGATCTGCGTGCAGACAATAGAAGTCTACATTTCAAATTTGGTTGCTCTAGCTATTCTAGTCTCTGAGATCTAGGTGTTCGTACAGACAGACAGACATGGCTATATCGACTCGGCTGTTGATGCTGATATGGTTGGAAATGTTTTGAAATGTATACTCTTTTTACTTAACGAGTAACGGGTATAAATACACTCAGAAAACAATGATTAGTATTCTAGTAGAAGACATTCTTAAGTCCGAAATCCACAGATAACGAATAATAGTTACGTTAAATTTCTAAATTCTTATGGTAACAAGAATGTCTATTGCAACTAGCTCAGTTGGTCTATTTGTGAAAAATTTAATTCACCTGGCTTTGGAAAATAGGATTCCCACAACCCTTTCCGTATTGCTTGTCGCAATTTATGAAATATTTATATTGTTTTGCAAACATTCTTGACCCATAACTTTTCCTACTTACAGTGAGACGGAAATTTTCTTGATTTAAGCATATCCAGGCAAACATGTTCGCAATGTAAAACACGAACTATTTTAGTGCGAATTTGGCCAATTTTCAAGGCTGCAAACCGTTCTAGGCTCGAGTCCCGTAGAACCGGTGCAAAGCCCTCGAACTGGACAATGAAAGTTCGGTACTAAACTTTTAACCATCCGAACCAGACCCTATCTGTTTGGTAAAAGTTCCGGTAAAAATATAAGAAATAACAAATCAAACGTCTTAAATTCAAGTACATAGAGTGAACAGTAAATCTTCCAATTATAAAGAGCAGGCACTCTTGCAAGCAGTGAAAATGTCGAAGGAATAGTTCGTTCGACCATCGACTGATGTATTAAATAGCTTGGTAAAGTAGACTCGTCCTTCTCAACAAAAATAGATTCGATGATGTTCCTTCAATTCGCTTAAATTCAGCAAAAATAGATACATACATACACATTTTTTAACGATTCGCACCAGGTGCGAAGGTTCGCACCAAAGCCTTAGGTTCGACAAGCATTGGAACGGGTACACAAACTGAACCTCAGAATTATTGATAGGTTCGAGTGTCCTGACAAAATATATTACAGAATTTTAGAGGATAAGAGGCGTTGGTTATAAAAAGAAGATTGGGAAAAGCTTTAGAATGTTTGTATTTGTGCTTAATCCCTTTGTTTTGGGAAATTAAAAGAAATGGATTTTTGGTAATTTGAGCGACAACGTGCTTTAAGTGCATATTTTACCCTTGCTAGGTTAATTTTGATTTGAATCTCTTCGATATCTCCTGGTGTCGTGCATTGGTAGGTTGTGTGGCTGCTGGTGCGGGAGATGTGGGATCTATCCCGCATCGAAACATCAAAAAAGCATACGGTAAGCGTACGGTAACCTTTACCACCTATTGGCGCCTGCTGTGAAGAAACTGCCCATGAAAAAGCTTCTCGAACTTTGCCGTTCGGATTCGGCGTTAAACTGTAGGTCCCTTTCCCTTGTGCGAAAATTTCAAGCACACACGCCAAGAGTTTGAGAGAAGCTCAGCTTGGCCCTTTGGGGCTGTAAAGCCAAGTATTTATTTTATTTTAACTTTAGCTTTGCTATAAACTATCCCAAACAATTCCACGATTTGAATACCCTTGCAAAGGGTATTATAATT
Source organism: Lordiphosa magnipectinata (assembly GCA_037044535.1). Lineage (NCBI taxonomy): Eukaryota > Metazoa > Arthropoda > Insecta > Diptera > Drosophilidae > Lordiphosa > Lordiphosa magnipectinata. The sequence goes on from JBAMBO010004113.1 coordinate 553,730, forward strand.
TTTTGTAAACTCAGAAGTAACGGGCATCGATATGTGCTCTCTCAATTTCAGAAAGCTCCTTGCTTTCATATTTGAAATCACTTAAATCCTCATACTCCCCTGGGCCTGACAACATTCCCAGTTGCGTGCTTAAAGAGTGTTGTTTTTCCTTATGCAATCCTTTGCTTAAGCTTTTAAATCTATCTCTAGAATCTACTGTGTTTCCGAATCTTTGGAAAGAATCTTATATCATTCCTCTTCACAAAAAGGGAGGAAAATCTGATATATCCAATTATAGGGGTATAGCCAAGCTTTCCGCTATTCCAAAATTATTTGAACAGATTCTAACCTCATCCTTACAGCACTATTGTAAATCTATTTTATCACCTTTCCAGCATGGATTTACAAAGCGTCGGTCAACTACGACCAATTTGCTTGAATTTACCTCAATGCTTAACGATGAATTCCTTTCAAAAAATCAAACTGATGTCATCTACACCGACTTCAGTAAAGCATTTGATTCTGTGAACCACGATATTCTCCTCTTTAAGCTTGATCGATTAGGATTTCCTTCCTCTTTTCTGCTTTGGATTTCGTCCTATTTAAAAGATAGAACTCAAAAAGTTCTGCTTCGCTCTAATACTTCAAAGCCTGTCTTTGTCACTTCTGGTGTGCCGCAAGGCAGCCACCTCGGGCCTTTGTTTTTTACTCTTTTTATTAATGATCTCCCCACAATATTGTCTTACTCTCGGATACTTATGTACGCCGATGATGTAAAACTTATTTTATCTTTCAACGACCCGACGCATTCCATCAGATTGCAAGATGATTTAAACTCCTTGCAGTCCTGGTGCTTGATTAATCAATTTCACCTTAATTGCTCCAAGTGCATGTTTATGACTTTCCATCGTTGCAAACCTTCGCTGGCTACCTATACGATTGGCAATGAACCCTTGGAACGAAAATCTACAGTCGTTGATCTTGGAGTTCTTTTTGACCCAAAATTGAGTTTAAATCCTCATATCGCCCTATTGTGAATAGGGCGAAACGTGTACTTGGATTCATTAAACGTTGGTCGAAGGAATTGAATGATCCATATACCACAAAGCTTCTGTATACTGCTCTAGATCGCATTGTACTTGAATACTTCTCGTCCGTCTGGTGTCCGCAATATAAAAAGTATATCGATCGAATTGAATCAGTTCAAAAGCAATTCTTGCTTTTTGCCCTACGTGGCTTAAATTGGGACCCTAACCTTCGTTTACCAACGTACTCCAGCAGACTTTTGCTTATTGTCCTTCCTTCGTTAGCTAACCGTAGAACATAATAATTACAATAATCTCAATCACCTGCTCTCAACAGAACTCTCTCTCTTCTCTCTAAAAACGTCTCTCTATAATTATCTCCGGGGAAATCTCTGACCACTCCCAGCTGTGAGTAGGGGCATAGCTTGCCGGACTGGCTAAATAGTCCTCCCCCACCGGGTCAGAGATTTTCCGGTTATTTAGTTTTAAGTTTTACGTATACATTTTTTATTTTTAAAGTTTTCTTTTAGATAGTTTTCCCTCTTTCTCTCTATCTCTGTTTTAGTTTAATTTATTATATTATCTTATTTTTTCCTTTGCTCCTACATAACTATAGGTTTTGGTTTTTTCTCTCTCCCTTTTCTCGATCACTATATTATTAAAGTTTTTGTTAGCTCTAATAACGTCTCTGACTACAATCGGCTGTGAATAGGAGCATAGCTGGCCGGACGGGCAAATAAAATACCCCTACCGTGTCGGAGTCGTTATTAGTTTATTTTGTAATTTTATTAGATTTTCTTTGATAGGCTTCCTTAGCTCATAAAATTTTTTTTGTAACGTATTTATACTTCTGTTGATAGCATTTGTTTGTCGACTCTAAATAAATAAATAAATAAAAAAAAAATAAAATAAATCAAAGAAGAAAAGAAATAATGGACCACGCTTTTTTTGAGTGGAACTCCTGTAGAACTCCTGGAGCAACTTTCAAAATGATAATTGTTACAAATAAGATATGATAAAATTTATACATAAATTAATTTAAAGGTCTTCTCAGGAAAATACTTTGAAAATAGTTTTGTGTTGGGCCACTTAACTGTATGTAACCACCTAAATCAAATTACGAATGGTAAATTTCCTCAACATATACATTCGTTTCACAGATAGACTCTCCACTGAACTCTCTTTTCGCCAGCCATTTGTTTAAATTTGGAAAACTATAATAGTCACAAAGGTCTTAGTCTGGTGAGTGCGGAACTCATTTGGCCCATTCGTAGCCCAACTCATAAAATGTTGGTGTCATTCTCGCTAGGTTGTTTGATATTAACCAAATATGAGTTTGGGATAAATTGTTTGAATCTAGTACTGCCTGAATGTTATTGTACATTTGCTTGACAATTAATATAAGGTTTATGCTAGATCACGTAGTCTTTTAATATTTCCTATACACATTTTATGTACCAATCTACGTGACCTGCCATAAATTTTAACTAATTTTTGCGGGATTAATAGGCTGCAACTTTGTCCATCCAGCTGATTTAAAAGCAACAAAGTTTGTGAAAATAGAAGAGCCCTTATGCAACATGCTAAAGTGGTTGTAATTAAAGTCCAACCACCGCAATGGCTTGTACACGTCGATTAAGTTTGAAAAAATTGCCATAATTTGATAAAAATTACTCTTCAATGGCATATTTCGACGCTTTTGGGTTTGCTTATGCCGCTCCTATGATTTTTTTAGGCTGCATTAATATGTATACGGTCGCATAAGTCTCATAAATACAAATATTTGTGCTCGGTGTAATCTCCATAATTTTTTGAAAGCCAAAAATACTGCAAAATGGATTTTCCGCTATATCTTAAAAGCAAGAGCTGATGGACAAAAACCGAAACCAGTTTTGGAATCAGTGCACAAAACTGGAACAGAATTTAATTATTAATTTTGTTGGCCTGTGTTATTGCTTGAGAATATAGATGACTATGTCAGAAAGTCAGTGCTACTTTAATTGATTGAATTGAAATAAAAACGTATAAACATATATAAACATATATATTATTACAAGTTGGTGTTCGATGTGTGGTCAAAAAATTTCGCCTCAAATGAGTCTGACGCAGTGATACACACAAAATTTGAATGCACCGATACTCGATTATCATGTCTTATGTATCAGGTAAATGATATCAGTGTAAAGGCAGCCTAATTTGTTAGTTTATGTGACAGATAGCTCTATGTAAAAGATACGCAATCGACCCTTAGTGATAAAAACTTTTTTGTTTTAAATTTTTTCGCTCTTAAACTCGGTGATCGTTAATTTTATATGCTTTAAAACATATTCGCAAAATTTGATCGAAATCGGATGACGATACGTCGGAAAATGGGTGAAAGTAAGAAAATTTTTTGGGTTTTAACGCGAGCGTTCTTATACTCTAAAATTTTAAAACCAGCACTTGCTTTTAGCATTGAGTACACTTTGGCAGTACAAAAATTTGTAAAATCAAGCACATGCATTTTTCATGTTATATCTCTGCTTGAAAATACCATAGAACTGCTTGGGATATTTTATTTTAAAGGCCTATTCTCAGATGAGATAAAAATATAGTTCGGCACTATATTTCAGATAATTAGGACTGCCGTTCAAAAGCAATCAGATTTCAAACTGCTTAAAATTATTTCTATTTATATGAAATATAGTGCCATACTAAATTTTTATCCCATCTGAGAATAGGCCTTTAAGCGAAAAAAATATAGGAAAGCTAACTTCGGCTCGACCGAAGTTTTTATACCCTTGTAGCTTGTATGATTTATATAAATTAGTAGCTTGATTCCACTGACACAAATATGAACACTCGGCCAAATGTACACATTTTTGACAAGGCTTCCTATATACATTTTCTACACCCAATTTCTATTGCAGCTAAACTATATAGTTGTCCAATCAAACTTGGTGGAATTATGTGAAAGCATTGAAAACCTATAAATACGAGGTTTGGGTACGTTTGCGTTGAAGACAAAAAAGTTTTTCTCACTAAAACAACATTTTCGACCGATGGTTCCTATGGCAGCTATATGCTATAGTCATCCGATGTGGCCGGTTCCGACAAATGTGCAGCGTATTTGTACCAAAAGACTTTGTGCAAAGTTTGGTTAAGATAGCTTTGAAACTGACGGAGGAGATAGCATAGAAACAGACGGACAGTCGGACGGGCAGACGGGCATGGCTATATCAACTCAGCTCGTCTTGCTGATGAAGAATATATATACTTTATGTGGTCGGAGATGCTTCCTTCTATGCGTTACAAACATCTCGAAAATTTTAATATACCCTCTACAAGGGTATAAAAATACTACCAAACGATAATTTCAAATATCTAGGTTTCCCAGAAAACATGCCTAAAAATGGTCCAAATAGACTTTATTAGCAACTTTCAACTCATATTACCAAAAAACTTGACGTGATGAACCATTTCCGAAAACAGATTCGTGTTCAGTACATGGAAACCGAATCACCACCACCTGTTCAATAAACTAAAACAAAATTTAGTTTCGCTGCCGTGTGTCATCATTGCATCGGAACTGTTCCGATTCGGGTTTCCTTTTATATAGGTATTTTTATTTGGCACGGCATTCGCCATTTAAAGTCCGATTTCGGACTTCATTTCAGGCGTATTAAAGTATTAACTTTAAATTAAAATCCCCTCGGATTCATGTACATTAGTAGTTTATACATACACCAAAACTCCATTAAATTTAGCATTTTATCAAATTGGTCATGACGACGCCTACAAGTAGGCAACAAACAATATAAATTTTTGGCTCATTATGAATTAATTTGGCTTGGCATTTCATTTGGATGGAGTGTTTGTGCGAGTTGGGGTAGTTAGAAGGGAAATTCCAGGCGACCCATACAATTAGTGTGCCATATTATGCATTATGATTGTTAGACGGAACAAAACATTGAAGCTAGGGGTTTGGGAACCAGCGCACCAGTTCAATTTGTGTCGTGCACAACAGAGTCTTTCTTTTTCCGTGTTTGGTTGCCAGGTGAAGGGCAATAAATAAGAATGGCGAAAAATGCGAAATACAATAAAGAATTTCCAGCCAGCAAGCAAACAAACCAACCAACCAACCTACCTACCAAAGGCTGCCATCAACATTGTGACGATGAGGCGGCTCAGGCGGAAATGGCGTGAGTAGTACACGTTGTAGGCGTTGCTGAGGTTCGTTCTGGCTTTTGAGTTTCACTAACAACGCACACGAAACATGGCGTGGCAAGCAGCGGTACCGATTCCCTGTAACCCCATTTTCTGCAAGCACCCTGCCAACCAACCAACCAAACGGCGAACCCACATGGGCAATTAGCCCAGTCCAGACGACTGCCTGACAAGTGCACAAGATTTGCAGCTTGTCTTACAAGGCGGCAGGCAGCTCCAGGCCATGTTCAGTGATATTTTGTCGTCATCGTTCATTGCCGATGTGCATATCCGTTTCCCTGCCCTGTAAGCGGATTTCCACCGGTTTTTGGCTTGCAATTGATACGATTCGGAAAATGCTGCTTTTAACTTTTCGCTTGGCACATTATAAATAAATGTGCGGTTATGACTTAACCAATTGTGTGCAGTCATCAGAAATATAGTTATGTGTGTGTAAGTGTACCGTTAATGAGCTTCTAATGCACGCAACGAGGCGTGTCAAATGTAAATTACTAAGCCCGTCATATGTCCACAATATGGCAATTGCATTTGAGTGTGGAAATTCGATTTGACAACATCTGGGTTTTCTGATTGTTTTATCTCAAAAGGAAATTTTTCCTTTTACCTACCGCAAAGTCAATTTCTCTCGTCGCTGCCTTGCCAATTTAAACTCAATTTCCTATAAAGAACTCCAATCCATTCTAGTCGTCTGGCATAAAAAAATCCATTAACAATGCATTTGCATTTCACTTTGCCAGAGCCGGAGTCAATTTAGCTGAGCTAAAAATTGTATGGGCCAAATAGGAGCATGCATCTAATAAGAAGTGAAATGAACAAGCTTTGACTAGTTGATGCCTAGAAGAGGTACATAGTTAGAAAACATAAAAAAAGGCTGATTTTAATATTTTGTCTCTTGGCAATTATATTTTTTGTATTCGCTCTATTTGTGTAATAATAATTCTGATTGGTACACTCTTAAAAACATGTCGAGAATTTTGATCTTGGTTCAAGTACAAACGGTGTTAAAATACGGTTAGTAAGAAAATACCTGATTCAACGATTTTTCAGACGCTTTTAGATATGAAAGAAAAGTAAAAATATCGATATTTGCAATTTTTTCAAAACCCCGATACATCGCTTAAAACATTGATGTTTTGCCCAGCTCTATTAAGCGAACTGACCAAAATGATTTTCGGTGAATTGAAAGTACTCTCCAAACGCTATGTACCACTACACTCAGGAAAAAAAACCAAGAACTTTGTACTTGAATCAAGTACAAACGGTGTCATAGTACGGTAAGCATGAAAATACTTGATTCATGTACAAAATTCTTATTTCAAGTACGTTTTTTTCCATCCCGAAATACTTAATTTAAGATTGATTCGGGATATGTTAAGTACATTTTCGACTATTTTTAAATTTTGTTTATCATACTGTTATGTTGTAATGGTCTTAAGCTTCTGGACGGGATGGCATCGAATTTTCTTTACCGTGCATATCCCTACTAGAAGGTAATATTTCTTGTGGGCTGTACGTAACGCCCGATTCTATGTGCTCGCCCAGGCTATAACTCCTCGATTTCTTCCGTAAATTTGGATGCGAACACTACATAACACTCGCTAAAATACTGATATATATTAAACAAACATATACGTAATATTTAGTTATATTCAGTCAGACAGAAAAATCAAAATCAGCCTCGAGGTTGATTTTGATTTTGTTTCTGATTTTTGTTTCGTTTGACAGTTTTCGTGTCATTTTCTGCAGGTTATCTGGTCACACCGAAACTAAAATCAGAATCAAAATCACTTGCAGGAACACCCCTACTGTTCAAAACATTTTGAACATTTCAATGCTTAATGTTTTTTTACATTGTTTAGAACTCGATGTTATTTATATTATGTGTTATTTACGAACTCTGCTAATAACTAACTAATAACAAATATTGTCCTAGCATAAATTGAAGATTTGTTCCTTTGTATCTACTCCTAATTGAAGCAATTTCCTGGTGAAATCTATCCCCTTTTCGTCACCAAAATCGGCCAAATTCGGGGTAAAAATGGGTAAGCCTCGGGGTAAGTCATTTGAGCTCTCATCTTTTTTTAACCAGCAATATATGTTGTAGTTGTGTGTTGCTGGTGAAAATATGCCCATTAAACGCGAACTTGACGTGATCAAGAAAAACGGTGTATTCAGGATGTTTCATAATTTATTGGTCCCGTTCCCAGGCTTTAAAAGAAGTTGAATTTTGTGGCACTGTGTAACTGTTCCGACAATCTGGGTGAATATACTGAGTGGATCATGTATAACGCTGTCATAACTGACTATCAATGTGTGAGCTCAAACATTACTGTAGAAGAAAATAAATTTGGCCTACTTTGAAGGGACTTATCTTACAATAAAATTGGTGTGTATAATCACAGTATTCGAAATTGTAAACTTAAAAAAATCAGTTGGCCTTCTAACTCTTAGATACAAGCACAGACACGTCTAACAGACTTGTGATACCCTTGTCAATTCCTGGCAAACATATCACCAACGATGTGACTACGGATGTGACTATGCGGCTCTGCTGTATTATTAAAACGACAGCAGGTGAGTGGGGCTACAGGGGTGCTGGTGTGCATAATGCAAACAGCTTTCACACATTTCAATTGCACCGCTCCAATTCCCCCATGCTATAGCAAACTATGCGCTAATGCGCTTGGCCGTTAATCCATAAAGTGGTTCCCGCTGTCGATGGTCTTCCTGCTGAGCGGCGGCTAAGCGACGGCACTTTGTCATTTTAATTGCGCATAAAACAACTCGAACACTCCATTGATACCCCATTCCAACTCACACACCTACACATTTATACAGGACAAAAGAGCAAAGCATATGCATTTGCCCTGACATGGTTAATGTGCCAAGTGTTTGTACAGTTTGCTTTAATATTCCGCACATGCTGCTCGGTCCACACACATGTTGGGCCTCATTATGAGGCTTGAAATTAGAATGTCTGTGGCAAAGTTCAACTGTTTCTCGGTCTGTGATGAAGTCAAGCAGACATAAGCCCCAGAGATGTACAATTATGCACACACACTCCGTTACGTAGTCCTTGCGCTACTTATAGAACGCAATTTACCAAAACTTAGGCTCACCTCAGCCAAATTAATTAGAGCAATTAAGTCAACCGCGCCCAGGGACGGCGTTGACAGCGTTGACAGTTTAAGACAGCAACCTTCGTGCCTGTAGGCCAAGTATTTACCCAAAAATTTCGTATGCGACCGTCTGTCTCATCTCAGTAACAAGCTACGAGATCGAGTTTCTGAATTGACTCTGTTCTATGAGAGGTAGGCTTGACAGAGAAATATTTTATGTTTTTCATGAAGTGAATGAACATTAGGATTAGAAGCGGATGCATCTAGTGAGACAAGGATACATACATTTTAAACAACGCGAAGATTAAGGGGAAACGGTAAAGGTTTCTACGGCACCTTAAAAGCCCAAGATTGACCTTATGTCAAGGTACCCACAAAAGCGAGCAGAGCCAAGAAGGGAAAATTAAAAGATCAGTCGTTCGGTGTCAAATATCATTAGAGAAAAGGAACTAGCATATCGTCTTCATAGTATTTAATCGAAAGATGTGCTAGTTTTAGCATTAACTAAAAGGAATTAGAGTCGTAGATGCTTATGTACAAGAGTACAGCTAAATTTGAAATATTTGTATAATCATAATAATGCATTAAATGGAAGTATCTACAACCGGGACTAGCAGATAATCATCAACACAGATTAAGTGTAACGAAAACTATTATAGGATTTTTAAGAGATGGTGTCACTAGTATTAAATCGAATCGGACAATGCTATAACAAACTTAATTTTGAAGCATCGTCATTAGGCTTTCTTTATCAGTATCTGTCGTTTCGTTAAAGTTTGAACAACATAATTTTTGTGTTCTTTGAATATGTCAGCCTTTGTGCCAACAAAACACAATTTACGGGAAAGTTTACTTTCTGCTTTCATTTTTAGCAGTGTTGGGTAAAGTTTGTTAATTTCACTGAACATGCTCACTTGTTCTTTTTTTCAAAGTGTGATCAGTTGAATTCAGATTTTCATTTGTTTAGTTGCTTAGTTGTTCAGTTGTTCAGAGTTTCAGTTGATCAGCTGTTCACTTGCTCGTCAGCTGTGTGCTCTGAATAAGTCAACCTTTGTGCCAACAAAACAGCTTTCATTTAAAGTAGTGTTGATTTTGTTGTTCAGTTGTCAGAAGTCAACTAACCCCAAGGCATAATGACGATTAGCAATCATTCGATCTAATTGTAATCCGTTTTTGCTGTTCCCACTGCGGTATTTGGACTATTTGTCAACCTCACTTTTAAACAGGTAATCAAACCGGAACCGGAACCGTATACCGAAAAGAGCCGATTAAAACTCAGAACCAGAACCGGAACTGGAACCCATATTTTTAATTTTTTGTGTACCGGTATTCGAGAACCGTTATTCTTGGTACCGAAAAGACCGAAAAGAACCTTAACCGGTACAGTTTTGGTTCTGAGCGTAACAACTAGACTGCACAGCGAGCACTTTATTTTGAGAAAGTTTTCCTGACCCACACATTATAATACAAAAAATTACCTGGGTAACTATTTTGGCGGATATTTATTTAAGAATTTTATCCATTTCTGCTTAAGTCCAACTAAGTGTGGAATTAAGCTCTAACACTTTATCTAAAAGTGAAAACGAAGTCGATTCATATTTCGCGCACTTGCAGTCACATACCTCAAAATAATCGATTTTGTTTTCTCTATGGGAAGTACATCTTTGTGTTTATAATCAATCCAATTCGAAAATATAATGTCTGAACAGTAAGCCGAATGATCTGTAACGATATCGTCTGTAGGACAACTAAGATATGTCGCTCTTGTAGGATCATGAAAATGAATCTGTAAAATGAAATAACATATTTTCAGAGAATAAATTATATCAATATGAAAATTGTACACCATATAGAACACAATATGGCGAATATTTCTGCATCATTAACTCAAAAGTCGTGACAGTCTTAAAGTAAGTGAACGATATGTATTTATATGAAAATAATTGGGACAATACAAATAGTTCAGTATCTTCACAAATCAGTTTAACGGCATTAATCAAGGTTTTCTGAGCTTAAAACGTGAACAAATTAATAAAGATGCAAGTCGACAAAGTTTTCGGAATTGTAGGAGCTATCAAAAGCTCTTCTTGCTGTTCCAACTATTAAAGTAAGCGTAAGCGATTAAAAAAATATAATTTTAATCATGTAATGAATAAAACCTAGAAAATATTTTATGAAAACAATCGAATACATCCGTATTTGTGTGTCTAGATTGCTTATCCACTTTGTCAGGTCTTAGGCTAAAAATGTCTTTACATTTAAACGGATCATACCGGCACGTACCGTTATACCGCAATAAAAATCAAGGTACCATTACGGAACCGAATACCGAAATAATGTTTGATCCAAAACAGAACCTTTTACCGAAACATAAGTTTCGGTACGTACCAGAACCGGAACCGGAAGCGAAAAACGATTCGTTTGATTCCCTGCTTTTAAACCAAAGATTTTTATTTAGATACGCTTCGGACTGACACATCAGCAAGTTGCTTAAAACATTGTGGTCATACATTGAGAATAAAGAAAAACGCAAAGTAATTAACAGCAGAGCAGTCACCAAACTAAGTGAACAGTCACGGATCAGGTCGCCCTGAACAATTCAATGAACTAGTAACAGAACATAGCAGTGAACAACTGCTTGAGCAAAAGCAACTCAGTCTGAACAACTCACTCTGAACAGCTCATTCTGAACAACTCACTCTGAACAACTTACTGAGCAAGAAAAACTGAACAACTCAATTTTGATCACTCACTCATGAACAACCCAACACTAATTTGAAGAAAAATGCTGCTAAAGACCATCGAAAGCTGCAGGAAGCTTACGGGGAACATGCCCTAAGTACAAATAATCATACGGGCCGTCGGCCATACGCCAATATCGACGCCAAATCCGAATATTCACGGTGGCAAGGTCATTCTCTGTATTTGGTGGGATCAATTGCGCGTGGTGTACTATGAGCTACTACAACCGTGTGAAACATCACAGTGCAACTCTACCGAACTGAATTTATGCGTTTGAAGCAAAATGGCCAGAGTACGAGCAAAGCCATGACAAGATAGTTTTGCAACATGACTACGCTTTGCCACATGTTGCACAGCCGGTCAAAATATATCTTGAAACGCTGAAATAGGCAGTCCTACCCCACCCGCCGTATAGCCAAGACATTGCCCCTTCCGACTACTATTTGTTTTCGTCGATGACGCATGACCTTGAGGATCAGCACTGTCGCTCTTTTAAAGAACTCAAAAATTGGGTCTTTTTTTGAGATGGTATCCGAAATTAGCCAGAAAGATGGGAAAAAGTAGTGGCTAGCGATGAACAATACTTTCAAAAATGAATTTGTAACAAAATTTTTCACAATAATGCTTCAAACTTGAAAAAAATCCTTTAAAACTTTTTTATGCAGCTAATACTTTTACTCAGCTCAACACGCATCATAATATCAAAGATAAAACGATGCACAGCTGGTCTCGGTCAGCTCACAACTGTATTTATCGCTGAGATTGCGCAAAAAACACTGATTTGTGTGACAGTTTCCTAATAACAGGACACTGTCAGCCAAGCGATAAAAATGTGTGATTTTGCCTCATTTTATACTGTGTACCTTTGGTATTAAGTTTGTGCAAAAGTACGTAACAGGAAAAAGGATCATTTCCGATCCTATAAAGTGTATATATTCTTGATCAGCATTAACAGCCGAGTCGATATCGCTACGTCCGTCTGTTCCATACGAACAAACATATCTCAGATATGTTAAGAGTTACAGCTTTGACATGAATGGGACATACACTAAGAAAGCAATAAAACGAATAATTCGGGGGGACCAACACCGCGTCGGTCGGTCAGATCAAGTTAATTTTTAATTTTTGAACACGCCCCCTCCCGCCTTCGCAGTTTGGAAACTAGCCATATCACCCACAGTTTTGTAGATAAATGGTTCCGTCTATGATAAAGATCGGATGAACGATACTCAAGTTGAGCAAAAGAAAGATCGCTGCCGCAGCGCAGAATATAACATGACTTATAGTTTTAAACTTATATATAATTTGACTTCCTTCATTTACAAGTCTCCGGCGACTCAATGTTAAATCTGTAGACACTGGCGAACAAATGCATACGACTTAGCTCGAAGCAGGACCGGATAAATAGAGACATTGAGAATTTAAATCAGAATTATAATCAGAGATTAAAGCCGTTACCGAAACCTTTAACCGCTAAAAACACTTTAAAATTTGTAACCGAAACCGTACAATTTTTTCCGTATAACCGGTTAATAAAATAAAAAATTTCGATAAATCTAAATTTATTTGGTGTATGTGCAATAAGGCGTTCTCTTCTCCAAACGATTTTCAACATGTGAAGTTCATTGCAAAACATGGCAAAAATTTAGTATAAAATAAAAATAACTAAAGAAATACTCGGAATTACAGCCAAAGAGCTAAGACGAGCTTCTCTTAATCTAAGTACATATATTTTATAGAAAATTTGAAGAAAATTCAAAATCAGATATTTTAAGTTAAGCCACGCGAAGGCTTTAAAATTTCCTATTTCCCCTACATATATCTTTGAACAATCAATGTAATCAGAGACCTTTTAGAAATTCAGGGCAGTTACGGTCTAATGTACAATGTACATACATCCCATTTTACATACATACATTTAGCACTTCGCGCCGCACCGTTGCTAACGGGGACCAAGAGAAAGAGAGCAAAAGAGCAAGAGAGAGTGCAGCTAACCAAAATCTTAAGCTTTCCCATCTTTCCTTATACATATGTAATATAACACTGACAATTTGTTCGATTGCTGGCAAGTTTAGCCGATCCAAAAATGCACGACTTCTGCTTAAATTAGCAGCAGCTAGTTCTGATTTTTTTTCTGAAACCTAAAGTGTGAGACCAGATTAACGAAATTCTTTCAGTTTTAGCACCAGCATAAATTTAATTTGAAAGCAACTCAGCATTGACTAAACTTTTGTCTCACGAGTTAGCAGCTAGAGAACCTAGTCTCTTCTAGAATGCTTACCTCTGAGGAATATTTCTAGATCCGAGATATAATGTTTCTTTATTAAATTGACGCTCTTTTAATGTCACGTGCAAAAAAATCTGCTTATAAAACAGTTCTTTATTAAATATGTTTCTAAAACAAACGAGAGCGTAAGTTGAAGTCGGCCCTGCATGACTTCGATATACCTCTTACTCATAGGAAGAAATGTTTAATACAATTCATATGTATGTTCCTGAGGGGTGACAGCCGAAATGTATGCAAAACTTTTTTTACTCTGCTATTTATAACCCGATATTCATGAAAATTTGTGGAATTATAGATCTTGCCAAGATCGATATCTTAAAAATTTTGAGAGTTATTCAACATTTTTATTGTGGGGGCGGGACTGGGCGTGGCAATAGTTTGAAACAAACTTGATCTGCGTGAAGACACAAGGAGTCTACATTTCAAATTTGGTTGCTCTAGCTCTTCTAGTCTCTGAAACATAAGTGTTCAAATAGACAGACAGACAAACGGACTGGGCTATATCGACTCTGCTGTTGATGCTTATCAAGATTATATATGCTTTATATGGTCGGAAATGTTTCCTTCTGGCTGTTGCCTACATTTGCACGACTTTAGTACACCCTTTTTACTCGACAACGGGTATAAAAAGATTGTGGCCAGGTGTGGTGCAGCGGGTAGTGTGTAGGTCTGCTGTGCGGGAGGCGTGGGTTTCAACAACGTTTCGGAACATCTAATAAAAAGTTTTTTTCTTTCCTTAAAAAAATAGCTTTTACTCATCTCGTCACCTTCACCAGCTATTGGCGATCAGCCAAAACAGTAACCGTAACCCTAACCGTGATTCGTTTCGGTTTTAATCTCTGATTACAATCTTGCAAAATTTGATTTTATGTCATTTTTGTCATTCGGTAGGTCATTAATTTATACTTTTCGGTTCATGGTCAAGAGTGCCAAACATCCTGGACCGATCCGATTCTAAGAGCTTCGGTTTTTATTGTATAAATATGTCCTTAACCTTTTACTTTTGGAATGTAAAACAAAAATAGAAACCGCATAGAAATAAAGTCAACGATTAACTGTATCTCTCTAATCACTTTCATTCTCCCTGCTATTTTCGGCTTTTACGTAAAAAAATTTCAACGAAAACAAGAAGTTGGCTTTCAGGAAAAAGGATTGAAATTCCAGCAAGTTAAACCGCAATGTCGCTAGCGGCGTGTAACAAACAATTTATCTTGGCCGCTCTATAAAATGGCAATCATTATTATAGTCATGTACCAGGCAATGGGGCGTTACGGCAATCAACGCCAAAACCCAAGACGTTCAGTAAATAAGCGTACAATTTCAATTTTCAGTACACATGAGGGAATACATTTAAATGCATATTTTAATAGTCATAAAGAGAAGGCCCGCCCCTGGAGGAACCAAATGCCGCTGGGCATACTTAAAGGCCTCAGATACAGATACAGATACAGATACACAGATACGTAGATACATGGGCAAAGACAAGGCCAAGCGCCCGACTAAAATAAAGAGACTGTATACAAGAAAGTAATATAAATTATAAACGCAAACTGTGCGACAAGGTTTTCTGGTTTAGCGTCATGCGATTGCAATTGGGTCTGGGGGCTGGGAATTTGCAGACAAAATCGAAGCATAAATGGCAAATCGAGCACATGGCATATGGCGAAGGTCAAGGGTCAGGCCGGTGCTAGCTGGGATCAGGTCGAAATTGACTGCAACACTTGACAGAGTCTAACAGACATATGAAATGTTTAAATATAGTATTTAAAGGCAAGATTCGATTTGATGACGTCGCGTCCTCCGTCTTCTGTTTCTACATGCAGCATTTCGTGCAGCAAGTAAGTAAAACTGCAGCTGCCGCAAAGTCTGAACTCCCCGAAATCGATCCAAAATAAAAGAACTGTTCGAGTAAGTACAACTTCACCCCACTGTGCATGTGTGTGTGTTTGTAAGTGGAGGCCAGGCCTATGCCACGCGATGTGATTGTGAATGCGAAAATGGGATGGCGATGGCTAAAGGCACAGTCAGACCCAGGCTCTCTGACTCTGGGCTAGGATGACGTAGTCCTCCAGCTAAGTGTGTTAGTGTGCCTGCTGTTCCAACACACACACTTACACAGGCAAAGGGAGCGATTCGTTTTTATTTTTTCCACTCATATTGGGGTCGCCTGCCGTTTCGTACTTTAAAAGCGCCATTTAGTTGTGAGAGCGCTAAATTATTAAAACCAAGGCAGTTCATTATATACAATGTATGCACAAAGTGGAACCCGCTGGCGAACAAATTTTGTCAATTTTTACCTGGCCCCTAAAAGTATGCAAGCCTGCTGCTCATCATAATCATATGCTTCCTACATTGCCACACTGCGGAAAAATTGTTCGCAAAGTTGGAAGTTGGGTTCTGGTGTATGTGTGTGTGTGGAAATGCCAGGTAGGACTTTCATACAGGGGCTTAACAAAAGGGGGTCTACAAATTGACAAATTTTTAAGAGGTCGGTTTCACCAATACACATTAAGTTGCTCACACTTTACGATAGATTTTTGGACTTTGGTTTTCTATAACATTTTTGTTGAAGTATTCAGCAGTAAGGTAGATAACTGATGTGAAATAGATTTTCTTAGGAACAGGTTTTACCTTTTAATTTTAATAGTCGACTAAAGGTTAATCCAGCAATAAATATAGTTTGTGGAAGCTGATTAGTGATCAAATGTCTCTGGTGAATGTTTTGGTTGTGAGGTTCAAGATCTCATAAAAATACTTATGCACCATTAAAAGTGCACAAGTAAAGCTTTTGAATATAATAATTCTACTTCTAAGGTAATATTTTGGTCCACATCAACCAATCGTCACCTATTTATAAAAACTTTTGAACTTTGACAAGATTTTACAACACGTTTAAAATTTCTTGAGATATAAAATAGATACAATCAGTCCCTTCAATATAGCCCGTACAAAAAAGTTTAAAAAAATTCTTAAGAGATGGACAACCAACTTCATTTTGAGGCTTTCTTTTTCAGTATGTGCCGTTTCGCTAAAATGTAAACAAACTAGTTTTCGAGTGCTCCGAATATGTCAAGTTTTGTGACAACATAACACAATTTGCAGGACGTTTACTTTTCTGCCTTTATTTAAAGAAAAATGCAGCTTAAGGCTATCGAATGCTGCAAAAAGCTTACGTACATGCTTGATCGATTTCCTCATGTGAGTTTTGGTATAGACGTTTTAAAAGTGGCGCTTTAAACACTGTTGACAAAGAGCGCGAAGGACGGAGAAAAAAGTTTGAGGATGCCGAATTGGGGGCTATATTGGATGAAGCCTCGTGCCAAACGGAAAGAGAACTCGCAAAACCATTGGGAGTGACTCAACAAGGCATATCTGTTCGCTTAAAAGCCTTAGGAATGATCCAAAAGGTAGGATATTGTAGTCGAACCAAGTTTTTTCATTTGTGAACAGCTGCTCCAACGGGAAAAAAGAAAAGGATTTTTGCATCGTATTGTTACTGGTGATGAAAAATGGATTCATTACCCCAATCCTCCGGTTTGCAGGTTCGAACCAAAATTTACCAACGGTATCGGTTCGTAAATTTGAGGTTCGAGGTTTTGGTTGAGGGCTTTGGTTTTGGTTCGAACCTTCGTTGCACGTTTTACCCAATATATACAAAATTACAATACTATAGGTATACACCTGACGCATAAATACATTGTAAGACAATAAGACGTAGATTATAATAGACGTGAGATTGGCGCTCGTTTGCTGGATATGGACTTCCTTCATTGCTAGTGTATAAATCTTCAGTACGATTGATTATGCTTTCTCGAATGCACTTTAATCAGTCTTTCACTTACAAACTTGAGCATCGATTGGTGTTTATTCGCCACACTTGGATCTTTTTTTTACAATGATTTGATTAAAAATGCCTTTGTCTCCTTTTGAAGGTGCCACATTAAATTTGCTGCATGCCCGTCGATCATATTTAGTTTGCATTCGTGACATTCTGATTTATCAGTGCTTGTATGTAAATTTCGTAAAATATTATATTTGTCGTCATTGCTTTACACCTTCTCAGTCAAAACTTCTCAAACGAAATTAAATGCGCGTTTTTATTGTTCTAACTTGTGTGTTTTCTATCTCTTTCAGTTTCGATTCTTCTTTGCGCCCAATTTTTGGCACCCAGTTTTTGCCAATTTAACTATTTTTCCCACCAAATATCGACTGTTAAAAATGCTGAAACTTAATCCGAGATTAATTTAAAATATCTAAACAATGTCAAATTTCAGGCTCCGGCAAAACTGAATTCCTTCTTTCGAGCTTACAAAATAGCTATATCTGGTGGGAAAAATAGCAAAATTGGCAACGCTGCGTGTGGCACAAACTCCTGTTTGTATTCGGCTAACATGTTTCTGCAGTAGTATGCACCGGGTTGGTTAGATTGGCGCATATGTATATGTATAAGATGAAAAATAAAGCGTTCAATACATTGTGCAGTGTACATAGGTGTTTACATTGAATTTGTAGTATATAACAAATTAATATCTCTGACCGGAAGTATTGTGGTCTACGTGTATGTAATATAAATTACGCATACGTATGAATGTATACATATGTATTCTATGTATTCTACATATGTATTCTTCATGTATTGAAATTGTTTTACATATTTACATACATATATGTATTTATGTATGTTAATAACCATTGGGAGTGCGAAAAGGAGAAAATAACAAATCGAAGACATTTTATTTTGGTTTTTTTTTTAACCGAACCAAAAGCTTGGGTTCGGAACGGGTTCGGGTTCATCTATTTTCGTCCTCGTGGTTCGGTTCAGGGTTTGGTTCACAGTAAAAAAAAAGGCGGAATTCCGGGTTCGAACCGGTTCGGTTCAAAACCGGTTTGCAGCCCTGATTACGATAACCCCAAGCGAAAAAGCTCAAAAATTGGATCAATTCGTGGATCGCATCAAAAGACGAATAGTTTTTTCGAGACGGTATCCGAAAATTTCCGGAAAGAAGGGAAAAGTAGTGCCTAGCGATGGACAATACTTTGAAAAATTAGTTTGTAAGAAATCTTTGTTGTGACAGTAAGACTGTCAATACACTTACACCAAGATAGGCCCATTGCGATACCATATAATTCCCTATTTAAGCCAGGGCGATTCCTCCCGACTGAACCATTGTGACAACGTTAAAAAAAATGTAATCTTATTGTACTCAAAAATATTTGTCAAATGAGTACATTGGAAATCAAGAACAAGAGCCAAAAACTGTAGATTAAAGTAAATTATAATAAGATATTACGATTTTGGTTTGCTTTCATTTGACAAGTTAATGTCTTCAAATGGAATCATGCATCATGTCTATTCACACCAATTTTATTGTTCATCATATTATCGTGTATCGTGGTGTACTTTGAAAACAGGACATCAAGCAGGCCTACTTGATTATCATGTCATCATACGTCGAACCCATGATACAATAAATACAAGGTAGTGCAAACACTTGCTCCACTACGCAAGCGCATAACTTTGTGAGTCTGTGACGTAATTTGACAAATAAGCCTTAGGGAACTTGAATTTTTTAGTTTTAATTTGATTTAATTTAATTGTTGCTAAAATTTTAATTCATTTTCATTTTGGTTACCGCATCACACATTTTAATAAATGTCAAAATTGTCATTGCACTACCTTCGATTTTTTGTATCATGCGTCGAACCAGTGTCTGTTCAATATCTCCAGCCAGTGGAAACGACTGGGTCTGGACTGGTAGTCCAAAACAAGCCGTCTTAGTGTCAATATCATAGCAGTGCAAAATGAGGCTGGGCTGTCTGTCTCTACCCTTAAGTACCGCTTAGTACTGAATCAGAGCTGAATCAGTCCTGATTTAGAAGGGCTGGTACTGAAATCATGGCTGCCTTTACATGAATTTCATCAATGAATTTAACACAGACAGGGCCTACTACGTCATGACCTTCTCATCTTGCAGGCATGATTTCAGTACTGAACTCATGGGTTAGTTTCATGGGTAGTACTGAAAACAGTACTGAAATCAGTCATGAATTGGAGCATTTCCTACTTCTCAGGGGTGAATCAGCACTGACAAATTTAGTACTGAGGCGTTGAACTGCAGGATAGGTACGCAAACTAGTTTCTCAGTTTTAAAGATAGTGAGCTGAGAAAATTTTAATTGAGTCTTTTTTTACAGCACGCTGATAATTTGTCGGAACAGCCCGGATCGGATAACTGTATCTCATAGCTGCCATAGGAACCATCGTTCGGAAAATGGGTCTTTGTGAGAAAACTTTATTATATTCAATGGTAAACATTAGGGATGCCGTAAATAATATTCATACATCGAAAAATCAATATTTTTGTTAAAAAGACGATGTATCATTAACGAATATTGGATATATTGGATATCGAATATTTTTTGGAGATTTTTATAGTCGATGTTTTTGAGATTTCCTGAGTGCATTCTTTTGGATCTAAGTGTACTCCAAATTTTCTCAAAGCAAAAAATTTGATCTCTAAGTTTTATACATAAAAATATATTTACTATTCAAGTTAAGAATCTTTGCTCAATCCCATCAATATAAAATCATGAATATGTTAACACAACTTTTTTAGTTATAAATGAAAATAAGTACGCATCTGCAGTTAAACTTATTAAAATCCGCTTAGGACCAATTTCAAATCTTCTTCATACGACTATCTGCCACATAAACTAACAAATAACAGAGTAAATTGTAAGTTGACACATAGCATCCATCTGGAAGAAGATAAATCAGCCATAAATCTTTATTTTTTGGGTTTTAGAGCTCCGATCTTTAGATTTTGAAAGCAGTCAGTTTGAAATCGAAAATATAGATTTTTTATTGCAACAAAATATCACTATCAAAATGATACTTTTTCAATATCGAAAACAACAATAATACCGGTAAGTTCCACATTTCGACGGCGATTTCCGTATAATCGTTCTCATTTCGCTTTGAAATCCTACAGCTTTACATATGAAGTGACGAATAAATCTTCGGTCACAGATATGTTTCAATAAGTTAATCGGTTTAAAATTGACTGCTTAAAACCAAGCGGACTAAAATCGTTAAATAATTGCAATTTTCTTTCGACCTGATCTAGTAGTCTCAGATATATTTTTCCCATCACACACGAACTTAATCAATTTTAATTCGAAATTCCTAAGTGCATATGGAAATCGACGACGATATGTGGAACACACCCCATATAGATATTTTTTAAATATCTGGCATCCCTAGTAAGCGTTCTGAAATTCAGCCATTAAATAATATTTTTGAATATTTTTAAGCAGGTCTACAAACTCGGTTAAAAATGGTTCTTAGTTATAAATAATACCGTAAGTCTTGTAAGGAAGACCACAAAATTTTTTCAAATAATTTAAACACAATTTTTTGTCTATGATGAAATGTCAGAGAAAATTTGAATTCGCCTTACAACGCACAACACCGACTTACGAGTAAAGGTATAGGTATGGGGTTGTTTAAAAGCCAAAACAACGTGTCTATCTATTTCGGTTATGGTTATATTAAGGGATAGGGTTATAGGTTTCTTGTCTGTTTCTTATACATTTACATCAAAGTTTTCGCCAAATATAAATGCCTTGACCGAAACCGAAATTCGATTCGGTTTTAATCCCTGCCGTAAAACTATTTCATTAAATCCTAGGGGGGTATTCAGCAGATCAGTTTGATGGATAATCAATGTTATTATCGTTGTTATTTTATACGACCTTCTTTCTTTCTCTAAAAATAGCAAGGCTGCAAAGCGATTAAGAACCAGTTGGGTTCAAGTTTTTCTGCCTCTTCCGTACTTTCCTTTTTAGGAAATGGATTTGGTTCAAAAAGGAACCAACAAAAAGGAACGACACTGGTACAAGTGTCGCAGATAAAATTCAAAGTCAGCATATTAGGTTTTACGACTTTGAGAAGGACTTAAGAGCAGAAACAAAAGTTATGCTGTAAAAATGCGTCGACAATCCAGTCGACAGTGCAACTAAACTTAAATTCTCTTTTAGTTATATCCTCGGTTTGAAAAAAAAACTTGTTTTCGAAGCTTCTGAATTTATGGGCATATTATTGTGCATATATTTACTACTTCGAAAAGGACTTAAACGCAGAATCAAAAGATCTGTATGCTGTAAAATCTAAAATACAGCCGACAGTGCATCAATATAAGATACGAACCAAGGTACTAAACAAAACATTGGGATCTTTGAACAAACACCCAAAAATATAAATGCAATTTTTTAAATCTGAATCAAGTTAATTTCGCTGAAAGATCTAAATTGACATATGACAGAATTTATAACTTATTATTTATACATTTCTTGTTGCCACATTGAGGCTGGAAAGTGCCCATAAATTGGACTTGTTCCTAACTTCAAGGTCACTTAGTTAAGTTGGCTGTGAAATGTCTTTTGCTTTTTAATTTGTTTTCTGCATTTCAAGTTGAGCACTTGAAGTTTTCCCCCTCCAAAGACGGAGCCCAAGTACGCGCCTGGGTAAATTTGTTCATACTTGTTTGTATGTACAATGTATGAATAGGGTACATATGTATGTTGTTAGTGTGTGTGTATGTGTGTGTGCGTGAGCCGGTGCCGGTGTGTGGGGTTATTTATACGTCACGTGAGAATTTCCTTTATTGTTATTTTGGTTTTGCTTTTGGCTGTTGGTTTGGTACATATCACGTATACGTATCGTATATATATTTTTTGCATTGATTTTCTTTTTTAATGCTTTTCTCCGTTTGGTGAATGCCCCTTCATTTATTACTTTGATTACTTTTCACTTTCAAAAGTTTTGTGTTTTTCTTTTGGTTCAAAATATTTGGTTTTCCTTTGTTGTTTTTGTTTGTATTTGCACTTGTGTTTTATTTTAACACGTTTCTCTGTTGCACACACAGCCAGTCTGGTTCTTAGTCCACTCGCACTCACACAAAGTCACGCACACTCACACACACACACACAAAACGCGTAAAAAATCTACAAATTGCTCACAATTTCCTTAGTAAACTGCTTTAGTTGTTGGGTTTTTTAATCAGCTGCTTCAGCGTTATTTTTGTCAGCTCGACCACGCGCTTCAACGTCTAACTGCGTTCTGAACGGAATCACGAAATCCAAGTCCCAACTTATTGGTGAACACAGACAGCAGTTTCATCAACGCCAATTCAAAGGACTCTTTCGCTCACAGGACCTGCGCATTGCGATAGCGGCGACCCTGCAGGTGACACACTTTCAACGCGCCAACTGTCGATGAAGTGGATTTACCCTGCATGGCCTACAAAAAGTACTATTTTCATGGCACATCGGTTTAAGGCAACCATCTCGCTTCTTCCCTTTAGATGGTTTTTTTGTACCCAATTTCGCATGCATTGCCCCATGCGCTAGCTGGGGGAACTAAACCCTGGGCGTGATGTGGCGCAAATGTCATTTTCCAAGCTCGGCACATTTATATATAAATAGTAAAGGGAAGCTGGTCAGGGAGTTGAAAATTCGCATTTGCCACATGTATAATACATGACGACAAGTTTCCTACTTCGCTTGATTTTTGGGTTAACTGACCTTCCGCAGTAGAAACAAAAAAAATGACAGCTGTCGCTTGGTAAATTATTCAAATTTTAAACATTTACAATTTCGAAAAACTCATTTATGTTGTCCAATATTTATCACAGTTGGCCAAAAACTAATTTTCTAAGTAAACACTATAATTGTTTGAGTTGACATTTTATGTTGGAAACTTTAATTAAATGAACCGGCAAATGTGTGTGAACATCAAATAAAGTTTTGCAAGCCAATTAAAATTGTTGACAACAAACAGAAAATTTACGAAATATTCATTAAAAATTTGAGTAAACTAAAAAGAATGCTTGGTTTTCCCTCAAAAGGAAATCAACGCCAGAGCTGCGGTATTAGGCGTACGCATGAAAGCGCAATTGAACAAAAAACAGGAAGCTAACGTGATGGCATCGAAGAGTCTATACTCTAAGCTTCGGAAATATGAAAGCTGAGCTAAAGCTAGACGAGATTTTTGTGGCTTGATGAGTCACCTCAGCTTGCTTTAAAGGACGATAGCTCATTGGAAGCCTTATAAATGTATTTTCATAGTTATGACTATGAACTAATGATTATAACTTATTTTTTAGTTTGTCTGAAATTTTTAAGTAATTTATGCAAAATTTAATCTCTCCCAAATTATTTACCTATCTAAGCAGTGCAAAAAAAATATTATTGCTATCTTTAAGGTTTATTTTAATTTATATTTAAGTTAGTTGATGGCCACAAAGAAAGAATAATTCAAAAACATTCAAGCACAATTTTACTTCGATCGAGATAAATTAAGAAGCTTACTTTAAGAACATTTGTAACATTTCTGCGGCAATAAGGAATAACATCATTACTAGATTTAAGTCAAAATTGAGAATATAATACCAATGGCTTCCTCGGTGTCCCAATTTCATACTACATAATCCGATCCGAAGTAAGAAAGTGACTCAGCCCGACTATAATATACTCTGTACCTGCGAAAGTGAATAGTCAGTATGTATTTTGCTGCCGCAGTAGCATTAGAAAGCAGCGCTGCAAACTTTATTTTGGTACGATCCATCTATCTGCAAAACTGTGGGAGATATGATGATTTTTTCAAATTTCGGGGACGTGGCAAACATGGAAAATAAACCTGCAAGTATAAGAAAAATATGTCACATACATGCCAAACCTCCATCTCTTACCATCTCTGAGATCTGTGAGTTCATACGGAAATTCGGACGGACAGTCGGACATGGCTATATCGACTCGGCTCCTGATGCTGATCAAGAATATATATACTTTATAGGGTCGGAAACGATTCCTTCTCGCTGTTACATACTTTTGCACAAACTTAATATACTCTATGTACCTTCGGTACAGAGTATAAAAATCAGCCATGCAAGTTTGAAAAAAACTCTCTTGTAAAATTAGTTTTAAGGCACTGACGTTTTTTACGCGATTAGTGTATTAAGAGATTCTTGCGACCTCTAATCAAAATAAAAACATATAAGTGCTATCGATTCCTTACTTTAGCATTAACATTAATGATAACATTAATCTTCATGTAGCTGATTGAGCGCTTGGTCACATCTAAACTTTTAAATCGGTCAGACAGATATAAAGAGCAAATAAACTGAGTGTTAAATTGGAGCGTGTTGTTTGTAAAGGTGAAGTACTTTTTGACAAATAGAGTATCAAAACAGACAAACTCTATGAAATCAACGCCAACGGCGGTTGCCCGCTTGTCAATTAAAACATTCAAACACGCAGAAAAGTGCACCAAAAAGGCGCAAAACAAACAAACAGGCAACAGCAACCAGCACCAACGATTAGAAGCATAGAATTTCGCAATCGAGCACTTAGAGCTAGAAGCCAGACCACAGGGGAGGGGACGGGGGTGTCGCTAATGTATGACCCAGTTTGGAGATCTGCGCAGAAAAGGAACTGCGGCGGCGGCTGACGTTTTGATCATTAAAAACTGGTTAGCCAAGCGACAAAGCACACCCATGGAATCGACTTTTGGGCAGCGACAGCGAAGCTTTTGGCAACCACAACGGAGGCTTTAAAAGCGGCCAACGATGGCGGCCGCGAGGCGAGTTTTACCGTTAGATTTACAGAGCGCGCGCGTGCACAGACCAAGTTATGAATATGCAGAATCGATATATAGAAACGCCCTGCCTTTACTCAATCATCCTGCTCATCGGCAGCATCTGCGTCTCCGCCTTTCCGGATGGTGCACCAGCCGATACGTGTGTGAAACAACGTGCCAATCAGCCAAATCATGGCCAAGCGCGAACACAGCCAGCCCATACAAATCCCTTCGAGGTGGTGGCCAATGCTCAAACATATCACCCTGGCCAACAAATCTCTGTGGTCATCTATCCACATACGGAACAGAATACTGTCTTCAGGGGATTCTTTTTGCAGGCTCGCGATGCACATTCCAATGAATGGATTGGCGAGTGGGAGCAGAGTGAGAATACCAAGACCATTCCTGAATGCTCGGCCATTACGCATTCCGATAATCGTGATAAACTGGGAGCCAAACTGATATGGAAGGCACCCCAGAACAAACGTGGCCAAGTCTATTTTACGTAAGTGGAATATTTGCACTCATCATCATAATCATCAACAGCCCCATCATGTCGTGAAGGGAATTCATTAATCATACGTCACGTTGACCCACATACCAAATGTGCGCATAATTGTCAGCAAACTTGCCGGATAATCACACAAACAGACATTATGTAATTGATTATTTGGAAAAAGAGTTTTTGTGTCTAGCCAAAAGGCATCCGAAAAGTCGCTTCGTAATGGCGACAGCGACAGCAAAAACTCAGTTGTTGATGTTTTCATGCTCTTGTATTGTATGAACGTGTGTGTAATAAAGTGTAAGCCGACAACCGCTTTATAAACACGAAATGAAACGCAGCTTACACTCTGCTGCAAAAGCAGAAGAGCTGGGTGACAGTTTGCTCATTTATCATTATCGAAATGTGATTGGAAATGTGTGTGGAAATGTGAGGAATTATGCTAATGGTTGGCGTAAATGAAAGTAAAAAGCTCAAATGTTATGGAATTCATGGAAAACTGCAACTGCAAATTCAATTTTTCCCATACCATTTTTGAGCGAGTGTCAAATTATACGGAATTTAACGCGAAAAAACATTTTTTTGCGGCAAGGTGTTCATGCTAAATCTTACATATGCTGTCCACCATCTTACATTACATTCGATCTTACAATATCAGTTCACGCACTGCATCGTTGATTTCTGGCACAATAACGGATTTTGTTATTATATAGTTCGCTGATCGAACTATACAATGGTTTTTGATGGTGCTTTATCGCCATACAAAGAACTGAGTTCATCGACAGACTCGTTTTAAGATAATCCAAGTCGAAAGTTGTGAGAAATAAGCCAACGAAAACCTTCTCTTGAAATTTCAAGTCAAACTTTTTTTTTTGGTATAACCAGATTTTAGCTATTGGCATTAGTGTGACCAGTTCCCGAAATATAAATAGTACCCCACGTAGACACAGCTACAATACAGAACAATACAATACAGTTATGAAACAATAGAAAGGGATACAAAACAAGTGGGATGGAAAAGGAACATATAAAAAATCAGGGATGCTAACCGCTTGAAAATAAGGACTGGTTCGGTTCAGTGGTTCACACAGTTTTTGAATCGCCGGTTCGGTTTATTTCATGGTTTTTGGGGCTTACTGAACCGCTGATTCGGTTCGGATCGCGATTTTTTCATTTAATAAACTAAAGAAATATATTTTTGATACAAGTAGTCAGATTATTCATCTTTTCATATAGTTGATCAGATATTCTAATTTTTGAAATTTTGTTATATTTTGGTGAGGACCATAACCAAAGTTTTAGCCTGTTAAACCCGAAAATCATAATTAAAATTTATGGGAGGACAACTAGATTCCCACCCCAAATTTTACAACAGTTTAAAAAGTCAACCTATTATAACATTGGCGTAACTAAATATTTCTTTATCTTAGGTAAACACATTACGCCGTCAAACGCTCCGATGCATGCCACAATCGATATTTTATTTTTCCCGAAAATGAATCCCTATTATTTTGATGTTTGGCAAGCATTACCAACTCGTCTTCACTTATCGAGTTCAAAGAAATATCCGTTATGCTTTGCTTATTAACGTTTTGGATTTTGTAGTATATTAAATGCCCATACGAAGTTTTGTCAATGAGTTTTAGCTATCTTTTTCATACCCTTGTAGAGGGTATATTAAAACTGTCCAGATGTTTGTAACGCATAGAAGGAAGCATCTCCGTTCAGCATGACGAGCTGAGTTGATAAAGCCATGTCCGTCTGTTTCTATGCTATCTGCTCCGTTAGTTTTAAAGCTATCTTAACCAAACTTTGCACGTTGCGCTGCACATTTGTCGGAACCGGTCGGATCGGATGACTATAGCATACATCTGCCATAGGAACGATCGGTCGGATAAGCAGTTTTAGTGAGAAAAAGTTTTTTGTCTTCAGCGTAAATAACCCCCAAACTTATTACTGATCAATATTGTATGCTACCACACAATTCTACCAAGTATGATCCAAATCGGATGACTATAGGCTATAGCTGCCATAGGAACTATCGGTCGAAAAAGTAGTTCTAGTGAGAAAAACTTGTTTGTTTTCAATGGTAGCGTGTTTATACCTTACAGTTGTGAATATTATCAGCTTTCACACAATTAAGGGGAGTCTGGTCAAAATCGGATGAATATATCGTATAGCTGCCATATAACAAACTGAAAGCAAATGCTTTTAGCTATGAGGTTTAACATGTAACTAACTTTATTGAATATCACTTAAACTAACAACTATTGTTTAATTGTACGGAACGATGCGGGCGCCCCCGCGCGAAACGTAACCAGCCAGAAAACTGCGCGCCAGGGATGGCGCACGGGTTGTCGTTCTGCTACTGCGTTAGGGATGGTGCACGATGAGTAGTGTGACCAGAGGTGGCCAGGGCTGCCACATGCTCAAAATATTGGCGCAATCTATTGCTGAGTTTGAGAAAAATCTCAGATAAGAATGTTCGACGAAAATCATTTCAAACCTTAATTTATAAAAATTATACAAGCTGCAAGGGTATATAAACTTCGGTCGAGCCGAATTTAGCTTTGCTCTATTTTTTTCTTCTATGTGCAGAGATGTGATAATTTGCTCACTATTCTCTACACACAAAAAAATCTGTGGTTAAATTTAACCGATATTTTGGGTTAGAAATGCGCCAACCCAAAAAGTCGGTAAAATTCACCAAATTTGACAGTAACTATCACGTAAACCTTTACGCAAAGAGAACTATTGCAATAGTAAATCTAACTGAAAATATCGTTTAGAAATGCGCCAACCCACAAAATTAGTAATATTAACCGATGCGTACAGTAAGTAAATTTTCTTACTGTGTGTACATTAATTTTACCATAAAAATAGTAATTTAACAACTCAACTGAAGAAAAGTAGGGTTGGATACTATTTTCGCTGTCACAAGTTGCCGATCTACTTGAGCTCATCATCATCCCAAAACCAGAAGAGGCAACCTTAATACCCCCTCTGGGCCCTTGGACTGAACACGATTGGTTAATTTTACCCACCAGATTTTTTTGTGTGTAGTAACTCAATACCTAGCTAAAATAAGTCGAACCGAACCATTTTATTAATCGGTTTTTGGTTCGGTTCAGCATTTTCTAAAACACACCGGTTCGGTTCACAAGTGCAAATAAGCTGTTCGGTTTGGTTCAGAAACGGGTTGCATCTCTGTAAGGAATAAATAAACGAAACGTCTTCCGATTGAGAGGGGGTTTTAATTAGTCGTAATGACCAGCTATGCTCCTGTTCGTTGCGTTTATGATCAGAAGGAATTTCTAAGAGGTACTAGAGCCTATGCAAGTGCAAGATCGCAAAAAAATAAAAACCGTAAAGAAGAGGAAAGGTATTATTGTAATCCCGGACAATTAGTGAAGCAACAGGAAGCCTCAAGGGGATATTGTTCCATGTTTGTCCTGATGGGACATTAAAGTTCACACACCCAAGTAGGTACTAAGCATCAATGTTACCCTATTTAAGCTTGTGCAGAAATAATATACCCAAATATCAAACTCAGGATTCAAACTTAAAAACTGAGGCTCTGTCAGTTTTCCGCGGTTAAAATGAGGAGGAGACGGAATTTTTAAAATCTGAAACAAACTTGATATGGGTACGGTATACACCTACATACATGCAGAAACTTGTGGCTCTATCTCTTATAGTCTCTGAGATCGACGCGTTCATACAGACAGACTGACATGGCTAAATCGACTCGGGTGTTGATGCTGATCAAGAATATATATTCTTTATAGGATCGGAGAAGCTTCCTTCTGGCTGTTACATATATTTGCACAACTTTACGATCCCCTTTCCCCCTTTTGTAATGGGAACAGGGTATAAAAAAGCGAGATAAAATCAAGCTCAAAAAATTTGAATTCATCTCGACCTTCGAATTAAAATTTACACTTGGAACAAGTACGAAAGGATTGGAACAATCCTAAAAGGCTTGTATCAATCCGAAAAAGGTTATTTCAAGTACGGATCAAACTTGAAAATCAAACAATTTTGCATCGAGACTTAAGTAAGTACGGAATTCCAATGTAAAAGCTAACGAGCAAATAGTAACCGAGAACCAGTTCGAAACTGAGAGAGCAAATCTCTTTCACTAATACAGTCAGGCCAAATGGGAACACACAAATTGACCGTTTCCTATACTTTAACGATCATGTTAACATACAGATATCCAAAGCCAAAAAAGCATTCTTTATGTTCCAATCACTAATGCATTCGAAGCACTTATGTAGAACAATTCAAATTCTTATATATCAGTCATTCATCAGACCAATACTCACGTACGCATGCAATATCTGGTTTAATATTTCACCATCATACATGGAAAGACTACGGGTTTTCGAAAAAATGCCTTAGGTCATGTTCATCTCTTTATAAATCTCCAGAAAACAACTTTACAAAATAAGTTAGCAATAAGAAGCTATACAATACGGCCAACATCCCTAGACTAGATAATTTCATTATCCAACTTATACGCAATCATATTCTCAGATGTGGGCCATTCTTTTATAAACCGAACAGTTAAAAAACTCACCATTTTTGATTTCAATAAAAAAAAAATCCGAATTTAGATCTCGACATGCCCACCAAAACGTACCTTGCGGTTTTGCAAAAAAAATTTTTTAAATTTTATAAACAATTTTAAATATCGTCAAAAACGGAAAAATGGAAAAAACGCGTTTTTTAAAAACTGGATTTCTCAGGTTAGGTTTAGCGGACAGGTCTAGTGTTGATATTGCTAATAGTATTTAAATGTATCTACTAAAATAATAATTTAATAACTTTTTAAATTATTTCATAATATTAAGTAATGGTTGCTAAATTTTAAATATAATTTTTTCTCAGTGTTAACCACCATGATATAGCTTCTAAGGATATACAATTTATTACCCTAAACACAACTTAAATTACGGTGCTTTCAAAAAGATGCAGACTGTTATAGTTTAAAAGATATTCAAGCGACCAGCATCTATTGTGGTGATGTTTGTGTCCTGTTTTTATACCATTGCAATGGGTATATTAAAATTGTCCATATTTTGTAACGCACAGAAGGAAGCATCTCCGACCACATAAAGTATTTATATTCTTGATCAGCATGACAAGCTGAGTTGACATAGCCATGTCCCTCAGTTTCTATGCTATCTCCTCCGTCAGATTTAAAGCTATATTAACCAAACTTGGCACGAAGTCTTTTGGTACAAAGACGCTGCACATTTGTCGGAACCGGCCGGATCGGATTACCATAGCATATAGCTGCCATGGGAATGATAGGTCGAAAAACAAGTTTTAGGGAGAACAACTTTTTGGATTTTAACGCAAACGTCCCCAATCCTTGTATTTATAAGATTTCGATGCTTTTTCATAATTCCAACAAGCTTGATGAAAATCGAACAATAATATAAAGTATAGCTGCCATAAAAAACAGGCTCGAAAAATGTCTTAGTAAGATAAACCTTTTTGTCTGCAATGCATTCGCTCCCAAACTTGATATTTATCAGTATTGAATGCTTCCTTGAATATGAATATTATCGGTTTGAACACAATTTAGGCGAGTTTGATCCAAATCATATGAATATATCGTACACAGAGAAAAAAAATATGCAAAAGCTACACGAAAATGCTACACGAAATATTTGACACGCCCACCCACGCCCCCATAATAAAAAATGTTGAATAACTCCCACAATTTTTGAGATATCGATCTCAAATTTAAAACTTAGATTTATATTCGCAACATCTGTAAGCCATGAAATTTTCATCAAGATCGGATGATAAATAGCCGAGTTAAAAAATGATGCATGCTTTTCGGCTGACCCACCTCAGGCATACAGGAAGGCTATTGAACATTTGTTTTCATGAGTAACGGGTATATCGAAGTCGGTTAGAGCCAACTTACGCTCTCGTTTACCCTTTAAAGACGCGATTTGTAGGTAGCCTATACTTTTGATTTGACTCTCTTTGATGAAATAACCTATACTTACAACTTAAAAATAAAATTTCTCTTTGATATTATCGGAAAGTACTACTCCTTAACTTTGAAATAAACTATCCTCCTAACTTACAAAAAATCCGATTCTTCACCACCAAATCCTTTACCTGAAAACTGCCTTATCATCACTTGATGGGTATTTACAGCAGCTGCTTCCGTTCAGTCAAACGGTGCAATCTTTTATTAATTTCATCTGTTTATAATCATGAGCTGTCTATTTTAATTGAAAATTTTCCGATTTCTTTTTTTACAGTGGCACCGTGCTACAGGAGTACGGCACCTTCTGGAGTGACATCGTCAACAAAGTGCAGGCAGAGCAGCCATAACATAAATCCAAATTTACTCATAAGCACAGCTGTACATACAAACTGCACAATAAAACTTAGCAGCTCTAATTAGTCGAAGAAAATTGCAATCCCCGCCTCAAAATACCACAAACCCCAAAAATTATTGACTTTTTGACTTTTTTATTTAACACTTATGAATGGCCGGGCGCACTCACATTGACATAAGCAGTGCTTAGTCCCCGCCCCTCCCACACATGGTGTCCACCCACACGTGTGGAAAGCACGTTTATGTTTCCAGACACGTTGCTGTTTCTCATTGGAAATTCGTTTTGGGCAAAACGAGTAAACTGGCAACTTTAAGCCCCTTTCATGCTGGCTGAAAAGCTAGCAAATAAAGTAATAAGAGCAGTGCTCGTTTTTAAATTGGCCCCCGAAATAAATTGAAATACACAGAGTATACTTTAAAGCCGAGAACGTTTATAAAAATGATCAGTAAGGTTCGCCATATTACCATGAATAGACTAACAAAAGAACAGCGCTTGCAAATCATTTAATTGTATTATCAAAATTCGTGCTCTGTGAGAACAGAGCTGAACAAAGCTGAACAGGCTATTCAAGCTATTCTGACCAAATTTCGCACCAATTTCACTTTATTTATATGCAAAACTTTTTTTTTAAATTTTCAAAAAACCATCGCTTGAAAAATCAACCTTTACACATTTTCTACAGCGATAGCATCTAATCAAGGGCTACGGATAAGAAATATGTAAGTATGTAGATCTGCGCTAATAATAAATAAGTTGTAACACTCTTTGGATGGACTTACAGTAGAGCTTGACAATGACCGAAATTTAAAAAGGAATTCTAATCGAACGAAATGCCAACCTAATCACCCACAGTCTGGCAAAATGTGTAGTGTGGAGTCACGGTCCGCAAACATTCTTCTGCTCATAACTTGCGCATCGTTCATCCGATTTTTATCATTCAGTTCGATAAAGAATGCTAAATACCAATTATCTCTAAAATGTACGCAGCATCTATCCACAAAACTGTGGGAAATAAGATTTTTTTTCCAAATTGCAGGGGCTGAAGGCTAAGCTAACTTCGTCTGTGCCGAAGTTTTTATACCCTTGCAAATGCTGTTTTTGAAATGTCACAGCTCAAGAACGCTTACATAACGAGAGCGTAAGTTAAAGTCGGCTCTAACCGACTTCGATATACCCGTTACTCATGAAAACAAATGTTTAATAGCCTTCCTGTGCCTGAGGTGGGACCTCATCCGATCTTGATGAAAATTTCTGGGCTTATAGATGTTGCGAATATAAATGTAAGTTTTAAATTTGAGATCGATATCTCAAAAATTGTGGGAGTTATTCAACATTTTTTATTGTGGGGGCGTGGGTGGGCGTGTCAAAAATTTGAAATAAACTTGATCTGCGTGCAGACAATAGGAGTCTACATTTCAAAATTGGTTGCTCTAGCTCTTCTAGTCTCTGAGATCTAGGTGTTCATACAGACAGACGGACAGACGGACAGACGGACATAGCTATATCGACTCGGCTGTTGATGCTGATCAAGAATATATATACATTATATGGTCGAAAATGATTCCTTCTGCCTGTTACATACATTTGCACGACTTTAGTATACCCTTTTACTCTACGAGTAACGGGTATAAAAATCAAAAAATTTTCTAACCAAAACCCTTTTACCGACAGCTAAACATCTGATTTCGATCAAATTTTGGGAATCTTTTTGAAAACATAAAATTAAGAAGCGCCGAATTTAAGAACGATAAAATTGAAAACAAAAAAGTTTTTCTCACTAAGAATCATTTTCCGATCGATCGGCCCTATGGCAGCCTTAAGATATAGTGATCCGATTTCGACCAAATTTTGCGAATCAATTTGAAAGCATATAAAACTAGTAATCATAATGTTAAGGAAGCTAACATAAAAAACAAACAAAATTTCTAGGTAATACCCATTTTCGACCGATCGGTCCTATGACAGCTATAAGATATAGTCATCCGATCTTGACGAGATTTGCAAATCTGTTTGAAAGCATATAATATTATATTAATAATGGACGAATTTAAGGGCGCTAATATTGAAAACAAAAAAGTTTTTCTCAGTAAGACCCACTTTTTGACCGATGGTTCCTATGGCAGCTATGATATATAGTCATCCGATCCGGTCGTCAGTAAAAAGAAGACTCTATGCCCAATTTCAGCTCGATAGCTTTAGAACTGAGAGACTAGTTTGTGTAGAAACAGACGGACATACAGACTGACAGACAGACAGACGGACGGACAAAGCTCAATCGACTGAGCTCGTCGCCCTGATCAAGAATATATGTACATATATAGTTTATGGGGTCGGAAATGAATATTTCTATGCGTTGCAAACTTCTGGGCAAAATTATAATACCCTTTGCAAGGGTCAAAATAAACTTGATCTGCATGCAAGAATAAGAAGTTTATGTCCCATAGATGTCAAACCTCTATCTCTTACAATCTCTGAGATCTCTTCGTTTATACGGACATGGCTATATCGACTGGTCGGGCGTACGTACCAGTTGTATGTGTGGCTGCTGGTGCGGGAGGTTGTGGGTTCGATTCCGCCTCGGACCATCTAATAGAAAAAGTTTTTTCTTTCTTTAGAAAAATGCTTTTACACACCCGATCACCTTCACCAGCTACTTGGCGCCAGCTGTGAAGTAACTAGCCATGAAAAAGCAAAAATTCTCTAACTATTGCCGTTTGGATTCGGCGTTAAACTGTAGGTCCCTTTCTCTTGTGCGAAAAATTATAAGCACACACGCCAAGAGATTGAGAGAAGCTTGGGCCTGGTCCTCCTGGAGGTGCTGTTTGAGCCAATTTTACATTGCTATATCGACTCGGCTGTTGATGCTGATCAGGAATATATACTTTACAGGATCGGAAATGATTCATTCTACCTGTTATATACATTTACAAACTTAATATACTCACAGGCAAAAATGAGAGAGGCTGTCTTTTTCGTTTTACTTTTCGTTTTGGCAGGCACTGCCAAAAAAGCTCTTTGTAAATCAAATATCTCTAACAATTTCGAAATTGATCACAGAAAGTGTTCAAAGATATTTGAACAGTGCAACTATCTGCTTGCGTTTTGAAACAAGTGCAGAGGTCACATAAAAATGGTGCAACTATCTGCTTGCTGTCCAACACAAGTGCAGGGGCACCCAAGAATAGATTAAGATAGCGCACCCCCAAATCACATTTGTTAGGAGTTAAGATTGTGTGATACTTTGCATGGGTCTAATCAAAAACATGTATGAAAAGAGACCAAATATTAAATAATGATTCATTCAGCTTCTGGAAGAGGAGCCAGTCACTCGCAGCACATGTGCTTTTTATTTAGATAGAAATAAGGAAAATTAACTTTATGTATGTACATTAGATTGAACCTCCTGAATATGAAATTTTTAGTCATGGTCTCATCCCACTATCTGATGCTTTTTGTTGTATGCGTAAAAAAAAAACAAAAGTAATAAAAGTCGAATATTAACGGGCGCGAATAGGCTTTAAGTTTTTGTGAATAACTCATACGCAGTGTTGTTTATTATCAATTGATTGTTTCCTTTAACGAGAAGGCCAAGCAAACTTCGTCTGTACCGAAGTTTTTATACCCTTGCAAACGCTCTTTGGAAATTTAAGAACGCTTAGATAAAAATTAAAAACTTTTGTAACTAAAATCCATTTTCCGTCAGATGAACATCTGATTTCGACCAAATTTCGCGAATCTTTTTGAAAACATATCAAATTAACAATCTCCAAGTTTGAGAACGATAAAATTGAAAACAAAAAAAGTTTTTCTCACTAAGACCCATTTTCCGACCGATAAGTCCTATGGCAGCCTGAAGATATAGTCATCTGATTTCGACCAAATTTATCAAATAAGTTTGAAAGCGTTTAATATTAATAATCACCGACCTTAAGAACGATTTACTTGAAAACAAAAAAAATTGTTTTCACTAAGACCCATTTTCCGACCGATCGGTCCTATGGCAGCTAAAAGATATAGTCATCCGATCCGGTCGGTTCCGACATATTAGCAGCGTACAGTAAAAAGAAGACTCTGTGCAAAATTTCAGCTCAATAGCTTTAAAACTGAGAGACTAGTTTGCGTAGAAACAGACGGACAGACAGACGGACAGACAGACAGACAGACGGACAGACAGACAAACAGACAGACGGACGGACAAAGCTCAATCGACTTAGCTCGTCGCCCTGATCAAGAATATATATAGTTTATGGGGTCGGAAATGAATATTTCTATGCGTTGCAAACTTCTGGGCAAAATTATAATACCCTTTGCAAGGGTATAAAAATAGTCGGCGTTGATTTAAATATATTAATTTAAATTTATTAAAAATTGTATATGGGGTTTAGTGAACTGTTTTTGATTTTGGTCAAAGTTTACCTCTGGTTGGCTCAACACAAATCAACAGATATTACAACATTTTGGAATAGCAATTGGGTATGTCCGTACAGCGATCGCTGTTTCGAGAATAACCAAATTCTCTCATCAGCGGAATTGTTTTGCTGTTCACACTTCAAACAAACATACCAGTTAGTATTTAGACAAGCTCGAGCGTCGAATAAAGATAACATTTTAAAATATGTTTGTTATACCCGTTACTCGTAGGATAAAAGGGTATACTAAAGTCGTGCAAATGTATGTAACAGGCAGAAGGAATCACTTCCGACCATATAAGGTATATATATTCTTGATCAGCATCAAAAGCCGAGTCGATATAGCCATGTCCGTCTGTCCGTCCGCCCGTCCGTCTGTCTGTATGAACACCTAGACCTCAGAGCCTAGAAGAGCTAGAGCAACCAAATTCGAAATGTAAAGTTTATTTCAAATTAATGCTAAGCCCACCCCCGACCCCAGAATAAAAAATGTTGAAGAACTCCCACAATTTTTAAGATATCGATCTCAAATTTAAAACATACACTTTAAAAAAAAAAAGGTTGCATACTTTTCGGCTGTCCCACCTCAAGCACACTGGAAGGTTATGAAACATTTCTTTCCATGAGTAACGGGTGTATCGAAATCTGTTAGAGCTGACTTTAGCTTATGCTCTCGTTTAAAGTGTGAACAGCAAAACAATTCCGCTGATGAGAGAATTTGGTTATTCTCGAAACAGCGATCGTTGTATGGACATACCCAATTGCTATTCCAAAATGTTGTAATTAATATCTGTTGATTTGTGTTGTTTATATATAGAATTATACTCAATCATATGGACCTTGAGCCAACTAGAGGTAAACTTTGACTAATATGTTAATTTAGTGGATTTGTTTTTTTTTATGTATGCGATATCAACTAGCCATTATTTATCTCTAACTCTTGATCAGCATCAACAGCCGAGCCTTGAGGAATGCGTGTTATCAAAAATTGTGCTGAATAAGCCGACCAAAAGAACACCAGACTCTTCTGCCAAATTACCACAAATGTAGTTGCCAATGAAATAATATTTTCGTTGTACCAATTTGTTTTTGGTGAACGTGTCGTATGATTAATTTTTTTTCAAAACTTTAAGACCAGAACTGTCGCGACCATTCAAAATTCAAATAAAATTTTTCGATTTTCACAATTATTAATTATACAACAAAAATTAGCTTTGGGAATGCAGAGACCTACTTTTTTCATTTTGCCGTTTTGAGGTCCGATCTAATGTACATCCAGAGCTGGGAATGCTGATTACAATTTTTTTCCATTCAATTATTTCACATAGCTAAATACTCAGCACTAATCAATTATTTGATCTAAATTAGTTATATGTTTTAATCACCATTAAATCCGGTTGAAATTTGTTTACATTTTAGCTCAACTATTTTTTCAAGTCAATTGGATTTTAATTGAATTTTTCTATCAAAATTTAGAACTAGTTGAAAATTCAAGCTTTAAGTAAATTACACTAGTTTACAGCCAAAAAGACCCATTTCTACTGAAACTATTTTTAAGTGTAGTTTGGATTGGTGATCTCAAAAATCGATTTCAAAACTTTTTCATGGCAACTTTTTTAAATATGAATTTTTTTTCATTTTTTCGGTAGGTGCACTTACAATTGAAGCCATACCTCACTTCATAATTGTCAGATGGAGTCAACCAAGATATAAATCGTAGGGTAATTGAATTGTCAATAATCGCACAAAACACAATTTTCAGATCGGATAAGTAGTTTGAATACAATAATAAAAAATATTTCAAAAAACTCGATATTTTGATAGAAAACTCAATAAATTTCGTTTCCAAACTCCTAGGAAAAATATTTAAAAATTCAAAAAAACTATTTTTATTTTTTCTACTTAAGAAGCGAACCTCTGCAAAGAAAATAAGATATCGATGAACGGAATCTCTAAATAAATACGGGAGCTATAACCAATTGAGTGCTGAAAAAAATGGTATTTTTGAGATTTTCTAAAAATAAATTTTCATTTGCTTCGACTTTTGTTCTGTTCTTAAATTTTTTCTGATCTGACTATTCGCCCACTTTTAATATTGTACAAAAGATGAAGAAAATAGATAAAAAAATTTTCTAAGCACTTACAATACACAAATTTGACTGTTAGTTCCTTCACTTAAATTGATCCAGCTACAATATTTATTCACAGATTTTCTTCATCAATACCTTATTATCTTTATAGAAGTGCGATTATTAAGTCGAAAGAATAAAAATTAAAAAATAGATTTTTTTATATTTTTCCTAGGCGATTAAAAATGAAATTTCAAGCATTCAAGCAAAAAATTTAAATGGCTGGTGAAAAATCATAATTGAAAATTTAATTGAAGTGAAATACCCCAATTAAAAATTGACTGGTGTGAAAAATCCCAATTGAAAATTTAATTGAAGTGAAATACCCCAATTAAAAATTGGCTGGTGTGAAAAATCCCAATTGAAAATTTAATTGAAGTGAAATATCCCAATTGAAAATATAGTTGATGTGAAAATTTATTGAAAATTTAATGAAAGGGAAATATCCCAAGCAAAATTTTAATGGAGGGGAAATAAATAAATAAATATCAGCACTTGACTGGGTTCAAGTGCCATTAATAATTGATTTAAAGCTTGAATTTTCAACTAGTTCTAAATTTTGATGGAAAAATTCAATTAAAATCCAATTGACATGAAAAAATAGTTGAGCTAAAATGTAAGCAAATTTCAACAGGATTCAATAGTAATTGAATAGTTCAGCTATTCAAATCAATTAATTGTTTATAGCGTGAAAAACTCCATTAGTAAAAAAAAAATTATTTATTTAAGCGACGACTGATTAAAAAAACTAATCAGCATTCCCAGCACTGTGTACATATAGCAACTGTAAGAGTGCCTAATTTGGCCATCGCTCTTCATTCCATCGACCAACAAGAATTACTTTTCAAATCGAAAAAGTTTTTCTTGTTCGTGTTTGGTGTTGCGAGAACACGAAACAATTCCACTTTCGAAAAGTTGCCGTGGAACAGGAATTGAGAACATGCCTGTATAAATGAATTTGTCTTATTTTCAAACTATTTATAATTTTGTTCTTAGTAGAACCAAGCAATGATTTTTACATTTAAAACTCGACTAATAAATCGAATTTTTGATTTATATGAAAAAAAAAAATAAAATTATTTTGGGCGAAGAAAAAATAAAAATATTTAATAATTAAAACTTTGAGAATAAAAAAAAAATTCATAAATTATTTGTTATTATTATACCCTTGTTGAGGTTATATTAAAATTATCGAGATGTTTGTATCGCATAGAAGCATCTCCGACCACATAAAGTATATATATTCTTGATCAGCATGACGAGCTGAGTTGATATAGTCATGTCCATCTGTCTGTCCGTCTGTTTCTATGCTCCTCCGTCAGTTTTAAATACGCTGCACATTTGTCGGAACCGGCCAGATCGGATGACTATAGCATATAACTGCCATTGGAACCATCGGTCGAAAATATTGTTTTAGTGAGAAAAACTTTTTTGTCTTCAACGCAAACGTCCCCAAACCTTGTATTTATAAGTTTTCTATGCTTTCAGTTTGATAGGACAACTATCTAGAATAGCTGCCATTGAAATTGGGTATAGAAAATGTATATAGGAGGCCTTGTCAAAACTATGAACATTTGGATGAATGTACATATTTGTATCAGTGGAATCAGGCTGCTAATTTATATAAATCATACAATATACAAGGGTATAAAAAGTTCGGTCAAGCCGAA
This sequence comes from Lordiphosa magnipectinata, assembly GCA_037044535.1. Taxonomy (NCBI): domain Eukaryota; kingdom Metazoa; phylum Arthropoda; class Insecta; order Diptera; family Drosophilidae; genus Lordiphosa; species Lordiphosa magnipectinata. The sequence continues at coordinate 593,806 of JBAMBO010004113.1, forward strand.
GTTAGCTTTCCTCTATTTTGTTCTTATTTTTATATAAAAAGGAGTGATTTGTTTAGTCCCTGGTTCTTACCCTTAGAACGAGATTCGCCGGCGATGTATTACGAAATTGAATTCCAAATTGATCGAATTTTCTTCAAAACTAACCTCTAACTTGTATTGATTTACTCCATAGAGGGTTTCAACTGTACTAAAACGTATGACTTAATGGAAAGCTTGTTTACTCCCCACCAAATGCACTTGTTTTCGTCTTTCCAGCAGAATATAATAAAAAGTGCATGGCAACTGACAGCGAGGGCGGAAGCAGGGGCAGGGATTGGCATATGCAATCGTAATCGCAGTCGTCGACGTCCCCTTAACTTGTTTTCAATCGAATTCGTCGACCAGGGGCGTTGTCTGAATGACGGCCAAAGCTTCGAATTCTTGGCGTTTGAAGCTCCACGCCACTGGCTGTTGGCAAGTTCGTTGTCCAGGCCTCTCAGTTTGTTTTCTCGCACGCGCTTTGTTTCGTTCTACGTTTGACTTGTTGCTCGTCGAGTGTGTTGGTTCAGTTACATTTGAGAAGGCAACGCATCAACATGGTTATCAATTTCGCCGCCGGTCCAGCCAAATTGCCCGAAGAGGTCAGACTACACAACGGATCAACTTCAGCCAGTTCTAATCGCTTTCATTTCCATTTCCCGCAATGTAGGTGCTGAAGGAGGTGCAGACAAATCTGCTCAATTGCAATGGTAGCGGCATTTCGGTAATGGAAATGTCCCATCGTTCTAGTAATTATGGCAAAATCCATGATGCAGCCATATCCGATCTGCGCGAGCTACTCCAAGTGCCCAGCAATTATAGGATACTTTTGATGCAGGGCGGCGGTACTGGTCAATTTGCCGCTGTGGCTCTTAATCTGATAGGGATCACGGGCAGTGCCGATTATGTCATCACGGGCTCTTGGTCGGCCAAGGCAGCCAAAGAGGCAGCCCAGTACGGCAAGGTGAATGCAGTCCTGCCCAAGGCAGCCAAGTATACATCAGTGCCCAGGCAGAGCAGCTGGCAACTGGATACGAAAGCATCCTATGTCTACTATTGTGACAATGAGACTGTGGAGGGGGTTGAATTTGATTTTGTACCCACGGTGCCGGCCAATGTGCCTCTGGTGTGTGATATGTCCTCCAATTTTCTCTCCCGTCCCATTGAGGTGAGCAGATTCGGTGTGATCTTTGCGGGAGCACAAAAAAATATTGGTCCTGCCGGCACAACAGTGATCATAGTGCGTGATGATTTGATTGGCAAACATCTGAAGATCACGCCCTCGATACTCAACTTTGAGCTGATGGACAAGAATAGTTCGCTGCTGAATACACCACCTACTTTTGGGTAGGTTATCATAACACCATACAGGCAGTGGCAATTTTGTTATCTCCTTTTTTTGGTTCAAACATTCTAAGTTTCTTCTTTCTGCAGCATCTATGTCATGGGCCTGGTTTTCCAGTGGATCAAGCGTCATGGCGGCATTAAGGGCATGTCGCAGATGGCTCAAGCCAAGTCCAAGCTGATTTATGACACCATTGATCAATCCAATGGCTTCTACTACTGTCCCGTGGAGTCCAATGTGCGCTCTCGCATGAATGTGCCCTTCCGCATCGGCAGCTCTGAGGGTAACGAGGTGTTGGAGAAGGAGTTCCTGGCCCACGCTGAGGCTAAGGGCATGATCCAGCTCAAAGGTCATCGTTCGGTGGGCGGCATACGCGCTTCTCTGTACAATGCTATCACACTGGAAGAGACCCAAGAGTTGGCCCAGCTTATGCTAGCATTTTGTAAAACAAATAAAAATTAACATTTAAAATTTACACTGCCGGATATTTATTCTACAAAAGTTGACGCTGCCTGAAAATCTCGTCCAGTTGCTGTTCAAGCGAGGCATTCGTGCCACGTAGTTGATCCACCACTTGCTTGGCCCATACAAAGTATTGTTCGCGACGTTCCTGGAACCAAATTTGTGTTTAACAAATGTTACTTTCCGTGCTGGTAGATACAGTTGTTCTTACCTGTGTCCAACCTTGAGGTGTGTTAACTTGCAAGTCCCTTAAATTGTCCAGCTTATCGGACAGTTTGATTAGTTTGGCGCGGCAGCTAGTTTGGGCCGCTTTCTCAATTTGCAAACGTTTGCGCTCCTGCTTTTCCAATGACTTATCATCGGTCACTTCACGGACCAAACCGCACACATCGGGACCAAATAGTTGCTCCACATCCTCAAAAGTGGCATCCGTATCCTCCACGACGTCATGCAGGAGTGCGGCCATTAGAATGGCTTCATCTTCAATGCCCGCCTCCACAGCTAAAATAGTGCTTACATTTATAACATGATTAACATACGGTGTCTCCTGGGGATCCTGCAAACCAAGCGGTATTAAAACGATTCCAAGCCCGCCGAATTGCTCAGAATTACCTTGCGCCGCTGATTCCGATGTTTTTGGGCAGCATATTGCAGACACTCCATGAATTTTCGCGAAGGATGGGCCATTTATTAGTTATTAATAATAAAATAATAATTTATAAACGAACTAGACCTGAAATAGAGCTGCACCTGTTTGTCAGAGCAATTTGTTATAGAAACGGAGCACATAATAATAAAAATAGAGTCACAGAACTATACAATTACGCATGCTGCCGGCTTCGTCAGCTGTTTAGTGGTGGGAATTTTGAAATTAATTTTCATTCTCTCTGGCGGTGTTGCCAGTACTGGTTTTGATGAGTGCTGTCATTTTAGCTATTTTCCAGCAAGGATTGGCGGCTCTTAAAAATATGGAACGCGCTAAGCAACAATTTTGAAAGTTTGATTCCTGAATTTTATTATTTAAATGCCTGTAAAAATGAACCTATACTATGGGGCTAAAAATCATCAACTGCTCAACTGATGTGATCACCAGCCACGATTTCTGTTTACATACCCTGGGGGTTAAGATACTAGGAACAATTTCTTGTTGTTTATGCGAACTATGATAAACTATTTCACCTTCAAGCTCTTGTTCCACTGCCGAACATTCAATCACATTCTTCAAAAGCGGTCACACAACTTCTACAAAGGATAGCTGATTGGATTGCCTTGTCTGCAATTGTAAATCAGAGATCGCTATCCACTTGTCATGCAGCGTGCTCTCCTGGTAGTCTAACGATGTAGCTGTTTTTCGGTATTCATACATACATTCATAACTACATAGGAAATATTACTGCATATTAATTTTCTATAACAAAGAATGGAATAACAAAAATGATTTCAAACGGAATTTGTGCAGCTTATTATTTTGACATCATAAATCGACTATAGAGGAAAAAAGATAAGCGTAAAAGGAAACGGACGGAAAGTTTCAGCCGAGGCAAAACTAAAAGCTAAGGGTCACAAATCAGCCCAACAAAAAGACGAAATCACAATCACTGAAGGGACATACCCTCCAATGCCAACGGACCAACAGCAGGTGGTGACCATACCCAACCCGGTCATCAAGTTCACCACCACCACAGCGAAAACTGTTCGGCCACGGCCAGCTCCTTTTCGGTGGAGGTCAAAAATGAACCCAATGCGGACCAGCTGAAAATGGAGATGAATAGCGATGCGCGAGAAAGAGGATTTTGAATTTACGGCAAATATAAATCAAGCCTCAAGAGCAGGGGTTAAAACCGAAACGAATTTCGGTTTCGGTGAAGGCATTTATATTGCTTTAAGGCATATTTTAACTGTATGGGAAACGGATTTTCCGATACGGGAAATTGTTTCGGTTTTACACCCTGTTCAAAAGTGCTACTACTGTCCATGAGTGTATGTACTTTATGTGGTCTGGGCACAATTATAATACACTTTAAAAGTGTATAAAAAAAACAACAGCAACGTACAGCTGCCGAGGACCCTACGGAAAACCTCACAAGTTTAATCAATACTTTACAGTTGCCGAGAACCACAATAATCTTGACAAAATAAGTTGTGGAGATGAAAATGTCTCTTTTGTTTATTTAATTGTTTCTTTATTTAGTTGCTAACTGCCGATATATTCTATGATTGTCTGTGTGCGTAATCACACGTGGCTAAATATGCTGTACCACTGCCAGACCGAGCCGTTGGTACCGCCACAAACTCATATATTTCTTTTGTTTTTTTTAATCTAGCTATTTTTTTTTCAAATATTGGCGGTACTTGGAGTATTTTATCGACTTGTTATCGATAGGTCTTCTTTAGAGTGACCATAACTTGCACTAGGTGGCAACATCTGAAGCGGCATTTTCAAGTTTCGCAACGTCAATTCGTATTTCATCGAATGAATGCGATTTGTTCAATCAGCTAAAAAAAAGTATAAACCCTACGTTTAGAGAATATTTTAAACCATGAATTTCCCAAACACCTTACTTAAACTGACAGCAAGCTCAATTCATACAGAGTATACCAATGATCGGTTATTTATTCTTAGATTTTTTGAAGGATAATCTGATAATGAATTAGCTTAACATCGTCTTGAAAAACAAAACATTATAAAAACTATTCAAAATATTTCGTAATTCTTGTGCTATTACATATTAATCAGTGAAAGGACTAATCCTGGCAGCCGTTGGTGCCATTGCCCTGGTTCTTGCCGTTTCCATTGTCATTCCCCTTCGCCGGCACAAAGACAATCTTACGCGACTTCAAGGTGGACCACTTGAACCGCTTGATATAGTAGGATATACCAATCAGAAATGCCGATATCAAGACCACCTTTATCAACAGAATCTTGCGCTCATCCGACTCCGGCTCCGAGGTCCACTTGAGAAATGTCACCACATCTTTAGCTATTTGAGAGGCCGAGGCGGCCACTTCGGCATCCGGATAAGTCACAACTTCGTTGCTAATTAGCTGACCCATGGAAATGGCGCCGCCCGAGAAATACGGATTGAAATATTGGCCATCCTGCAGCACAAAACCAGCTGGCGGATCACAATAGCCCGTAAGCAGGGCAAAGATGTAATCCTCGGCGCCCTTGCGTGCCGCCACTATGTAGCTAAGATCTGGCGGATAGGCCCCATTGTTAGCCGCGCGAGCAGCTTCCTCATTCGCATAGGGAGACGGAAAATAGTCGGACAGTTTGCCCGGACGTTCAAAGTAATTGCCCTCATCATCGGGTCCATCCTTGACGGTGATTTGCTCGGCCTCAGCCTTGGCCTCCGACTCGGTCATGCACACATTGACCAGATTGCGGTACGCTATGAACTGCAGCGAGTGGCATGAGGCACATACCTCCTTGTAAACCAAAAAGCCGCGACGCACGCCTTCCTTGTCCAAGGCCGACAGCAATCCCGAGTGGTTCCACTTCTGCTTGGGCGGATGCACACAATCACTAGAGGCATCCACGTTGGATTCCAAGGCATAGAGCAGCAGGCCCATGCCACCGGCCACAGATCCACCCAGGGCCAGCAAGAGACGCTGACGTTGTTCTGCTCCGCCAAACCAATTTCTGCTTGAGGATCCCGGGATTGTTCGCTTGAAACTGTTTTGGGTGAATTGAAACAGCTTCGAAGTAAAGTTTAGCAATTTTTTAGACATGGCTGTGAAGTTTTCAGAAATCCCTTTAATGATATGCCAAACGGAACAGTGTTGGGTAACCATTGGAGAAAGAATGTTGCCACACCAATCGAAAGCACACACATCGGGGCACGACTTCGAACTGAATCTTCTGGAAAATTCAGGGGTAGCAGCGGTTGCAATCAAATTAACCTTTAATCAATTAGATTATATAGAATTATTTGGAAGGCTGGACCCAGAGAGAATCGATTGGCTTATGAACCTTAATTAGGAAAACAGGAAATCAAACTGGAACCTGAACCGGAACCATTTGCCTAGATACACCGATAAACTTATGATTTTCTTTTGTACTTATTATACCCTTCCAAAGAGTATAATAATTCTGTCCAGAAGTTTGCAACGCATAGAAATATTAATTTCCGACCCCTTAAACTATATATATTATATATACTATATATATTATATATATAAAGTAGTCCCACAGTTTTAAAGCTATCGAGCTGAAATTGTTCACATAGTCTTCTTTTTACTGCACGCTGCTTATATGGCGGAACCGACCGGATCGGATGACTATATTTTATAGCTTCCATAGGAACCATCGGTCGGAAATTGGTTCTTAGTGAGAAAAACTTTTTTGTTTTTAATGTTAGCATCCTTAACTAGCACTTGCAAGGGTATAAAAACTTCGGCACAGACGAAGTTAGCCTTCTCATTTTCTGCTAAATATTGTACCGGCTGTGAGTTTCGGTCATGAGTATTTGTGTTCTCATCTGCCGCTCAGATTAGAGAGCACGGCTGCTAACATGCTTCAGCGTTAAGTCCAAGAGGGCAAATTCTCAGAAAATTAAGAAGCGTCTGCTCGATTTCATCGAAATTTAGATCAAAAATGTGGGATCTCCTTATAAAATTTCTCTAAATTGTCCGATCGAGCACTTTTTGCTACTTTAAGCTCAAATTACCAAAATTCCAAGCAATACTTTTCATACGCAAATCCACATTCTAGAGTACTTTTCATACGCATATCCCCATTCTAAAGTACTTTTCATACGCAAATCCACATTCTAAAGTACTTTTCATACGCAAATCCACATTCTAAAGTACTTTTCATACGCAAATCCACATTCTAAAGTACTTTTCATACGCAAATCCACATTCTAAAGTACTTTTCATACGCAAATCCACATTCTAAAGTACTTCATTGGAAAAAATAGACGAAAGCTAACTTCGGCTCAACCGAAGTTTATATACCCTTGAAGCTAGTATGGTTTTTATAAATTAGTAGCCTGATTCCACTGACACAAATATGTTCATTCGGCCAAATGTACATATTTTTGACAAGGCCTCCTATATACATTTTCTACACCCAATTTCTATGGCAGCTATACTATATAGTTGTCCTAACAAAATTGCTGGAATTATGCAAAAGCATAGAAAACTTATAAATACGAGGTTTGGAAACGTTTGCGTTGATGACAAAAAAGTTTTTCTTACTAAAACAACTTTTTCGACCGATGGTTCCTATGGCAGCTTTATGCTATAGTCATCCTCTCCGGCTCGAAAGAAATAAAAAAGGTACCAACCAGACATGCGTTTTCTTAATGAAATCTATTTTCTTGAAATGGAGCATGATTTTAAATTACTTTGTTTCTGAGAATGGGCTACACGCAGAAATTCTTTGTAACATAATCAAAGAAAATCTAAAAATTATCAATAGTTTTGGAATTCAGGTGGTGGCATTAATCAGGGTTCCTCCAACAGAAAATGTTTTTCGGTTCTTGGAGCAACTTTCGAAAACCCTTTCTTTGAATTTCCAAATCAAAAGATTTGTTGTATTTATGATTTCCCTCATTTGGTGAAATCATTGAGAAATTGTCTTTTAACCTTTTTACCGTTATTAACAACGTCGTCTACCGCGCCTTTTATAAACTGGACCTCGCACCCTTATTCACTTGGTGTCTCTTACTCTCACGTTTGTGACAAAAATTGTTTATAATAGCTGTTTTAATGAGGTAGTTCAGTTGAACCCTTTATACCTGGGGAAAGCATACCGAGTAAATTGGTTTTTGTGTCACACTGTGACTGTATTTATTGTTGGATGCTGAACGAAGATAAAGATTATGATAGCGCCAATGCGCTATTGCTGGAATGTCAAAATTATTGTGCAGGGAAATGCAGGGAATATTTTTGAGATATGGCTCCGAGTCACTTTTGAACCGGTTCGGAACCGGTACTGAACCAGTAAAATAACTTACTAGAAAGGATTAAAAATGTGATGTAACTAACTATAGGAGAACTGCAAAGTTCAAAAATATATCTGACCTATTTGACCGAATAGTCTCAAAGCATCTTATCTTTCTAAAAAATTCATACATTGTTCGGAATCAGCAAACTTGATAGAATTGTATTAAGCAATTTCTGGTTTGAAAATTCGTTATCCACAATGTCTTTCATATTGCCTTTTTATCCAGGATCTCCAAACTTGGTTCACACTCTTCCATGCGCAATTGGATTGTATCTTATCTGGTTGATTGATCGTATCGTCACAGATTGTGACTTATATATAAATATATATATGTTGGTTCCCTATAGGCGTCTAAACCGCTGATCACAAAATTTTCACAGCATATTCATGTCGGTCAGTTAAAAGTCATAGGCTGTGTCCCAAGTCTGTGAACCGGTTGAAAGCCGTTCAAAAGTGGTTCAGAGTCATTTTCAGAAGTTATTTAAGCACGAACCTTCAAAAATGTTGGATTTTGTCAGTGGGAATTTCCAATTCACACCATTATCAAATTCATGCCTCCGAAGAATTCAAGAGCTTAGGAACAAGAAAATCGCCTCAGTGGAGTCCACTGTCGGAGCAACTGAAACAGCCGAGGAACGAGAATATGGTCGTGAACATAACCGAAAACGTAAAGCATATAATAGAAAAACTATGGAGATGTTTTCAATATGAAGACGTTGAACGCAGTATAAGGTTTTTTATAAAAAGGATTTTCCAACTCCCACAAAACACACCCAATTATGCGATATACTTAGAAACTGGATTGCCACCCTTATTCGCCCACACGCTGCAACTTCATTTTAATTATTTTAAAAAAATATTCGATATGCCTGAACGAAGATATCCGAAAATAATTGCAAAACACCTGCATAAGTTAAGTTTGGTACAGAGTTCGGGACGGAGCTTACTCTCGAAATACCAGAACAGTGGGAAATACAACAGAACCGGCTAATACAAAGTATAGAATGCACATTTTGGCAAAGATGGGAATTAGAAACGAGACAGAGCGACACGAGAAACACATACTCAAAGTTATGTTACTACATGGCTGAAAATAACTACTTTCAAGATGATATTGAAACTTATATGATTTCGCACATTTTTAAGGCTCGAGTGGAAATGCTCCAGCTTAGCTACAGACCTCACCACTAGAACGAAAACAGTTTATGTACATTGTGCAACTTGAGAGAACGTGAAGACACTTTCTGGGCAGATGCCCGATACTACAGGAGCTGAGAATGGCCTACCTGGGAAAAATTAGGCTGACTGAGGATGAATGCCACACGGTGCTAAATGGAAGGAACTGGATGGATTTAGCTTTATACATAAGCCACGATATAAAATACAGGGATCAAATTGTACACTAGCTTTTATAAATGTAGTACTGTTATCTATAACTTTTATCTTTTTATGTTGCCTTACATATGTATATAAATTTTAAATAACAAAATTAAGTGTAAAAATGTAAATATGTAATAAATATTTAAAGCTTTAGGCTAGCGGCAAATTGCCAGGCCTAGTATAAGCCCAAATAATGCCTACTACTACTACTATAATAGAAAAAGAAATTATTTAATTTCGTTGAGAATTCCGTTAACCCGAACGTTACCATTGGAGAGATGACAGCTATCTGTCCTTATGGTAATGCTTTTAAATTACGTAATGAACCGCCGCGAATGCTCAAATGGAAAAGTAAAATTGCCTTTACTAGAAGGCCCACCAGAGCCGCTTAGATCATACCTAGATGGAATTACTGCTTTGTCTGAACATTCTCTGCTGAATATTAGGAAGTACAATTCGTGCTTTCAAATTACGTCTTTTGGAGCCAAAAAAGGAATAACCAATTTAGGACTTATGTCAATTTTAAAAGACAAGGGCAGGTAAATTATAAAATAGGATCGTTTCTTCCCCTGCCGGATAATAAACGAAAAATTTTACAAGTTTGTTTATTGGAAGCTAATGAACGTTGTGCTATCGATTGTGGTACAAGGCGTGAAATAATTTTAATCTTGAGAGATTATTTTATCAGCACAATAACTTAGTTGAACTATTAAAAACTTCATTAGAACAAATGCCCTCTGACGATTATAAAGCTGCATTTAGGGGACAAAAAAGTCCTCCAGAGTTGAAATACTCATAAATTAATATATTTCTCCTTTTTTATTGGCCCGATAGTTGCATCACAACCGCCTGACGGTCTCGGCCTCTGCTATGGATGCCCTCCACACGCTTCTGCTACGTGCGAGCTGGCACCAGTTGTTCACACCAAGGTGGGAAATGTCTTTCCGCACTTGATCATTCCATCTTAGTGGTGGGCGACCCCTCCTGCCTTTTCCTCCAAAGTCAACCGCCTTTTTTGCTGGAGCTTCTTCATCCATCCGGGTTACATCCAGCTCAGCCGCTGTTGCTTAATGCGCTTAACCAAACTGGTGTCCCCATATAGCTCATACAGTACGAATGCGGAATCCATCGCAAACTTTTAAAGGTCCATAAATTTTATATTTATATATTTACACTCCCAAATAAAACAAGTAAGAGTGCAGCAGTCGAGTACTCCGACTGCAAAATACCCTGTTCCAAGTAATGTTGTTTTCGCTCGAATCTTATTGTAGTTTTCAGAATTCAAACTCAGAGTTCAATCTTAAAAATTGAGGCTCTGACAATTTACCGCGGTTAAAAGGAGGAGGAGAAGAATTTTCCAAATCTGAAACCAACTTGATCTGGGTACGGTATACACCTACATACATGCAAAAATTGGTGGCTCTATCTCTTATAGTCTCTAAGATCGACGCGTTCATTCAGACATACGAACATGGCTAAATCGACTCAGCTGTTGTTGCCGATCTAGAATATATACACGCCTGTTCCGGTTTTCACTTTCGACATAAATTGTCGAATTCGAATTCGTTAAATTTGCTGTTGTATCAAATGGATTGGATTAATCAGGTTAAAACGATTTAATCTGAATCCACCTAGTTAGGAGTTAGTAGAAACTAAACGTTTGATACGTATTTCCTTGATTGTTTAATAGAAATGAGAACATGTCAAATATTCGAATTCACTTTAGTGAAAACCGGAAAATGGCAGATATACTTTATAGGGTCGGGGATGCTTCCTTCTGGCTGTTCTGGCTGTTACATACATTTGCACAACTTCAGGATCCTTTTTTCCCATTTTTAATGGGAACAGGGTATAAAAACAAACATAAAAACAAGCATTAAAACAAAATGGCATAACTCAAAAAATTAATTTTCTGAAAAACGCGTTTAAAGTTCTCAATCGATTTAACCACCGGAGAATAGTTCTTTTAGTTTCGAGTTAATCTTGTAATCTATTGTAAATTAAAAATGCTCATTATATAAATTTTAAAATATGATGATTTAACTGAAAGCCGAAGGATCTTTGAGTAATATCGGCTGCAGGACAACTGAAATATGACGCTCTTGCACTAACGTGAAAATGAGCCTGTAAAATGAAAAAGTGACTTATGTATAGTACACAATATAGAACACATTAGGTCAAAAATCGTATTTTTTGAGTTATGCCTGTCTTGAAGTAAGTGAGCAATATAATAATTTGTCTGAACTTTGATTATTTTATTTAATTTAGGGATAAGTAATTATGATATTGGTTATATAGGGTGGATATTCTATCTGGATTTGAAGCGAAAGTTTTTTAACTTTCTTAAACTGTTTTATATTAAAGTCATACGTTTTCAAAATATATTTTCTAGTATAAAAATGTTAAAAGTTAAAAAAAAACAACTAAGAAAGTCGGTCAAGCCAGTCTGTAATATACCCTGCAGTAAATGCTGAAAGCAGCGCTGCTGCTGCACTGCGGCAGCGAGCCTTCTTTGGCTCATAACTTGAGTATGGTTCATCCGATCTTTATCATTTCGTTGGCAAATCGATTAATAATGCTAATTACTTACTATCTTTAGAAGGTACGAACCATCTATCTTCCAAACTGGAACTTCTATTATTTAGTCATATGCCTGTTCACATTCAGGGGAAGAGTGTAACTTGAAAAAGGCGATCGCGCAAACAACAACCATACATATGTGTTTATACTTACGTTTTCATACAAACAAATTGGCTGTGTAATAACAAATATAAGGAAAGATGAGGAAGGTAAAGATTTTAGTTACCTCCGTTGTCTCTTTCTCGTTCGCCCTCTTTCCTTTGTGCCCATTAGCAAAAGTGCGGCGCATAACAAATAAGCAGGCAATTTTAGTGAATAAATACACATATGTATATGTAAAATGTACATATAATCGAATCGACATATTTGTTTCTGTTTCTGTACTAATAACCGTTTATGCTAATAAAGGTTATAGGGTTACGGTTATAAGAAAAATTTTATTCAAGTTAAAGTGTTTTTAGCGATTAAAGGTCGCATTATTTAATGTGTGCTAATTAATTTTACCAATTAATTCTATGTAACATTTTAAAAACGGTGCTGCCAATCCTATCGGCGTACTCCATTAATTGACTCGAAATTCTCGGTTTCGAGATTTCTGTGTCCTTACAAGGCATATCTTGGACTGAGTTTGCTGTTGTTGTTGTAACGGCTGGTTGGGTTGATCCGTATGTACCTAGAAAAAGAAAAATAAAGAAAAGGGGAAAAGGTTAAAAGAGGTTGTTGAAACTATTCCCGGTCTAGCTCGCGGAAGGAAGATGCCTCGATCGCATGGGTCTAAAGGTCTAACGTTGTGAGGACAGTGGGTTTTAGGGGACATTTCACGAGGTGTTTGGTGTCGTTATGGGTGGTGGTCTACCTCCGAGAACAAGGTTGTCTTTGTAGGCCCCTATAGTTCTGGCAACCATGTTTCTGTGTGCTCCTTTTTTCGCCTCTGCGCAGGTTATGGTCGTGGTCGCTCCTGTGCCGAGGAGGGTTTGATTGCCGTTAGTTCCACTCTAAGCTCGTTCCGTATAGGAGTTTTCCTGCTTGACATGTTCTCTGCGGTGCAGTCATGGTTTGGCTGGGAATCATGTTGACACCCGATTAGATATTGCTGTGTCAGGAGCCTGTTGTGATTCTTTTCAATATTTCGTCTATGTGGATGTCTAAGGACATCGTGACTTCCGTGGTCCTGGTAGTGGCGGACGATTTCGGAGCTGAAAGGCCAAGGTTCCTGGTTTTGAAAAAATCGTATAGTTTTGTTCGTTGCTCTACATCTTTTATATTTCTTCCTGTTGAGATAATGGAGCAATCATCCGCTTACGATACCAGCTTGACAACTTCTGGTGGTGGCAGGATCTTGGCTAGATAATAGTTATAGTCGCGGGACACCTTGTTTAACTAATCTTGTTTTGGATTGAGTACCTCTGAGCTCGACTTGGGCTTGCCGACCTGCAAAGTTATTCGAGATCCTTTACTTTGCAAGCTTAGGGAGGTTGCTATGTGCTAGGTCCTCTAGCAGAATGCTGTGGCCGACCGTATCAAATGCCTTGGAGAGGTCAAGTGCAACTACTATGGATCTCTCATGTGGGCGTGTGGAGTTGAGTCCAGTTGTGTCAGTTCACATAGCGCTGAGGTAGTACCCAGTCAGCATTTTATCAACTTTTTGATCACATTCGAGTCTTCTTCGAGTCCCCAGTCTGATTGAAATAGTCATAAATGCGCTCGTTTTCTGATCATAAATGATACTTTTGTCGGGAGAAAATGGTACCCAAGGTGCGACTCTTAATGAAGAGTCGTTTTTAACTCGTTTTTCTGATCAGTTTCGACTCATTTGCGAGTCTTTTTCGAGTCGTTTTTTAATGAATCACATTTTGAGCAAATGCACGAGTCATTTTCGAGTCTTGCTTAAATCGCACATGAAACTAATCTATTTTTAATCAAAAATGACTCACCAAGTTAATTCTTGTTAAAATTATCTTCCAAATGCTAGGTGGGTACTACGTCCTGATCTAAGACCATGTTGGGACTTTGAAGGGATGAGGTGTTCCTTTACGATCGGTAGAAGTAGTGCCTCCATGATCTTTATTACTAGAGATAGTAGGGTTACCTGGTTTGGGGATTGGTATGATTTTTCCCGTCTTCCACATATTGGGGATTACCATGGACTGAATACTCAGGTTGAAGATGTGGGCCATATATCGAATACCCAATGGTCCGATGAGCATGATGGCTGCTAGTCCATTACGACGGCTGGGCTTCCTTAATGGCTCGTTCCACTTCCTCAGGACTGAAGGATATCTGCTCATTGTCTGTATTGAGATTTTGGATCAGCCTTAGGGTTTTTATTTCATCAGCCTGCTGTGGGTGAGGGACGAATTGTCTGTAAATTTTGTAATTCATATTCGAAACTAGCCCAGGTTACCTCTGGAGTACCTCAAGGTAGTCACTTGGGTCCATTGCTTTTTACTCTCTTCATAAATGATCTTCCGTCAGTCTTCACTCACTCTCGTGTGCTTTTGTACGCCGATGATGTGAAACTATGTTTAACATATGACGATTTGGTTTCCCGCTATAATTTGCAACCTGTCTTGGATGCATTTCAGTCTTGGTGTAAAGATAGTCTATTAAACCTTAACAGTTCCAGTGTAAGGTTATGACATTTTACAGAAGCTTGCCACAATTCTTCACTTATATGCTTGATAATGACCCACTTGAGTGCTTAAAAGATTCATCCAATGAGGTAAATGATCTAGGGGTAATTCTTGATCACCGACTTAAATTTGACTCTCATGTTACTGCTACTGTTTGTAGGGCCAGGAGTGTTCTTGGGTTTATTAAGCGCTGGTTGAAGGAATTTGATGATCCTTATACGACGAAGATTTTGTACACTTCTCCTGTCCGTCCGATTCTCGAGTATGGATCATGTGTGTGGTCTCCGCAATATTCGACCCAAGATAGAATTGAATATGTGGAAAAACCGTTTTTATTTTTTGCTCTTCGTGGTTTGGGCTGGAATCCGGAGGTCCGTTTACCATCGTACTCTAATAGACTTCCTTTGATTAACCTTCCCTCCCTTATTACACCCTCCCTAACTACAGTTATGCTTGGAGTAATCTTTTTACATAGACTAATTAATAGTGAAATCGACTCATCTGAGTTGGTTGGCCAAATTAACCTCAACGTTCCAATTAGACCGACTCGTAATTTTATCCCTCTATCACTAAATCGTTGTAATACTAACTATGCCTGCATGAACCGTTTCGTGTCCTATGTGTTGATTACAATAAACTCTACCGAATAATTTACTCGGAAGGTTCTCTTCCTGCTTTAAAAATTTCTATTTTAACTTATTTAGCCCGTAGTTAACATTACTTCAGGCTCTTGCACATTACTAGGACTTGCATTTGATGGGGTTGGGTAGCGTAGTGCCATTAAAGGATACATTGACAAGATCATCTATCGAGTCTCTTTGAGCCTTTGTCTAATTCTTCCAGTTTCTGGTGTCATATGAGCATTTACGAGCTTTGATATCTCCTCGGTAAGGGATTTGAGGCATCTGTTCTCCTGAGTTCATCTCTTTTGTCAGCGATGTTGAGTGCTTCAGTTGGAAAGTTTTGTCGAAGTTTCGGGATTCTTCCTGCTGGGATACAGCGTTTTGCTGCCTTCTACATGATTTGTCTAAAGATGCTTTCCTCTTTCTGGACGCAGATGGGAGTTGATAGAAGGTCAAATTCTGCCTTCGTACTGGACTCGAACCTCTTCCTATCAGACTTACAAAAGTTCACAAGGGTACGGTTTTCTGAGGTTAAGGAATCCGCATTCTATGTGACCTTGATAGTGATGGGGATGTACTCCGAGCAAAGCGCGACATCAGCGGGCCAAGTGGTGTTTACAATCATGGTAGGGCTCAGACACGTAGCTGTGATGCGCGTGGCGTGATACTCATTGATCGTGCAGAAACCAGAGGCATCCATCTGCTCTTCAATGAGTTCACCTCTGGAGTCGCAGCCTAGTGCTGAAAACCAGGCATCGCTGTGGTCATTGAAGTCATTTAGTATGAGATGTAGTTCGCCCACTAACAGGTTCTGTATGTTAGGACGGAAACCATTGCGGCAGGCGGCCACAGGTGGGATGTAGACATTTATAATGTATATCTCATCTTCACCGCTTTTTATGGTGATGCCTTGTACTTCTACGTGTTCGTCGTAGCTGGTTATGGAAGCTGGTAAAGAAAGTGAGCCCACCTCCTTTGTTCCTTTCCAGATTCTGTCTGATTAGGGAGTAGTTTCTAGACGAGGTAAGAGAGCTTCTGATTATGAGCTTCGTCTCTTGCAGGGCTGTCAGTATTACTCCTTGTCCGTGACATATAGTCGGTGATTTCTTGGTTTTTCCTAGAGATGCCATTGCAGTTCCACTGCAGAATCTTAAAATCCTTTGGGGTGTTGTCAGTGGGTGATGCGCATTTCATAGTGGGTGCAGGCGCTTGTGTCCTGCAAGTAAATGGGGGAGGGGCTGCCTGATATTGTGGGCTTCGTGGTGCAGGGGGTGGGGTTTTAAGGGCGGAGTTTTGGACTGGGATGATTGATGTCGCGGGAGTTTGGTGAGTGGGTCTGTTGTCCACTGGGATACATGCAGGTTATGCGAAGTTGGAATGGTGATCGCATGGACGAGCTAGTCCAGAAGAGAGAAGGTGGCACCAGTGTCTGCAGGTGTATCAGAGAACCGAACACACTCCTCGCGGAACACACTGAACACAAATAGACAAGGGGGCCTGGATTAGTTTCAACATCACCGGTGCGAAGTTATAGAAGTCTGAGCAGGCAGGCCGGAGTTGTTTCAGTTAGTGAAAAAAGCATAGGACAGGGAGGGTAAACAGCTTACTTGTATTCCCGTATGCTGGGGTTGGCAATCCTTGTGCTGGAATCGTCGGTTCCAGGACTGAGTTTGTAGTCTGCTTTGCTGTAATCTAACTGACTGACAGAGGCCGCCTCTATGCCGAGTATGCCTAAATAACTACCGAACCGCAGCCTCCTAGACATCAAATTGCAGTAGGCACTACACGAGCATTCCTTATCGTTTCATCTTTCTTTAAAAAAGCATATGTAAAATAATACCCAAGCAACTTGGCTATTATTCTTTCATTTTCACGAAACCAAAAACAGAAAAAAAACAACACAAAGTGTTTGAAATCGACTTTTCTTTTGTTGGAACAATCACCAACCAACTCCTTCTGCTTAATTCTCTTTTTTGGTCTACTCCCCCCACCTACCCTATGATCATTCCCAGCCAACAGCTCCAACAGTGCCAGGCACTTTCATTTGTTATCTGGGCTAAATAATCTGAAAAAAAAACAACAGATCTGTAACAGCCCACCAAACAACAACGGTGCATACAATATTTCCTAGCCCCATTCTTCACACTGTGTGACCACGAAATCGTCAAAGTCAGCCAGCTTTTACAATACTTCCAACGTACACAACGACCAAATGCAGCTCAGCTCAACGTACGATGGCAACGCAGAGGGGGGAGAATGTTGTAAACTGTTTTTGGTGAAAATTTGTACCTGATTTTATATTTCCCTTTTTTTTCTGTGTTTATTACGTATTATCATGTTTACCATATTTTTACACGCGCTTACACACACACACACACACACACAGACACACTTACACAGCTATGTACAAGCTGCGTTCTGCTTCTGCGCAACGATGCATAATTCCCACTTTACTTTTGAGTTTCTGTTGTTGTTTTGTTGTTGCTGCTGCGCAATTAATAATTCTTTTCGACTAGCGTGAAATTTTCAAAAAGAAGAAAAAGCAGCAACGGCAACCGCACCAACTTTCCATGAAAAATTTTGTAGCCAAGCGCATTTCACTGCGACGCGGAAAACCACAGGCATTGTAGATGCCCGGAGGAGACCCCATTGAAATGAGTTCAAGTCATAAATTTTATTCAAATTACAAACTCATTAACAAATGACGTCGGGCGGCCGATGATTGCTCAATTTTGACCACAGTGGTTGGCGTTGGCCAGTGTTGGAAAATGCCCACTTTTATGGGTATCGACAAAAAATATGCATAATTTTGCAATAAATGTAAATATTACTGGTCCCGCTTCCTTTGGGATACAAAGCGCCATGCTGCTGCGGTTTCCTGTCCAGTTACTCAGTCCAAGTTGCAGTTGACAACGATGATGATGATGATGATGCTGCAGCCCCATGTCCCACAGCCATGGTCCTTATCTTTGGCCGCTTGAGAAAAACCAGAAATAAGAATTATAGACCAAAAGCCAGTTGCCTTGCAAGTATGAGTGGGGAAATCTATGAATGTGTGTATGCATCTACATATGGATGTGTGTCCAATGCGACTAGAAGTGAAGGCACACGCAGAACGACTTGTGTTGGAGCCTTATGGACACTTCTGCAGAGGGTATTCATGTTAGCTGAAAAGGCTTGTAACGCCCTGACCCCGAAACATAGTTGTTAAAAAATCTTTACGAATATACATCGATATCACAATTCAACAGATATTGGGTCCATACGGGCCGGTGAATGAAATTGATAACGTTCGACGGAGGTTTTCAAAATTTCTTTAGCACGTCAAGTTATTTAGAAAACAATGGTTAATTTGGTTAAAGGTGCCTAAAAGGGACATTTTCAAAATATATTGGAAAGCCATCTTTTTCGGAATGATGCAAGTGAAAATTAAATTACGTAGAGGAAATTATACTCTTTGAAGGGCAATATAATAAGTTCCTTGTGGTTATAGCCTCTCTCTAACACAAAGTGATGCATGACTTCGGCAAGCATTCGGTGTGAATTGGCAAGTATGTTCGTCCCCCAGGTGCAATGGCTTGGGAGCTCTGTTTTATACCCTTGCAAATGCTGTTTTTGAAATATCAGAGTTTAAGAACTCTAGCATTAAAATCAAAAATGTTTCTAACTTAACTTTCCGACTGATAGTCATCTGATTTCGACCAAATTTCGCGAATCTTCTTGAAAACATATCAAATTTACAATCGCCGAGCTTAAGAACGATTAAATTGAAAACAAAAAAGGTTTTCTCACTAAGAGTCATTTTCCAACCGTTCGGTCCTATGGCAGCTGTAAGATATAGTCATCCGATTTTGACAAAAATTTGCAAATCTGTTTGAAAGCATATAATATTACTAATGGTTTGGTAACTTTAACATTGAAAACAAAAAGTATATCTCACTAAGACCCATTTTCCGTTCGATGGTTCCAATGGCAGCTATAAGATATAGTCATCCATTTTAACCAAACTTTGCAATTATGTTTGTAGGCATGTAAAGCTAGTTTTGGCCGTTTTTGAGGACACTAACATTGAAAACAAAAAATCTTTTCTCAAAAACCCGATCCGGTCGGTTCCGACATATTAGCAGCGTGCAGTAAAAGAAGACTCTGTGCAAAAGTTTCAGATCGATAGCTTTAAAACTAAGAGACTATGTACAGTTTATATGTCTGTAACAAACAACCTAACATGATTTTGTGTAAGTGGGCTCTTCGGAAATCAGTGTGTAATTGTATTGAAATTTATAAATAAGCTGCGAGAGTGCTAGAAATTCATCGGACTCCTTTTGTTCAGAGTCTCAGAAAGAGAGAGAGCCCATTAATCAATCTGTTCAATCGGCTTACGCAAGGGTTTTTGGGAATCAAATGGTCAGTTTGGAAAATTCGTGGATACCTAATTCTATTTGAGCCGCGAAACTCCAATTTTGAATTGTCCGATCTCTATGAAAATTTAAGGGATTAAAAATCTGGCGAATTTAAATGTAAGTTTTAAATTTGAGATCGATATCTTAAAAATTTGAATATATGTTAAAACTGGATCTGCGTGCAGACAATAGGAGTGTCTACATTTCAAGTTTGGTTGCTCTATCTCTACTAGTCTCTGAGATCTAGGTGTTTAAACAGAGAGACGGACGGACAGACGGACATGACTATATCGACTCGGTTGTAGATGCTAATCAATAATATACTTTATATGGTCGGAAATGGTTCCTTCTACTTGATACATACAATTACACGACTTAAGTATACTCTTTTTACGCTCCGGGTATAAAAATCTTATTATATTACTCAAATGAGAACAAACGCTCTTGAATCAAGAACTCTTCGAACTTACAGTAAGTCGAAGTATTTAAGAACAGCGCGTTTTTAATTTAAGTAGAAAATATCTTGGATTGAGGACAAAAAGCCTCTAAGATTGTGTAGCGGAAGTGTTCTAGAATCAAAAAATTTCTGTTAATATTACCAAAATGAGAATAAACGCTCTTGAATCAAGAACTCTTCGAACTTACAGTAAGTCGAAGTATTTAAGAACAGCGCGTTCTTAATTCAAGTAGAAAATATCTTGGATTGAGGAAACAACGCCGCCAAAAGTGTGCAGCGAAAAATGCGAATAGTTTAAGATCAAATCTGTTTTTAAAATTCACTCCTGGTTCCAACACATTGCTTATGGTGTAAGGATAGACTTCTGACTTACATTAAAACCATCTTGGTATTTGGTTAATTCATTTGTTGCATTTTTCCAGTCTTATTAAATTAAATAATACAGAGACCTAGTTTAAAGAACAAATAGGGAATAGCTTTAAAGTTTTATGGGAAAAATGTTGATATTAAAATAAATTAAATGTTTCTTTCATTTGATGCAACCTATCCAGAAAAACAATGTAATAATGTAATTTCCAAAATAAATTTTGCTTATCAAAATTGTTTGGGTGGTGAATTTTGCTAAATTTGCAAACAAAACACGAGAGATATGAAACCAACCGAAAAAGATTTTTGGGTAACCGAGAATTGGTTTTGGGTTAGAATTTGGTTGGAAGAGATTTTCACTTGCGAATAATTGTTTGAAAGCCAACAAATTGCTGCCGTATCAATTAAAACCACCTTTCCACTCAACCTCTGCTGGCGTCATCTGTGGCGATTTAAGCCATTTTAATTATGTAATGTAAAACACAGATTAGGCTTGGTTTCGGTTTATTGCAATTGGCGTCTTGCATGTAAGAATGAATATCACAGAAAGCGAAGAGTTAAGTGTGTGTGTGTGTGAGAGTCAGAGATGTTAGTACAAAAAGGCGCGTTCCTATCAAGTATCGATAGTTGTCAGTGAGTTGCGAACCAACTAGATAAAACGGACCCGTGGTTGGAGCTGGATGAACAGGAACCGCCACACATCTATATATGGTGGCGCCATCTGTTTACCATCAAGGGCTAAAGGTTGCTAGCTATATTTCATGACTCGCGAAAATATTTTTAAATTTTGTATTTCATTATTGGAGACTATGACTTAAATTTAAATATTAATTGAGAAATGCATCATAAAACATATAACATACTCAAAAAATTTCAATTAAACATCAAATTAACTCATAACTAGAATATGGGAAATTTTTTTTGCGAGAGATGTAACCCTGTTTCAGAGATGGAACTTTATATTGGACACAAGACTTTTAACTAGATTTTCAAATAAGATGAGATTTGCAGGACACCCTCCAATATATCTCGAAACAGTCTAAAAGCAAGTATTTCGCATTGAAAAAATCGTACTTGAAATAACTGCTTGAATTACGTACTTGAATCTAGTATTTTCGTACTTACCATACTATTGACACCGTTTGTACTTGATTAGAGACACAAAGTTCTTGGTTTTCGTTTCTGAAAGTAGCTTTACGACCTTATGACTTGGTGTATTACCCTGAGCCTTCTCTAGAATTTAAGAGAATTGTAGCATACAGTTATTTTTATCTGTGCTGCAAATTGGTTCGGTGGTGAACCGCTCCGGAGTCGGAGACTCCGGACTTTTTGGGAAGTCCGAACCGAACCTGAACCGGAGCAGAACAATTTTTTCTTCCCGAACCCGAGCCTGAACTGGAGCAAAAAATAGTAGAAAAGGATCAAATTACATATTTTCTAGCTGCTGTCAAGTTTGCCATTTTCCAATATTCGAAAGCCTTGGAATAAATACAGCTTGCAAAGAAAAATTTTGCTTTATTGTAAAATATTTAAAAGGAACTAATGAATAAAAGCTTAAATAAAATAATTAATGATTCTTCACCATGTTTATCTTCTGATGAAGATGAAAAGCAATCTTTAAGCTTTCAAGTTTTGGAAAAACTATCATAGTAAAAACTTAACAATGTCCAATTTGTTGTACTAGCTGTTCCTGCAACACAAGTACTAGTCTAGCGCACTTTTTCTACAATTTCTATTTGTATTATCCTGCGATAGAGTCAGTAATAATGAAAGATTTCTGGAAGATACACTAGTGATTAACTCATACCATGTGTGTTAACTAAGGGGAAAGATATTTCCCCCACTTATACAGAAGGGACGAAATGGGTGCACACACATACACAAAGTCTTCTGTAATTTTGACGTTGTCTGTTGCTGTCAGTTTTTGCACGTGTGCTGCACTTTTGAACTCCCAAACAGTCATAGCAAAGCTAGCATGAGATGGCCTCTGCCGACTTGCAAAAGATAGGCAAAGCCTGCTGGTGTTAGAACCGGAAGGTTCTTAAAGACAGCTTGTATAGTCGACCATCCTCCTTTGTGGCGTATTTGCTGTCTTGATTGTTAAACATCGAATGAACGAAACATCAAATTATTCACAGTCTAGAATATATAGACTCTAACTACTGCTGATTTCCTACACTCAGAAAAAATCAATCTAACAACCAAAATTATAATCGTTGAACACGAGACAAAACTAGTGTCAGAGATTCGACAGAGACCAGATAATCTTAGCGCGCAAGATTATATTCTCAATTTAAATCTTAATCCAACAATATTGAAGAAAGATCGTTTATACTCGACTTTAAGATTAAATCTCATTTTTTAATATGAAAAAAAGACAAAAATAAATTAAGCATTTTGTATTTTTAGGTCATGGGTGGGAAAGGGGTGGTGTGATTGGTTGGTTAAGTTAGTTGTCCCAGTAGGGGTGCATTGCAACTGAAAATTGTTTTTTTTTTGTTTTTTTTTAACAAAATAAATTATGTGTTGGTTTTAGCGACCTGATATTTATAAATCCAAATGTTTGGTTACGCCAGCTCAAGGTCATCCGTCCCATCCAAATGAATGAAAAACGGTGGGGTTTAAATATGTTTCCCAATATATTTCGGACCCACATCGGGGTCCGTCTTCAGGGGGATTGATACGGGACAAGAGACAAGTGCTCGCCACGGAGTTTGATGTAAAACTGGATTTACAAAATAAATTTATATATGTATATCAAAAAAATTGTCAACTGAAACTTTACAGGCAACTGATAAGTTGCGAGATGATAAATCTTGTTTTTAAGACTTCTAAGCTCATTTCAAGGGTTTTCAATCTTGGTTTTTAAAGCTTGCAAGGTTCTTGAAAACGAGATTTTCAATCTAGATTTTAGATTGATTTTTTTTCTCAGTGTATGCGGACAAAAATGTTATCTCTAATAACTCATTGCTTCATGACTTATTATCCTGGAGCCTGATATAAAGTTCGATGATCCAAGAGCGAAAATGATATTATCAAGCCCTAAGCCTTAAGTTTCTTCAAGTTTGTTTCAATTCACGTATGTACATGTTTTCTAGGTTCAGCGACCTTCTGAACCCACTCCGTGAACCCGAACTCAAAAAATTTGGCGAGTTCGAACCCCGGAGTGAACACCTGACGATTTTTATGAGGTTTGCAGTCCTGATTTTTATACCCTTGCAGGGTACATAAAAAAGTCCAGATAGAAGGAAGCATCAACGACCACATAACTAGAATCGCATGCCTATAGCAAACCTCGTATTCATAAGTTTTCTATGCTTTTTCAAAATTCCACTAATTTTGATGAAAATCGGACAACTATATAGTATAGCTGCCTTAGAAATTGGGTGAAGAAAATGTATGTAGGAGGCCTTGTCAATAATATGTACATTTGGAATTCGGATGACTATATAATATAGCTGCCATAGGAACGATCGCACAGTGGTTTTTTTGTGCTTTTTTTGACATAAACCCAAAAAAATTTTTTTCAGATTTCAAATATTAACTGGTTTTTAATATTTACATACTCCAATTAGATAAAAAAGAAAAGATATTCAAACTTTGTGGCAACACTGTTTTTTCGACGGGCTGTTAAAGTCAGCTGATTTTGTGCCACGTGTTTTTTGTGAAATTGGCAGCAAATATTTTAAATTTTTTAGTGCGTCTGCTTAAAAAGTTAGAAGCAAAATAAAAATTGTAATAATGTAAATTTTTAGTCCAGTTATTTAAGATTATAAGTTGATAACGCGTTTGTCATTTTTGTTTTCGGTCGCCCAATTGTGTCGCGTGTTGTTAATGTGTAATTTCAGGTTGACCCTAACCAGTGCAGCTGTGTTTTGAAAAGGAATAATAGTTAAGCATGGCACAACGATGCACAGGGGTTAAAAAGCAAAGATTTTACCGAAAGTGTGCAGAGTTATGAGTAATTAACACTTCTTGCTACAACGAGCGACTTTTCGAGAAAATCGGATTTATTGCAGCTGTAATATATCGCAGCTATATGAAATAGTATGCCGAATCGAACAAAGTTCAATAAGTCGCTTAAGGAGCTTAAAATACATGTTCAAACTAAAATTTAGTTCAATAGCGTAAAAATCAACAAAGTTAGCTCAAATCGGCCAGATCGGCTACATGGCAGCTATATGAAATAGTGTGCCGAATTGAACAAAGTTCAATAAGTCGCTTAAGGAGCTTAAAATACATGTTCAAACTAAAATTTAGTTCAATAGCGTAAAAACCAACAAAGTTAGCTCAAATCGGCCAGATCGGCTATATGGGAGCTATATGAAGTAATGATCCAAGTCGAACCCGAATTTGTAAGTCTTATTAGAAGGTAAAAATACGGGTACAAACTTAATTCCAGTTCAGTAGCATAAGAAAGAATAAGGTTGGGGCAAATCTGCCAGATCGGTTATATGGCAGCTGTATAAAATATTGGTCTAAGTTGAGTGAATCTTTGCGTCGTCTTTGGGGTTCAAAATATGCGTACAAACCAAATTTGGGGTGAATATCTCAACAACTAAAGTTTATGCCAAAAAAAAGGCAAAAAAAAAACAGTGTGGATCGGTCGAACGAATGAAATTGTGAAATGAAAATTATTTAAAACGTTTGTTAAAATAAATTGTACGAGCTGCTAGGGTATATAAACCTTGGTCGAGCCGAAGCTAGCTTTCCTATATTTTTTATGTTTATATGCATCTAATTTCGTCTAAATCTGGGGTGGGCTTTATATGCCCATCGCTAAAGTAACGCAATCGATATGAAAAGTGAGTGTATGAAAACTGCGGTCTTTTCGTAGTGATCTTTTTTTATGTTGCACAAAAAACAATCCAACATTTGGTGATTACACTACGCCAGCAGCAACAACAACGATCGAGGAGTTTGCTGCATACAAATAAAGAATGAATATCAATAAATTTTCCTTACACACACAGCAACAACAGGCTGTGGTATGTATGTAGTTCATTATCATAAAACGACGTTAAGTTAATCTGCGCCAGTATTGCAAAACGCTTGCTAATCCGTGTGCCAGCTGCTGCTGTCAAAGCGTACGCCTTTCACTGTGCTTCGATTCCAATACAAATATCGCATGCGAGAGTGTCGAAAGTTACTCTCTCTCTTATGTATCTTTAAAATTCTCATTCTGGCAAAAAAAAAGACATGCTCGCCTATATGCAACCACATCACGATCGGGGTAAATGTGTGTGTGTGTGTGTTTGTGTATAGCATGCGGTTGGCTGTCGAAGCCCAAGCAAGCTTCATTATGACGTTGTAACTGTCTTCTTTTCAATTTCTCGTCTTGCCCGATTCGCTTTGCCAAATGGAGCCTAGAGAGTTGGTTAGATACTACACACACACACACACACACACACACACACACTTGTACTTGGAGTGTCGGCCCTTTGCTGCAAAGCTGTTAACAGAAAATTGCCTTTGATGAAGCTTGGAAGATGGATCTCTCCGCAATTGACTCATGCCATGTGAGCGTGTGTGCGTGTTTGTATCTGTTGATGAGTTTTGTTTTAATTCTGCTTCTTGACTTCAATTTCTTATACAAAATTGTATATGCACGTAATAGTTGGACTCTACTTTGGCTTGAATCGCGCGCGCGTAGCCGATTGTAATTATTGTAATCGAGTCTCGAACCGATCCAATCCGATACGATCGGCATCGCCATCGTCTCCTGGCCAAGACCAGATCAGGTTCGCACACACTGATTTGATTTTGTTTCATATTTTGTAATAGTTTTCTTTTGGCGCTCCGCTTAAATCATCTTCTGGCGCACATCTCGTATCTCGTGATCGAGCGCTTGCCTCTTTGATGCCTCCATCTCGTATCGTCATCGTCATCCACCAAGTAGTTGTTGCTGTTGTTGCTAAAAGTTGATTGACTGTCTGTTCATTTAGCCGCTGCTTGGCCCGCTCCATTTGTTGGCTTTGGCTTGTTGGTTTGTCTTAGGTTGTTGTGCTCCTCTCTCTCTGGTACATTTCGTTTTAGGCCATTATTGTAGTTTTTGAACATGTTCAAGTGCCATTCTCACGATTGTTTATAGTCTTTTAATTTCAGCTCGAGCACACACAGAGAAATAAGCAGTGAAATTTAGCATCAGGCGATTTGTTGTACTTAGTTCTTAATGTTCCTTCACGGTTCGAGTGCAGTTCTTTGAGTTGGTAGGTTGGCGCTTGGTGAAAGGCTTGAAGTGGTCAATAAGTACCAGGGAGCTTGACAAGTCGTCTTCTCGAAAAATTTCAAGTGTCCCTCTGCCCCCTTTAAAAACATGTTTGTCTATTAAACAGCCATCAAAAATTGTACAAATAGTAAGCAGAAGATGTAAGAGAATAAAGCATCGAAGACAAAATGCTATGAGAGCAATTTCGATCAGGCGATTTATTCTCAGTTCAATACATTGTATGTAACCAATTTGAGTCAATCTTATCAGAATTATGTGGAAGCATATAAGACACAAGGCACCAAAATTAGACTTTTTCCAGTATTTTGAAGAATTGGTGGTGATTCAAGCTGATTTTCGTGTGCTGAACACGAATCTGTTTTCAGAAATGGTCCATCATGCGAGATATTTAGTAATTTGAGCTGAAAGTTGCCAAAAATGGCTTTTTTACCCTTTTTGGGCGGAAACTATATTTTTGTTTTGACTCTCTTTGATATTATAGTAAAGTACTAACATTTCCTTAACTTTGAAATAAACTATCCTAAACATTTCTACTATTTTTCCAATGATGATATACCGTTCTTAGTAATTTTATACGTTGATGGCCCAAAGTATGTAATGGGTGTTGTTGAAAATTTTCATTGAAATTCTATACAAATTACTAGCTTTGGGCAGTAGACAATTTTGTTATTTTTTTATTTGTTACTTTGCTAAAAATAATCGTTCAATTTTTTGGAATAGTTTATTTCAAAGTTAAGAAATAATAGCTTACGATAATATCAAAAAAAGTCAAAACAAAACTATAGGTTCCCCACAGAACGCCTCTAACAAGGGTAAAAACATGAATTTTTTCCAACTTTAAGCTCAAATTACTCAAAATCTCGACGTGATGAAACATTTCTGAAAACAGATTAGTGTTCAGCACACGAAAATCATCTAGAATCACCACTAACCCTTAAATATACTGGTTCTTGTTGCCTAGTGAAATTAATAAATATCCATTTTGGGAGCGATAGCATTTAAAACAAAAAAGTATTTCTTACTAAGAGCCGATTTCTCGTCTTCTGCAATGTATCTGATAAACTTGGATTTTACTTCGTTAGTTTATTTGACACATCTTCTACATAGCGCTATGTAGGAGATGTGAAATCGGATCTAGGAGACTTTTTCCAATCTATCTTTTCTATGGCAGCTATACTATATGGTAGAGCTGCAAAACTATCGATAGTGGCGCTATTCGATGTTTTCATACAAAAAGTCGATATATACGATAATATCGGTTTCTCTTCTTGCAACTAAATGAATGAAAAACAAAGAATAAACATACGAATATTACAATAAACTACATTTATTAAATAAAAACATTTAAGTAGAAAACGAATATGAAATTTTGTAGCGTTTTCGAGCAAAAAATCTGTTTTTCTGAAATATTTCTGATCGTTTTATTGAACATTTTTGACCGATTTGTAAACAATGTTTTAAGCGATTATTTTTAATTCAGTTACATTTTTATTCATATCTTGCTTGACTGCATCTAACGTTTCAGAATTGAGATATAGCTTAATATGTAAGTGTACCTACCGAAAAATTAAAAAATATTCATATTTAAAAATCGTTGCCATAAAAAATTTTTTGAAATTGATTTTTGAGATTACCAATTCAAACTACACTTAAAATAATACCAGCAGAAATTGGTCTTTTTGACTGTAAACTACTAAATAAATAACAACATGAACAGTATGTCCGCATTTTTGGAAGCCCGTCTTTCATTTATATTTACTTCTTCCAGGTTTATTGGACATTCTTTCAAATTCTGTTGATGTGGCCGGCACGCAAAGAAAACGGATGCACACGATTTTAACTATTAAATTAATTTATCTTCATATTTTGTAGAATATATTAAATTTTCTTACCTAAGTCTAACAATCTGCTTGAAAAAGAGGTTTGCAGACGTTAGCATTAAAAACAAAAATGTTCTTCTCACTAAAACTAGTTTTTCGACCGATCGTTCCTATGGAAGCTGCATGCTATAGTCATCCGATCTGGCCGGTTTCGAAAAATGTGCAGCGTATTTGCAGTGTTTGGAGATACTTAGGTACAAATTCCTGGGTGTACCTTTTATCTTACATCGGTATTTTCAAATTCGAGTACCTTTGACCTTACCTAGGTCTTAATTTTCATTTATCTTGTCAATAGGTAAGGTATTAGGTACTTTTCGAACCTGATTTTTTCGCTCCGAGTACATAATAGCCGAGATGCTGCTTTTTGTGGCCTTAACTGGACGTTCGGTAAACATTCCGTGTTCAAAAACTATACGATCCATGCTACATAAAAGGAAGGCGGACTGTTAGCCGTGCTCCCTTCGCTCACTTCGTAATCATTTTGCGATTTTTAGACCAATTTTGTACACAAGTGACAAATGGGAGCACGGCTGCATAAGAAAAATTTCGCCGGTATTTTTCAAAATACTCAATTTATATGTACGACTGCCGATATCTGGAGTTTCAATAACAAAAGTTACTTTCTTGTAACCGGCCGCTATATAGATAGCAATCTACATCGTCATTATCTCGTGCTCGCATATAAGCGTATGCGATTTTCCCACACACATGAAATAATTGCTACTATATTAGCTGAAGTTCATATCCAATACCGACTTAAAGATATCCAGATAGCCTCTGTGCTAAACAGTTCACTAAAAGAGATATCCAAATGTTAAACAGTTACAGAAAATGTATCCATCTTCTGAAAACCGTTTAAAATTTACAGATGGTAGCACGTGAAACCTGAGTTGCTGATATTTACGCTAATGTTATTGATCTTTGATTTCACTCCAGCCGAGTGCTACACGATGATGCTTATTTTTATACGCACTAGTCACAACTTTGCAGGGCAAATCCCGTTGTAATTTAGGATTTTTGCTGACAAGCATTGAAATTATTTTGATGCAAAAACCTTTGCTTTAAATTGAAGTGGATTCCAAATAAAAAAAACAAAATTTTAAAGTGTAAAGTGTTAAAGAAATTACGGAAAATTTAGAAACTGTTGTTAAAATACAAAGGATTCTAAGACTTTTACGATACCAGCGATGGAAGATTCGATGAAACTGAGAATTGTTATGAAAATTCTAATATTCAATTGCCGATTAAAGCAAATCTTCTGAAAGAAAATCTATACTTAAGTAGTAAGATAATTGCAATGTTTTTATAAGTATTATACCATTTTACCTAGCTCTGCCCCTATTGAAAGACTTTTTAGCAGTACAGGCGGACAGACGGACATGGCGATATCGACTTGGCTGTTGATGATGATCAAGAATATAGACATTTTATAGGGTCGGAAATGATTCCTTCTTCCTGTTACATGCTTTTGCACAAACTTAATATACTCTGTGTACCTTTGGTAAAGAGTAAAAAATATGTTCATTTCGAAATTTGTGATTATAGTGGAAATAGGCTATACAAAAGTAAACAACCGTTAAAAAAATTTTTTTATTAAGAACAAACATATTTTTCATATAAAGCGTAGT
The DNA here is from genome assembly GCA_037044535.1 of Lordiphosa magnipectinata. Taxonomy (NCBI): domain Eukaryota; kingdom Metazoa; phylum Arthropoda; class Insecta; order Diptera; family Drosophilidae; genus Lordiphosa; species Lordiphosa magnipectinata. The sequence goes on from JBAMBO010004113.1 coordinate 623,760, forward strand.
ACGGAGACGCTGACTATTTTTGCGGAGCTGAAATTGTTTGATAATTTCCAGAGCCGCTCAGAAAATGTAGTGTGACCAGGCAACAGACAGAAATCAGCTGTTGTGTGTATAAAAAATAAGCGGGTTAATTCAAATAAAATAAAAGAGTGTATAAAATTGAAAATGGAAGTCACTAGGGGAAATTCAGTTGTCTGTGTTAATGCCATGGTCTATTTCATGGAAGCATTTTGTGTGGGGCGGTAGAAGCCCTTTATTTTGGACTGCGGGAGCAGAACTTAGCCACTTAGACATACTGCTATAACGACCAGATTAAAATTGCTGGGCCGCACATTAAACCAGAGGCAATATTCATAGCCACAGCCAGCTCCATAGACTGGAGGCGGATCATACTCGCCGGGCGTATTAGAGGAGGATAAACTAGGTGAATACGGATTTAAAGGTGGCCACAACATTAGCAACGGAAGCTACCACAGTAAGCCGAAGGAGCCACTACTATAATGGGCTGTGAAGACTTCAGCTTAGGGCTGCTTGGCCGTTAGCTGTAGGGCCGTTCCGTGGGCTGTGGAGACTGCGAAGGTTTAGACTCTTGTGGAATGCATACATTGGGCAAATGGCATGCCGGGAGAAGCATACAGAGAAGGATTCTCCGCCACAAGTGATGCAGCTGCGGGTATCGAAATGCTTTTTGTTAGTCAAATCCCATAAAATGGATTGAGACTCGACCGCTTTGATTAACGCCGCTTGTTCGTCCTCCGTAAAGTTCTCCAAATGACTTTTGTATGGTTTTTTTGTTTTTTTTTGCATCCATTTTTTTAATTGCGGTCACGAAATCTGACAATTATCAAACAAGTTTCATAATTTGCAGACCCCCTTCGACAATGTATCAGCTGTTTTCAAAAAAACGAGTTGGCAGTTCCACACAAATTGTCATAGCGAATTGTTGGTTGCTCCGTACTCGCTCTGACAATGCGCTCTGAGAATTTTCGTGAGCGGATTTCCTGAGCTATGTAATTAGATGGGCTCCGCAAAAATTGCCGCAAAAATTGTCACGCTTAAAACAAAAAATATAAACAAACTATTCAATTCGAAAATTGTGTTTTTTTGCAAACCTGCACATTTGCTTGCTTTGAGAAGCTATACCACCCACATTTGTTACACGATCTCTTAATAAGTTCTGTTCGGTTAGTTTGGAATATATCTTTATCGGAATAGTTAAATTCATTTGTCAATCGCCTTAGTCAAAAAATTGATTTTTGACGCAGACTTAGGGCCGAGGCCCTAATGCGCGTCGATGGAACCATTTGCTTCAATCCGCTTATACTCTTCCGATTCTATCTTTCTAGATATGTCCATTTTATTTCTTTAAATATTTTATACGACCGGTAGAATGTGGAAATAAATTTAAAGCGTTTCTAAACCGAACCAATTTTATATTCCTGAGCTGTTTGCATTGAACGAGTATTAAGCACACGGCTTTGAAGAGCAACGGAATCTAAATATTGGATCTGAGAATTTAAATATTTAAGGCCTTGAAACAATGAATAAATTCCCAAAGAAACATTCCAATTTAGCAAAAACTTGATTAGGATATCGATGGGAACTTAATGGGGCACTGCAGCAGAATACTGTGGAAGATATTGAAAAGAGACTTTTATTATCAGTGCATAAAGTGCCAGGAAATCTAGCAACTGGGCTAACTTATGGATTAATATTCATTTAATATTGTAGTACACTCAGAGAAAAAATAGAGAATTTCGCTCTTGAATCAAGAGCATTCGTTCTCAAAAGTACGGTGAGAGTGAAAACTCTTGATCCAAGAGCGAAATTCTTGATTCAAGAGTGAATTTTTTTTCCCGACATTCCTGATTCAAGAGTTTCAGCTCTTGATCCAAGTATGAATAATTATTATTTCAAGAGTTTCAGTACTTGATCTAAGAACGAATAATTCTCAAAATAAAAAAATTAAAAAGAATATTTGGGGTGGGTGGGGGGTGGGAGAGACACGACCGACCCGACCCGACTGACCCGACCCGTCCGACGTCGTGGTGATCCGTCTCGTCTACCTCCCCCGTCCCACTCACCATTATCAACCACACCAACCCCAACACCACCACCCCCACCCACCAAACTTTGTTTTAAGTTGTGATTGATTTTGAGATAACCACAGATATTTTTTTTTTTTTACTTACTTTTCTGGGACTTGAACTCGGTACATCGAAAGACTGAAACACACACACAGGCGACGGGCATTTTAACGAGCTCAGCTATCCTTCGTAAGGTAAAAGACGCGACGAAATCACACTTATAAATAGACGCGGTTGCCTTTATAACACAACAACAAACTGCGCATGCGCTCTCACTCTCTGCGCTCTCATTCTCTCAACGACCAACTGCGCATGCGCCCTCACTCTCTGCGAGAGCGACTCCATCGCTACTCTCTCAAAGTTAAGTTGCCCTCACCCCCCTTGCCTATAAAAAACAAAATTGAGAACGTTTAGAACGAATTTATCTCGATTCCAAGAGCGAAATTTTTTTTTCAAGAGCGTTCGTACTCAAATTATTCGTTCTAGTTTTTTCTTAGTGTAGTAGTAGTAGAAGATCTTTATTCATAGAACATTAAATATATGGAGCATTCCAAGCAAAATACGATATTTTCTGAGTTGATGTGAATTTTTGCATTTTAAATGACTCGAGAACGGTTTAAGATAGAGTTTTGAATTTTTTTTTATATGTTCAGGGTTAAAAAGCCATTTTAAAAACAAATTTGAAAAAAAAAATTTTCAAGCTTTTATTTGAAGAAAAATGATTTCTTTAAAAATGTAGTCTATCAAAAAAGACCCATCCTTTAAAAATTTTCAAAAAAACATATATAAAAGCCGCATCTTTTTTGAGCTTTTTTGAGTACCTGAACATGTCGGTAGCTTGAAAATTGAGGAAGCTATAGCCATTTTTGTCATGTAATCTCAAAAATATCAGTATAGAAAAGGAACAAGAAATGAAATATTTACTGCTCAAAACCTTTATCAAAGGGCAAATGATCATTTGAAAACCATCAATGTATTTTTTTGCACCAAAGATCACGAACAGTGTACAGAATATTCGAAAACCTTGTTCGAAAATTGCAAAACCATCAAAGGGACGCTTGGGATTCATCATACGGTTCCTGTGACTGATTCCTCTCGTAAAGTTAAGTCGGCATCAAGAAGTGTAATTTCAAAAATAGTTCGAGTCTAGTTTAAGTTTTATTATATTATTAACATTACATTATATTACTACTATTAATACAAATTGCTTTAGATTTTCTTTTCAATTATACCCTGTGCCAGCACACGTCGCTGCTTGAATTTTCTACCGATTAACTAATTTGAAATCGGTCAAACGTATTAAATCTCTTTGTTAGATCTTTTTCTGTAAGCTTTAAAGCCAATGCGTTCTTTTCTGGGTCCCAAAATTTTTTCAGTAGCTCTAAAAAGTTGTTTGGGCAAATTAAGAACCAAAAATAAAATTTATTGGCCAATTTTGACAATTTTGTGATTGTTGATATTTTTAACGGCTATAACTTTCAATTATAATTTTCAAGCTAGCAACATGTTCAGCCACTCAAAAAAGCTCAAAAAAAGATGCGGCTTTTACATATGTTTTTTGAAAATTTTTGAAGGATGGGTCTTTTTTGCTTGATTAAGTTTTTTAAAGAAATCCTTTTTTTTCAAATAAATATTTGAAACAAATTGTTTTTAAAATGGCTTTTTAAACCTCCACATTTGAAAAAAAAAACCGTTCTCGAGTTATTTAAAATTTTAAAAATTCACAACTTTACCTTTTAAGCGTTGAATTTTCGCAAAAGAGTTCCAAAAAAGCTCAAATTTTGGGGCTTAGCTTTCCTCATAGCAAGCACCCTTTGGACCAATTATCAGCCAATTCGGAGACATCAACTCAGAAAATATCTTTTTTTTGCTTAGAATGGCATTTTTGCCGTTAGCCTTAAATTCAAATTATACAATTCACATATTTGAAAATAAGAACTATAGCTACCGGAACGCCCTTCCTTCAGAGTTATTCCACCTACCTTCGCCGCTCGTTACGAGATAGTAGATCTATCACTGCTCAGAATGGAGTCCCGGGCTCCACTAATTAATAAAAACAATAAACATATTTCTCTTTTAGAATCTTTAATTCATTTAATATACAAATTTAAGCCCACAATAAAACCGGGCTAAGCCTCTTTTAAAAATAATGACGTTTTCAGCCTTGCCAAATGATCTTTGTGAACTTCTTAAGCTCGTTCACTGACCACTAATTAGCTGGCCATCTACTCGAATTGACAAACTCCCAAGCAAATGCACAACATTTCCACCAATTCAACTTCATGCGATCGCCTCTCATGATCATCGCGGCAATTTTCGCCAAAAACGACTGACAATTGATTTGTGCCAGGCAAACAACGACGACAGCAGGAAAAACAAAACGAAAAAAAACCAAGTCAAGTCTGCAGCAATTTAAATTAAAAGCGCAATTGAACTGGAAAATTCGCCTAAATTGTTTCCACAATTACACGGTCAGAGAGACATTTGTGAGGCCAAGACGAAGATTGAGTCGCTTTTTTGTCGTTTGATCCTGAACAATCCACACAATACATAAAAAGAAAAAAATATCCAAGCTAATGATGCTTTCGTTCACAATTTATGCATGAGAAGAAAGATCTCTATGTTAGGAGGAGAGGGGAGCAGCATCATCATCATCATAGTCATCGGCAGCATCAACAGCAGGGAAGCTAGGCCAAAGAAATGGTTCGGTTTTGTTGTTTTTTTTTCTTTTTTTTTTGTGGGAGTTTTGGCTTTTTCTGCTTGGGCTGCGATAAACATCGGCAACAGGCCCGAAGTTTAGAAAGGCAACGGCAGCCTTAGCAGCATCCAAGCCAAGTCCAAGTCCAGGCTAGGCCAGCAACAAGCAGCCAGCCAGCTTCTTCTATCTATGTATCTGCAATACATAAATTGTATGTATCTATAGCTGGAGCTGAAGCTGAAGCTGTTGCTGGCCACATACAATGTATCTGAGGCTGCTCTCGCTCTCTCGCTCGCTCGCTTGCTTTAGCTCTGTGGTATCTATGTAATGAGCATGTAACTGAACTTCTGTGGAGCCCAAACTCCTACAACAAACGGCCAGCAAAGAGCCAGAACTGCTGCTGCCGCTGTTACCAACAACTGTACTGCTCTTGGCTGTGGGCTCTTTGCCTGGCTGGCTCTATCTGATGATGGCCGTTAACGTTAAAGTTAAGGCTGAAGAGCGCCCGACCCGACCTGGTTGCCCCTGCCCCCCGGCTGCCGCTCCCCATTCTCCTCCTGTTGCTATTGGGTTCTGCTTCCACTCGTAAACATGAGGTACGTTCTTTTTTTTTTACTTCGACTTGACTTCATTTGTTTGGCTTTTTTGGGAGACAAAACTGGTTATTACTCTTTTCTTTTTTGTGTTCCCCAGTCCAAATGCTTTTTTTTTTGGTCTCTTGATCGTGGTCTCAGTGGCGTATGTTAAGGGGACCCATGACCAGGTGAGCCATACTTGGGTCCTGTCTCTAAGACGCTGTGGTGAACTCTACGCAAGCAGCACACTATGGTCCGAGAGTCAATTTATTTGGCTTAAACTCAAAGAATACACCTAAATACTAAAAATTCGGCACATTTAATCAAAATTTTGCAGAAGTTTCGAACCCGTCTGGTGGTCAAAGGTTTGGGTTCTTACCTTTTTTAGCAAATTAGTTAAAATTTAGCTTTCCTCGTCATTAGTTTTAATATTTTAATGAAAACTAGATTGGATCAGATTCATTATGGTTGGAATTAATCGAAGAAATAAGCAAAACAAATTTGTTTTTCAAAATAGCGCACAGTGGGCGAAATGGCCTAGCTAGCAGTTTTGAAAATAATAGTTTTTTTAATAGCTACACAAACATGTATAATCTATATCAAAATCGGAGCACTAGATCAAATACTTCCCATAGGAACAATCTGCCGAAACCCGATTTGAATCTTAATAATATGAAAAACTGTTTTTCTCGAGATAGCTTTAGAAAAAATCTCCTAAAATGTATACCCTTGTAGATGGTGTATTAAAATTGTCCAGATGTTTGTAACGCATAGAAGGAAGCATCTCCGACCACATAAAGTATATATATTCTTGATCAACATGACGAGCTGAGTTGATATAGCCATGTCCGTCGGTTTCTATGCGATATCCTTCGTCAGTTTTGAAGTTATCTTAAACAAACTTTGCACGAAGTCTTTTGGTACAAGACGCTGCACTTTTGTCGGAACCGGCCGGATCGGATGACTATAGCATATAGCTACCATAGGAACTGTCGGTCGAAAAAGTAGTAGTAGAAAAGAAGAAAGTTTTGTCTTCAAAACAAGGTCCACAAACCTCGTATTTATAAGTTTTCTCTGCTTTTACATAATTCCAACAAGTTTGATGAAAATCGATCAACTGTTTAGTATAGGTGCCATAAAAAATATAGTTCTGAAAAAAAGTCTTAGTACGAAAGACTTATTTGTTTTTAATCACTATCACTATCACTTCCAAACTTGTTACTGATCAATATTATATGCTACCACATTATTCGGCCAAGTTTGAGTCACATCGGATGACCATAGCATATAGCTGTTATAGGAACCATCGGTCGAAAAAATAGTTCTAGTGAGAAAAACTTTTTTGTTTTCAAGCGTCTTTATACTTTCCAGTTATGTATATCGGTTTCCACACATTTTTGGGAAGTTTGGTCAAAATCTGATGAATATATCGTAGAGCTGCCATATAACAAACTGGCAAGCAAATAGTCATAGTAGTAGCGCTATCAATTGCTGAGTTTGGAATATAACTCAGCTAAGAATGTACGACGAAAATCATTTAAAACCTTAATTTATATAAACTATACAAGCTACAAGGGTAAATAAACATCGGTCGATCCGAAGTTACCTTTCCTCTATTTTTGTCAGTAATATCATCTTCATGATCTAGGCCAATTTTGATAAGATTCATGATAATTCATTATACAGCTTCAAATACAAACGCTTGGATTTTCACGTTAAATTTTAATGCAAGTCTATCAATCATAATGCAAATCCAGAATCATAATTCATTTACTAATCCATCCGGATTGCACATCATTCTTGCAGACTGTAGCACGCCGTAAAAGGGGTAAATATTTGCATTAGAATATAGGAGCGCTTTTTGTAACCTCCATCCCCATCGGGGGTGCCACAGAAACCTCTTCCAACCAAATTCCAACCGAATTCCAATTCTTAGGTGCCACAGAAATTTCTGTTGGTTGGGTTCAAACCTCCCGTGTTTTGTGATGAGATTTAGCACAATACACCACTCAAATAATTTTTACAAGCAAAATTAATTTTGGAAATGTAATCAACATTATTTTTCTGGATAGGTTGCATCAAATGAATAAATAATTGAATTAGTTTTAACATTGAAATTTGCGTTTCAATAATTATTTGCAAAACCAACCACAGTCTTTCATATCAATCAAAATCAACCAACTCAGGTCCCCAGTCCCATCTATCTATTTTGTCGCCATCTATGTGACAGCCAACGGACTAAGGACTGGCAAATTATACTATACTATATACTGTTTTCAGAAATGGTCCATCACGTCGAGATTTTTAGTAATTTGAGCTTAAAGTTGCAAAAAATTGATTTTTTTACCTTTTTTAGACGGGTTTTGTGGAGAACCTATACTTTTGTTTTGAATCTTTTGATATTATCGTAAGTTACTATTTCTTAACTTTGAAATATTCTTTTCTAGGGTCAAATTAGGACTTTTTTGCCACTCAAGATCAAATAAATAAAAATCTCGACGTGATGGACCATTTCTGAAAACAGATTCGTGTAGCACATAAAAATCATCTAGAATCGCCACCAACCCTTCAATATACCGGAAAAAGTCTAATTTTGCTGCCTTGTGATATCAATTAAACATAAAATTAGCTCATAACTAGAAAATAGGAAACTAGGGTGCACCCTGTTTCTGAAGATGGAACTTTAACTGGAACACAAAACTTCTAACTAGATTTTCTAATAAAAACGAGAAGGCCAAGCTAACTTCGTCTGTGCCGAAGTTTTTATACCCTTGCAAATGCTGTTTTTAAAATGTCAGAGTTTAAGAACATAAAAATCTATAAAAATTTTAACTAAAACCCATTTTCCGACAGATAAACATCTGATTTCGACCAAATTTCGCGAATCTTTTTGAAAACATATCAAATTAACTATCGCGAAGTTTAAGAAAGATAAAATTTAAAACAGAAAAGTTTTTCTCACTAAGACACATTTTCCGACTGATCGGTCCTATGACAACCATAAATATAGTCACCCGATGGCGATCAACTTTTTCAAATTAGTTTGAAAGCGTTTAATATTGAGAATCACCGACTTTAAGAACGATTTACTTGAAAACAAAAAAGTTTTTTTCACTAAGACCCATTTTCCGACCGATCGGTTCTATGGCAGCTATATGCTATAGTCATCCGATTTTGACCAAAATTTGCAAATCTGTTTGAAAACGTATAATATTAATTATGGCAGAGTTTTATGACGCTAGCACTGAAAACAAACAAGTTTTTCTCACTAAAACCCATTTTTCGACCTATGGTTCCTATGGCAGCTATAAGATATAGTCATCCGATTTTGACCAAAATTTGCAAATCTGTTTCAAAGTATATAATATTATTAATGACCGAGTTTAATCACGTTTACATTGAAAACAAAAAAGTTTTTCTCTTTAAAACCCATTTTTCGACCGATGGTTCCTATGGCAGCTATAAGATATAGTGATCCGATCCGGTCGGTTCCGACATATTAGCAGCGTGCAGTAAAAAGAAGACTCTGTGCAAAATTTCAGCTCGATAGCTTTAAAACTGAGAGACTAGTTTGCGTAGAAACAGACGGACAGACAGACGGACAGACAGACAGACGGACAGACAGACGGACAGACAGACAGACAGACAGACGGACGGACAAAGCTCAATCGACTCAGCTCGTCGCCCCGATCAAGAATATATATAGTTTATGGGGTCGGAAATGAATATTTCTATGCGTTGCAAACTTCTGGGCAAAATTATAATACCCTTTGCAAGGGTATAAAAATTAAGAATAAGGCTTCTGCCGGTTCTGAGGACTTGATTCGAGTGATTTTCTCATTTTATACGGATCAGATTGTAAAGTGACTGGTTTTTCAGTAACGTTATTCAATTCAGCTTACTATAAAACTGAATTGGTATGAAAAGATTAATTAATGTAGCCACAGGACCTATAAATGTAAACAAACCTCGCTCAACACACGTTTATGCAAATTTCTCGTAAATCTGACGTGCTGGGAGAAAACGGACAATTGATTTGATTTCAGCGGCCAAAAATACATAAGGAACGATCACCAACTTCTCTGTTGCAAAAGTTGCCCTTTTTTTGTAAACGTGTGTTATCTGTCAGTCAGTCAGACGGGCCTACAGATTTATAAGTATAGAAGATATGGACGGATGTGTTTCCTTCTGCATGTTACGCACATTTGCACGACTTTAGTATACCCTTTTTACTCTACGAGTAGCGGGTATAAAGCAAGCTATGCATGAAACAAAAACATGATAGCTATGCGACCAACTAAGGCTAGTATTTGTATGAATATGTATATTCGTCTGCAAGCAAACAAATGAAAACAAAGCAAATCACGGATACAGGGTATTTTTTAATCGACTAAAGCGTTATTACTTGTTATCAATACCCTATTCTCATGTTGGGCTTGTAGAATTACAATATGAATTTAATTTCTGCCCAAAGTAATCCATTTTAGGACCATAGTGCAGCAGCCAAATCTCAGTTTAGCAACAAGTAGGAAGTGGGCGCTTGGCCTAGGCTTGGCTAGCTCCTCTTGCTGCTGCTGCTGCGAATCCCATCCTCTAACCAGGCTAGGCAACTTTTTTTTTGTATTTTTATGTCCGACTCCTTTGTTACATTTTGCGAGAGGTAAACGATCGTTAGAAAGGTTTTATATATATATGAAGCTGAAGCCTCATGGCTTCAGATTTGCGCTCATGTCTTTTTATTGGAGCTGTAGCTCGAGCTGGAGTTGGTGCTATCGTTACCTATGGTCATGTTTCCTCTGCCTGTCTGTCGTTTAAGATGGCTTTTTGGCTGCGTTCGTTTGTTTGTTTTACGTTTGCAGTTTTTTTCATATCCATTTTGGTGGCCTGCCATCCTCCTGCAGTGGAAGGTGGCATGAAATGCTGTTAACCTCATTTGAACTTTGCCATTTGTTTGAGCCATTGGATAGCCCGATCTTTCTTTTCTACATTTGGACTGTTTAGACAGGGCCCAAGCTAAGCAATTTAAATATATTGCAAACAAAAGGAGTGTACGATATGTAATTTAATGTGGACGCGCTGTGGTTTGTGGATGCAACCTGGCAGTTGGGCAATATAGTGGGGGTCGGTCAGGCCACTCCAACTTTAGCGTAACACACCTCGAAATTTGCGCAATGACAAGTAGCCGAGGATTCCGAGCTTGTGTGAAGTGGAGTGTGATTTTTAATCTGCCCCAGAGTTCTCTGCGGCTTTGAATTGGGTTAGCTGATGGGGCAGTAAAAGCGACTGTGGGAAGAATTGAGCGTTTAATTGGGACAATACAACAGAGCTGGAGCAGCAGCAGCAGCACCAGTTGTGATTTGAGAACTACCATTTCCCTATCAAGATGTTCAAGGCATGTACGATTGCTTAGATTAGGTTTATGGGGGAAGAACCGTAATTAGAGGGGAAATACACTCAATTATGATAGCAAAAATGATATGAAGTAAAATATTAAATAGATAATTGAGCTGCTAAACTGTATTTACACTTGTCTGAGTTTTATATCTAAGTTCTTATAGCTGAAAAATACCTCAGTTTTCTATTTTTTCTTTATTGGCTGTCTATAAACTCATATAAGAAATAAGATAGCCTATTTTTAGAGGGTATTTTAAAATTGTCGAGATGTTTGTAACGCATAGAAGGAAGCATCTCCGAGCACATAAAGTATATATAATTTTGATCATCATGACGAGCTGAGTTGATAGGTATAGTTTGGTACAAATACGCTGCACATTTGTGGGAACGGGCCAGATCGGATGACTATAGCAAACAGCTGCCATAGGAACCATCGATCGAAAATGTTGTTTTAGTGAGAAAAACTTTTTTGTCTTCAACGCAAACGTCCCCAAACCTCGTATTTATAAGTTTTCTATGCTTTTACATAATTCCACCAAGTTAGATAGGACAACTATATAGTATACACTCAGAGAAAAATAGAGAATTTCACTCTTGAATCAAGAGCATTCGTTCTCAAAAGTACGTCAGCACTCTCGCCACATACGGATGTGTCACGGAAATCTCTTCCAACCAAATTCCAACCCAAAACCAATTCTCAGTGTCCCAGAAATCTCTTTAGGTTGGTTTCAAATCTCTCGTGTTTTGTTAGAAGATTTAGCAAAATCCACCACCCAAACAATTTTGACAAGCAAAATTAATTTTGGAAATGTAAATAACATTATTTTTCTGGATAGGTTGCATCAAATGATTAAATTATTTAATTAGTTTAAACATTGTAATTTGCGTTTTAATAATTATTCGCAAAACCAACCAGTCTTTTATATTTGTCAAAAGCAGCCACCTCAAGTGGCGCCATCTACCGATTGGATAATCCGAATAGAATCCCAATCGACCACCAGCTGCCAATGCATCCTGAAAAATGCACAGTTTTGTGCTGCTTGTGGGCCGGCGGCATCATTGGACAATACTTTTTCTAAAACAATGAAAATCGCAACTTTACAGGCGATGTAGCAAAGTACCGTGCGATGATTACCGATATTTTTTGACCAAAATGGAAGAATTGGACTTGGTTGAAATATGGTTTGAAAATGACGGTGCCACATGCCAAGCGGCAAGCGAAACCATGGACCAATTTAGAGAAGAGTTGGGTGAGCAATTAATCTCACATTTTGGACCAGTCCATTGGCCGCCAAGATCATGTTATTTGACCCCACTAGACTATTTGTATATTTGTCTGTGTGACAGGGACAAGCCAGCCACAATTGCAGCCTTGGAAGACAACATTACAGCTGCTATTGGTGAGATACCGGACAAAATGCTGAAAAAAGTATGCTAAAATTGGAGCTAACGGATGGACCACCTCAGGCGTAGCCGGGGCAACATTTACATGAAATAATCTTTAAAAAGTAAAAGTAAATCTTTTGGCAAGCATTTGGTTCTGACTATTTTTACTGTGAACCGATCGTTAAACCGAACCCACGTGTGAAATAATTCAGTTTGGTTTAAAAATTTAAAAAATAGAGGAAAGCTAACTTCGGCTCGACCGAAGTTTGTATACCCTTGTAGCTTGATGGCGCCACTACTTTGAGCATTTGCTTCCCAGTTGGTTATATGGCTGCTATACGATGTGTTCATCCGATTTTGACCAAACTCCCCAAAATTGTGTGGAATCTGATAATATTCACAACTGGAAGGTATAAAGACGCTACCATTGAAAACAAAAAAGTTTTTCTCACTAGAACTACTTTTTCGACCGATAGTTCCTATGGCAGCTATATGCTATATATATGCATCCGATTTGGATCAAACTTGGTAGAATTGTGCAGCAAATAACATATAATATTGATTAGTGACATGTTTGGGAGTGATAGCATTGAAAACAAAAAAGTTTTTCCTACTTAGACTTTTTCTCTGACATATCTTTTGTACGGCAGCTATACCATATAGATGTCCGATTTTCATAAAACTTTATGGAATTATGTAAAAGCATAAAAAACTTAGATATACGAGGATTGGGGACGTTTGCGTTTAAGACAAAAAAGTTTTTCTCACTAAAACTACTTTTTCGACCGATGGTGCCTATGGCAGCTATATGAAATAGTCATCCGATCCGGCCGATTCCGACAAATGTGCAGCGTATTCGTATCAAAAGACTTCGTGCAAAGTTTGTTTCAGATAGCTTTAAAACTGACGGAGGAGATAGCATAGAAACAGACGGACAGACGGACGGACAGACAGACATGGCTATATCAACTCAGCTCGTCATGCTGATCAAGAATATATATACTTTGTGTGGTCGGAGATGCTTCATTCTATGCGTTACAAACATCTGGGCAATTTTAATATACCCTCTACAAGGGTATAAATATGTAGATATGGAAAAACTTTACCATCAGGTAATGCTGTTTTATTAAAAATTCTAGAAAGACGCTCAGAACTAGCATTAAAATCGCTCACCAATTTTTTAGAATCTCGATTCTAAAGTTTACCAAATGGTTCATAAAGCAATAATCTAACTAATATTTTGTGAGTAAAGCCCTACACAGAAACAAATCCGAATCGGTTGATCCCAGATTTTCTCAAACAATGGGTTAACTAGAGTGCGGATCCTTGAATCCCAGAATTCTTGTCTACACCCCATCTTTAGCTCGGTTGAACTTGATTCAAAAACTGCGGGATTAATTTTATCTTGTTATGCGTGCTCGACTTGATCCCACATGCGTACTCAATCAAGAAGCTCCGACATTGATTTAAGCTCGTTATTGTTATTTTATTTGATCTTGAAATAGACTTGGTGCTAGAATACCCGATTTCAAACTGAGCTCGATATTTAAACTATATTCCATCCGAAAAAATATTGCCGCAAAATCGCTCGATATTGACTTGAGCACGATATTCAAACTCGTTTTAATCGATGTTTTTGAAACCCTCCGGTTTCATCATCAGTAGACTTTTGCCCACCGACTGCAAATCAGCAGTGGCTTTCTCATGTCAGAAGTACAACTGGTATCCCAAGACATCATAAGTGTAATAACAGACACCAAAAAACAAACACTTAGTTGACAAAAGCCTTTGTGTACTTTTTTAGCCTGACTAGGAGTGAGAGAGATTCTCTTAGTTCACTTTTAAACTTGCTCTTGATTTCTATTTGCTCTTTCTATTTTTCATTGGAGCATCTTCGATTCCATAAAGTATATATATTCGTGATCAGCATCAACAGCCGAGTCGATATAGCCATGTCCGTCTGCCTGTCTGTCCGTCCGTCTGTATGAACGCACAGATCTCAGAGATGGTAAGAGATAGAGATTTGACATGTATGGGACATATACTTCTTATAGTTGCAGGCAGATCAAGTTTATTTTTAATATTTGTCATGCCTCCTCCCGCCCCCGCAATTTTGAAAAAACGTCATATCTCCCACAGTTATTATGACAGATTGTTCGTACCTTCTAGAGATATCTAGTAATCAAAATTATTTATCGATTTGCTGAAGGAATGATAAATTCGGATGAAGCTCAAGCTATTTGCAAAAAGGCCAGTTAACACCCCCAACCCATAACCAGAGCATTATGTTGAACGGCAATTTAAGTAAGAGAGAGAGAGAGAGAGTGAAACTTAGAGATGAGCGCGTATAACTCTAGAGGAACCATCGATCGAAAATGTTGTTTTAGTGAGAAAAACTTTTTTGTCTTCAAAGCAAACGTCCCCAAAACTCGAATTTTTAAGTTTTTTATGCTTTCACATAATTCCACCAAGTTTGATAGGACAACTATAGCTGTATAGCTGCCATAGAAATTGGGTGTAGAAAATGTATATAGGAGGCCTTGTCAAAAATATGTACATTTGGCCGAATGTATATATATGTGTATATATGTACAGTAAAATACTTTTCAGCAATATAAACACGAGACCTGTCCGATAAACCAAACCTGAGAAATGTTTTTAAAAAACTCTTTTTTCAATTTTTACCTATTTTTGAAATTGTTTATAAAATTAACAAAAAAAATTTTGTCAAATCCGCAAATTACGTTTTGGTGGGCATGTCGAGATCTAATTTCAAATTTTTATACCCTTGTAGACGGTATATTAAAATTGTCCAGATGTTTGTAACGCAACGAAAGCATTTCCGACCACATAAAGTATATATATTCTTGATCAGCATGACGAGCTGAGTTGATATAGCAATGCCCGTCTGTCCGTCCGTCCGTCTGTTTCTATGCTATCTCCTCCGTCAGTTTAAAAGCTATCTTAACCAAACTTTGCACAATGCCTTTTGGTACAAATACGCTGCACATTTGTCGGAACCGGCCGGATCGGATGACTATCGCATATAACTGCCATAGGAACGATCGGTCACAAAACTAGTTTTAGTGAGAAAAACTTGTATTTCGTATTTTACATAATTCCACCAAGTTTGATGAAAAGCGGACAACTATTTAGTATAGCTGCCATACAAAAGTAAGTTCAGAGAAAAAGTCTTAGTAGCATAAACTTTTTTGTTTTCATTGCTATCGTTCTCAAACTTGTTACAGATCAATACTATATAATACCACACAATTCTGCCAAGTTTGATTCAAATCGGATGACTATAGCATAAAGCTGCCATAGGAACGATCGGTTGAAAAACTAGTTCTAGTGAGAAAAACTTTTTTGTTTTCAATGGTAGCGTCATTAAGCTTTCCAGTTATGAATATTATTGGTTTCCACACAATTTTGACGAGTTTAATCCAAATCTATTGAATATATCGTATAGCTGCCATATAACAAACTGGCAAGCAAATGGTCAAAGTAGTAACGCCATCTACAGCTGAGTTTGGAAAATAACTCAGCTAAGAATGTTCGACGAAAATCATTTAAAACCTTAATTTATATAAATTAAACAAGCTAAAAGGGTATATAAAATTCGGTCGAGCCGAGGTCAGCTTTCCACTATTTTTTTTTTATTGAAATAAAAAATGGTGAGTTTTAAAACCGTTCTCCTTTATTAAAGAATGACCCATATTCTTAATCAGCAAGCCGAGCTGTGTTGATATAGCCATGTCTGTTTCTATGCTATCTCCTCCGTTTGTTTTAAAGCTATCTTAATCAAACTTTGCAGGAAGGTACAAATACGATCGGATGACTATAGCATATAGCTGCCATAGGAACTT
This sequence comes from Lordiphosa magnipectinata, assembly GCA_037044535.1. NCBI lineage: Eukaryota > Metazoa > Arthropoda > Insecta > Diptera > Drosophilidae > Lordiphosa > Lordiphosa magnipectinata. Next base: position 639,763 of record JBAMBO010004113.1, read on the forward strand.
CCGGTCGAAAAACTAGTTTTAGTGAGGGTGGGGGGGCCATTTGTATTTGTGTACAAGCCATTGCGGTGGTAGGATTTAATTTACAAACACTTTTAACATGTAGCCTAAGGGCTCTTCTATTTTCACAAATTTTGTTGCATTTAAATCAGCTGTGTGGACAAAGTTACAGCGGGTTAATCCCGAAAAAAATAATTAAAATTTATGGCAGGACAACTAGATTGATACATAAAATGTGAATAGGAAATATTAAAAGACTACTTGATCTAACATAGACCTTACATTAATAGTCATGCAAATGAACAATAACATTCGGGCAGTGCTAGATTCAAACAATTTCTCCCAAATTCATATTTGGTTAATATCAAACAACCTAGCGAAAATGACATCAACATTTTATGAGTTGGGCTACGAATGGTCCAAATGAGTTCCGCACTCACCATAATCTCCGGACTAAGACTATTATAATTTTACAAATTTAAACAAATGGCTGGCCGAAAGACATTGCAGTGGAGAGTCTATCTGTGAAACGAATGTATATGTTGAGGAAATTTACCATTCACACATTTTATGTATCAATCTAGTTGGCCTGCCATAAATTTTAATTAATTTTTTGGTTAAAATTCTACATGCTTAAGAGCCCGTTACTATATGGGGGACCAATCGAATGAAGTTGGCACATTGCAACCGTTTGGTTATTAAAGTCTAAGCTACGTTTTTGTCCTGTATTGCTTAGTAAAATTCGTTACGGTTTTCAAGACAAAGTTGAAAAACAGTATAAAATAAGGGGAAAACCTCATGATTTTACGACATTTTTGTAATTTTGAGGATTTAGATGTGACTTTTTTGACTTGCTATTTAGAAATGTTTTGTAAACCAAGCCAAGAGCAATAACTTCGTTTAAGACGTCAATGCGAAATTACAAATAGTTTACGAGATATGGAGTTGCAAATCCCTATAAGAAGCTTAAAACTTCAAAGTGCAATAAAAAGAAAACGGCAGCTAACCAGACCAAACCCAGCGAACCCAGACTCATTGTACTACCATCATACCCTTTCAGAAGTTTTTGGTCTCGTCTCGATCAACCTTTTAGTGTTGCACAGTGTTATTAGTAGTAGTAAATATTTATTTAATGTCAGCATAATACTTTACATTTTTACGAAAAGAACTTATATTCGAGATTTAAATTTATATAACGAAATTGGTTCATTAGCTTGAAAACATTTATAAATTAACATTTAACATACAACATCGGAACTGTTTACAAAATATACATCACTCCATTTAACAGCATTACCTATCATAGCCAGATGCTTCACTTTCTTTCGGTTACCACCCACCTTCCCCGCTCGTCACGGAATAGTGGATCTTCCACCCTCCGATTGGGTTAAACATATTTACTGTTTTCTAGAAATAACATGCTATTATCTGCTCCCTATATCTGGTTGCTTGTGACAAAAAGCGACCCAGCTTATTCCAGCTCGACCCATTTAGGGATGTTTTCTCATGTTGGTGTTTTTGCAAATCTAGGTGGATTTGCTGCATTTGCTTTGCTCATGTTGAATGCTAACCATCTAGATGAATTTCGTAGCAATCTACTTCAACCTCATTGATTTCAAATCCATGTACATGGTTATGCAAATGAAGTATTTTTATGTATCCGCGCATATGGTCACACTGAAAAATATTGGAAAACAAAAAACAACTGCTGCTAAAAACAGTAATGTCTGAATTGTTATTAAGTAAACCATAAATGGAAAATATTGAATGTGCCCTTAATATACAAGAACACCTGCAGACATTGCTGAAATTACAGATGCACATTCTGATTCCCCTAGTTCATTGCTTAAGCTAAGTTTACACATCCAAATAATTTGACTAAATTTTGATAAAAATATCCATGATTAAAGATTTTACAGGATTAAAATCTTAAACTATAGTTCCACGCAATAAATACGCAAATAATTTGATCAAATATGGCCGGAAAGTTCCACAATTTGGCCTATATAGCCCAATTTTCATGAAAATTTATCCAAATTATTTACCTGTGTGAGCATAGGATTCGACCTACTGCTTAATCTCCCATCATAGTAACAAGTCGTTCCAAAAGAAAAACCTTCTCCTTCTCTGTAAAATGCTTGCTTTAATTTTTAAAATTGGCGCGCAATAAAAAAGACAAAATTCTGCCGAGTGGAGAGGTGCTGCCAACCTAGTATTAGACCATTCCAGCCCTCCCGGTGTGACCGTGGCGCAAATGCCCGAATTTATAATCAACCTACATGAGACAACCAATTGCGCAAAAACCATCTAGGTGCAAAATCTAGATGGATTTCGCTTTGAGCAAAAACATGAACATGAGAAAACGGCCCTTAGAATGCTAGACAACTCCTCTTATGTCAGCACCGGTTTTCCCCAGGCATTTACTCGGATTTCGCTTAAAATAGGACTTATTGCACAGAAGTGAAAAATATCTTCACACACCCTTAAGTTGCCTAACATGCAGTTCTCGTTTTAAATTGTGGCTGGTACCCAAGTTTAAGAGTCTCAGTTCTGGCCTTAAAGATGTTTTGCTATTGTAAATATGCTAGATCAATCGTTGAAATAGTTATTTTTACGGAGATTTTATTGGAGTGACTTGTAGGTTTCCCGCGAATTGCTTTGCTGAGCTTGCTGGATGTATGTCTCTCTCTTATTTTCATTTATTGTCCGCAATGCATATCTTGCTTGACTCCATCTGACGGTTATGAAGTGAGATATGGCTTAAAATCAGTGATTGGAAAGGTACTCAATTTTCTTACCTAGGTAAGGTACAAGGTAAATGTCAAAAAATATACCTAGGTAAGGTAAAAGGTATACGGAATTTCCAGTACCTAGGTAAAGGTACAAAAAATGTACTTTTAAATTTAAAAGAATGGTTTAAAAATGGAATATTGTACTAATTGTCTATGCTATCTCGATTTTGTAACGTAACATCGGCTTCGAAAATTACGTCACCTTGTCTGTTTCCTTTTTTGTGTATTTGGCCTCCACAGCTAAAAATTCTTTCAATAGAACATTTCAAATATTTTCATACTTAAGAAAAAATTCAAAAGATTTGCTACAATCGGCAAGATAAGTTAAGGCTTCCAATTCAATATTGGAATTTTCATCACAGTTCTCAGTTTTATCCAATCTTCCATAACTGGTATCTTAAAAGACTTCAGAATCCTTTATATTTGAACTCTTATTGACAACAGTTTCAAAATTTTCCGTAATTTCTTCAACAAGCCAATCTTTCAAACACTTCACATATGGGGATATGAAATTCACGTCAATTTAAATTTTGGAAATATCATAGTGGACAAAACCAAAGTCTAAGGAAGAATTCTAGAGCCTGTTCAGCATGGCAAAATAATTTCAGCTATCCAGGTCTATTACCTTTAAATCAGACTCTTCTAAAAACTGTACACTATTAATGTTTTACAGAAGTTGGATGAATTATCTGTAACTGGGAAAATGGGAAAATCGCACACGTTTATATGCGACCACGAGTGAATGACGATGTAGATTGCTATCTATATAGTGGCCAGTTACACCAAAGTAGCTTTTGTTATTGCAACTCCAGATATCTTCAGTACCAGCGATATTTTTCTTATACTATTCTATTTTCACTTTTTTTTTTGTTAAAATTTCTCGATTTATAACCGGGTTTCAGTACAAAATGGATCCAAAAATCCCAAAATTTTTGGGAAAATGAAAATGGGAAAACGGCTAATAGTCCGCCTTCCTGTTATCTAACTAGGATCGTATAGTTTTTGAACAGGTAATGTTTACTGGACGTCCAGTGATAGCCACAAACAGGTCCCTGAAACTTGTTTCTTCAACATGGCAGAGCGGCAACATCTTGGCTATAATATAGTCGGCGCGGAAAAATCTCGTACGAAAAGTACTCCCTTACCCATTGACAAGGTAAATGAATATTAAGACCTAGGTAAGGTAAAAGGTACTCGATTTTGAAAATACCGAGGTAAGGTAAAAGGTACACAAAATATGTATCTAGGTATGTACCTAGGTATTTGTACCTAGGTACTTCCAAACACTGCTTAAACTGCAAGTGCACCTAAAAAAAATGAAAAAAATTCATATTTAAAAAAGTTGCCATGAAAAATTTTTTGAAATTGTTTTTTGAGTTCACCAATCCAAACAACACTTTTAAATAGTTTCAGTAGAAATGGGTTTTTTTTGGCTGTATACTAGTGTAGTTAGGAACATTTTGTACTTTATATTGGGCTCAAATTTTTTCAGCATAACAGGGCGTTCCACGTATTGTTAAGGGCGATCATCGAATCACGCAGTTTCGGCTCAATATGCTTGATAAAGGACATGTTTGTTGTTAAAGTTACTTCCAAGTACTGATACTCCTTGAACGATTCTAGTTGTACTCCGTTTAGAGTCCAACGTTCACACCGAGCAAGTCGACCCCTGCCTTCTCGAATGGACATTTCTTTTGATTTGCTCCTATTTATACTTAAATTCCAGGTAGAGCCCTGCATGAGTGGAGTCAAAGTGCAAAAAGGTTCAAGTAAATCAAGTCAGAAATTGTTTTGGTTCGAGTTAGTCAGTTCAAATCTCCAGTGACTCAAGCTCAAATAGATCAAGCTCCATATAGATCTAGCTTCAAACAGATCAAGCTCATGTATTATATCAAGACAAGTCAGAAAATGAGTCGATTCAAAAAATCTACATTGCAAAATCAAATCGACAGACAGAAAGTATTGGCGAGCACTTATAGCAGCGACCAAGGTCGTTAAGCGGTTCAGATATTAATATCAAGCCAAAGAAGAAGAATGCTCCATATAGAAGAAGAAATGGGTCTATATTGGTTTCCCACCATTTTGGCGCATCTTTACTTATTCCGCTCTAACAGCTCGTATATGCCACCATTTTACTATAATTAATCTTTCGGACTATTTTATGAAAAAACAAGAAAGAAAGTCGGTCAAGCCCGACTATAACATACTCTGCACACAACGCAGTGCGCTCTCTAAGTCTAAGTCTCTCACTAAGATTGCTTCTTCGAACGCAATGCTTAGGTTATGGGTGGGGTGGGTGGGGAATGTTAACTGACCGTTTTTTGCTCATAACTTGAGTACCGTTCATCCGATCTTTATCATTCCTTCAGCAAATCGATAAATAATTTTGAGTACTAGATATCTCTAGAAAGTACGAACCAATTATCATCAAAACTGTAGGAGATATGACGTTTTTTCCAAATTGAGGGGGCGCGAGGACGCGTGGCAAAAATTGAAAATAAACTTGATCTGCCTGCAAGTATAAGAAATATATGTCCCATACATGTCAAACCTCTATCTCTTACCATCTCTGAGATCTCTTCGTTCATACGGACGGACGGACAGACAGACAGACAGACAGACGGACAAACGGACAGACGGACATGGCTATATCGACTCGGCTGTTGATGCTGATCAAGAATATATATACTTTATAGGGTCGGAAATGATTCCTTCTCCCTGTTACATACTTTTGCACAAACTTAATATACTCTATGTACCTTCGGTACAGAGTATAATAATAGGTACCCGGCGTGCATTTCTACGTCCCCATTAGTGTTTTAAACAAAAAACTAAGAAGTGCAGCTTACTTTACAATGGCCATCTATCAAATTTTCATGATAATCTAAACCAGCGATGGTCACAAGAACTCCCTGGGGCGCGAAGACATTTCGCTACTTACACGTATACGAGCCGAACGCATGCCGAAGCTAAGGAGAAGAGAGCAAAAAGCCTTTCAGTCGCCTTTGACGCTGTCAGGTCGAAGCAAATTCACGACGTTTTTTTTCACACACTAATACACTGTCACTTTTTGGCCTCGCTCTCGTTGACCAAAGCTGATCTAAACTCATAAAATTTATCAAATTTCGAGTTTTTTTTAACCTTTCGATCTTCACTATCTATCTATTTACCCGTCTTCATGACAAGCTAAACTCATCATATTATAAAATGTTTGCGAATTTACGCCATTTTATGAACCGACCTTGGCCTACACCTCCTATTTATCCATCGACAATTTTCATTTCTTTAATTTCCCATTTACCCGTCTACAATTGATATTTATCCAAACTTCTTAATATTGTAAACACATATGAAAAATTTGCAAATTTCGCGGTCTTTGAACCATTTAAATAAAAGTTATTAATAGTTATTCTGCTATTCGGGGCTACGACGAATCCATTAAACCAGAAATCATTAAAATAGGTATATGTTTTTGACGATTTCGCCCCACTTCATATGATGTACTTTTGCAGAATTAATGTTACGCTTAACTGCATTTGTGGAATCTATGAAAATAGACTCTGGACTTAATTTTGCTTTGTTGAGCTGATCTGAGTTGAATCATGTCAAACAGATCATATAGATCATGGCTCATGTCATGAGCTATTATTCAATAAATCAATCATTTTTGTGAGCTATGAGTAGAAGTTCATAGATAGTTCCAATCAGAAACAAAGTCGGGGGAAACTTTGATTCAATTCGTGCAGGGCTCTAATTCTAGGTCTGACAGTAAGAGCTTGCTGTATTTATCATGTCCTGTAGTATTTTAGGTGACGCACAGTAGGAGAAACGGCTGATTTAGCGTCGATTTATTGATCAGTTCTGCAAAAATTATGCTTTTGTTGTCCGGAGAATTTTGTTTTACAGATAAATATGCTACAAATCAAAATTAATATTTAGTTGTTGTTTTAGAGCAAGTTGTTTTTTTTAATTACGTATAAAAATGCGAACAAATGGATCTTAGAGATGGTAAGAGATAGAGGTTTATCAAGTATGGGACATAAGCTTATTATACTTGCAGGCAGATCAAGTTTATTTTAAATTTTTGACACGCCCCCTCCCGCCTCCGCAATTTGCAAAAAATGTCATATCTCCCACAGTATTGTAGATTGATGTTTCGTACCTTTTATACATATTTATTATACTCTGTACCGAAGGTACATAGAGTATATTTAGTATGTGCAAAAGTATGTAACAGGGAGAAGGAATCGTTTCCGACCCTATAAAGTATATATATTTTTGATCAGCATCAACAGCCGATTCGATATAGCCATGTCCGTCTGTCCGTCCGTCCGTCCGTCTGTATGAAAGAAGAGATCTCAGAGATGGTAAGAGATAGAGGTTTGACATGTATGGAGCATATATTTCTTATACTTGCAGGCAGATCAAGTTTATTTTCAATTTTTGCCACGCCCCCTCCCGCCTCCGCAATTTGCAAAAAATGTCATATCTCCCACAGTATTGTAGATTGATGTTTCGTACCTTTTATACATATTTATTATACTCTGTACCGAAGGTACATAGAGTATATTTAGTATGTGCAAAAGTATGTAACAGGGAGAAGGAATCGTTTCCGACCCTATAAAGTATATATATTTTTGATCAGCATCAACAGCCGATTCGATATAGCCATGTCCGTCTGTCCGTCCGTCCGTCCGTCTGTATGAAAGAAGAGATCTCAGAGATGGTAAGAGATAGAGGTTTGACATGTATGGAGCATATATTTCTTATACTTGCAGGCAGATCAAGTTTATTTTCAATTTTTGCCACGCCCCCTCCCGCCCCCGCAATTTGGAAAAAACGTCACATCTCCTACAGTTTTGAAGATAGATCGTTCGTACCTTCTAGAGATACCTTGAAAACAATTATTTATCGATTTGCTGAAGGAATGATAAAGATCGGATGAACGATACTCAAGTTATGAGCAAAAAACGGCCAGTAAACACCCACCACCCCCCACCCATCACCACAGCATTCTATTGAACGGCAATCTTAGTGAGAGAGAGAGAAAGAGAGAGAGAGAGTGAAACTTAGAGATGAGCGAGTATAACTCGTGAGCAAATGCGAGCTGCGACGTTAAGGGTACAGAGTATGTTATAGTCGGGCTTGACCGACTTTCTTTCTTGTTAGTAATCAAGATTATTTATCGATTTGCTGAAGAAATGATAAAGATCCGATGAACGATTGTCGAGTTATAAGGAAAACAAATAATTATGATGGGTAGCAAAACTCAAATTGATCAGATATACTCGAACTTTGGGGGGTACAGAGTATGTTATAGTCGGGCAAGACCGACTTTCTTACTTGTTTTAATTTAATTTTTTCAATTTTTTTGGTGAAATTTTTTATTTGCTCAGTTATTTTAACGAATTAACTACATTCATATTTATTTTTATCAATAACATTGCCGTGTGTGTATGTCTGCACCGCAAAAAGTTTTGGGAAGCGTCATTTTCCGTATCCCATGTTGCAAATAGCTCCCGCTTGGACACTGACATTGTTGCTGAAAAAATTAATTTAAAATTAAACCTGCGGAAACCAGCAGCTCATCTTGGACAATTTCACATCGTAAAACATTCAACTAATTTTTAAAAATACATTGATAACCCGGTCGAACCTCAAAAGTTCAGCTCTACGAAAGTTTAATTAATTAGTTTACATTATATCTCTTAGAAGCACTGCTTCTAAGAGTATATGTTTGTAACGCATAGAAGGAAGCATCTCCGACCACATAAAGTATATAAAAGGTTGTCAAAAAAGTCTTGCGGCATTTTTATTGAATTTTCAATTGTTCATAAAATTGGTTATAATAATGCGATTTAAGTCAAATATGCGCCGTTTTGTTCGATGACGAGTTCCCAACAAGATGCCAACTTCATAATGCCCCTCATATAGAAGCTCGCTTCCCTATTGGCAAAAAACTCGGAGAGCCAATTTTCACAGGACTCTCTTCTGGCCAACTTCCTACTACCAAGCTCGTTCGCCATGGACAGAAATAGGTGGTATTCACTTGGTGCGAGATCCGGACTATACGGTGGATGCAAAAGAACCTCCCATCCGAGCTCCCGGAGCTTCTGGCGCGTCACCAAAGATGTGTGTGGCCTGGCGTTGTCCTGATGGAAGACAATTCGGCCTCTGTTGATCAAAGATGGCCTCTTCTGCATGAGTGCTGCATTCAAGCGGTCCAGTTGTTGGCAGTACAGGTCCAAATTGAGCGTTTGGCCATAGGGGAGCAGCTCATAGTGGATGATTCCCTGCCAATCCCACCAAACACACAGAAGAACCTTCCTGGCCGTCAATCCAGGCTTGGCCGCTTTTCGACCCACGACCGTTTGCGCTTCACGTTGTCGTAAGTGACCCACTTTTCATCGCCAGTCACCATCCGCTTCAAAAACGGGTCGATTTGGTTGCGATTCAGAAGCGATTCGCATGCATCCATACGGACAAAAATGTTTCTTTGCGTCAAGTCGTGTGGCACCCATACATCGAGCTTCTTTTTGAATCCAAGCTTCTTCAAATGGTTTATAACGGTTTGATGACTCATGCCCATCTCTTGGCCGATGCTACGGCTGCTACTATGCCGGTCTCTTTCGATCAATTCAGCGATTTTATCGCAATTTTCGACGACAGGCCTTCCGGACCGTGGCGCATCTTCGATCACCTCTGCACCAGAACGAAAACGTTGAAACCATCGTTGTGCGGTGGAAATGGAAACTGTATCGGGTCCATAAACTGCACAAATTTTATTGGCAGCATGAGATGCATTTTTGCCTTTATCGTAGTAGTACTGTAAAATATGCCGTATTTTCTCTTTATTTTGCTCCATGTTTGCGACGCTATAACTCACGAACGACTAAAAACAAACAACAATTAATCAAACACGTGTTAGCGCGTGAAAAGAGCTTTCCAAAAAGCTCTAGCGTGAACCGATGCGACGAATACAACTAGAACTACTCGCTTGCAAAGACAAGCTTACGGAAATACCGCAAGACTTTTTTGACAACCTTATATATTCTTGATCAGCATGACGAGCTGAGTTGATATGTCCGTCTGTCCGTCTGTTTCTATGCTATCTCCTTCGTCAGTTTTAAAGCTATCTTAACCAAACTTTGCACAAAGTCTTTTGGTACAAATGCGCTGCACATTTGTCGGAACCGGCCAGATCGGATGACTATAGCATATAGCTGTCATTGGAACCATCGGTCGAAAATGTTGTTTTTGTGAGAAAAACTTGTTTGTCTTCAACGCAAACGTCCCCAAACCTCGTATTTATAAGTTTTCTATGCTTTGACATAATTCCACCAAGTTTAATAGGACAACTATATAGTATAGCTGCCATAGAAATTGGGTGTAGAAAATGTATATAGGAGGCCTTGTCAAAAATGTGTACACTTGGCCGAATGTACATATTTGTGTCAGTAGAATCAGGCTACTAATTTATTAAAATTATACAAGCTGCAAGGGTATAAAAACTTCGGTCGAGTCGAAGTTAGCTTTCCTCTATTTAATTCATACCTTTTACTTAATATAGGAGCAAAAAATTAAATTGCAATATAATTAAAGTTAATTCTAAAATAAATTGCAGCACGTGGTCAAAATTGGTGGGAAAGCGGTTGGCAGCAGCTGGTGGAACATATGATGTGTCTGAAGCTTTACAGCTGTGCGAATATTGAGAGAAAAGCAAAACGAGAAGGGTTTTTAGCTTAACGCATATATTAGCTATCGATTACAAAACGATATTGGAGCCAATATTTATTTTGAAATTTGAACTAATCGCCGCTAAATCAGCCGCGCTTTCAGGCCATATAGTCGCAATGTCATCTATATATAAAGAAAAGAGGAACGGGCTAAATAAGCTTGCTTTACCCCAAGATTTGTCTCAAACCATTCCGACAGAGCCGGCCAGCCATAGCTACCACGTGCCGAAGTCAGTCGTGTTTTTACGCAAACGCGAGCCGAACTCAAGATTGTGTGAATCTGTGAACACTGAATTGCAAGTAAAACTGCTGAAGGCTGGAGAGAGCTCTCTTGCTTACCAACACAAGCACACTTTTTGTCCTCTCCATTTGGCCGGTACTGGTCTAGATTATCGTGTAGTATAGATTATCATTATGATTTTATAGATGGCAATTGTAATGTAAAATTCAGATCTTCGTTTTGTGTTTAAAAAACTAAAGGGGCGTAGCAACCCAAGCCGGGTACCTACATAAGACGAATTTTCCGAATTTTTTCAACAATTTTTTCACTCGATATCCTAAAAAATAGGTGCCAGGATATTGCTTTATTTACATTTGCAGATGATGGACAAAATCAGATATTGTGGAATCCTTGGTACCAGACAGATTGCTGTCCTTTCCGTTTTCCTTAGCGGTTTTCGGTTCGGTCTCTAAGAAAAAGACAATGATGATGATTTGATGATTAATTTGATCATCTAGTCGAAGTTTATAAAAATCCCAAGTGTTAGTGTCATTTCCAAAGGGACGGATTAAAGCGCACATTCACATTGACAAAACAATGTCAGTGAATTTCAATTACAGGATGCAGTTAATCAATGAAAATATATTTAAATGCAAAATTTTTACAATTTCATTGACGACTCCATTCAAAAAGATACGCAGCAGTGGCGAAACTATGCATATGTCACCTTGACGACGATGGAGATCAACCGAAGTTCTACCCGTTGGGCACATTTTTTGTTATACTTTTTAATGGGATGCAGACGGAGGGAAGACTACTGACTGACTTGGATTTCGCTGAAGCAACAGCTGCGCAAGTTCATTTGCCTGGAGAAGGGGAGACAGAGACAACAACCCTTCTGCTTCGGCCGGTAGTTATCGCCCTAAGTTTTTTGGCAAAGCATTGACATACCACCAGAAATTGCCCGTACCAGAGTGTGAATACCCTCTTGTTGTATGTATATTATGTACAACAACAACTACTAAATACCTACATACATACAACTATTTTTGTATGGAAAACCTTTCCCAAGCATTTCACTACAATTCCTGACAGAAACAGAAACCCACCCCGCCAAACGATATTCCATAGGTGAGGGGAAAAACAACAACAACAACAAGACGACGACGCTTCGACAACGTCTTTACCAAGTTGAACGCGCCGTTGTAATTATTTTAATATAATTTTTTTCACTGCGTCATCATTATTTTTCTCCGCTTTTGATATAATTCTTCTTTGTATCATTTGCACACGATTGCACACACAAACACACACTCAAACAGAAATTCACGCTCAGCAGTAAATGTGTGTATCTATGTGAACCTTTTCTACAATAGCTAGAGAGTTCAATTACCACCACGATGGCGCTGCCAACTCTTTAGAATTTAGTTTAGTGAAATGTTTTATAAAAATAAAGACTTTTTTCCTGTAATTTATAATATCTCCTTTATAATAAGTACAACTACTGGATAACAGAAAATAGTTTCTCTCGATTATTACGAGATTTTTGTTAAGCAGCGCGTGGGCAGCCCCTCAGATCGTGCAGACAACTTCCACTGAGAAAGGCTTTGCATTGTGTTGTGTTCTCTTTTGGTGAGTTTAGCTCAAATCATGGTGAAGAGAGCATAATAGTGCTCTCTGACAAAACCGATATATAAATAAAACAGCGGCGTTTGCGAGAGGTTGTTGTTCCTTCTGCGCCGTCGCCGAACGTTTGTGATTTTCTTTCCCAATAAAATAAAAAAAAAAAAGAGTGTCACTCGGCAGAAAAAGTTATAAACAAATATTAAAGAAAATAAAAAAGCAATACGAAAATTAAAGCGTGTTTGTCAGCGTCGCGACGTTTCGGAACTGCTTGTGTAGAAGTGTGTGAGAGTGAAGAATTTTACAAAATAACTGTACACTGCCGAAAACTCAAGTGAAAGACAAGCCAGCCTGTTGCGTCAATTGCTCAAGTTAAATCCAAAGAAAAATGAAACATTTGTTAAACAAATTACAAATTTAAAACAAATACAATAATCAATTTGAAATAAAGTCGCTCGCATGTGTGTGGCGTTGTGCCGTTTTGTTTCAAATTGCCGTTGATTACAAGCCAGCCCACACACACACATACATACATGTATTGAGAGACTTTACCGATAAAATGAGCGGATGCACGCAGCATTTACTGATGTCTCGGCTCAAGCTAATTAGAAATGATTTAATTTCAATAACAATTTAATGAAAACGAAATTGACAACTACAACAACAATCGCAATAACAGGAAAAGTCCATCCACATGTGTGTAATTCGCCATACTTCTTCAGCTTCAATTCAAAGAAGAATACAAAAACAACAACCACCACTACTCGATGATGGCAAAAGGCAAGACATACTTGAAAAAAAGTATGTACATACATACAAATGTATATAAAAGGCTACAACAAGAACTGCGACGGCGCACAGTGGTTATTTTCCCCCAATTTTTTGGCAATTTTTTTTTTCATTTCACATTTACAAAAAGTTTTAAGTCTTCATTGAAACAACGCGTCAAATTGCTTTTGTAAAATATTCTGGAAATATTTCTCAACTCTGAGGGAAATTGTGTTTTGTTATTTAAAATTATAATTAGATAAAGCGTTTGCCATTGCTGTTTGATTTTGTTCGATGATTGGACCCTATTAAAAAATCTGTATTGCGTGGAATATAACTTTAGGATGACAAAGCGTTTCAAAAAGTTTTAAACGCAGTTATTTGCGAAAATATCTTGATTAGCAAACACTTTTTGTCCGTTTCGAAAAAAAAATTGCTATTAGGTATGTTTTCATCAGTGATGTCAACTTTTGGGGAATAGGAAATGCTATTTTAGGCAGTAAATAAAGCCCAAAAAACCTATATTCTTTGAAAACAAGATAAAATATTTTTTTTAAATATTTATTCGATATCTATAAGTAAATTGGTATTAGCTATTTGAGTTAAAAATGTACTTCAATACATGTATTTATCTCACACATAACACAGGCCAACAAAATTATCAACTTTGTAAGGTGCAGCCCTGTTGATTTGAAATTATGATAAGTTTATGTTCACTGATTTAAAAACTGGTTTCTGCGGAATAACGAAAACGTTGAATTATTGGCACTCTTGGATTTATGCCGGCCACAGTAGGCATAAATATCAGAATTTATGAGCTATTTCGAACAGAGCAGATATCAATGCATCTTTAAAAAATCAATATCAGTACAGCAGAGGAATAGTGTCCTAATTGACCTCTAAAGTCAGACTACTCTCGTTTTTTTTCACAATAAATCATCTCGTTTAAGATAGCGCAGTTATTGCATCAATATTTTAGCTATTTGCGCAGCCAAACATATAATCTAATTATGTGAAAGTTACAGCCTGTTTAAGATGAAAATACATAATTCACTTTATAAGAGGAAAACTAGATTCCCATTGAAAATTTGTACTTGATTCAACATAGAATTTATCATCTACATGTAAACATATAACAATTAATGATGAATCAAGTAGCCTCTTTACGGTTCCTATACAGATTTAGAGTGACAATCTAGTTTTCCTTCCATAAATTGAAATATGTATTTTTCTTTTAAACAGGCTTTAGCTCTGCCAAACAAGCTGGTAAAAATGCAAGAAAATTCTCATAGTAAGACAAACAAATGCCAAGATTGTTCCAATATAATTTCTATAACCACACTAGCTTAAAGGGGATGATTTTTTTTGAGAAAATTGCCATAAATCTATAATTTACTGACTTTAGAGTTCAGTTTAGGCACGGTCTGCTATACCTTAATAGCCCCTTTGATTTTTTAAAGATGCATTGAATTGTGCTCTGTCGCAAATATCTCATAAATCCAGATATTTATGCTAAGTGTTTGCTCCATAAATCCTGGAGTGCCAAAAATGCAACAAATTCGTTTTTCTGATATGTATACTCCTGGAAAATTTTGGAAACAAACGCGGAGTGTAATAATCCATATTAACATAATAAAACAGATCGAAACAGACCTGCTCCAAAAACACTGTTGGGTTGTGTAATAAGGAGTTTAGTGTATTTAGGTTCATACTGTTTCTTAGCTTTGACTTCACTATATTGACCTGACCAAAAACTCGTTCCACTCGGCGTTTGACCACGGCAAGGCGCAATTGGCCAGCGCAGATTGCCACCAGCATCCTTATAAGCCAAAACTTTGACCCACAATTTTGTCGTATCTTCTTTGTTTTCCCAGTTTACCATAACATGGGCTCAGTCGAAGATATGATTTCAATTTAAAAATATATCTTTTGCTGATGTAATATATTTTTAACTGAAAATATTTCAACTTGTTCAACAATATTCAAATTAAGGGGCAGTCTGAAATGAAATATTAAATAATTAATTAAATATACTTTTTTTCAAATGTTGCCTTGCATTTCAAAATGCACTCTGAGCTCTTCCCACTGGTCCAGAGTTTGAGACACTGCCATTTCTATAGACAGCCATCGTGTGTTACATACTTTGGAAATTTTAAGTGGGATCTTTCAGCATAAAATATAACTTTTATTCAATTAAACAATATATTTCGAAAGGATTTAGTAAAGAAATTTATGCAATATATCCTATATATTGGGAAATTACTCACCCAAACATACCTCATCTACGTTAATGTACTGATAAACTTTGTTATATGAAATTTGGCGCTTTTAACTTTTGGAAAACCAGTTAACGGTTTCGTAAATTGGCAGAAATGGCTTACATGCATGATTAACAGTAAGTTATACAAGTTTTGCATAAATTATTCATCACCTTAAAAAGCTGAAAGAAAAAGCCGCAATTTGTTACTTTTTCAAGCAATCGGTTTTGCAAAAAGACCAAATTTGAAGGGGAAAAAAACTGATTTGACATTACTGGTTTTCCAAGACATAAAATTAATGCTAGTCTGCCGGTTCGGTTATATGAAATAGTGTGGACCACTATTGGACATTCGAACCAGAGTAAGTCCTCTTAGGAATCGTTCAGTTTAATCGCTTTAAAACATGAAAGTTGGTGTTAGTCGGCCATATCGGATATATTTTTTTGCCTGTGTCAAAACGCTTTCGGGACAGTATGTATGGCAGCTATAAGAAATAATCTCGAATCAAATTTGGTAATTCGAATTAGGAGCAAAAATATGAGTTAAATAGCTTAAAATCAACAAGTTGGAAGTAAGTCGGCCAAGTCGAGTATATGGCAGCTATATAAATGAAGTGAATTCTGCCAATCTAAATATTCGTTAAATCTAAATTGATGCCAAAAAAAAAGTAGAAATTAACCCACTGTGCGACGCGCTGCTATCAACTCGAGCCATCACTAACAGGCAGCGTCGATCGCTGTTACTCACTCTTGCGAAGCTCTTATTGCTGCTGCTGTTGCTGTGCGCGTGTGTAAACTTTTGTTGAGTGTTTGAGTATTGGTATGTATATAAAAACACGCAAATAAAAAAAAAAACCCAATAAGCGGTTCTTTTTCTGGCGTTGCCACTTTGCGGAATTTTTGAACGCTGAGCCAGTTTTTTATTTTTCGATTCAACGAACATTCAATTTGGTTGGTTGACTGATAAGAAGGCAAGCACCAACCACTCCGTTTGCTTATCAACAAAATTGTAAAGCAAATGGGTCGTAGCCGCACATTGTTGTGTTGTTTCCACTATTTTGCACTATCGCTTAATAATGGAAATTAAAAATAATAAGAGGCGGCCGTCCCACATACATACTACTGTTTTTAGTGAGTGAGGGTCCAGTGTTTCACATTGATTTTTTCTTAGTATTTGTGACTAGATCCACACTCATTAATAACGGTAGTTCAATCTTCAAAAAGCACGTGCATTCAATTCAAACTTCTAACGGAAATCTAATTCAACATTCACCCACCTGTTCCCCTTGCTCTGTCTCGCTAACTCTCTCTTTTTCTCTCTCTCTCTCTGGTTCTCTCGCTTGAACAAGGTAATTAGCCAACAACAAATACACGCACGCAACGTCAGCCACTCAGAACGTAGCACCTGCCGACAGAAGAGAGAAAGAATAAGGAATATAAAAAGATGTGTCTTTTTAATTTAACCTTAATGCTAATGTGTGGCATATTTTGGGCTACAAAATTAATTGTAGAACCTTTCCAAACGAGTCCGAAAGTTCAACAACATTCCCCTGTAAATTCACATTTGAATTCTCTACCGGAACAAATTGCTCAAAAATTCTAGAAATACATCGTTTCTTTTCCGTTTGCCTTTTGTTTCTGGGGCTCTCTTCTAAGCTGGGACAAATAAACAACAGTTTCCGTAGAACTATTTTTTTTTCTTTTTAACGCAGATCAGCAGAAATTCAAACTGCAACGTCGCCATTATTCTTAAACAATCAGGCGACGACGACAAACGTTATTGTCGGCATTTTGACAGAAGAGCAAAGTGGTGAGGGGGGGCCCCAGGGATTGTATATTATTATTGTATAAATCAGCAGAAAAAGCCAACGACAAAAAATAATAAACCTTAATTCGAAGCTTGAAGCTTGATTCATTCACAAAATACATACAAAAAAAAAACAAAAATCGAGACGGGCAGCCAATTGAGCTATGTATGTATGAAAACCGATCAAACGGCGAAGGCCCCCAATTGAAACTGAACTGGAGGAGAGAGAGAGAGAGCAATGACATGACATGCAAAACCATACCAATCCAATTCCACCAATCACCACAAAATGCCACAGAAAATCGTGCACGGGCAATAATCATCATCCTACGTTTGGATGCAGTTTTGGCTTATTTGTGGCTGCTTTGTGTATCCTTTCCTAGCCCAACTCTCTACTCTTGACTCTATTTTGTCGGCGAACATGGATCTAGTGCACGGTTGGTTCATGATTAAGTTCGTGACTAGATTTCATGCTCGTCTATTAAGTTGGGTCAACACAACAAGAGTAGAGCGGAGTTGGCCCAAGTGGGTGAGGCGTAGGAAAATTGCATTTTGATTGTTTGGGCGTGTGTGAGAGAACTTAAGTCTTGAGTGGTCGTCGAGTGTGCTCTGGGGGCTTGGCAATTAGCCAACGCATTAATTATGTGAAAAAGATTGGCTATTGCATGATTGACCCGTGACCCACATGCAGTGGCACACGCCCCGCAGCAGCCGCCACCGCCGCTTACACAAATGAGGGCGCAAAAAATACGAAAAACCAAAAAGTCAATGGACTTTACGCAGGCGCAGTTGCCGCCACTCCCGGGTGCTGCCCGCTCTGCCCGCATGGTGTTGCGGCTTTGCTGATTTGTGCGCTTTTATCTGCAACTGTGACAGCCTCAGCGGCCCACCAAATTTATGGGCGTGCGACACGCGATTGAAAATCGAAACAAACGCCCGTAGACAAGCGCGTATGTATCTACGGTTGACAAACGTTGGCTTAGATATTGGTGGACCCCTCTGGGCCCGTTTGGTGCCAGCGTGTGAAAATCCAGAGGGTTGTGTTATTATCGTGGGTAAGTGGAACCTAAAAACAAGAATGCCAAAGTTTTTATACCCTTGCAAATGCTGGTTTTAAAATATCAGAGTTTGAGAACCCGAACACTAAAATCAAAAATATTCCTTACTATTCCGAACTATCGTTATCAGATTTTGAGAAAATTTTGCGATTCTGTTTCAAAGCATATAAGGACGAAAAAATGGAAAATAAAACTTTTTCTCATCGAGACCCACTTTTCGACCGATCGGTCATATGGCAGCCTTAACATATAACATCCGAAAGCATATAAAATTAGTAATCAGCGAGTTTAAGAACGCTAACATAAAAAACAAAAAACATTTCTTACTAAGACTCATTTTCAACCGATCGGTCCTATGGCAACCATAAGATATAGTCACCCGATGTCGATCAACTTTTACAAATTAGTTTGATAGCGTGTAATATTAATAACCAACGAGCTTAAGAACGATTTACTTGAAAACAATAAAGTTTTTCTCACTAAGACCCATTTTCTGATCGATGGTTCCTATGGGAGCTATAAGGTATAGTCATCCTATTTTGACCAAAGTTTGCAAATCTGTTTGAAAGCATATTAGATTAATAATGGCCGAGTTTACGGACGCTAACGTTGAAAACAAAAAAGGTTTTCTCACTAAGACCCATTTTCCTCCGATAGTTCCTATGGCAGCTATAAGATATAGTCATCTGATCCGGTCGGTTCCGACATATTAGAATAAAGGCGTGCAGTAAAAAAAAGAATCTGCCATTTTTCAGCTCGATAGCTTTAAAACTGAGAGACTAGTTTGCGTAGAAACAGACGGACGGATGGTCAATGCTCAATCGACTCAGCTGTGTTGTCTTCGTGGGCGCCTCAATCATCCTGAAATCAATTTAAACAAATCTCATGACTCATCCACGAGATTTCTGTGTGATACATATCTATGAATTAGCTATTTATGGCAGATCAGCATTATTTACCTGTTGGATCTATTTTTAAACTCTAAAGTAACCAAAATCGGATTTAGAGGCTTTGTATCTCCATTTTAGGAGAATTCATTAATAAAGAAATTAAAACCCTTAACTTTCTTTTATACCAATGCTGCAGAAACTAACCCCCGCACAACCGAAAACTTCATATACTTCCGAAATGACTGTAAATGTAAAATTGGCTCAAACAGCCTTATCATTAGGCCTTGTAGTTATTGTATCATGGGTGGAATCATACTGAAAAATGTATTCTTTATCGGTGTTCTTCTTAATAACCGATAATTAATTCATTTGAAGCGATCCAGCATTTTTGGCTCAGTTCCAGTTTGCCTTCAAAAGAAAGTCCGCCCCAAACCATTAAACTGCAACCACGAATATTCCTTTCGAGAAGTCCAGGAAGGCATGATTTTCAAGGATTTTTAATTGCTGCGAAAGACCGCTACGAGGTTTGAGGAGCCAATCGAGCTCGTTCGTCTTGGCTCCAACCGTATCTGCTGCTCGTGTCACATGTGCTTTCCGGGTCAAGCGGCGGTCCAGAGTCACGCCTAGGTATTTAACCGTAGATTTCGAAGCACTCGAGCAACTTTCCCGGGTTTGAACTATTGACGGCTACTTGGATTTCTGTCTTAGTGTCAAAAAAAATCTCTTAAGCCTTAATAGTTCCAAGTTTCAGGATATGGCATTTTAGAGAAGCTTACCACAATTGGTCACTTACGTGCTTGATAATGTAGCATTAGAGTGCTTAAATGATAATTCTTGATCATCAACTTAAATTTAACTCTCATGTAACTGTTGCCCCAGTATATCCATCAATGCAATTCACAGTACCCTAGCGGCAAATCCGCATTCCACACCATGATGCAATCCTTTGGCTGGGCAAACAACCTATGATCAATTGCATCAAAGATGTGCATAGAGACATACCCATCACCTTTCGTCTATCGATCTTGGATCAACTCCTCTTCAGCCGAGATGATAAAATCCCAACGGGGCAGCAAAATTGTGGACATTAAAATCTGGCCATCATGGCCTCAAACTTTTATATACCAATTAGCATGGTACATAATAATCATTGTATTAGTAATGTGGATGCATGTAACAACAAAAATTTCACATTTATTTGAATCATTACCTAATCTATTGTATATTTCATTTGAAGGATCGTTTCGGGTGTTTTTGGGGGAGGCTGACATGAAGTTTCAAAATAGCTATCAATAAAAATTGCACAACGCTGCCACATTTTTGGGGTAAAAACGATCTGGAAGCAGTGATTTTTTTCGCTCGCAGAGTCTGCGACCGTCCCAAATTCAAAGCCAACTGCCATGTTTTTGTATAGCCGAACGAACACTCTCAGGCATAAAATACCAAAAAAGATCGCGCGATCTCAGTGTGAGCAGCGATCGAACGCCTGCTTATATAAGACTCTAAGGGGCCGCGCACACATGCAGCTGAAAGATGAACTGACGGCAAAACTTTAGGCCGAGCTTTAAGCTTTCGAAAAACAAACACTCTACATGCATGGAAGTGCGCGCACACTATGCGCTTAATTGAACATTTGAGTTCTTTGTTTGAATGAACAAGCATGCTTGTTTATTTCAGCTCGCTGATGTATTTAGTAACGGCGGCAGTTACACAGCAGTCATGGACTACGAAACATTATAAAGTGAAATTGCATTAAAAACTCAAACTATTTCAATAGAATTGTCAAAAAACGTCAATGCTAAAAATATGTTATATGAGCTTTTACCACAAAATTACAAGCAAAAGTAAAAAGCTCATATACAAACTTATGTACATAGATGCGATTGAATAAGACTTTCCTCCAATTTTATTTAAAATATTGTCGCGTATTGTAAATATAAGTGCCCATATTCATTCTGGCGTATTCATAAAAGTTCAATGAATACGTTCGTAATTGACGATATAAATTATGAAATTCACACAATGTCTCTCTAACAGGAACAATCTCCTGAGCCCATGTTCTTTTTTCCTTTGCTTAAATTTTGTCTGCACTTTTAAATTTTCCGCAATTAAAAAATTTCGCAATCCAGCATGGTGTCTAGCAAGAATAAAATAAATAAGCTAAAAGCTCAGGTCAGCAACATGTGTGCGCAGTGCGCACCTTCAAAATTATAAGTGTGCTGAATCGAATTCTGTTGTCGGTTCTGCAGTCAGTTCATCTTTCAGCTACATGTGTGCGCGGCCCCTAATGCTGGCTGTACACTGTGTCACACTTTGACTCTATTTTTTGTGACAATTTATGACACAATTCAAAATTGTTCACATTGGAGTATAATACATCAAGTAATTTCTGTGACAAGGCATTTTCTGTTCACATTGCGCTGTGACACTGAAATGTGACTCTCTGTGACGCAATGTAAACCCAGCAGTATCCAGGAAGACGGCAAAGCAGTATTGCTTGTTCTCGAAAGCTTCCAAAATGTGATTGGAGAGTGCGTGGTCCTGCTGCGGAGCACAGTGTTCTCTGCGAAAAAAGAAGTGATGGTCTGCTAAAGCATCTGCAACCGCACGAACCAACCACCAACATTTTTCGAAGAAATATTCTTTCAAATTTTTTTTTTGGAGTAAGTTTGTAGCAGATTAATTGGCTGGTAATAGTCGGTCTTTGTAGGATCCTTGCCCTTTTTAGAAATCATCACATTTACTGCACTGTTATGGGGACGGGACGTATTGGAATCGTAACATCGCGATAAACAACATCAGCAGGAACAGAACTCCCACTTCCAGAAGTGCCTTAACTTTTTGTGCCGTCTACATCGTCAAAGTCCATGGCCTTAGAGGGCTTAGGCTGTAGGATCTGTAAACGCACTTCTTCCAGCGAGATGGGTCAGATGGGAGAGAGATGGCCAGTTTCAGTTAAGAGACCAGCTTAAGTGGTGGCGGAACCCCTTCGAAAGCTAGATTTTTGGCAAACTCCTCGACTATCTCCAGATCAAGACTCTTTTTTCCAACTGCAGGGGAGACAAAAAGTAAACTTGATCTGCCTGCAAGAATATGATGTAAATGCTTCCTAGACTTTTAACCTCTTGCTAGCTTTTGCTTGCCCCCTGGTCCTTTCCGAGAAGATTGTTCTGTGGGTTCTGGACCAGATTTTGCAGAGACTTCACACGCGCGCGCCAGCTCAGCGGCCATTTCATTTTCTGTAATCTGGTTTTGTCCCGGTATCCAACGTAGAAATAGGTTGTTCCTGCTGCTTTAATTGGTGCACTTTATTCATTGCCTTTAAGAACAACTTGGAGGTAATCTTTTTGCGGCTGCGCATTAAGCGCTGCTTGACTAACCGGATAAATGTCTATTACCCATATTACAGTACGCACCACGGTTGATAACACATGTTTTGGATTGAAATATGCTCGCTAATTCCCCCATTGATTCGAACCAGTCTACACCTCCTTGTGGTGTCAAAGACTCGTCTGTGTACCCATGGTGTGTGCTTGCAGACACGCTAAACCTTTGCATTGGACACGACAATCACAGGCAGAATAATTTCTAAAATGAGCTGCAAATATTGAAGCCGTTGGTTTTGTATGAAAACTGAAGGTTTAAACTCTGTGTAAGTTGTGCACCTTAATTGGGTAACCAGAGATCTCTTGTTATTAATTCTTGGCACTTGGAACAGGTGTCATTGCACCCTAACTGCTGCTGCTTGGCAAATGACTTTGCACTTTTAATTCAAAAAATTCTCTCTGCTCTTCAATTTTTAATTTCAGTTTAGAGAAACCAAGCCGGAACACCTTTTCAACCCCATTCCGGATAGCTCTCTGTTATTGTTTTCACGCTTATTTAAATGCCAACGCACCGACTATAACATTTGTTTGGCCTTATTTACATATTTTCTAAACGAACGCTGCTCCATTTTGTAGGCACTTTCAATCCACCCCAAGCGAGAAAGCCAAGAG
Organism: Lordiphosa magnipectinata; assembly: GCA_037044535.1. Classification (NCBI taxonomy): domain Eukaryota; kingdom Metazoa; phylum Arthropoda; class Insecta; order Diptera; family Drosophilidae; genus Lordiphosa; species Lordiphosa magnipectinata. The sequence goes on from JBAMBO010004113.1 coordinate 662,909, forward strand.
CAGTGAATTGCAACGATCCAAGTTGCCTGGCCATTTCCTCCCGTCTCGAACCGTCAAAGGCTGAAACTAATTGATATAATAGTTAAAATAACAAACTAACGAGAAAAGAAACAAAGACGACGCGACGGCGTTGGCGAAGAGCAAAACCTCTTTCCAATTTGAAAATAGTTTTCTACTGCTCTGCGCTCGTTCCCACAAAATAGCAACAGCAACAATGCCTGCACTTTACAACCAATGTGGTGGACAGGAGAAGTCATCAGCGGGGGCCAGGCAAGATGACAATGCAACGATTAAAGCAAAGCAGAACGAGGCGATGCCAACTTGAACTCTGGACGTCGTTGTTGTCGGTGCAGCAGCAGCAACAGCAGCTGGAAAACTACTTGCCCCAATCCCAAGCCAAATGCGTGGCATTTCCGTTTGGCCGCGAGGATGCTGCATCTGGACTGTGCTTTGCTCTGACCAATGGGGCTGACGACGCCAAAGAAAAATAATCACATTTATTAAATCAAAATAAAGAAAAATTTATTAAAGCACTTTGTCTGTCTTTGATTTGTATGCTTTGCTAATACACAATTAGAGACGCGGAGAAGGGGAAGTCGACGATAAACGGAAGGGGTTCCGAATGGAAATATCATTATGTTCCATTCAAGATGAGCAGCGGCAATGTATCAAAGGTAAACAAGCATACAAGTGATCAGTTGATGAGTCGTTGATAAATGCATGTTCAACACTCGCACATAGATACGAGCGGAGGGTTTGTATCTATGTAGTTACTGTCATAAAAGGTGTCACAGGACTTGCAGACTTTGTATTTTGTTAAAAGATGAATAGATTTTGATCACAGAATTAAATTTATTTTGCTGTTTCGCTTATTGTGAATAAAAATTAAAAGAAATATATTTAATATTTTCTACTCTCTTAGCTCAGACCTCAGTGGAATGGAAATCAAAATGGGCAAACAACAAACTGTGGCTCCGAAACAAGGTTACAAATTTATCCAGGCGATATAGCTCGAAGTGTACAAAATTGCTGCAAAATTAGACCTACACAGGATCAGGATTTCCAGGTCAAACTACTGAGAAGTGTGGTACCTCCGCATCCATAGCCTCGAAAATGTGCTTGTTGTCCCGTTTGTGGAGGAGACAAATCTAGATTCAGGCTGCCAAGTACCAGGACAAACTTTACCTTACCACAACGTCGCGTTACATTTGTACGAAAAATTTTATTTAAATTTAGAAAATCTTGGATTTTTATATATGTATATACTTGATCAGCATCAACCCGAGTCGATATAGCCATGTCCGTCTTCATACAGACGAACGCACAGATCTCAGAGATGGTAAGAGATAGAGGTTTGACATGTATGGGACATAAACTAAATAATAATAATAATAATAAACTAAATAAACTAAATAATATTATGTTCGGGAGGAAATGAACTTGTACAGAGTATGTTATAGTCGGGCTTGACCAAGTTTCTCCCTTTTTTTATATATTTGGATAGCCATGAAGTAGCACTACAATCAGCAAAAACAATGACATCAATCGACCATAAGGAGTTAAAGACATAAGCCAAAATATGTGCTAGCGTGACGTTACAAAAGACGGGAGTGGGTTTTGAGTTGTTTTAGAAAATTGCAGAACTTTGCGAATGAAGCAAAGCCTTTTGTATAAAACTTTTTTTAGAAGGATTTGGAAAATACAAGTTTATTTTCCGGGTTATCATATTCAAAAATCTTTTCTCGATTTTTTTTTCTTTTACCAAAAGTATCTGACGTGATGTTACCTCACGTAACATTACTTACTTTAAGCATTTGCTTCCCAGTTTGTTATATGGCAGCTATACGATGTGTTCATCCGATTTTGACCGAGCTCCCCAAAAATTGTGTGGAAACTGATAATATTCACAACTGGAAGGTATAAAGACGCTACCATTGAAAACAAAAAAAGTTTTCTCACTAGAACTACTTTTTCGACCGATAGTTCCTATGGCAGCTATATGCTATAGTCATCCGATTTGGATCAAACTTGGTAGAATTGTGCAGTAGCATAAAATATGGATTAGTGACAAGTTTGGGAGTGATAGCATTGAAAACAAAAAAGTTTCTCCTACTTAGACTTTTTCTCAGACATATCTTTTGTATGGCAGCTATACTATATAGTTGTCCGATTTTTATAAAACTTGGTGGAATTATGTAAAAGCATAGAAAACTTAGAAATACGAGGATTGGGGACGTTTGCGTTGAAGACAAAAATGTTTTTCTCCCTAAAACTACTTTTTTGACCGATCGGTTCCTATGGCAGCTATATGCTATAGTCATCCGTCAAATGTGCAGCGTATTTGTACCAAAAGGCTTCGTGCAAAGTTTGGTTAAGATAGCTTTTAAACTGACGGAGGAGATAGCATAGAAACAGACGGATCAAGAATATATATACTTTATGTGGTCGGAGATGCCTCCTTCTATGCGTTACATACATCTGGACAATTTTAATATATGTATGTACCCTCTACAAGGGTATAAAAAGGGCCCTTACGCGCAAGATATACTTAACAAGGTAGCCGCACTCGTTCTCTCGCTGTCTTTGCTTACTTCTTAAATGTCAGTCTGTAAACAACCCTTGTGAGCGACGCCGCTGCTGCTGTTCTGCTTCTTATTTAAGAAGTTGTGAGAGAGCGAGTGCGGCTACCTTGTTAAGGATATCTTGCTTACGCGACTTTGTTATAAATAAATTTAAGATTGGTTAAATTTGAATGTTTCCAAATAAAAATATGAAACAAAATAGTATTTTAAAATACTTTTTTTTTTATCTCGGTGGACTTTTTTGAGTATATGCCCATATAAAACTTTACCTAATAGTTTCCATGTACTAACAAATTATATCTGAAGTACTGATGTCGATCATTACTAGACCCCGGATTTTATGATTTTCTTTATTTCTGCACTCAAAAACCTCAAATTAGGCATGATATTAAATTGCGGATCGAATAAAAATGACATCAGAAAATCGATTTTTTTAATGCAAAAGTATGTTAAATATGTCGATCCCGGTAGTGAGCAAGCTGACTGCATTTTGAGAATTAAAATATAAAAAAAATATTTGGCTTTGACACAGCCCTAAGGGGTCACAAAGCTGAACTTCTCTCAATATCCTTGGTGCTTCTAAATTTCGCACATGGCTAGTTACTTCACAGCTGGCGCCAATAGCTGATTAATGTGACCAGTTGTGTAAAAGATTTTTAAAGAAATTTTTAGTATTTTTGGTCTTTAACTTTTAAAAGCGCTATGATATTGAAAAACTGAAAATGTGGTAAATAAGATTAGACAAAGTACCATATTATTATCTGAGTTTCTTTTCTAATAGCAAATCATTTTTCAGAATTATTTAAGCTTGGAAAACCTGATTTTATAAAAAAAACGAGAAAGCCAAGCTAACTTTGTCTGTGCCGAAGTTTTTATACCCTTGCAAATGCAAACGTCACAGCTTATGAACGCTTAAATAAAAATAAAAAATATTTGTAGCTAAAACCCATTTTCCGACAGATAAACGTCTGATTTCGACAAAATTTCGCAATTCTTTTTGAAAACATATCAAATTAACAATCGCCGAGTTTAAGAAAGATAAAATTGAAAAGAAAGACTCAATTTCCGATCGATCGGTCCTATGGCAGCCTTAAGATATAGTCATCCGATTTTGAGCAAGTTTTGCGAATATATTTGAAAGCATATACAATTAGTAATCAGTGAGTTAAACGACGCTAACATAACAAACAAAAAAAATTTCTTACTAAGACTCATTTTCGACCGATCGGTCCTTCGGCAACCATAGGATATAGTCACCCGATGTCGATCAACTTTTTCAAATTAGTTTGAAAGCGTTTAATATTAATAATCACCGACCTTAAGAAAGACTTACTTAAAAACAAAAAAGTATTTTTCACTAAGACCCATTTTCCGACCGATCGGTCCTATGACAGCTATAAGATATAGTCATCCGATCTTGACCAATACTTGCAAATCTGTTTGAAAGCATATTATATTAATAATGACCGAATTTAAGGACGCCAACATTGAAAACCAAAAAGTTTTTCTCACTAAGACCCATTTTCCGACCGATCGGTCCTATGACAGCTATAAGATATAGTCATCCGATCCGGTCCGTTACGACATATTAGCAGCGTGCATTAAAAAGAAGACTCTGTGCAAAATTTCAGCTCGATAGCTTTAAAACTGCGAGACTAGTTTGCGTAGAAACAGACAGACAGACGGACGGACAAAGCTCAATCGACTCAGCTCGTCACCCTGATCAAGAATATATATAGTTTATGGGGTCGGAAATGAATTTTTCTATGCGTTGCAAACTTCTGGGCAAAATTATAATACCCTTTGCAAGGGTATAACAATAGAGGAAAGCTTTCTTCTGCTCGACCGAAGTTATTATACCCTTGTTGCTTGTATAATTTATATAAATTAAGGAATTAAATGATTTTCGTCGATCATTCTTAGCTGAGTTATTTCCCAAACTCAGCAATAAGATGGCGCCTCTACTTTGACCATTTGATTGCCAGTTTGTTATATGGCAGCTATACGATATATTCATCCGGTTTTGACCAAACTCCCCAAAATTAAATGGATACTGATAATATTTACAAGTGGAAGGTATAAGGACGATACCATGGAGAGCAAAAAAGTTTTTCTCACTAGAACTAATTTTTGACCGATAGTTCCTATGGTAGCTATAGTCTATAGTCATCCGATTTGGATCATAATTGGCAAAATTGTGTGGTAGCATATAATATTGATCAGTAACAAGTTTGGAAGCGATAGCGTTAAAAACAAAATCGTTTTTCATACTAAGACATATCTTTTGTATGGCAGCTATACTATATAGTTGTCCGATTTTCAAAAATCTTTGCTTAGAAGACAAAAAAGTTTTTCTCACTAGCTTTATGCTGTAGTCATCCGATCCGGCCGGTTCCGACAAATGTGCAGCGTATTTGTACCAAAAGACTTTGTGCAAAGTTTGGTTAAGATACATTTAAAACTGACGGATGAGATAGCATAGAAACAGACGGACAGACGGACGGACAGACGGACATGGCTATATCAACTCAGCTCATCATGCTGATCAAGAATACATATATATACTTTGTGTGGTCGGAGATGCTTCCTTCTATGCGTTACAAACATCTGGACAATTTTAATATACCCTCTACAAGGGTATAAAAACGAGAAATTAAATCTAACTACGTCAGTGCCAAAGTTTTGATACCAGCGACCGTAATCATTTTAAGTTATATTATACAAATCCCAACTGAATGTTTATTTATGGATTTTTATAGTGGTGGATGCAAAAAAAAATTTCGCTTCCGTTATGAAATAATTATGTATTTTCATTTTATACATACGTACATAAACAAATATTAAGATCGAACGTTAATATAGTAAATAAGCATGATCCGATTCGATGAACAATTTAGACTTCTTGAAATTCGAGTAGAACGATACACATAAAATTAACGGTCAATAATACTGTGGCTTCTTCCGATACTCACAGATATTTGTCATAACATCTGTCATAACAGGTCTGCTAAGTTTTTTCCCCTCAATTACTACACTCAGAAATATTATAAATTTGCATTAGTTCTAAAACTTCGCGATATTTTTGAATATGCCGTGGCATTTAGAAAAATGTTTATTGAACAGAAAAAGTTTGAAAAATATGCCATAAAAAATGATTTAGAAAAATAAGTTTCTAAAAACAAGAATATGAGAGATTTTTCTGATTGTTTCGACGAATTTTTCTGTGACATTCTTCAAATTAGGTCAAGATATACCTTTGATTTTAGAATAAAATATCTCTTAAAATAAATATTTTAATTTCTTATAAACAGGGTCAGCCCTAAAAATCCTACTGCAACTTCTTAAGGCACTCTTCTGGTGTAGTCGGCTTAATTTTACCTGTTTTTTAAAACTCGTGAAAAGAAATCCGAAAAAGATTTTGTAATTCTATTTTATGTATAATATTTGGTTGCACAATTCATTAAAAAAAATACAAAATTAATAATGTGTGAATGCGAGGGGTGTTCAAAAAGTTCTTGGCCTCCAAAGGAGGGTCTTCAAAAAGAGGGGATTTTTGGTATTCGAATTTCTTTAATCTTACTTTAATAAAATAATTTTTGATCCCCACGAAATAAAATACTTACAACGGAGTTGATCACACTGTGTCCGTTAAGCACTCGTTTTTTTGAAGCGCTTGTCAAAATTGGTTTAATCTTGATTTGAATAAAGTAAGGCTGAAAACGACCTAAAATTTAGAGAAGGCTTGTCAAGCATAGCAGCATTTAAGGCGCAACTTAAACCCGTATTCAACACGATAACACACGTCGATTTCGATAACCTGGAGTGGTGAATAGCTCAAATCAAAAGCAAACAAAAAAACGTTAGATATCAGACAACTAAAATATAAAAAGATAAACAAAATCATCTTTAATAATATTTTAAAAGAAACAGAGCAATTAGTTAATGCGGATTAGCTACTCCAACGAACTAACGTAACACTCTAACTTGAATAAATTTCATGTGCAATTTTTTATTTTCATTGTCAGTTTTGTTTTGCACACATTTTCGCAGCTAGAGTGGGAAAAACTGTTAAGTCATGCAGCTTACCCACAATTAAAAGCAGACTAATCCACAAAACTGTGGCAATTGAAACTCTCTAAAAGTTGACCATGAACTGCTTCGACAGCTACTCCTTATAATGTGGGTAACTGACCCACCAAAAGGTGTCGAATTTGTGCCACCTTCAACGTCTAGGGCTATTTATGGCCCGCTTGCACCAAATCCGTCGTCATTGTTGTTCGTTTTTTTCTCCTTCTTTTTCACTTATTGCCATTAACACGATTTTGAACAAACTTTATTTTGTTTTTTTTTTTATTATTTTTTACGTCTACTGACCAACTACCGCATTTCGCCCGGCTTGACCAGCTTCAACTTCAATTTCGGCTTGGCGCTTGACTTGTGCGGTTGGTGTATTTCAACTTCAGTTCCTGACCAAAACAACAATATGTTAGGCACCTTGTTGTTAGTGCTGCATTGCGTCGCCGCACGGGCAAATATCACGGTTATGGAAGACATTAGGAACGCCTTCAAGGGCATCACCAACGACACTGAGCTGGTGGATCACATTATACCGGAAATGTATGGTCCAAGTGTGAGTAACCAAAATCCCAGCTTTGTCTTCAAAATGCCCACAAAGGCTGCGGAGGAGCCTGGCTTTGAGTTGGTTGAGTTGAAGCGGTCTGATATGGCCGAACCAATCTTTCCCAATATCACACAAATACCTTCAGTTAGGGAGGCATTGCCCATATGGACAGAGACCAATGTGAAGGACAACAACTCACCCTCACCTCAGGGTGAATGGCAGCAATTGGGGCTGGAAGGATGGATGGGTGAACTGAAACGTCCTCAGCCCTGGCTGGAGCAGAGCCATAGGTGAGTAAATTTCTGCAAGAAATATAAAGGAAGTTTTTTTGAGGGCTTATGACAGTTAGTGTAGACTTATGGCTTTGCTTGGAATAGTTTTTTGGCCTCATTGTTACTGGAACTGGTTAAGTGTGACCATAACTTATCGGATTAAAATTTGTCCAACTAATCACTATGTTTGTTCACTTGTTTTTCTTTTCAATGGTTTTTTTTTCGCACAACCAATTAAAATTCAAATTGTTATATTGTTAGAGAAACCAGAAAAATAGGTGCAGTAAAACTTAAAATTATCTGCAAAATTTAATATTCTTTTGAGTTTATCAAATTCTGGGATCTCGTTCGAAGACTTTGATCACCAGTTGGGAATGTCAACTTGGTTGGAAGAAAAACTTGAAGCGTATCCAATAAATTATCCTGGGCAACAATGTTTATTTTAAAGAAGGGGCATCCACGGCTATTCCAGATGATTTTCGTCTGCTGAACACGAATCTTTTTTGTGAAATGGTTCTTTAAGTCTCGATTTTTAGTAATTTGTTTAAAATTGCTCAAAACGCCTGTTTTGACTCTTTTTGGACGTGTTTTGTTTGGAACCTTGCATGAAATCATCACATGGTGCAATTACTTAGATTTAAAAAAAACTTGACCTAAGCAAATCTACGATTTTTTATGCGAAGATATATAGTTTTGAATACATGTGTAGGAAATAACAAAAAAGTTCACTGTCCAAAGGTATGCAAGGGTATGATTTGAACTCTACTGAAAATTTTCAACAATATACATCGCATACTTATGGGGAGTACAAAGTCTTGTCATTCCGAATACATATATACAAATGGTTTCTTAATTCTGTGATATATTTAGAAATTGTTAGTAAATTTTGATTTGCATTTTAGTTTTTAATTGTTGTGGTGTTTCTTGTACGTATCTAGTGCAAATCTCGTCTGAACCGGTAGCTTAAAAAAATTAAAAAGAGAGCAATTTCATTCGAAATTTAGAACACGAAAACGAAGCGGAATGGCGTTCGATTTATTTTTTCAAAAAGTAGTGGAATTGAGAACATGCCTATTTGAGCAACTTTGGGCTTAAAACTACTAAAAACCTCCGACAAAATGAAGCCTTTCCAAAAACAGATTCTTGTTTAGCACACGAAAATCATCTAAAATCATTCCCACCCCCAATAAGAGTGCAGCATTCAATAAATTTGAAAATTTATAAAAAGAGTACGGGCCTGTATGTAGAGCCGCGGGAGTCATTTGCGGGATATTTTATTCAATACATAATCGAAAAATAATATGCTTTCTACTAGATATTATCTACTTTTCAATGAATTTAAAATATCATCACTCGCTCAACAAACATGAGTTTTATTATACCCTTGTAGAGGGTATATTAAAATTGTCGTGATGTTTGTAACGCAAAGAAGGAAGCATCTCCGACCACATAAAGTATATATATTCTTGATCAGCATGACGAGCTGAGTTGATATAGCCATGTCCGTCTGTCCGTCCGTCCGTCTGTTTCTATGCTATCTCCTCCGTTAGTTTTAAAGCTATCTTAATCAAACTTTGCACGAAGGCTTTTGCTACAAATACGCTGCACATTTGTCGGAACCGGCAGGATCGGATGACTAAAGCATATAGCTGCCATAGGAACCATCGGTCGAAAATGTTGTTTTAGTGAGAAAAACTTTTTGTCTTCAACGCAAACGTCCCCAAACCTCGTATTTATAAGTTTTCTATGCTTTCACATAATTCCACCAAGCTTGAACTATATAGTATAGCTGCCATAGAAATTGGGTGTAGAAAGTGTATATGAGAGGTCTTGTCAAAAATATGTACATTCGGCCGAAAGCACATATTTGTGTCAGTAGAATCAGGCTACTAATTAATATAAATTAGCTACAAGGGTATATAAACTTCGGTCGAGACGAAGTTAGCTTTCCTCTATTTGTATACTCTGACCAAAGGTACAGAGATTATATTAAGATTGTGCAAAAGTATGTAACAGGGAGAAGGAATCATTTCCGACCCTATAAAGTATATATATTCTTGATCAGCATCAACCGCCAAGTCAATATAAACATGTCCGTCTGTATGAACGCACAGATCTCAGAGATGGTAAGAGATAGAGGTTTGACATGTATGGGACATGTATTTCTTATACTTGCAGGCATATCAAGTTTATTTTCAATTTTTGCCACTCCCCCTCCCGCCTCCGCAATTTGGAAAAAACGTCATATCTCCCACAGCTTTGATGATAGGTAGTTCGTACCTTCAAAAGATAGTTGGTAATTAGCATTACTTATTGATTTGCCAAAGAAATGATCAAGATCGGATGAACGATACTCAAGCCCCCACCCATCACCACAGCTTTCCATTCAACAAAGGCAATCTTAGTGAAACAGAGAGAGAGAGAGAGAGAGAGAAACTTAGGGAAAAGCGAATTATCAAACGAGAGCGTAAGTTAAAGTCGGCTCTAACCGACTTCGATATACCCGTTACTCATGGAAACAAATGTTTAATAGCCTTCCTGTGAGCCTGAGGTGGGACAGCCGAAAAGTATGCAACATTTTTTAACTCGGCTATTTATCATCCGATCTTGATGAAAATTTTAGGACTTATAGATGTTGCGAATATAAATGTACATTTTAAATTTGAGATCGATATCTTAAAAATTGTGGGAGATATTCAACATTTTTTATTGTGGGGGCGGGGGTGGGCGTGGCAAAAATTTGAAATAAACTTGATCTGCGTGCAGACAATAGGAGTCTACATTTCAAAATTGGTTGCTCTAGCTCTTCTAGTCTCTGAGATCTAGGTGTTCATACAGACAGACGGACGGACGGACAGACGGACAGACGGACATGGCTATATCGAATCGGCTGTTGATGCTGATCAAGAATATATATACTTTATATGGTCGGAAATGATTCCTTCTGCCTGTTACATACATTTGCACGACTTTAGTATACCCTTTTACTCTACGAGTAACGGGTATAAAAAGGAAAGTGTTTTCCAATGGCGCTTCCTATGAAGAACTAAACAAAGAAAATAGTAAGCGATTAGTAGATGAAAATAAAATTAATTGCATATTTAAGTATTGGCTTGCAGATTATTGGCATTGAATATTTAAAATTTAAAATTAAAAAACATCTTAGGTTCTACCGAGATGTATTGCAGGATTCATAGTAAAGAGTGCTAACCATTACACCAATATGTATAAAATATCCACATTAATTTTTCGACATTTTTGGAAAAGGTCTCTGTCTACAATGTCAGTTCAAAGATAAATTAAAGATAAATTGCAAACTTTGAAACCTCCGCGAGCCCTTGATGGGATCGACTTTCGTTTAATTCTCTATAAAATATACTGAATTGCGTTGCAAAGAACTTCTACTATATAAGGCAGGTACGACCTAGTCTGTGAACATTAATTTTTTTTCGTCCTTAACATATAAATTAGTCAAAATAAGTTGTGTATATAACTTTCTGCTGATAGTCTATGGCGATGGCAATACGCTCGCCCCCAGAAATTGTTTTTTTGAGGGGTATGCCTTTTTTTTATAATTTTCCAAAAAGTCCACGAGAGTTTGAAAGTGCCGCCTGTTATTTAAACAAATAAAGCAGCTGATATGTCAACGTGTCAAAAAGATAACGATTTGTCATTGGAAACGGTAAATTACGATTTTAATGATTTTTAATGATTTTTAAATTATTTAAGTAAGGGTGCAAACTGGTCCAGTACCGAACGCTTTAGAGCCAGTTCGGTTCAGATTTTTTGGTTATCTTAAACTGGACCACAAAATGAACCTTACTAATTAATGCCTTCTCGAACCTGAACCCGAACCCGACCTGCTCTTTTTGAAAAAATATTTGATTAAAAAAATTACCTTTTTTTTGAAAAACATAAGAAGCCCACTGATGATAGGACCGAGAAAAAGTACTGTAAAGGCAACCAGCAATTTGTGGTGCAGAATGTATAAAATGTTTATAGTCATGAGGAAATATAACTTCATTACCTCGCTAAGTACTTTTCAATAAATTCACCTCCAAAACAGTTGTAAAATATTAAGATCGGTAAAGATTTGCAAATGCTATTTATAAAAATTTATTTAAAGCAGTGGTGTCCAAAATGCCAAAAGCCTATCCCATGGGATAGGAACTCATAATTCTGCCGGCGTCGCTGCCGACACACGTATAGAGAGAGAATACGTGTGTTCCATAAATGCCTCTCACGAGGATTTTGTTCGTTTGCTTGTTGCTGATGCTGAAATGTCAACATGTTTACTTCGTATTTCGCTGCTTCGCACACAAGCGCCGAGCTTGATTGTGTGAGTTGGAAACCCACTGATTTAAAGCAACAAAATTTGTGAAAGATATATTGTCTCACTGATGAACGCAGAAGATCTTCACAATCCACTTATCGTCGCGAATTCACTATAAAAAAGCGGTTCAAAGTTTTCAAAGACCCAATACGTTATGAACCTAGTTTTAAACCGAACCTTCTTTCTTCCTCTGAGTTACGGTTACATTGAAGACGGGCACTGCCGAATTCAATTAACTCTCTCGTTTTTTCTCTGTGAAATGGACGCAGCCCTTTTTGTTTTGCGGTTTTCGGTTCAGAACAGAGAACGTCACCGTTCGATTGTAAAACGTAAAATCAAAACTCGAATAAACTGGATTTGCACTTTATGGATCAAACTCGCATACACAACATGTTCGCTGCTAATTTATATTCAATCCAGGGCTTAATACCGGAACCGGAACCGGAACCGTTAACCGAAATAAACCGTTTCAAATCACGCACCGGAACCGGAACCGATATAAATTTTTTTTTTAGAACCGAAAACCGTTTACCGTTATTAATGGAACCGATAGCACCGGAACGAAACCGAAACGTTGGTACCGGTACAGTTTCGGTGTTTTTTACCTTTGCAGAGCGCATCGTAGTTTTGGTCAGGATGCCAAAATATTTACGGAAGACATCTTCAACATTTGCTCCAGTTTTGCGGCTGCAGATACCGACTTTCTTCTGCGCCAGAAAGAGTGGGAAATAGTTTGCGAAATTGTACGCATATTAGTACCAGCGGAGGTGGCCACAACTAAACTTTAAGCCGTAAATCTAGTTTTGGGTGATTTTTATTTGTTATTTGGGTACACTGCAAATTGGAAATATGAAAAAATTCGACCTCTTAGAGAAAACGTTTGTTCAAAGAAAGCGCGGGAAATCACTTTTTGAAAACAATGCTTTTTTATGTTGCATATTTTTGGACCCTAGTTATAACGTAACGCTAAGTACAGAGCAAAAAAATTGTACTTGAATTAATCTTTTAATAAATATTTATGCACAAATTTCGTCGGTTGCTGATCAATCACTGCTTAATGATGAAGGCAGTTCTAATACTAGTTCAACTAAAAGCGTCGACGAAGTTGAGGCACATATGATATTGCAGGAGAAGAAACTTGCTGATAAAAAAACATCATTTGTGACAACAAATAAGCTACTGGATTCCATTAAGACTTTTTCATACTTAAATGTGTTCGAAACCATGAAAACATTCTTTACTGGTGGTGAAAATCATCCACAAAGCTCCCACAATTGTATGTGATATCAAAAGTCTTGCTTTCTGTTCCAGCTACGCAAGTTAGCGTGGAACGGATATTCTCTGGCGTAAAATTTATAATGAATCTGCTAAGATGTTGTATGGAGTCAACCACAATTGAATTGAAATTTGACTCGTTTTATTACACAGGAATAAAATGGATTAGCTTTATCTCAGAATTTAATTTTTCCAATATTAAAAATAAGTACTACTTATACCGGTACGTACCGGTATACCGAAATAAAAATCCGGATACCGTATCGAAACCGAAAACCGAAATTAGTTGAAAACCGAAATAGAACCTTTAACCGAAACATCCATTTCGGTACGTACCGGTACCGGTACCGGAACCGAAATTCGTTTCGGGATTAAGCCCTGATTCAATCATATATTTGGCACTGTTATTATTATCATGTTCGTCTTCTTTCCAATTAATTCCCGTGTTTGTTCGTTAGGACAATTGCGACATTCTTCTACTGTCAGTTTGTGACTGCGCTGCTGCAGAGCACTTTTGTATGCACAGTAGAAACGCATGGGCTGAGACGTCGCTGCTGACAGAGATGGAAATATACCCTGAGTATATTCAACGCTGAGTTTTGTTGAGTGATTAAATGTGAGTAGGAATTTTTGTGTATGAGGCAATTCAAAGATGTTTTTTCAGTTCTCTGATTCAGAACAGAATTTTCCCAAAAACGAGAGAGAGAGCTGGGCTGTAATTTTTAACTGGGTTACCCAAATGGAGAGAACAGGCAAATGTGCGTGTGTTGTTGACTACGAAAGCCGATTAACTTACAAACCTGCTCAATAGGCAGACTCTCTCTCCACCGCACGATGCGTTGCCGGTATGACGCTGAGTATATTCAACGCTGAGTTTTGTTGAGTGATTAAATGTGAGTAGGAATTTTTGTGTATGAGGCAATTCAAAGTTGTTTATTCAGTTCTTTGATTCAGAACAGAATTTTTCCAAAAACGTGAGATCGGTTTATGAACTGTAATTATCGCTTTAATAATATTAATACTTTACATAAATATGCGTAGTTTGATAGATGCAAAAGTGCATTAAAGGTGAACTTATATATATATTTCTATAGGAACTGTAAGGGTATCTAAACTCAGGCATCTGAGGGGCATGTAAATTACCGGCTTGAACTTATTAATCCTTAAGTTTTAAAATTTAAAATAGTTCGGATAGTTCATAAAAATGTTGAGACCTGAATACGAATTTGATTATCCCATTCGATCCCGCCTCTGAACATCATAAAAATGTTTTTTCTTTAAATACTTTTGCACAACCGGTCACCTTTACCAGCAATTGGCGCCAGCTGTGAAGTAACTAGCCATAAACAAAATTTTCGGATTCGGCGCTAAACTGCACTTGGCCCTTTGGGGACAAGCCAAGAATTTTTTATTCATAAAGAGAAAGCTCAAAAAATTTTGTAGTTCCTAACCGGTTTTTGAATTACGTTTTCACAAAATTTTTGAGGAAGTGGAATTGAGAACAATACTAATTGTAACTATTAATGAAACTCTAGTGAAATAAAACTATACCGTTTTTGTGAGGAATAGGGTTAGCATTTCTCCTGGGTACTATCACGGTTGTCCTTTTAATGTTGACACTTTAAAGTTTCTTTCCAGGGATATTCCAGACCAAGCCAATTCATATCCAAGCCGTGAGATTCTCTTGGACTTAAAGAAGCAACAATTTGATGGTCGTGTCACCGATATACGCATCATAGCCTCCACATATGGCAAGCAGGCGGAGCTGGACGATCTCATGAATGAGCAGAATGTCTATTTAGCCCGAGTGAACGATCCCTTTGGCTACTCTATGAAGTGGAACTTGAACAATGTCTCCTCCAATCTGGCGCAGACCAGTGAGCGGAGTAAACGTGATGTGACCCGGCTATACTCCATGATCATGTGCTCCACTGGCTGTGATCCATTAATTTACAAAGGTTATGGCTGCTATTGTGGTTTCGGTGGTCAGGGTGTACCCGCCGACGGCATAGATCGCTGTTGCCGTTTGCATGACAAATGCTATGGCCAGAGTAATTGCGTCTCCTACTTGGAATATTTTGTGCCATATGTATGGAAATGTTATCGGGGGAAGCCTTTGTGTGCCATCGATCATGGCGAATGGGGTGGACCAGATTCGTGCGCGGCGCGTCTCTGTAAGTGTGATTTGCAGCTATCGCGTTGCCTGAGACGATTCTACTGTCCACGAAGACGAACCGTGTGCCATTCGTCGAGAGCAAGACGTTTACAAAATTTCTTATATTTCGATTAATGAGGGGAATAAAGAAAATTAAACTTTCGACTTTTCGAACATGGGGGGATTTTTAAAAACACACTATTTTCACTTTATTTGTTGGTAATATGGATTACAAACCCCGAATTTTACATAGATTTGATAAGAAATTAACGTATTTTCCGATTTTGTGGATTCATGTTCTCAATTTAAAAAGAGTTTTCCGATTAATTTTGCCGAATTCCAAACAGACCTCTCAACTTTTTTCAAACGAATTAAGTTTTTCAAATTATTTCTCTACCTAGCTTTCAAACCGAATTTAAATCTAGGTCCTTCCGTTTGTGTTCAGTAGAGATTATTATTTGAAAGGAGGTTGGGACCCCAGTTATCAATTTGAAAGTTAACAATTCTTAAATCAATAAGAGAAAAAGAAGCAGAGTTTTCGGCTGAAATTTCGCAGTTCTACAATGAAAGTACCCTCGACGAAATCCTTGAAGCCCGATTTTAAGGGTACAGTTATGGTAAAAATACATTTCTGTATTTGGATTGCTCTCAATTCCATTAAATCCAGACTGTGAAAGCGCGTTTTTAAGGACAACGTCTTAATCTTTCCGGAAAGTGCTTAATCCGGATTTTCAAAGTTGCGGCAGTCCGAAAAGTTAAAAAAAAACAATTTCGACCCTCAAAGCCCGTTCTAAAAAAAAATAAAAATAGAGGAAACCTAAGTTCGGCTCGACCGAAGTTTAAATACACTTGCAGTCTACTATATACCTGCCAGTTTTTATAATATACAGCCATGCTTCCATTGTCACTCTCGCAAAACTTTTGCGATTTCAAACCGTTTTTTGACCAAATTTGGACTGGAAATCGCAAGATTTTGGCAATAGTGAAAATGGGAGCATGGCTGATACTCATCCGATTTTATCGGGTTCACGGAGCTGGTTCTTAAGGTTGCTGAACCTAGGTTCGGGTTCGAACCGGCGCTCAAGAATAATATTGTTCAGAAAACATGTACGTAAATTGAAACAAGAAAAAGTTTAGAGAGAGGGATAGTCCACATTAAGAATCTAATTGTCCGCATAGAAAATCACAGTGGTTAGAGCGAGACCGACATAACCCCAAATGCACTCAGAGAGCCTAAGTGAAGGCAAACAGCTGACTACTTTCTGACAGAAACGGAATTGACTGCGCAACCGTCCAGTCTAAATATTCTAAATTTATGTTTGTTCATAACTTTTTAAACAAGACACACGCACACCACAAAGGAGGATGGTCGACTGTACATCTTTTTCAAGAACCTCCCGGTTTTATCATCAGCAGGCATTACCTATCTTGTACAAGTCGGCAGAGGCCATCTAATCCCAGCATTGCAATGACTGTTTGGCAATTCCAAAGGCAGCACAAGTGCAAAAAACATTAGAAATGGGAAAAGGGGTTATGAAGTTGTACCCATATATGTAACAGCCAGAAGAAAGCATCTCCGAACCTATAAAGTATATATGGCTGATTCCATGAAAAATCGGCCACTCGAATTTTTTTTGGTCGAAATAATTTTTTCCGTATTCTTTGTTGCAAAATAGTATATACGTATTTTCAGCATTTTGCCGAATTATGCTTAATTCGCGGAATATAATGATTTTAAAATTTAGATTTTTAAAATATTAGATTATTTTCAATTGATTGCTATCCAAAGCCATTGGTAAAAAAAAATAAATAAATATTTAAAAAATCTGTAAATTTACATCCGATCCCAAAGTTTCAAATTACTAACACTTAAAAACTATTTCAATTTTTGTAGGTTACCAAATCGCGGAAAAAAGAAAACAAAAATTAGTAGCCCCGAAAGGGACGTTTTTTTTATTTTATTTTTTTTTAGTCACCGCACTTTTTTTTACTTACCTCTCACACGCGCCAGCACAGATCGAATGACGAAATTCGCAAGAAGAAGCTAGAAGTTCGCAGACCCGACGCCAACTTCGAAACGTTCACGAAGAAAAAACGACCGGCACTCGTTTTCGAGCTTACGGCAGCAGAGCAATGAGCATTGTTTTTGCTTTTTCGAGATAGACTATTGCTGTCTCTCTTTGATTTGAGAAACTCTGTGTGTCTCTTTCTACTTTCAAAATTTCGATGTCTACTTTGATCTGAAATCATATCACTAGGGAATTTTTTATATCACTTTGATCATTTCACATTTCAATATAATCAATGTTACAACTGGCTAGCTCAAGGTCTTTTTTTTTGGTTGATTATAAGCCTTTTTATAACCAACACAAACCAACAGATATTAATTACAACATTTTGGAATAGCAATTGGGTATGTCCGTACAACGATCACTGTTTTGAGAATAACCAAATTCTCTCATCAGCGGACTTGTTTTGCTGTTCACACTTCAAACAAACATCCAGTTAGTACTTAAACTCTGAAGGGGGGAATAAAGACATAGGAATTACACTATTATAAATTCGCAGCCCGAATTTCGGCTATGGTTTTTTGTTTGAAGGTGTTTGTTTACCAATTTGTTGTAATTAATTATGTTGCTTATGGCTGCTGCTTGGTAGTTGGGCTATCCGTCCAATGATCCTCCTTAGCAGGGCCACGAGTTTTTTGTAAATACACAAGGTATTTTTGCTTGTTTTATAATCAGGAAACCGTTTTTTATTTTGTTTTTATTGCAAACATTATGGCGTGCTGACCATTATTTATATGTATGTGGGGTTTGGTGCCCTGTTTTTAATTTTAGTCATTGTTACATCTGGCTAGCTCAAGGTCTTTTTTTTTGGTTGATTATAAGCCTTTTTATAACCAACACAAACCAACAGATATTAATTACAACATTTTGGAATAGCAATTGGGTATGTCCGTACAACGATCGCTGTTTCGAGAATAACCAAATTCTCCCCTATTCTAAATTCTCCCTATTATAAACAAGCAAAAACCCCACATACTTTCAATATAATATTTTCAGAATCAATGTGGTATTACAGGTTCATATTGATATTAAATAGTTTCACTTTGATATGCAAATATTGATATTACTGATATGATATTGAAATGCCTGACCTTTTTTTTTCTGTGCATAACTCGGAAACTAATCAGTTGCCCATTTAGAGCTTAATAAAGTCAGTTCCTGGAAACAAGCCAAATTTTGAGAAAAAAATGAAGAAAAAAAACGTCCCTTTCGCGGCTATTAATTTTTGTTTTTTATTTCCGCGATTTGGTAACCTAAAAAATTAAAATAATTTGTAAGTGTTAGTAATTTGAAATTTTGGGATTTGATGTAAATTTACAGATTATTTAATTATTTTTTACCAATGGCTTTGGATAGCAATCTATTGAAAATAATTAAAATTTTTAAAAATCTAAATTTTCAAATCATTATATTCCGCGAATTAAGCATATTTCGGCAAAATGCTGAAAATACGTATATACTATTTGGCAACAAATAATACGAAAAAAATTATTTCGACCAAAATAAAATTCGAGTGGCCGATTTTTCATGGAATCACCCATATATTCTTGTCGCGTCGATCTCAGAGACTATCAGTGATAGAGCCAAAAGTTTTTTCATGTATGTAGGCGTATACCGTACCCAGATCAAGTTTGTTTCAGATTTGGAAAACTCCGTCTCCTCCACCTTTTATCAGCGAAAAACTGACTATAAGAATGCTTCGATCTCAGATACTATAAGAGATCGAGACACAAATTTTTGCAAGTAGGTAGGTGTATACCGTACACAGATCAAATTTGCTTCAGATTTGAAAAATTCCCCCTCCTTCTTTTTTTAACCGCGAAAAACTGTCTGAGTCACAATTTTTTTTAAAATAAACCTCGTGACAATATATGTATATTAAGTTAGGCCCAGTATCTGTCTATTCTGAAAACCACTATAACGTCCGAGGAAAAGCACCGAAGCTATGCAAGTACACCGCCCCATTTATTTGAAATATATTTGTATTATTTTAAAATGAAAAGCAAGCCTATCAAAAACATTAAATTCAAAATTATGAGAAGCACACGAAATATATTCATTCGAAGAAGTTAACTCAATATTAACTTAGAAAATCAAAGCCATAGGAACCACATTACTTGGAACAGCGTATTCAGCAGGCGGGGGCACTCGACTGCAGCACTCTTACTTGTTTTTTTTAAATATTTAGTTGCATTTCATCAAATGAATTGCGAAACAAAATTATGCGCCTAATTCAATGACCAAGTTAAAATCCAATTGATCGATTCGAAAGCTCAGTTATTCGAGCGACAAAAAGGCAACAGTGAGGAGGTTTTTTTTCAAACAATGGCAACTATGTCATTTGATTTAAAAGAAAATTTGTTGCGTCTGACCAATGACTAGGAGTGTATAGTAGTCCCATTTTTGTCAAGCTTACTGGAAATATGAAAACGCATAGAAAACTTATAATTACGAGGTTTGGGAGTGTTTGCATTGAAAATAAAAAAGTTTTTCTCACTAAAACACCGATCGTTCTTATGGCAGCTATAAGCTATAGTCATTCGATCCGGCCGGTTCCGACAAATGTACAGCTTATTTGTACCTTAAGCTTCAGGGAAAATCTGATCAAGATAGCTTTAAAACTGACGGAGAGATAGCATAGAAACAGACGGACATGGCAATATTACCTCAGCTCGTCATGCTGATCAAGAATATATACACTTTATGTGCTCGGAGATGCCTCCTCTGCAGGGGTATAATAAAGTGCCCTCATAATGTTGATTATCTGTGAATAGACCGGCCCGTTTCGCGTCGAGAAAACAATGATCTTTAAGAAAAAAAAAGCTTTTACTATACCATTTCACCGTCAAAATTATGGTTAAGAATGGATTCTGTGCATCAATAAGTCAATTCTCGTATGGAAATTAAATCTTGTGCTCTCCAAATTAACTAGAGTTCGAACCTGTACTCGAACCGAAGATTAAACTCTACGCCTTTGAAACTATGCACCTATTTTTGAATTCAGGGGCTTGTAACCTAAATTAGCAGTTTATGACCATGTGTTCTACAAATCGATTCCAGCAATTTTAGTTGGGGTAGACTGAAATCTGATTGCAATTGTTCATGAAACACAGCCCAAATCCTTCCTACCCACTAAGAATAACAAGCCGTGTAGTTTAAAAAATGGTTTTATATTTCAATTCGTTTCACATTGTACCTGCATTGAACCCAGTACAGTGCCTTGTAAGGCTCTACAAAATTATAAATGATTCGACTTCCAGAACTTGGGATCTAATGAAGTCTCTGGCTTTTGCGTGATCCGCTGCGCGCTTTGTTACCGCTTGTTCTCTCCTTATCCGATTTGATGCTACTGCTGGTGGTCAAGCCAGAGCTGGTAGTGCTTGTGGTCGTTATGCTGGTGTTGGTGCTGCTGCTGCTGCTACTCGAAGCCATTGGCTCTGCCGGCTGTAAGACGAACTCCTTAATGGCCTGACAATCCTGCCTAAATAAACGCGCCGTCTTGTGCTGTGTGGTATGCGGTTTGTAGGCCATCAGCATATTCTGGACCATCAGTAGTACATCTCGTTGCAGCTCAATGCTGTTGCGTATGTAGCCCGAGTCAATGTTACGCTTAATGGTGGGCAAATCCATTGGACGTAGGCACATATCGGCAT
The DNA here is from genome assembly GCA_037044535.1 of Lordiphosa magnipectinata. NCBI lineage: Eukaryota > Metazoa > Arthropoda > Insecta > Diptera > Drosophilidae > Lordiphosa > Lordiphosa magnipectinata. The sequence continues at coordinate 683,869 of JBAMBO010004113.1, forward strand.
GTCGTTGCGCATGCTCATCGTAAAAAGGGCGACGAAAGGGTGCTGCATGTCTGCTTTCGTGCAGCGTGGAGTAAATGGCCAAGAACTGTTTCTTGGAGGCGGCTCGTGTCTCTCGGCGATCATCGGTGTGTTCGCTGGAAGCAGGTGAATTGGGTATGCTGTCGATTAGGGGTGTTGAGGAGCCACGACGTCGTGTACTGGATCGAGCAGTGGAATGATCACTAGCCGTAGTGGTGTCATCATCGACCATGGGACTTTCAGAGCGATCACGGTGCGGTAATTTCCGTAGCAGTGGAGTACGAGGAGGTGGCTGAGGTGGGTCGCTAGCATCGCCCTTGAGCTGCTCCTCACTGCTGGGTTTGGAACTAGATGACTGCCTGGTTGGTTTGGATATCCGTGGCGGGTCTTCGTGTTTGCTACTGTCTGTCTGTGAAGAGTTCTCTTCATCCGTGTGGCATGGTGTGGCCTTTTCCTCCAGTGGCTTATCCGCTTCAGGCGTGGGTATCTGAGACTCCTCATTAGCTTCCCCCGCCTCATCAGATCTAATTGCCGTCTCTTCTTCAGTTTCATTGGCAGATTTCTCTTTATCATAATCCGTTTCGTTTTGCTTCACTTTGTCAGCCGTTGGTGGAACATCTGTGGTATCCTCACTAGAACTGCTTGTCAGAGCAATCATATCAATTGTTTCCTGCACGGACACTTCACTTGCTAAGGCCACGGAGGTTTCAGTTTCCTCCTTGAGCTCAGAGGCACTCTGTGTGCGTTCTTTGATCTCCTGGGAGGCCACTGCAGCAAGGGGTATGTTATCATTGGAATCATCACTAGAACCAATGACAGCTTCCGACTTTTTCGTCTCCTCTTTCGTTTGCTCTCGCTTCAGTGCATCCAACTTGTCCTCGAAATCAATGACTTCACTTTTAGCCGCACTTTGTGAGCCATCTTCGACTTCGTCCACATCCTTGAGTATCTCATCGTCGATTACGCTGGCCATGTCGATGTCTATGTTATCCATGATGTCGTCCATGTTTTGAAATACCTCCATTAGTTGCTCGTCAATGGGATCTGGCTCCTCTGCATCATTAGTGGGAGCAGAGGCTTCTTCCAGAGGTCTTGGTGAATCCTTGGCCTCGTCGCTACCCTTTGCACTCGCCTTATTCTTTTCAAGTAGCATGGACAGTGTGGGAGCAGCCTGCGAGGGACTTCTGCCCGTTGGGGTGGGTGTGGCGGCTATCAAGGAGTCACTGGCTGGTGGCCCACTTATGGGTCGTGTCATAAAAGCTGAATCATTCTTGATCGCCGGCTGATTAGGTATGGAGGCGGTGCCACTAGTCAGCAGAGATGTGATGGTGGGAGCTGTGACTCTGGCCACACTTGCTGTTGGCAGAGGAACTGCAGCAGCGGTCGTGCTTAGCAGCGAGGTGAGCAGGGGAGAGGGACCAGTTGCAGAGCCGTTTCCTGTCTGGGGTTGCTGCTCAACATCCATGTCCACCACAGTTGTGTCTGGTGTGGTCAGAGTGCTACGCTTACTCTGCCGCCAGTTTCCCGAAAGCTCCTTTTTTCGCTGCTCTCGCTCCCTTAGGCGATTCTCCATTTTCATCTCCTCTATACGAGTAGCCGCCTGCTGCTTCTCAATATCCTGCCACATGTGTTGCAGCTCCTGTTCCGTCATCTCATCCGACTGTAACTCTTCAATCTCCTGCTGCACCTTACGATACATATCCTGATCACTGCGCATTTGTGCCTGAATCTCGTGTAACCGCTCCTCGGTAAGGCGGCGCAGCAACAGCTCTGTGGGCGGTTCCACGGTGGCTGGTGACGAAACGCTACTCTCACTGCTGCGCTTCTTGCGCTTCGTTGTCTCCACACTCTCCAGTAGGTGTCCATACTGTACGGCACAATTCTTTTGGGAATACCAATCTGCCGGTCGGTTGGTGTTGTTGTTGCTGCCATTGCCATTGCCGCCGCCTCCGCCTCCGCACACTGTTTTCAAAGTCCGACTCACTGTTATCCAATTCTGATCACCGCTGCAGGACACGGCCGAGGCCAGACACAATTGTTCCCGCTTTGACCATGTGTCCAAGGGAGTGCGGCTCAATTGTAAACGTTCTTGCACTGTTGAAGACATTGTTAAATTACATTTAGCTTGTCGGTAATTTTAGTCGGCATCCCCGTCGATAAGAAAACAGAAATGCGCTTGTGCATATCGATAATAAATGTATCGATGGGCCTTGAAATCAGGGCTGGATACTAAATAGGCTTTTCAAAAGTTATCGATAGTCGATGGGCCACTGGAAGTCACCATATTTATTGAAACTTTCTTTATATTAAGTCTTTCATTTTTGGACGGTTTACCAAATTTTCCCCTCTTTTCCGATTTTTCACGGTTTATTATTGTGCAGGAGATAGGCAGTGTTGCCAACTATTGAAGCTCAAAAGTGGCTAAATCGACGCTTAATAATGGCCCAAAATATCAAAAAGTAATTTTAAATAGCTATATTTTATAGCTATTATCGACCATAAAGATGGCTTAAAAATGTTTGCGCAAATAATGTATTGTTTGTACAAAAGGGATTAGTCCGTTAATAAAGATTGCTAATTGAACTACAAACAGACACAATGAAGTGACGTACATGTTGCTACAAAGGTAAAATTTATTGTCCTGTTATGAAATCGAGATACTACATTTGCCTTATTCTAGTTTTTACCCACTAGATATTTTTGGTCTTAACTGGTTCCCACATGAACAAAATATTTAATTTTCCCATTCATGAAATTGGCATTTCAATAAATGTTTCCAATCAAAATCCATTGGCCTTCATATAAATTTAATTTTTGGTGAAAATCAGGCCTGTCCCCATTCCCGATTTTGAATAAATCGTGCGGAATCGGCCTTATTAAATGTTTAGGCGAAAAGGTTCCACAAACCGATTTTGTTATTATATAATATCAAATATATATCTTTATTCGACTGCTTCGATTGTTTAAACCGAATTTTTTCATCGCTTCTTGGAACTCAAACCTTTTACCAGCTCAAAACATAAAGCAATGTTAACTATGGCATAAGTTAAAATGATAGTTTTTAAAGCAGGAAGAGAAGCTTCGGAGTCGATTACTCGCTTGAGTTTATAGTTATCAGCACACGAAACGGTTCATGCGAGGCATAGTTTGCAGTACAACGATTCAGTGATAATGGGATACAATTACGAGTCCGTCTAATAGGAACCTGGAGGTTAATTTGGCCAACTCAGATGAGTCGATTTCACCATTAATTAGTAATAAAAATTACTCCCCTGTTAATTATGGAGGGAAGCTAACTTAAAAGAAGTCTACTAGAGTACGAAGGTAAACGGACCTCAGGATTCCAGTTTAAGCCACGAAAAGCGAACAATAAGAATTGCTTTTGCACAGTTTCAATTCTATCTTGATGGGTTGATCCGTAATCAAGAATCGGACGGACAGGAGAAGTGTACAGAATCTTTGCCGTATAGGGATGGTCAAATTTCTTCGACCAGCTCTTAACAAATTTTCACAAAACAGTTAAATGGCATATATTTTCCAGATCTTAAAACGTTTATAAAATAAAGAAGATATACTCTACTTAAAAGGTGGACAGAAAACTGGACCAAGTTTTTTCAATTGTATGTATGCCTTTGAGAATGGAAAGTAATGCTGAGTTTACATTGGGGCATAGTGGCACAGCGCAATGTGAATGGCCAATGCCTTGGCACAGAAATCGTGTGTCAGAGGAACGAGTACTTTTCAATGTGAACACAAGTACTCGTTTGGCGTCACAGTGGTTCTGTGACCGAGGCGGGCACGTTTGTGACCACTATTAATTGAACAGCTGATCAGTGGGAGTTATTTCAAAATTAGCTCATTTTAACTATTTTGAATGTGCCAAGCATATCGGCCATGCTCGTTTTCCTGTCACATTGCGAAAACTTTGTTTTGTTATTTTCGACTTAAAAATTTTGATAATGGTAAATATGCGTCATTTTTAGTGCTTTCGTGAATTGTTTTAATTGTAATTAAATTAAATTTGGTAGCTTCAAGAAATAAATGCGCGAAAGGCAACGGAGCTAGTGGCGTGTGCTGTTATTGCGTTGTGGGTGCTGGACGAAGATAAAGATAATGATGAACCCAAGCCAAAGCGCTCTTGCTGGGTCGACAAAATTAATTTGACTCGAGGGAAAGAGTTGCGAAGTTGAATGCAGAGTTGCGTAGTATTTCGCAGAAATTTATTAATTATGTGCGCTTGGATGCAGCCACTTTCGATCAGCTCTTTTGTTGGGAGAAGCTAGACGGCGACTTTTCGTGAGCCCATTTCACCTGGCGATAGAATAGCAGTGACACTGCGCTATTGGGCTTCAGGATCCAGCATGACATCCCTCTCGTACAAGTTTAGAATGTCAAAGGCAACAATATGAGGAATAATTCCGGAAACAGCATCGTATGCATTTAAAAAATATGTTTATTTATTTTATATGTGTATACTGAATAGGAGTGGTAGCACTGAATGCCAAAGTAAGTATCTTTAAAATTCTTCAGAACCTCATACTTTTAAAGAGATTCTCCTCTTCTTCAATTTGGACAAATTCATCCAATTGACTTGAATGTGTGGCTTGAGTAGCATGGGTTGGCCGTGTAGCTTGAGTTGCCTTAGTTAGGCCGAAGCCTCATATTACCAAGTAGGACCTTCTCCTGCATGATTGTTAACACCCTGTCAACACATATAAGAAACTCCAAAGCCATGTCCGGATGCTCATCCTCGAATTAATCTTATCCAAGCGCCCCAAATCTGCAAAAATATCAATAAAAATTCAATTACATGCGGGCTGCTGTTGTATTGAATTGCAAACTCACATGAAATGTGTTTCGCAAACTGATCCACTTGTCGACAGCGTCTTTCTTGGTGACGCCAAGCTGATCGGCAACACTGCTCCAGCTAGACTCCTTGGCATCACGATTTTTATAATTGACGCTGGTCATGTTCGGCCACACGGCGGTTGCGAATATTAATTTTTGGCTTATTTATTCTTTTCGAAAGTTTGTTTTTGGATTGTTGATAAAGTATTGTGGATCTGGCTCAGTGCTCATGAACTCGCTCAATGCTCACTTTTGTGCGCAATGTGAGCAATGTGACCTCTGTGACGACAACAAGAAGCGTTCACATCAAAAGTACTCATTTGGCTGGTCACAGCGCTGTCCCAATTTCAATTGAAATTTCTGTGCCAATGTGAACACTTTTGACTTCTGAGTACTTTGGGCACAGAGGGTCACAGACGACAGGGCACAGTGTGACGCTATGTAAACCAAGAATTATTGTAGAACGTATATTTTCCAGGGTGTAATTTTTATGTCTTCGCTAAGAATCGGAAATCCAATGACCGGTCTTTCCTTATATTTAACCGGATTCAGAACCGAAATATAACCTTGTACGAAACATAAGTTTCGGTACATACCAGAACCAGATACGAAATACGATTCGATTTGGTTCCCTGTTTTAAATTAATATATCAATTTGAATCATAAACCATAAAAATCATTGAAAAAACTTTAATTAAACATCAACTTATGTAACTCATAAGTTAAAAAATGGAAAATTTCATTTGCGAGGGATTCAACCCTGTTTGATAAAATGGAACATTATATTAGACACAAAGATTCGATTTTTAAATATGAAACTGAAATCTCTCGAAGTTCTGTGTCATCCAAACTCTATAGAGATTGGTATATTGTTTCCGGCTTTCATCTTACAAAATAGCTAGATCTTGTGGGAAAATAGCTATATTGGCAACACTGAAGATAGGTCAACATAGGGTCGAGTGTAACCGTTCAACGCCAAAATACCACCCTGTACAGCAAAATACCACCAAATGTAAAACTGTCACACTGCATTGTCAGCTCTGTTTTGCCAACGAAGAAAAGAGGAATTGAATTATTCTGTAAACTATCTTTAAAACTATAAACTAACTTAAAAAAAAAGAAAAAATGGAAACCATATCACATTTGGTTAAATCTAGTTTGCCCAACTACTTATCAAATCTTCCAGTTCCAGACAGCTTTGGTGGCTGGTTTAAGCTCTCGTGTAAGTAGTTTAAGATGAAATGGGCAAAGGTGGTCCAATTTCAATTTCAAATGAAACTTCGCTGCCAGCATCAATATCAAATTATAAATATATTAATTTAAAGCATCTTCCAAGGGTGGTACATTATACTACTCAAAGATTATGTGGCGTGAGGTGGAAAATGGCAAAAACAATTTAATGCAAGCATTTTTTCCAGTCAATTCGCAAAGAGTCGCCTATTATGCAACGCATTTGTTATTGTTGTTGTTTATACAAATTTTTTAATTGCTTTAAGTTATCTGCAAAAGTTATAAATGAAAGGGGAAATTAGATAAGTGCGTGAACGACGGAAGACGCTTGGTTGCACACTTTACAGTTATGTGTGGTTGGTTATGCATCTCTGTCCCTCTGCGACCTTGCGCCGGTTACAGCTGAGTGAGAAGATCTTTAAATACCCACATTTCTCTCTCACTCTCTCTTAAACTGTATTTTGCAGTTAAGGATTGGCTGGCTCTCATTCCGCCCACCGTGGTTGTTGCTGGAGTTGGTTATACCGCCTATCTGGCCTTCTGTCCCGCCGCTCAAGCCCGTTGCAGTGCCAAGAGTAGCGGACGCGTTAACCACCTGGTGCGTAAACATGAGGCTAAGGTGGTGGATATGATTGATGTGGAGGATATAGCCGAGAAGGCGGCCTTCTGTCGCTGCTGGAAGACCAAAAATGTAAGTAGCATCACAGCTTAAACCTGAATATTAATTAATGAATCTTTCATTCTCAGTGGCCATATTGCGATGGTAGCCATGGTGAACACAATAAGCTAACTGGCGACAATGTGGGACCGGTTGTCATCAAGAAGTAATCAAAGTGCTTGGGATTGTGGTGACGTTTTCTAGCATTTCTTGGTTGAAATTTTCATAGAGCTTCTCTATTATTATAATTGCCTTTAAAAACGTAGTTTAATGTTTTCGGAGGAGGCCAATCGCAAATTGTTTCAAATTTGATCAAATCATGTCAATATTTTCATATTAATTAAGCATAAAACGGATGGATTTAATATAATCAAAGCCAATAAAAATTGCCGAAAAACATGTTAATTTTGTTAAGAATTTCTGTGTATGAATTTTTGATATTCAGTAAATATTACAGAATTTCGTGGATAATATAAAGGTCTGTAAAATTGTGAGCTGTTGCCTACATTAAGTACATACATTTTAAGCATCCATTTGATTGAAATTGCTAGAATTTGAAAGCTATAAATTCGAAAACTTTCAAGGCTGCTAACCTGTAAGTTTGTGTTAAAGGTTCGAACCCGTTGTGAAGTGAAAGGTTCGAATCTGGGTTCAACAGCTGACAGATTTTTGCCTCTACTTTCGGTCAAAATTTAGACATATTTTTGTTCAGATAACCAAGCTATGTAGGTAATGTCAAGTTCACACAGCCAAATAATTTGACAAATTGTTGATGAAAATTTGTCTAAAAAGCCATGAATGCAGATGTTTCAGGACTTAAGACATGAACTATGGTTCATTTGGTTGGTTCATTCATTAATAACTTGGCCAAATAGGTCCGAGAAGTTGGCCAATTTTTATCAAAATTTACTATATATTTGTCAAAAATAATTGCCCGTGTGAACTTAGCTTATGTCGTCAATTTGACTGGACCACATTTCTAATTGCTATCATTCATAAGTGTTCTAAAAAATCATTCAAAAGTGCCAGGTACATCTACCAGACATTTCCAGTCATCATTCTATGAAATTTCTGATCACATTCGAGACTTTTTGAGTTCTCTGTCTGATAACAATAGCCATAAATAATTCGTATGAACGAAGAGATCTTAGAGATGGTAAGAGTTAGAGGTTTGACATGTATGGGACAAAAACTCATTATACTTGCAGGCAGATCAAGTTTATTTTCAATTTTTGCCACGCCCCCTCCCGCCCCCGTAATTTGGAAAAAACGTCATATCTCCCACAGTTAGATTCTTACCTTCTAGAGATATCTAGTAATCAAAATTATTTATAGATTTGCTGAAGGAATGATAAAGATCTGATGAACGATACACAAGTTATGAGCAAAAAGTTAACCGGCAGTTGCTAGATCTGGCAATTTTAAAATTGGAAATGATATTCATTTTTTGAAAATGCTATCAGCTACAAATCAGGTAATTTGTAATTTATGTTTAGTTTTGTTATTTTTAGCTATTTTGTTACTTTTGAGTCGTAGTGCAAGCTTGTGCCTAATAATTCCATTTGAAACCTGAGCATTCTATCATAGAATAACAAACTTACGTTCATTGTATAATCTTTGATTCTATGCAATAGAATTTTCCCTCAGTACAACAGAAATAAGCATTGATCATTATAAACAGTTCTAAGTCAGGGCTTATTTTAGTACTAAGGCCTATCTGAAGGGTTCTGTCACCACTGAGGTTGAATGAATACGTTGAACCTTGTGAGCACTAAAATGCTGTCCGTCTGCTTCTACGCTATCTCCTCAGTCAGTTTTAAAGGTATCTTAACCAAACTTTACACGAAGTCTTTTGGTGCAAATACGGTACGGATGACTATGGAATATAGCTGCCATAGGAACGATCGGTCGAAAAAGTAGTTCTAGTGAGAACAACTTTTTTGTTTTCAATGGTAGAGTGTTTATACTTTCCAATTATGAATGTTATCAGTTTCCACACAATTCTGGGGAGTTTGGTCAAACTCAGATGAATGATGAGTCACGCAAATGATCAAAGTAGTGGCTCCATCTATTGCTGAGTTTGGGAAAGATCTCCGCTAAGAATGTTAGACGAAAATCATTTAAAACCTTAATTTATATAAATTACACAAACTGCAAGGGTTTATAAACTTCGTTCGAGGCGAAGTTAGCTTTCCTCTATTTTTTTCCTTTGTTGTTATATTATTAAAGTTTTTGTTAGTAATAACGTGTCTGACTACAATTCGCTGTGAATCGGGGCATAGCTTGCCGGACTGGCAAATACAATTCCCCCACCGTGTCGGAGCCGTTATTAGTTTATTTTGTAATTTTATTAGGTTTTCTTTGATAGGCTTCCTTAGCTCATACTAATTTTTTGTAACGTATTTATATGTTTGTTGACAGCCTTTTAAGAAGAAGTTACCATAACAAACTTATCAAACTGGCTGTACTTTTTTACAAGCGTATTAAAAATTGTGTACCGATTTGATTTAGACAATGAGTGTAGCTTGATTCAGCTTCCTCCTTTGTCCACTTTTCATTTGATTTTTCTAACCACAACTCATGGCCCTTTAGTTTATGTGGTGCAATTCCTCTGGATGCAATGTCAGGTGGGTTATCTTTGGAACCTATATGACCTCAGATTAGGTCCATTGCACTTTTTCTGGAATCACCCAAACTTTTGCCTTCTAAAAATGGCATTCTAACAATGAATTTTCCGTCATCGTCTCTTATTGTTTCATCAACAAAATTCATACAGATATCGTTCGGGCTCAGTGCTTTTTCAGCTGTTATTTTTTTCAATTCGCAATGCTTTTCCAAGTTTTTTTTGTAGCTGTATTTTTAATCTGGTTACCTTTAATTTTTACAGGACCTGACAAAATCCAATCCATTTCTGTACATTGTTCCTTCTTGCTTTAAAACTCTCTTAACTATTTTAGGCATTAAATCAGAACCAATTTAGATGTCTATTCAACTTCTTTGATTAAATAGTGGATCCGCTAACATCTCATTCTTCCTGATATCTTTGTTTCAGTCAAAAGAATCTTGAAGTTGCGGAATCACTACTTTTGGCATAACTAATGCTTCAATGTTATACCTGGCATTGCTTGGGAATCAGGGTCGAAACTTTTTACATAGAGTTGATTTTGATAATCCAACTACACTATCTCCTATTCCATATATTTTGTTTACTTTTTTCTGCCTTGGCAATTGCAAAATTTGAGTTGCTTCTTCTGAAAAAGCTGATATTTGTGATCCTTGATCAATAAGAGCCCTCATTATTTTCCACTCTCCTGAATTCGTCATTACTTCTCTTTGAGCTGTAGCAAGTAATATTGTAACTGAGTTTTTTTATCATTAGAGATGACTTTTGTTCCTCGCTTTGGTGCAATAATGGATGATGTTTATAGGCATCCAACAGCCTGAGTCATAAATATTTACCATGGCGGAATTTTTTACCTTAACAGCAAGTTCCTATTAGACACCGACCCTCTTAACATTTTGGCAAAACAAAAGCTTAAAAATGTTGGCTTAGCAAATGGTAATTAAGCATTTAAACTCAGCATGTTGGATGTTAGATGTGCTCAGTATGATTAGCCTATTAATAGTGCACTTTTTGCTAGGATTTATAGGTGCTGAACATATCTCATAGTACGAGTTCCCCAGACATTTATAACAAACCCTAAGTTACCGCACTGTATCCTGTCTATCTTGGACTGATAGTGCAGCAAACTTCTAGCAGTTTGAGATCGTATACATATATAGCCTGCAGACCTATAGGCTCTGAATTTCTTGTAATTTCCTGATTGTCTGCTCATAATGCTGGAGTCCCTTCCTGTCAAATTTTCTTAAGATTATGCCCACTAAGAAAATAATCTGCATCTTCTACTTTAATTCCCATGCCTTTCATTGCATCAATACTGTTCGGAGCAGAAACGCTAATTTAATTTAATTTTATTTATATATTTTTATATTTTATTTATGAAATCCAACTGTATGTAAACAATTAGCAAAGCCAAAGCTCATACAAGTAATTCTCCCGCTCAAAGCTTTTTATCTTGGCGAGCTTTTGTTATCTGAGCGGAGCATTGGGATGCAGCAGCTTGCTAGCGGCCGTCGGCTATTGCGTCTATGAACTCACTGCAACTCCTGAGATCAGCAAATAAACATATGTACAATTTAATCCGAAGTGACGATTCTTTATTCATTTTTAAAAAGGTGATAAATTCGATATCCTCCTCTGAACAAATACCGTTTAATCGATCGGTCAATGAATAACGAATTTAGGACCCATAAAGAGGTAAAATAGTCGTGTAGTTTTATTTATTGAACGATCCCAAATGTCCTAGCTCAGTCCAGAATTACATCAGCTCTCAACCAAACTCCGATATCACCAACGAGAAGCTTAGAAGCTTGTACATCCGCCTGTTTTTGCTTTGTTGGGCCTCTGCGAAAAATTTTTCATTTGAATTCGCTGCAATACGCTCTAAAATCGACTCGTGCGAATTCTTCCAAGAAAAGTGATTGCTCAAGTCTAGGATCACATTATATTCTGCTGTCATCAAACGCCATTCTTGAAAACATTGTCCTTCCCTTGAGAGCAGTTCTTTTGTTTTTTTGTGTACCAATCTTGTTTCCGGCTTGTCCATCACTTTTCTCATGTATTAGAAATGCATGCCTAGAGTATAGCAGTAAAGTTCTGGAAGCCCAGTGTCCAGCTGAATTGCATAGGTGGAACTATTTCGAGGCAGTTTGAACAGTTTATTGATGAAAAACCGTAGTAACTTCTCTACTTCGTTATGTCTAGAGTATCCCCATACCTGTGATGCGTAACACATAATAGACCGAGCTGTTGCCTCAAACATCTAATAGAAAACAGTTTTTTCTTTCTTTAGAAAAAAGCTTTTACACACCCGGTAACCTTCACCAGCTACTGGCGCCAGCTGTGAAGTAACTAGCCATGAGAAAGCAAAAATTCTCTAACTATTGCCGTTCGGACTCAGCGTTAAACTCTGTAGGTCCCCTTTCTCTTGTGCGAAAAATTATAAGCACACACGCCAAGAGATTGAGAGAAGCTTGGCCCTGGCCCTCCTGGAGGTGCTGTTTGAGCCAATTTAACATTTACACTTTCGATATACGATGGATAATACCGGCTCTTAATGACACATTGAACCTGTTTACATTGCCACCATTTACTACTCTTTTTTGGATTTCATGATTTCTTTTTGGGTTTGATCCAGAACCAAGTACGCAGTTCAAAAAATTGTGAGAGCTGCAAAAAATTTGTGACGACTTAAACATAGCGACTATCGTTGCGAAAACGATTTCTAATCAGAAAAAATTTTTTCAGTTTTTTCAAATAAATAAATTTTTTGTAACGCCAATGTTATATCAAGTAGCCTTTTTAAAACTGCTATAAAAATTTGGGGTGAGAATTTATTTGTAGTAAATTTAAATCTTGACTTTCGGGTTTAACGGGCTATAACATTTCTTATGGCTATGCTTGCTTAACTACATGATAAGATGGTTCCAATAAATGTCCGACAAAAACAATAGCTTGTAGCAGATGGTTTAGTTTGACAAAAATGCTATAAATCAAGTAAAATTTGACTTTGAAGGCCAATTTCGACACCATTCGCATAATTTATACCGTGTGTTTGATTTTTCTCAGTTGTAATGATATGTATACTATCTTAGAGGCTTCATAAAATCAGCAATTAATGCTTAGTATGGCTTACAAAAATTCTAGAACGTTAAAAAGTCGCAAAATTAGTTTTTAGCCAATATCTTGGAAACGGAAACTAAGATATGTCTTTGACATCCCAACTCGTATTCAGCATGGGTAGTCAAGCAGGAATTAGTTAAAGATGTTCGGGATACTTTTTACTGTAGAACAGTGTCATCAGTTGGAATCGATCGCTATCGCTTAGTTCACAAATAATTTGGTAAATTAAGACAATAATTTTTAAAATGGAAAGGGGCAAAGTGCCTGACAGAGATAAAAGAGATCCAGAAAAGTGATTTCAATGAATGCAATTTGATCCAAAGAGCAATTGCAACCAGAATAGGAAGAAGTCAATATGTAGCGGGCAATTTCTTACGTAACGTATCCCAGAATGGTCAAATAATGAAAGGATGCACTGATAAAGACACTACCCCAGCCGAAACACGAACCATTCTCAGGGCTGCTCCTAATTCACACTTAAGTCTTCGCCACTCTTGTGAAGGCGTGGTTATTGTTTGGGGAGCAGTTTCTTATTATGGTACATGTGAATTGCATTTTCTCACATTGAAAATGAATGCAACGAACTATATTTAAGTCCTTGAATCAGCATTTCCTTCCTATGAAAACAAAGACGTTGCAATTAAGGAAAATTTGACTCAAATTTCGCTACAAGTGTTGGAAAACCTGTACGACTCATTACAAAACAGAATTTAGAAATTATTTTGAATCAGGGAATCGGATAAAACTCCCTCTACAAGGGAGTCCACTCATAGACCGACTTAATCCTCAGCGATAACTTAGCTTTTAAGGAGGACTTGTCAACCACTTATAAACATGTGATCCCGTAAATCGCATGACATTATTCCAGAGGTCGCAAAAATCGGTCCCCCGTTTGCCTTTGTCAGAAAACAACAGCTTTCTTGCGACCACATTGAAAAGAGGTACCGAAACAACCTTTAACTACGCTCTCTGCTTCTATTTGGTTGTGAGAGGAGAGAAACACATTTTTTTGATTTTTTTCCAAACGGTCCCAGTTTGGCCTAATTTCCGAATTCAAAAGGTCTTCGTATGTATGCATCGGTGTGTAAGGCTCGGCTAACGATATGAATGTATGCGACGAACTATACGCGCTCTCTCGTTCTCTCTCGCATAGACTTTCTCTCTCTGCTTATGTTTAACTCTGTCGCAACTCTTGAGTCTGCAACCTTTTCAAATAACATTTTGAGAGTTTGGTCTTCCAGAAGCACGCAATTTAAGACCAATTGACTGAGTTGGGCCTGTTATTCGGTTGCTGTCAGACCGACCAGTGCTGTGTGGTCAACCACAGCCACTTAACAGTGAGCGCGATAACAGAACACATTCGGTTGCGGAAAACCCGGCCCCTTTTATATTTGGTTTTTCGGTCAGTGACGTGAGCAGAGCGAACTTAAAAAAGGGTTGAGAGTTATGTACGAGCTATGCACTATTCACAGACCTTTTATTATACATCTCTTCAATCTACATTTCTTCCTTGTAAGTTACTAATTGACTTGTGTGAGTATACCGTTTCCTCTAAGCGACGTAATTTTTTTAATATCCTGTATGAAATGTAACGTTTGTAAGGAGCACTCATATAACGATTTTCAGGCTATTCAAATGTTTTCTAGGAATTCCATTTCGAAAGTGCACGAAAAATCAAATCATAAAATTCTGAAAATCCTAAACTGAAACGGGCCTTCAGTTAGCCACTAAACCGAATCAGTCTTTATTTCCAAGCGGTTTGCATCCCTATTTTGAATAAGCCCCCTTATACTAACCAGAAAAAATGGAGTTCTGTTAATGTGCGTTTACACACACTGACAGGCTTTCATACTTTTAGGTGCCAGTTGCTTCCATCTAAGTCTGAACACCTGCCAGAGCACTGCCAGCTGACTGTTGCCAATATATGTTCAGAGAAATCTGTCACAATTCCCATGTGTTCTACTTAGCCTGAGCAGACTGCCAGATAACTGGCTAAAAAAATCTGGCAACTTGCCAGTGTGAACGCACACTTATTAAAATGTAAAACATTGAAAAAACGCCGTTTTAAGTCAAAATTTTCGTTTACCTTGTCAACAATTAAGGGTTTCTGTACTATAACTTCCAGGAGAGTTTAAGCAGAGATAAATCATAATAAGCCCGGACGGATGGCTGATATAATTTAATCATTCTTTAAAATTGTGTCTATCACACCGACTATTAAACATGTATTCATCCCTATTTGAAAAAACCTAAAAAAATGTCTTTCTGACTAGAAGTCGTTTTCGGAACGATAGTTGCTATGTCAGCTTTATGCTACAGTGATCCGATCGGGCAGGCCTGTTCCGTCAAATGTGCAGCCTATGTGTATTTAAGGATTTTGTGTGTAGTTTGGTCAAGATATTAATAAATTAGAGTGAGAAGATAGCATAGAAACAGACGAACTGTCAAACATTTCTAAATCAACTCGGCACGTCATGCTGATCATAAATATATAGTCTTTATGTGGTCGATGCTGCTTTCTTCTACGCGTCGCAAACATCTGGACAATTTAAAAAAAAATTCATCTGCTTTGTTCTTTGTTCTGCTTGATGACTTTCTCTGATCTTGTTTTTTGCTTATTTTCATTCTGATCGATCAATGCACGGTATACCGATCAGATATAGCTTTTGTTGACTTCGCTAAGGCCTTCGATAGTGTTTGCATGGATTATGCAATGCCAGCGTATATGGTAGGGGTTGCGAAAGAGAGATTTACCTCATCTGAGCTACATACGACAGCGCTCAGTGTAGCGTGGTCCATGGTACAAAGTTCTCGCAGCCTTTTACAGTCCTTAGTGGCGTCCAACCAAGACTAAATCGCTTAGCATCCGTTCCCGCTGCTATTGAGTTGACACCCTGCAATTCAGCTACCTTGTCAGCGTAGTTGCGCCTAGATGCTTTTTGTATCCGCATTATCTCAAAATCAGGAAAGTTTGATGTCCTGAGTCCCATACGGGAAATAGAAATTATATAAATTTCTAATAACTGTTAATTTACCGATACATATCTTTATCGTATCTTTGCACTGATATACTTGATCACTGATCATACTTGTGGCAGCTCAATAGCTCTTTGATTCACTAAAGAAAGTTAAAAGCTCTTCTGTTCTCTTCTTTGCTGTTTTTTTATTATTATTACTTAAACATCATATTTAACATTGAATATCAAATTATTGCTTTAAAACCGTTTTGAGAATACTAACGAAAGTAATTATTAAAGTACGACAGTAAACGGACTACACAGGATTCGAAGTCTGAAACAGAAATACAATGTGGGAAGAGCACCACAATACTGACAATATAAGATACTAACAAAAACATTTAACAAAAGGGGCAAAAACAAACATAAACAAGGTTGTTGATTATTTATACATTTGTAGTTGTATGAGCAGTTTATAGACAGCTTATTCCTCTTCCTCACCATCCAGAATTGCCTTAAAGCTGAAGGGTTGGAATGCATAGCCCAGACCCTCATAAAATTTGCTCATGAACTCCACCCAGTGTAGACGCAGGGTGTGCAGGAAGGCAGACAAGCCCTCCATCATGACTAGAATAGCCAGAGTAAACATGCACCATGCACCGAAAATGAGAAACAAGCCAATGACACCGCCAACGCCAGACATCTTCAGACCCAGCGACAGTACCATGCTCCACAGCACCTCCGAGAGTTCTACAAGCGAAAGCCAGGATTAGCAAAATGTCGAGTACATAAAAAACCAAATTCCCAAACACTTACGAGCATGAGCCAAGGACAGGGCCCATAGACGCAGGTACGAGGCCGTATGCGAAATGGTACTAAGCACATACTCGATGGTGTGAATGGCTTGGTGAATGTAGATTTCGCTCATGGGCTCATCGTCATGGCCGTGAGCACCGCCACCACCCTCCTCGTGGCCAGTAGCACCTGTGGGCAGGGGAGTTTCCCCATCGGCTAACTCCATGTTGCCAGTTAGTTCACCATTGTGCTTGATCTGCAAAGAAATTGGTCATTAAACAGAAAAAGATATAGATCTTGATCTACATACGTGGGCGGTGTTTTTGCGGGTGAACTTGATATATAACGGCTTGCCCAGCAACATCCAGGGAACACAGATGAGTCCAATGATAACGAACACCTTCTGCACATCGGGCTGTGACTCAAACATGAACTCCTTGCAGCCGTTTGGTGGTGGGGTACTCTTAAACAACATCATGTTAATGAACATAATCAGTACGGAAGGAGCGCATCCAGGGGTATCGACTTGCAGTGCAGTTTTGGGACTGTATTTCAACCACTTGAAGAACCTGGAAAGCAAAATAAAATATATAAGTTTTGACCGATAGACTATTCATTTACTCACATCATGAAAACCATGTATCCGAAGAGCAGTAGCAGAAAGAGGATCTGTGGCACAAACTCTAGGAAAATGGAGGAGTAGCGCTTGAAGTGTGAAAAGTTTGCAACTGACATGCACACACCAAACACCATATGGCTCACTCCAATGATTATGGACAGTTTCATTTTAAAGCTGTTCAGAAAGATAATCTTGTTGTCCGCTAGCTGCCAAATCGGATCCAGTCCCAGCGGGTAGACACCGATCGTGGATGTGTTGGGCGGCAACTGCAAGGATGGATTCGTCAACACAGTGCTCGTGTTGTAGTTGCTAACCCAGGTGGAGCCGAATATATTCATCGACTTGGAGAACACATCGTTGTAGATAAAGCCCGTGTAGCATGAAAACAATCCCATGAGCAGAATGATATAGCGGCCACCAAAGAAGATGTTCCAAATTTCGCCAGCGTTGCGGATGCGAGCCAGTTTGCGCTCGCTGAGCACCATCCAAGCGCCAAACAGCGTCAGGATGAGGCCGTGACCAAGATCACCGAACATCACGGCGAACAGGAAGGGGAATGTAATGCAAGTATATAGAGCCGGGTTGCACTCACGGTACGAGGCCACGCCATATGCGTCAATCAGGTTCTGGAAGCCGCGCGTGAACTTGTTGGTGCGGTTGAAGGTCGGCGGCTGCTCGTTGGTTTCTATGACATTCAAGAAAGAGGGGATGGTGCTGCCAACAGCAGCTGAGCCATCAGACAAGGCCTTCTGCACATTTGGCAGATCTTTGGTGGGTACCCAGCACTCGCCAATTAGGCACTTCTTGGTCACATCCATGTTGAACAGATTGAGCGTATGGTAGATGGCCTTCATCTTCTTGACCATGATTGACCACGAGGGCAGATTCTTGGACACCGTGGCCAAAACGCGACTGCGGTGATCTTCGGTCTGGCTAAGAACCAGCTTCAGATCTTCCAGGCGCGTGCGCACATTGCGGACCATTTCCTCGCGCTCGTTATGCGAGCTGGGACAGGGATACAACGAAGCATGGAAGCCCGTGCACACCTTCTTGATGCGGTTCTTCAGCTGCTCGCCCTGGAAAAAGGCGACAAAGACGGTCTTATAGATGGGATGGCCAGTGGCTGGGTCGTTCAACGGCTGGTCCAAGTCGGAGCGCTTCAAAAAGACATTGCCGCGGGAGATGCGCCACAGCATGCGCTCGAAGGCAAACACGCGCTCGCGGTTAATGACACCGGCCACGAAACCAAGACGTCCACGATGCTGGGCAGTGGCTTCATCTACCACCCCACCACCGCGATTGCTCGAGTCCAGGTTGAGCACCTCTTGGTCAGAGAAGAAGCCCTGGGTGTTCTCCAAGACCTTGCGCAGCTCGGTCAGTTCCAGGTAGTTGGACTTCATGTTCACCTCGTTCTGGGCGAGCTCAATCATCTCCGACTCGGTCTTCTCCAGATGCGCCTCCAGATCGATTATCTCGCGTGGATTTGGTGCCCGCGGAATGTCGTCCTGAATGTCCGGCATCTGAATACCGTCCTTCTTGATCTCCGTCTCGATATACCGAATCTTGCGTTCCAGCTCATCGCAGCGACGCACTTCCGTCACGAACTTGCGCTGAAAGGCGTTGACAGCCGCATTCAACTATAAAGGATTAAGCGAGATTTTATTACAAATGATTCTCCCAAAAAGTGTGCACTTAACTTACGTCCCGAAACTGCACACAGCCGGTTTCTCCCAGCTCAGAGACTGATGTATACGCGGCCTCCGGTTGTATAAACATCTGGCAAAGTGCCATTTCCTCACTACGGAACATGTCCCCCATCGTGGCGACTTTTTACGTTCCCTGCAAAAGAAGAGGAGGAGATTGGATTGGTTGGAACATTCCGCAGACATGCAATTAAAATTAAAATAGAATGGAAGCATTACCAACAACGTCGCGACGTCATTTGCTTCAGCTAGTAGTGTGATTTTTGTTTTTTACTTTTCCGACGATGACATCCATTGGCTTCTGCTTTGTCTGGCAGCATTAATACATACATATGCACATCTGTATGTACAATGTACAAACGTACAATATAATTTTATTTGTTTTGTTTTGTTTGGTATACGCCAAGGGGAAGGCAGAAACGTTATTTTCAGGGTCCATATGGTAAGCAGACTTTGCTTAAGTCAAATGCTAGCAATGAGCAATTACACAAAATGGAACGCCTCTAGGATGGGGAGAGCGGTACTTCGTTAAAATGTAATTTGGTTCTACATAAGAGGAGTCTCAGTTAGTTCGGTTCGGCGGTTCATAGGAAAATATTAATTTTATAGCAGCGTTGGTCAACGAGAGCGACGCTAAAAAGTGAGAGAGTATTGTTGTGCGAAAATAAAGCGCCGTGAACCAGCTTCGATCTGACCGCATCGAAGGATAGCCAGCGACTGAAGGCCTGTTTACTCTCTTGGCCTCAGCTTCGGCATGCTATCGGCTTGTGTTTGTGTAAATAGCGAAATGTCTTCGGCCCCTGAGGGTACCGGTGACCATCGCTGGTTTAAAGCTAACCTAACCGCGGTAGCTGGTTTAATATAAAGCATTTTTTTGTAGTCTAGTTTTTTTGTAATCGATCCAGTCTTCTTTTTGTGAGTTTTTTTTAAGTCATTATGTGAGCAAACCATAGAAGCTCTCAAAAAGATCATCCGAACAGAGTGCGGGAACTTATCGCTCGAAATACTCTCCAATTCGATGCTAAAAAGCCCCAAATGATTATAAAAATGGACGGCACCCACTAAACCAACACAACACTAGGCAATAAGGAGCTCAACTTAGCATCAAAACCAAATCGTTGACTTCAAATTATAGATGGTATCTTGACCATTTGGACCATTTCTTTGTGAGTAAAGTAGGTTTCTGTGACGATTCCACCACTGAAAAAATTCTCCAAGAAACTGTATATGGCTCGAATGATGGAGTGATCGCTATTACTAAGAATATTCATACGTAGCAACAGAAATCTTTTACCAAAAATGAGTAAGTCACGTCTATGTCGACTTGGTTTTTGTTGCCTATCAAAAATAAATGTATATTCTTTAAAGGGCCGGAGGCGTTTCCTTCTGGCTGTTACATACATTTGTACAAAAATATACTCTGTGTACTTTTATTACAGAGTATAAAAAGGAAAGCTATTCGACTCATTACGGAAATTGCTAGTGAATACAACGATAATGAGTTTATTTTCTAGTTTCAGACAATACTCAAGTGTTGAACTAGGAAATTTCAAATCCAAAGAATCACATACATAAACAATATACAAATAGGCATTTCTAAGTATCGTTATCTTAACTGTTCACTGTTTCTCACTTCGTTTATTCTAGAAATCGACTCGTGAATTCGTGGAATTAAATCGTTCGCGATTTATATTGCTTTGTGCATTTCCTAGTCGAACTTTCTGATATGTTCAATCTCACCCACAATTTATAAACCTTGGGAGCTAGCTGGGGAGCTAACACTGATGTTTGCCTGCTTAAACAAATTAACTGATAATGGTTCCTTTATCAAATGCTGCCTAACCGACCGAATACTGGTGACTATTCTGATGACTACTCCAACATTGGCGGCTCTCAGATAATGCAAGTGGTTAATGTTTTTGATTTAATAAGGGCTTGGTCTGGGCTCGGCATTGGGTCTGCACTGGAGATGGGTGGCAATATTTGGCCAAAATGTACACACAGACATGAAGGTTCATTGTGACA
Source organism: Lordiphosa magnipectinata (assembly GCA_037044535.1). Lineage (NCBI taxonomy): Eukaryota > Metazoa > Arthropoda > Insecta > Diptera > Drosophilidae > Lordiphosa > Lordiphosa magnipectinata. The sequence goes on from JBAMBO010004113.1 coordinate 704,465, forward strand.
TCATCAGTCCAAACAGTCAATGACACACGGAGACGTCAAGCCAAGCCAACGCAGCCGTCGACGCTGACGTCTCACATTATCGAGCTTTAATGGGCTCCCAACACCCGGCAGGAGAATATTAGCTTTTGCTTTTTGCGGTAGATACAAAAACGTACGATGTACTAAATATATATAGCGGGGCGTTCAAATCATTTGTAAATTCGCTATTGGAATTATAGGCGCCTGTCAGCATCTGCATAAAGTGTTTGGCCGCCTGGTCTTTAGTCAAGCTGTCCGGTACGACATAGTAGTTGCCATCGATCAAATATATGGTAAACATTATTGTAAAAAGTTAATCTAACGTTTTGAGGAAATGGTAGTAATCATATTTTCATGGTTTAAGTGCCGGATGGCTTTATCACTTGTTGCTATTTGTTTATAACTATTAATGGCCGGCCTTGTTCTGTAAATGTGAGTGTCTGATGCAATTAACATTCAGCATTCTCGGCAAAGGTTTTGTTTAGATTATTCATTCCTGTTTTAGAACTGAGGATACCTCTAAATAATCTACATATTGTTATAAAAGGAAAATTAATCATTTTTCCTGTTTGCCATTATTATTAATGTAGCCAATTGTCTGGTCGTTAAAGTATACAACTTTGGAAAATTTCTGTTGAGCGTACATATTGTTATCGCATTTGTAAACGAAAAGCTGGCGTAAGCCGAAACAGAAGTGTTCCATGACTGATTGTAATAGGTTACAACTTTGACCAAGTACACTGCCCGACAGCAGATTAGTTGTAAGGAGTCATATAATTTTTTGAGACAATCAAGTGAAATAGTCTCCAGGCACTTTTTATTCCTTGAATAAGTTCAGAATCAGTTGGGTACTCCCTTCCCTCGTATACTTTTGCCGCTCAATTCAAGACTTTACGATCCTGGCAGTGTGGATAGAGGCGTTATCCTGCTGGAACTTCCATTTCAACACACCATTGTATGCAGTGGCATTCATACGAGGAGAAAGAAATTGCCATTCAATGGTGCCATAGTATGTTATAGCACTCCATACCATGACATGGTGGTGGCACGGCTGTGCAATTGATATAAAGTATTCCCTGCCTTTCGAAGATCATGAAAGTAGTAAGCAAAGCCATCGGGACCCTCCAAATTAAATTTTTTTTCGTCTGAAAATACTACACGCTGCCAATCCTTGGTCCAGGTCATCACGAGACATATTTAGAGTTCTGAGTTGTTTGCAATTATACAAAACGATTAAAGGGGGCGCTAATCGGCTGTCGGGTAGTGTATATCCATATCTACTTCTTTATATAAATGTACTATACATGTTTAAGTCATGAATATTTCTTTCTTTTGTTTTGGTTTTGGTTTATGACACATCGCACTTATTTTGAGCATTTCCTTTTTATTTTTTAACCTCAGAATATTTTTAGAAATATTGTTCATGTCGATAAGAAAACAATCATAGGCTATGTCTCAGGTCTGTGAGCTCAGCCCCCATAAAAATGTTAATAAGTTGTGTAGTCGAAGTGTTTTACATACTACATGTAGAAAAAATTTAACAATGTGGCCTTGCTTTATATGCAAAGGGGGCAGATACATTTTATCCTTTTCAATTAGTGGCTTGAGCTTTACGTTTTCTTAACCAACGAAGAATTCTGTTCTGCTAGGCATATTTGTCTGAGCATAATGCTGCTTATCCCATTTTTGTGTAACTCTGCTGTAGGCCAGTAATCATAGCAACAACTTTATATCCAGGGTTAAGGTTACTATTTTGGCCGATCGCATTTTTCTGGTTACGGTTATATTACGGTTGTGGGATATGGGTTACGGTTATTAACCTAATTCTGTTTCGGGTGTCGGTTACGGATACTAGTTATTAGTTTAAAAAAATCACGTTGACAAATTATGCAGACAAAAGCGGCCCCATTTGGAGTCTCATTTATTCAGTAAATGTACCAAGTTCAAATTTCTTATACAAAAGTATATCAAATCGAAGGAGAACTCCCTGAGAATGAGGAATTTCACCATATCAGTGGTACCGAAGAACTTGTATGACTTTCCCCTCGATCTCTTTTTGAATGTCCTTTGCAAAATGGCCTGATTGGCGAATGATATTATCTCTAACATTTTGCGGATTGATAAAGTTTTCGCATCCCTTATCTTTGAAAATTGGGTCAAACCTTTTCTAAAAACCAATGTAATTTACATCTGAAAATGGTCTGGTGTGCCCATCAAAACGCAGGAATCTTTAGTTTCTTGTAAAGGTAAAGATTTTAGTTAGCTGCGCTCTCTCTTTCTCGATCGCCCTCTAACCTTTGTGCACATTAGCAACAATGCGGCGCAAAAAAAAATAAGCAGCCAATTTTAGTGAATAAATACATATGTGTGTAAATGTTCATTTCGGATCGGTTACGGTTTTAATTTCTGCTTTATGTCTTGTAATATCTTAAATATAAGCGATAAGCTTATGCAATGTCATTGAAATTGTTCGCGGAGTCAAAAATATGTAATGCCCGCAAGCGTAAAAGAGTTTATTTGGATCATTTTTAAACCCTTGCAGAGCGTATATTAAAATTGTCCAGATGTTAGAAGGACAAGAAGGAAGCATATCTGACCACATAAAGCATATATATTCTTGATCAGCATGACGAGCTGAGTTGATATAGCCATGCCCGTCTGTCCGTCAGTTTTAAAGCTTTCTTGACCAAACTTTGCACGAAGTCTTTTGGTACAAAGACACTGCACATTAATCGGAACCGGCCGGATCGGATGACTTTAGCATATAGCTGTCATAGGAACTATCGGTCGAAAAACTAGCTTTAGTGAGAAAAACTTTTTTGTTTTTAATTCAATCGTCTCTTTTTTATACTCTGTACCGAAAGTACATATATACTTTAATATACTCTAAGTTTGTGCAAAAGTATGTAACAGAGAGAAGGAATCATTTCCGACCCTATAAAGTATATATATTCTTGATCAGCATCAACAGCCGAGTCGATATAGTCTGTCTGTAAGAACGCACAGATCTCAGAGATGGTAAGAGATAGAGATTTGACATATTTACAAGTTTATTTTCATTTTTTGCTACGCCCCCTCGCTCCCGCAGTTTGGAAAAAACGTCATATCTTCCACAGTTTCGTAGATAGATGTTTCTTACCTTCTAGATATCTAGTAAACAATCTTATTTAGCGATTTGCTAAATGAATGATAAAGATCGGAAGAACGATACTCAAGTTAAAGGTCAGTATCGTCCAAAACAATCAATGTATTGAAGAGTCTGTACGATGAAAATAAGACTGCCATATGGGAAGTGCCTTTCGAAGTGGTTTGAGACAAATCGTGGAGTTAAATAGGGTTGCATCATTAGCCCGTTGTTATTTTCCTTGTTCATAAATGATATCGGCGACCAACGTAATGGTGTCTTCAAAATACTGATGCAAGCGGTTGACATGGTTCTTCTTGCCGAATCACCACCGACGCTCCAGGAAATGATGGACGAAGTACCAGAATATTGTCAGAAATGGGGACTGGTGAAATATCACGAAAAAATCAAAAGTGTTCGTAGTCCGGAATGGAAAAGGAAGGATGGCAAGAAATGAAAATTGGACACTCGGTAACATTCAACTTGAATCGGTAAAAATGTACAAGTACTTAGGAGTGATATTAAACCCAAATATTTCCTTTAGAAAGCACATTGAAATTAAACTTGGAGAGTCCAAAAGAACACTAAATAGCACGTAGAAAGCTCAAATGGGAAAGAAAAGTATAAGCGCTAGTACAAAGTATAAAATGTTCCAAGCAACTTCCAGAGCTATTATGTGCTATGCAGCGGAATGGGAGATGAAGATGTGAAAAAATTGCTAAGGTTTTGCTATAAATTCGGACGTTTTAGTCGTATAATTTAAGTTCAAGGTATTATTCCTTACGTTGCTCCAAGTCATTGAAATCGAGGAAAACAGTAAGAAAATCTTAGCTTAGTCGCTTTCGTTGGAAAGTTTGAGCAAAATGGCTGATTATGTCTAATGACATTGTATTTATACACCAACCCTATAGCCTTCAATTAATTTAGGTTTTTAATAAGTAATTTAAAGACAACCAATGCTTTATTCGCACTAAGGGGACACGGTTCGGTTTTAGGCTTGTAGGATTACCGTTCCGTATAGCACTGTGGAACACTAAAAAGTTTATCAAGTCATGACCCAAAATTTCTTAAAGGGTATGATGGTAGAATAAAAACCTTCGCTGATTTTGGTTTTTATTGCACTTTGATGTTTTCAGCTTCTGATTGGGATTTGCAACTTCATATCTCCTAAGCTTTTTGGAATTTCGCTTTAACGTCTTAGACGAAGCTGTTGCTCTTGGCTTACAAAACATTTCTTAGCAGCAAATCTAAAAGCCACAGCTTCATACGCAATATTACAAAAGTATTACAAAAGTGTGTATCATGTTGTTTTTCGCTCATTTGTACAGATTTTTGCACTGTGTTTTGAAAACTGTTCCAAATTTGACTAATTGCAAGTACGGAGCTCAGTCTTTAATTAAAAACGGTTGAATCTAACCAACTTCATCCGATTGGCCCTTAATATAGTTATGGGCATGTAGAATTTTCAGCAAACTCGAAAAAATTGCAATTTTTAGTGGCAATTTGCTGACGAAGTCAAAAATGTCAATAATTTTTTATTAAATCAATAAAATAATAATAAAACATTACTTTGAAAACATTAATAATGAAATTCAGATTGTTTAATTTTTACCGATAATATTCGATTTTTCGAGATTTTATGACCGTTGTACGTGATTGTAACCCTGTATCTACATATATTCTCAGTACAGGAGCTCTAATAGAAATAAAAATTAATGATTCTAGACAAGTTTTTGAATCTGGTTATATAAACTCCATATCTTGAATTGATTAGCTGTAAATTTTAAATTAAAATGCAGAAAATGGCTAATGTTACTCCTTTTTGATACTTGAATCATCAACAACTGATATAAGATACAAAAGCAAAATTCCAAATTGTTTATGAGATATGGAATTGTATATCCTACTCAGAAGCTGAAAAGTTCAAAGTGCAATAAAAAGAAAACTGCAGCTAATCACACCAAATCCAGACAAGGTTTTTACACTACAATTGTACCCTTTCAGAAATTTTTGGTCTCGACGCGATTAACTTTTTTGAGTTCAAAAATGGGTCACAGTGTAACACTCTAGTGTTCGACCGATCCTTCATTTGGCAGAGATGACTGTTTTAAGTTTCAGCTCGATAGCTTTAAGTGCTACACACTATTCGAAGGACAGTATCCTTGATGCACTGTACATTTCAAATTGAATTCCAATTAATTGTAAATTCTTTCAGGTTGAATTGAAACTCGCCTCGGTAATTTTGTTATAAATTTTATGTGTGCACTTTTGTTAATAATGAACAATTTCCAATTCGCAAAACACGCAAGGCACGGCTAGGCAGAGGCACAAAAAAACTAAACTGTAAACCAGTTCAACTTCAAAACAACAACTAAACACGCCGTTGCCTTGTCGTTTGCTTTGCGCTGGTCATTTTAGTGAGTGGTGGACTGTGCGATTGTGTGTGTGTGCATGTGTGGGTGGGTTTTTTGTACACACGCCAGATGTGGGTGAGCCTTAATCACATTTTATCGAACTCAATGACCCCCCCAAGCGGCACGCCCATGGCAGCAATGTCGGGAACAGTTAATAATATCTACGACTGAAGTTTCGTTGAATATTTTTACGTTTTGTTTGTTTCTCTCTTGCGCTCTCTATTACTCCCTCTTTATCAAAGTGCTCTCTCAGTCATGTGTGTGTGTGAGTGTATGAGATAGGTTTTATTTGTTGTTAATTGTTTAACTTTTATTTTTATTGTACTAGTTTAATGGCATTTTCATTTTTTTTTTCATTACGCTCCATTGTCATTGAGGGTGTTGCGGGTAATTAAGAATTTATATATACACACATATAAAAATGTATGTATGTATGAATGTAGAGTATGTGCATTTGCTGGCGATCGCCTGGCTCAAGGCAGACAGCCAGGCATACTCATAATTGATTAATTATTGTTGCTATTTGCAGTTGCAGGCGGCTGATGGGTCTATTACTTGGAGTGGCGCCAGGCACAAAGAAATAATAAAAAAAACACTGCAATGCCCAGCCCTTAGCTGATAAGCTAGGTTAAAGTTACATAAGTGGCGGGATCAGCATTTGACTGTACATACACTCATACATGCAAATGCATGTGTGTATTACTTGGCGACCACTTAAAAAGTGATTAATATTATAATGCCCCGGACGAGTGCAATAAATATGTACTTGAGAAGTCAATAATTTCGACGACATTTTATTTCTCATTCATAGACTGTAGAGTTCTGGGACAGGAACAGTGGAGCTAATCAGTCAAGTTTGATTGATTCAAGTGCTTGTGAAAATTTATGAGGGCATTCCCATAAATCATTATTTAACTGGATATGGATACGGAACCCTCTTTTCGATTGAAAGCTACTTGAGACTTGTTAAAAATCGATTGCAAGGCAGAAAAGAACTGCAGACTCAGCCGTATAAAGATCACATGATACGCGGCGATTGCATAAAACTCAACTCGAGTTTGTGTAACGCCACTGGAGAAGTGAGCGGGCCACACACTTGCATGCCCTCACTCTCACACACTCACACTAAGCCGCTGACTAACGTTCACGGGGTGGTGTGTAACTGAGAGATACAAAACTACAGGTATCTGTGTATCTCTGTCGCTCTGCTCTGGGCAGGTGGCCAGCTGGGAGCGCCACACACAATGGGATCCCATGACAATTGAATTGCCACTGGAGAGGCTACTGGTGACTAGAATATCGGACGGATCACGTGCTGTGGCTAACAATGGGAAGAATGCTGCAATTTTCATGGAAATTGTCTGCTCGATGGGCACGTGCTTGCTCTCTGGGCACTTTCTTTTCAGCTCAGGATCACCTTGAACTCACTCGCGCGTATGAATCTTTATTGTTTGTATAATCTACATAGTTGAAATTTGTTTTTAAATTTTTTTTTTTGCTTGCTTGCTTACCTTCGCAGCTCTGCAATAAAATGTTATGCCAAAGATACAAAGATTCCCCAGCGCGTACGTGCGATAAATTTAGAACTTGTTTTTGCCGTTGCGCCTGTATGGGTTAAAACGATCTCGAACGGAGCCACGAAGTAGACGTCTGGTCAGTACCAGAGTTCGCTTGTCTTTAACTTGTAGCAGAGCATTCGCATTCAGTTGTGGCAAGCACGTCGACAGCGACAACTCTCTCCCTCTCTCTCACTCGCGCGCGCGCGCTCATGAGAAAAGTATCTTGGCGGGGTTGTACATATGTATGATCAATTTGGCCTCTTATCACAAATCGAAATACTAAAGTCGACTGCCTTAAGTGCTACATACATATGTAAGTACGTACGTAAGCCGTTCGGGTTTGTCCGTTCTGCTCTTTCAGCGAGACACTATCTATCAATTTAAATTAATAACGCTTCAAAAGTAGTAATACCCTGGGCTAGATAAGGACAGTTGATATTGATAGCTTTTTGTTTTAGTTTTGTCAGCTTTATAAATGGTCTTAAATTTCCGTAAATAGTGTGGACCCTAGCAACAAAAGCCGTTAAAATTCATTTAAAAAAAAAGTGTGATTCACAGCTGTTTTTAATGCTACTAGTGTGACCAGGCATCAGGGTGCACAGCTTATGGGCGTAGTCGGTTTCTTCCACTGTGCTAAGACCCTCTCCCACCCTGGCAACGTCATTAACACATCAGCTGCTCTCATTGCTGGCACTTTTAAATTCCATATCGGTAGAAAACCAACCCTTTAGCGGAAAGTAGCTAAATGTTGTGACAGTGGCTAGATCATCCATGACAGTGACTTAATCATCCGCAGCGGAAGATCTATCGAATGGACTTTTATACTCTTGTTCCACTGCCGAACATTCTACCCCATTCTCAAAAATTGGATTTTCCCTTTTCCACTATATGCGTCAAAATAGCGTCGGATATTTAGCAACGAATTGGAACGGTGGAATATGGAACAAAAATAAATTTTTTCTTTTTAAGATTACTCACTAACTACTTAACTTATTGAGACAAATTAACTTGCAAAATGTTAAGAAAAGCGTAAACTATTGTTTTAAATTAACTTTGGGTGGATTTGAGCATTGCAGGTACTGAAAATATCCAGTCGAAAAATTGCCCTCCCACAAAGGGGAGGATGATTATCTGGGCTCTCAGAGGTCGTGCAGCTATATACGGTATACTGGCGTAAAGAAGGCACTTTCACGAGTATTTTAAATATCCATTCATGAAAATCATCCCCACAGTTTTTGTGCAAATCAATTTACAGTGGACCAACCTTGAAATTTTTCCATACAAAATTTGTCAAAAAAATTAAGTTGACAAACTTACATCAATATCTCCTCTCTCAGAGGTCGTGCAGCAATGCACGGTATATTGACGTAAAGAAGGCACTTTCAAGAGTATTTTAAATATCCATTCATGAAAATCGTCCCCACAGTTTTTGAGTAAATCAATTTACAGTGGACCAACCTTTCTTTACTGAAAAGGCTGCCATTTCAAACGAGTTCAGTGTGACCAAGTTACCAAAATTCGACGCTATTTTTTGTAGAGGTCGTGCGCACATGCACGATATGTCCCCTGATAGGTAATAATGTGAGCTATTTTCCCTAATTTTCTCAGCCAATTTGTCCCCACAGTTTTCCTTAAAATTTAAAAATTAATGTTGAAGTTTCCCTATGTTATTTTCCAGCCCTATACAGGCTGTAAGTGGCTATCGATAATTCGTTGCTAACTTTCCCAGAGGTCGTGCGCATTTGCACGATATGTCCCCTGATAGATAATAATATTAGCTAATTTTCCTAATTTTCTCAGCCAAATCGTCCCCACAGTTTTTTTTTAAATTAATTTTTAAGTTTCCCTATGTTATTTTCCAGCCCTATACAGGCTGTAAGTGGCTATGGATAATTCGTTGCTAACTTTCCCAGAGGTCGTGCGCATTTGCACGATATGTCCCCTGATACATAATAATATTAGCTAATTTTCCTAATTTTCTCAGCCAAATCGTCCCCACAGTTTTTTTTTAAATTAATTTTTAAGTTTCCCTATGTTATTTTCCAGCCCTATACAGGCTGTAAGTGGCTATGGATAATTCGTTGCTAACTTTCCCAGAGGTCGTGCGCATTTGCACGATATGTCCCCTGATACATAATAATATTAGCTAATTTTCCTAATTTTCTCAGCCAAATCGTCCCCACAGTTTTTTTTTAAATTAATTTTTAAGTTTCCCTATGTTATTTTCCAGCCCTATACAGGCTGTAAGTGGCTATCGATAATTCGTTGCTAACTTTCCCAGAGGTCGTGCGCATTTGCACGATATGTCCCCTGATACATAATAATATTAGCTAATTTTTCTAATTTTCTCAGCCAAATCGTCCCCACAGTTTTTTTTTAAATTAATTTTTAAGTTTCCCTATGTTATTTTCCAGCCCTATACAGGCTGTAAGTGGCTATCGATAATTCGTTGCTAACTTTCCCAGAGGTCGTGCGCATTTGCACGATATGTCCCCTGATACATAATAATATTAGCTAATTTTCCTAATTTTCTCAGCCAAATCGTCCCCACAGTTTTTTTTTAAATTAATTTTTAAGTTTCCCGATGTTAGTATTCAGCCCTACATTCATTTTCCCAACATTATTATTCTGCCCTGGGCCGCTTTTTCGTCGATGTGGCAGCCTTGCCATCCTCCGTTATTCCGAAAGCAGGAGCTGTCGGTGTTGGAGCTGTTGCTGGTGGAGCAGGAGTTGTTGGTGCTGATGGAGCAGGAGCTGGTGGAGCTGGGGATTAAACTATATCTATAATCTACACTAAATAAGTAAATAAACATAAACTATTATGTATATCTACACATATATATGAAATAATAAATTGTCTTATTTAAAATGGTCTTTTTTTATATTACAATTGTCCAGATGTTTATAGCGCATAGAAGGAATCATCTTCAACTCCATAAAGTATACATATTCTTGATCAGCATGACAAGCTGACAAACATATAATCTAATTATGTGGTTTTTATGGCTTTTAAATCAGTTTATTTGGCAAAGCTACAGCCTGTTTTAGATTCCTACTGAAAATTTGTATGGGAACTGTGAAAAGGATACTTAATTCAACATAAAATTTATAATATACATATAAACATATAATCATTTATTCTGAATCAAGTAGCCTCTTTGTAGTTCCTATACAAATTTAGAGTGACAATCAAATAGAAATATGTATTTTTCTTTTTAACAGACTTCAGCTCTGCAAAACAAGCTGATATAAATGCAAACAAAATCACGTAATTAGAGCATTTGTTGGTCTATATGCCTAGGTTGTTCCAATAGAAATTCGACAACCACACTAGCTAAGAGGAGATGATTTATTTTGAGGAAATTGCCATACAAATAGAATTGTCTGACTTCAAAGCCCGATTTGAACGCTTTCTGCTGTACTTATATAGCACCTTTGATTTTTTTAAAGATTCATCTGATCACTAGATCAGAAGATCCTCATAATGATGAAAATGAGGATCTGAAAATGATTCCTTCAATGCATAACAAAGATACGCACAGTTTTTTAATACCCTCTGCAAGGGAACCAAAGCAAACACAGCCAAGAAATTTATACTACCATCTTACTATTCCAGATGGGTCCAAATGTATCATGCGGCCCAGTTCCAAATTTACATTCGAATTTTGTGTTTGTACTCTAAAACAACATATAGAAGATTCATTGATATGTGCACTATAATATATATATATAATATAATTTTTCTATTGAATTAAATTCACTTGGGATTGAGCAATCGGTTTTAAGTGCTCAAAAATGCTTTCTCAAATCTGATCTAGTAACCGTAGATATATTTGTTACTTTCTATATGTTGTTTTAGAGTACAAACACAAAATTCGAATGTAAATTTGGAACTGGGCCGCATGATACATTTGGACCCATCTGGAATAGTAAGATGGTAGTATAAATTTCTTGGCTGTGTTTGCTTTGGTTCCCTTGCAGAGGGTATTAAAAAACTGTGCGTATCTTTGTTATGCATTGAAGGAATCATTTTCAGATCCTCATTTTCATCATTATGAGGATCTTCTGATCTAGTGATCAGATGAATCTTTAAAAAAATCAAAGGTGCTATATAAGTACAGCAGAAAGCGTTCAAATCGGGCTTTGAAGTCAGACAATTCTATTTGTATGGCAATTTCCTCAAAATAAATCATCTCCTCTTAGCTAGTGTGGTTGTCGAATTTCTATTGGAACAACCTAGGCATATAGACCAACAAATGCTCTAATTACGTGATTTTGTTTGCATTTATATCAGCTTGTTTTGCAGAGCTGAAGTCTGTTAAAAAGAAAAATACATATTTCTATTTGATTGTCACTCTAAATTTGTATAGGAACTACAAAGAGGCTACTTGATTCAGAATAAATGATTATATGTTTATATGTATATTATAAATTTTATGTTGAATTAAGTATCCTTTTCACAGTTCCCATACAAATTTTCAGTAGGAATCTAAAACAGGCTGTAGCTTTGCCAAATAAACTGATTTAAAAGCCATAAAAACCACATAATTAGATTATATGTTTGTCAGCTTGTCATGCTGATCAAGAATATGTATACTTTATGGAGTTGAAGATGATTCCTTCTATGCGCTATAAACATCTGGACAATTGTAATATAAAAAAAGACCATTTTAAATAAGACAATTTATTATTTCATATATATGTGTAGATATACATAATAGTTTATGTTTATTTACTTATTTAGTGTAGATTATAGATATAGTTTAATCCCCAGCTCCACCAGCTCCTGCTCCATCAGCACCAACAACTCCTGCTCCACCAGCAACAGCTCCAACACCGACAGCTCCTGCTTTCGGAATAACGGAGGATGGCAAGGCTGCCACATCGACGAAAAAGCGGCCCAGGGCAGAATAATAATGTTGGGAAAATGAATGTAGGGCTGAATACTAACATCGGGAAACTTAAAAATTAATTTAAAAAAAAACTGTGGGGACGATTTGGCTGAGAAAATTAGGAAAATTAGCTAATATTATTATGTATCAGGGGACATATCGTGCAAATGCGCACGACCTCTGGGAAAGTTAGCAACGAATTATCGATAGCCACTTACAGCCTGTATAGGGCTGGAAAATAACATAGGGAAACTTAAAAATTAATTTTAAAAAAAACTGTGGGGACGATTTGGCTGAGAAAATTAGAAAAATTAGCTAATATTATTATGTATCAGGGGACATATCGTGCAAATGCGCACGACCTCTGGGAAAGTTAGCAACGAATTATCGATAGCCACTTACAGCCTGTATAGGGCTGGAAAATAACATAGGGAAACTTAAAAATTAATTTAAAAAAAAACTGTGGGGACGATTTGGCTGAGAAAATTAGAAAAATTAGCTAATATTATTATGTATCAGGGGACATATCGTGCAAATGCGCACGACCTCTGGGAAAGTTAGCAACGAATTATCGATAGCCACTTACAGCCTGTATAGGGCTGGAAAATAACATAGGGAAACTTAAAAATTAATTTAAAAAAAAACTGTGGGGACGATTTGGCTGAGAAAATTAGGAAAATTAGCTAATATTATTATGTATCAGGGGACATATCGTGCAAATGCGCACGACCTCTGGGAAAGTTAGCAACGAATTATCCATAGCCACTTACAGCCTGTATAGGGCTGGAAAATAACATAGGGAAACTTAAAAATTAATTTAAAAAAAAACTGTGGGGACGATTTGGCTGAGAAAATTAGGAAAATTAGCTAATATTATTATCTATCAGGGGACATATCGTGCAAATGCGCACGACCTCTGGGAAAGTTAGCAACGAATTATCGATAGCCACTTACAGCCTGTATAGGGCTGGAAAATAACATAGGGAAACTTCAACATTAATTTTTAAATTTTAAGGAAAACTGTGGGGACAAATTGGCTGAGAAAATTAGGGAAAATAGCTCACATTATTACCTATCAGGGGACATATCGTGCATGTGCGCACGACCTCTACAAAAAATAGCGTCGAATTTTGGTAACTTGGTCACACTGAACTCGTTTGAAATGGCAGCCTTTTCAGTAAAGAAAGGTTGGTCCACTGTAAATTGATTTACTCAAAAACTGTGGGGACGATTTTCATGAATGGATATTTAAAATACTCTTGAAAGTGCCTTCTTTACGTCAATATACCGTGCATTGCTGCACGACCTCTGAGAGAGGAGATATTGATGTAAGTTTGTCAACTTAATTTTTTTGACAAATTTTGTATGGAAAAATTTCAAGGTTGGTCCACTGTAAATTGATTTGCACAAAAACTGTGGGGATGATTTTCATGAATGGATATTTAAAATACTCGTGAAAGTGCCTTCTTTACGCCAGTATACCGTATATAGCTGCACGACCTCTGAGAGCCCAGATAATCATCTTTTTGTGGGAGGGCAATTTTTCGACTGGATATTTTCAGTACCTGCAATGCTCAAATCCACCCAAAGTTAATTTAAAACAATAGTTTACGCTTTTCTTAACATTTTGCAAGTTAATTTGTCTCAATAAGTTAAGTAGTTAGTGAGTAATCTTAAAAAGAAAAAATTTATTTTTGTTCCATATTCCACCGTTCCAATTCGTTGCTAAATATCCGACGCTATTTTGACGCACATTTTTCCACTGACGAATGTTTATCACGGCTACACGCGAATGGGCAGAGTGAAACTAACGTAAACAAAAATCAGCTGTTCGGATCGTTTTAACTTGGTATTACAAATTAAATGTTCAATAGTGTCTAAAATAAATAATTAAAATGGATTTCAGTGCTTTGCTGCTGAATTGTAGCAAAAATCAAGACTGCCAATTTCTTGAGTGCAAGGACTATTTCTATGAGTTGGTGGCGAAGTATCAACATAATAGAAAGCGTAAGTCACCTTGAGTATGGCAATTTTTACGTACATATTCCAATTTATTGAATTTGTTTTAATGAAAATCTTTAATACATTGTAGAAGCGATTTGGCATGTTTTGGGATCGAGATGTGCCTCAAAACTCAGATGAATTTTTTAAGGAGAGCTCCCGCTTATAGAGGAACAGCTTTTCCATTCTAGTAAATTGTCTGCAAGGGATTGCAAAAAGTGATACGAATTTCCGTATGGCTATTCCCGAAGATAAGCGAATCCCGATTACCTTGTATACACTTAGCTTCTCAGCCGAATATAGGACAGTTGGCAGGTAAAATACTCCACCAATTTTTTTAGGGAGGTTCAAAAGGTTATGGCTCCTAAGTATTTAACACGTGAGTTATCTGTCATCTGAAATATAAATACTATTGCTTACTAATATTCTTTAGATAACCATTTAAGTTTTGGCGCTCACCTACTAAACACAATCAGCTGTTCTTATTGTTGACACTCGTAAATTCGATAGCATATCGATTGAAAATCTAGTCTCTTAGCGGAAAAAAGGTAAATTTTCCTGGGCGAATGGCAGATAATGTAACAGTGAGTATATCATCTTTGACAGTGATCTGCTCATACGTAGCGGATGATCTAGCGAATGGACATTTATATCTTATGGGAACATACACAGAAAGAAAGGTCATTTAGATCATGAAGCGGATGACCTTAACAAGGGTATAAAAGAAAAATGTGGATTTTGTTCTCCGTGTAAAGTGCAAATATGTGTTGCCAATTGCAGGCCGCACTAGCACAAGTGGATTACATCTACTCAGCTGCACAAAAATGTCAGATGCCACCAGCGAAAAGCAACCCATTTTGAACCATTTCATGAAATGAAAAGTTCCACCCAAAGTCATCGAAAATCTAGCTCTTCTTTGTGACAAAGGATTTCGGGTGACTTTCCACAACCTTCGTTTTCTGGTGACTCCGCATCTGAAACGATGAGCTGAAACACAATTTGTTAAATAAGTAGCTTGGCTCCTTTGTAAAAATAATTCGGTGCAAAAGCAGTCGATTTTTAAAGTCGGTCCAAGATTTAAAATTTAGTTGATAAATGTGTTGTATGCTCTCTTCTTCCAACGTTGTACACGAATCTGGCGATATTATTATATGCTACTGTAAGTACTACTGAGAAGTAACATCACAATTTCCAAATATTTCTATATCATAGCACAGCGTAGGTGTCAGGTAAGTTTTTGCTATTGATAGTATGATTTTAGTTGATAAAAACTGCTGAGTCAGTGAAAGCTGCCTAATTTGTCCATATGTTTTTCCAGTGGCTTTAAATATAGGATCACTCCAGGAAAGAGTCTTATTTATTGTTACATTAACATTATATGGTATAGTTTAAATAAATAAAAGTTTTTAATGATTTTTACTCAACAATTTAATTTCCACTTTGAACAATGTTAGCTAAGTGATTTCCCCAAACTCAGCAACAGATTGCGGCACAGCTTTGACCATTCTCTTGCCAGATTGTTGTCAATCACCCCAAGATTGTGTTGAAACCAAGGCTGCAAACCGGTCCGGAATCGAACCCTGAGCCCGTCTATATTTTTGACTCCTCGAACCTGAATCCGAACCGGACAGCTTTATCGAAAAATGAGGTTCGGTTGACCAAATTAATTAATTAATTCCACGATACATCCAGGGTAATATTGGAAATCTCTGGAAATTTTACTATAAACGATTGCATTTCTTACTAAGCGTGAATGATTTTTGATGCAAAGTGACAAGATAAAGTATGATGATGATTATACGGAAAGAAACCGTTTGACCATATGATGAATCAACTTTAAACGGCTTTAAACTGACGGTATAGATTACAATTACCACCAAGTGATTTATATTACGCTTGGTTTTAACGCCGAGCAATTGTTCTAAAATCTCCAGCAAATCATTGTTTATTACTATCTAAGTGCCCCGACAAACATTCTTCAACTATGAGTTCAGTACCAGTATGGGTTGCAGAATTCTTAGACCCGAGATTTCATATTTTCCTAAAAAAAAACCGTTGCACAGCTACTGACTCAACGTCTGATTTCGAAGAACTTAAGTAGTGAATATTATGATTAAGCATATGAATTGAGAGGTATATAAATTTCATTATCAACGTAGAATTCATAAATCGAAAGTCAAACTATTCTTTTTTGTTCAAGTGAACCAAGGTTCGAACTAAAACCTTCAGGGTTCAGGGTTTCCAGGAACCGGTCCGCGAACCGAACCTTGAACTTTATGGGTTCGAACCCCCGGACCGAACCTTCTGCACAATTTTAGAGGTTCGCAGCCTTGGTTGAAACAGATAATATTCATAACTGGAAAGTAAAAAGTCGCTACCATTGAAAACAAAAAGGTTTTTCTCACTAGAAAACTTAGCAGAACTATGTGGAAGCATATAATAATAATAAATATTAAGTTTAAGAGCGATAGCATTGAAAACAAAAAGTTTTTCCTTCTAAGACTTTTTTTCAGAACTATATTTTGTATGGCCGCTATACTATATAGTTGACCGATTTTCATAAAACTTAGTGGAATTGTTTGAAAGCATAGCAAACTTCAAAATACGAGGTTTGGGCACGTTCGCGTTGAAGACAAAAAAGTTTTTCTCACTTAAACTACTTTTTCTACCGATAGTTCCTATGTCAGCTATATGCTATAGTCATCCGATCCGGCCGGTTCCGACAAATGTGCAGCGTCTTTGTTCCAAAAGGCTTCGAGCAAAGTTTGGTTAAGATAGCTTCAAAACTGACGGAGGAGATAGCATAGAAACAGACGGACAGACGGACATGGCTATATCAACTCAGCTCGTCATGCTGATCAAGAATATAAAGGGTGATTTTTTAGCAACTTTCTTTTTGGTCACACTGTTTTTGGCAGCTCAGCTGTTTTCGTGTCGCATGTTACTGTCAAACATGTTCATTTTTTTATATAATTTAACCATGAATCGACTTACAAACGAACAGCGCTTCCAAATCATTGAATTTTATTATCAAAATTCGTGCTCTGTAAGAAATTGAAAATTTCGAAAAATTGTTTTCAGTGACGAAGCTGATTTTCGACTCAATGGGTACGTCCACAAACAGAATTGCCGAATTTGGTCTAAAGAGCAGCCAGAGGCAGTTCAAGCACTGCCGATTCTCCCTTAAAATGCACTATTTGGTGCGGTTGTGGGCCGGTGGCATCATTGGACCGTACTTTTTTAAAGATGACGAAGGCAGGAACGTTACTGTGAATGGAGAGCGCTACCGTGCGATGATTACAAACATTTTTTTACACAAAATGGAAGAGCTGGTCTTGGCTGACATGTGGTTTCAACAAAACGGTGCCACATGCTACACAGCACGCGAAACAATGGGCGTGTTCAGCAGAATAATTGATCCCTGAGCAGGTATCAGAAAAAAATGTTGTATCGAATAGTTTCTGCTGTTGGAGGGAGCAGTATCACTTTAAAGTAGCGTACTATTTCTTTGATACATGCTGATGTATCATGATACCTCAAATTGGCTATTATGATGCCGCATCTCTCGAGTTCAGTATTAAGATAATTGCAAATTTATACTTGATCAGGTAGCAAGTTGTTCTGCTGAACACGGCCAATGACCCAATTCAGAGGCGAGTTCGGTGAACAGTTTATTTCACGTTTGGGGCCGGTCAATTGGCCGCCTAGATCGTGCGATTTAACACCTTTTGACTATTTAATGTGGGGCCATGTTAAGGCTCATGTCTATAGCGCTAAGCCCGCAACAGTTGGCGCACTGGAAGCCAATATTAAAGAATTTATTCGTAACATTCCGGCCGATATGTTAAAAGAGAGTATGTCAAAATTGGACCAGCGTATGTAATGTTAAGGTAAATTATATAGATTGTTCTATCGATTTAAATAAAGATTTCATGCATTTTTCTGAATTTTATGTATTTTTTTTCTTAATCAATTACGAAAGCTGCTAAAATGCTTCCTGCGGTGATGCTTCCTTCTATGCGTTACAAACATCCGGACAATTTTAATATACCCTCTGCAAGGGTATAAAAACATTGAATATAATATAAATATTCCAAAAAAAATTCATGTGATACAACAACTTGCTGGACCAGTTTTAAATGTATCAACATCTTCGGCCACTAGAGAGAGGGTGAAATCAATTTAAAAAGAAAAATTAACTTTTGGACCATAGTGCACTGGTCAAGTGGCCCACCCTATTTTTCATTTTGTTTCAGTATTTTATACACTACCCACTTTGGTCACACTGTCTACCCAGAGTATTTACCTTTGCTTTGTTTTGTCAAATATTATGCGCAAAACGCATTCGATTCTTTATAAAACATGCCTTATGCCGGTGGTTACAATCAATTGCCCAGTGGTAGCGACCATGAGGTGCGCCAACAGCAATTAGTAGCTAACACGTATGATGTCCTGGAACGCACAGGCCAGAGTTTGGATCGTTCGAATCGGATTGCCATCGAAACAGAAAATTTAGGAGCTGAGGTCAGTTTGAGTCATTGAAGCATTTACAAAATTATCATATATGTACATATATATGCAGGTTCTTGGCGAACTGGGCGAGCAGCGCGAATCTTTGCTGCGCACTACGCGCCGTTTGGAAGATGCTGATCAGGATTTGTCCAAGTCGAGAGCCATTATACGTAAGCTGAGTCGGGAGGTATTGTACAATAAGATAATACTGATAATCATTATCATATTGGAACTGGGCATACTCGTTGGACTACTAGTACTGAAGTTGGCTCATCTCTAGGAGAACTCCTTGATTTATATGTTTTATTCCAAAGAAAAAGAGGAGGAGTCCGGGGCATAGACTATTGTGTTTATTCCAGGCATGCCTTAGACATTCAGATTAAGTTTATAATATTTTAATATATAGAATATTCGTATAATAAAACACAGCTAAAAATAGTTCTATGGATATTTCTAATCCACATTTGGAGAGTATAACAATGATTATTCGCATCTACCACGGACTATTTGGCATAGAAGCAACATTAATAGGTATCGTCACACATAAAACATATTTAATATTGTTGGTTTCTGTATGTATAATACTTGATATCCATATGGCTCAGCATATGTATGTACAAGCACCGATATGAAGACAACTAAAAGCGGATGATGTGTTAATTCACGCCTCTTTCATATGTATATCAAAGATTCCTCTTTTTCAGTAATTTTCAATTGTCCTTGGGCAAGACTATGGACCAGCCGAAGACGCGTCGATCGAAGCCGCACGAGAACAAATCACAATTCAGCAAGGGCTCCTCTGCCCAGGCCACCGACGAGACCATGCGCCGATGACCCTGGCGACTAGTACGCGGCAAGCGGGCCACCCTCTGCCCATTTAAGTCAAATAGGCGAATCTGTCGATTATCATGGGGAATAGCAATGATACCGCCACTGGAGACGGCCAAGCGGTTGACGGACGAATCGGTGCGTATCGTGGCCAAAGCGGAGCGCATGTTGCGTAATTCCCACACTTTTATGGTTCGATCATCCGATCCAGACACCACCTTATCATCACGAGCAAACACGCTGGAAGTGACGGTCTCGGTGTGGCCCTGGAACACTGATACGGCGGGTATGGGATCACGAAAGTCCCACAAGCGGAAGGTCGTATCACGCGAAGCAGTCACCACCAGACGCTGGGTTGGATGAGCAGAGACGTGAGTCAATTCATGATCATGCCCCGTGAGAGGCTGCAGGTTCTGGCCGGTTTCCACATCCCACAATATGGCTGTGCGATCCCAGCTGCCGGTGATTATCTGATCCATGGTGGAGAGCCAATCGGCTGCGACCACCACAGAGAGATGACCACCCGGGCCGGAAAACTCGCATAGTGGCGTGCGCAAGGTATCCACCCGATCTCGATCCTCGACTTGTTCATCGCTGTCATCCAGCTCCTCCTCGGACGAATGGCCCTTTCTAGCAATATGAGAGAATTAATTTCTCCAGGGATTAAAAATCACACCCTAAAATGTAATCTTACTTGGACACTTCCCAGTTGACTGCCGCTTGCCATATGTGGGCAGTGCCATCGCCACTCCCTGTCAGCACGAGATCACGGCTCTGATGGAATTTAATTGAGTTCACAGAACCGACATGTCCTTGATACTGCAGCAGGCAGCGCCCGCTCTCTATGCCCCAAATGCAGGCGGTGTGATCAGCAGAGGCGGTGCCTATTATGGGCTGCCCGGTCTTAGCGGCAACCTGCCAAATGCCATCCTTATGTCCACCAAATTCTCGCACCACCGAACTGACCACCGTCTGAGCCTTGAAGCTCGATACAATGCGACTGGTTTGGGCCTTGATCTTGTTGCTGGCCTTTGCCTTGCTGCCGCCGGTGGCGCTGCTCAGCTTTGCCTTGAGACTCTTGTGTGTATGTGCCAGCAGGCTGGCGCCACTCGCCTCATCAGCTTGCGTACTGGTGGATGGTGTAACAACGAGAGCTGTGCTGATTCCTACTCCACCAGCTCCGCTCCCCGCCACTGAGCGTTCGACTCGCTGTTGCTCATACGAGGTCGGCGCTTCTTTGTTATTGAAATTCTCAAGTTTCTCTTGTACTGCAAAACAAAAGAGAATTGTTGCTGTTGTCAGACCGTAAATTGCCACTTGTCCCACCCACTCACACTGCAAATTCTCCAAGTAAAGGTGTTCAAATTCTTTTTCAATTTGTGAGAACAGAAAATGTAGCCGCGCCCGAAATGGCGCATCCTCGGGTATGATGACCATGTCTTCGGTAAGACTGGTCAGGCGGGCCGCCCGTGTCTTCCCTGTCGTTGCCTTCATTGCTTCTATTATTCTGATTTGTGGACAGGGCGCGGATGCGCTGGTGTATATGTATTTTGTTTATGTATCTACCAAGTGTCTTTTTTTTTCTCCTTCCAAGTGTGTGCCTTCCGCAAGCCGAGCGTTTCCTGTCACTGTGCCAATCCAATTAGTGTATTAGTTATGTTTAGCCACCTTTGCAGCGTTTATTGATCCATCTTTAATGAATTTGTTTAGTTCGGGAACAACAATTAGACAATTGCGAAAATTGATAACGAAGCACAGAGCAAAACAGCTGAGTGGTTGAGATGGGCAGACGCAGGGTTGCTTAATCAAATTATCGATTTTCTCTGTAAAGTGGCTTAGCGCGCCTTTACATTGAGTTAACAGAGAAAATTTAAATTTTATCAATGGTTTTGATTATGAGTTTATTTAAAAATTGAACTAAAACAAATTGATAAGACGGCGCTTAGAATTATTATTTGGTACAACTTTAATACAAAATAAAAGAAAAACAACAAAATAAAGACATATTTATTCGATTATGATAAAATTCTTCGCAAATATGCTAATAAGAATAATACTTAAAATGATGCCATGGACAATGTTGTCTTTGAAATTATTTGAAAATAGCCGATATGAATATGCACAGATATCTCAATATTTTAAGATTCAGGTATCGTAATCGAATGATGTACAGACGCTATACATAAAAGGGAACGCAGATGACCAGACAAAAACCGTGTGTAAATAGTGTATAAATAAATACCCGAAAACCGAAAAAAAATTATCGTTTACAGCAACAAAACATTTTTTCTCACTAACACAAATTGACTGATAGACAAATTAAATACATATCTCCTCACTACTCTTTATTACTACAGTCTTTATTTTCAATTTCTAAAATTAATGCTCGATACTTGAATTTTGACTTAATTAATTCCACCAATATCATCCAGAATACTTTTTTTAAGCGGAGCACCTTAGTTTAGATTTCAGCAGAATAATTGATCCCTGGGCAGGTAACAGAAAAATATGTGCATCGAATAGTTTCGGCTGTTAGTATCACTTTAAAGTAGCATATTATTTCTTTGATACATGCACCTGTATTATAATACCTCAAATTGGCTATTATGATGCCGCATCACTTGAGTTCAGTAGTAAGATTATTGCAAATTTATACTTGATCAGGGAGCAAGTTGTTCTGCTGAACACGGCCACTCACTGAAATTTAAATAAATAACATTACTTTCAAAGTCGGTTAACATTAGGCATTAAGGATGACCAAAAAGAAATTACTCTATGGCGACACACCATCTTTAGCTTAGTGTGACCGCACCCTAGCTCTTGCTGAAATACCACACACATATAGAGTGTTAAAATTTTAGTGGTATTCCTGAAAGTGATTTGCTACTACTCATTGATTTCGCGATAACAGTCTGAAGGCTGATATCATATGTAATGAGACAGCATAAAAGCATTTAAAAAAAAAGACCTGCTGTGTTTTTCGGCATTTTTTGCTTTCGCGCCTTAATTTAAATCTTGCGCCAATTGTTTATAAGCGAAAGCAAATCAAAATGAAATCAGGGTCGTTCCACCAACTGTTTTATGCTGAGGTTACATTGGGGCACAGTGCGGCACATTTCAGGGTCACAGTGGCACAGCGCAATGTGATCGGCCAATGCCTTGTCACAGACATCGTGTGTCACAAGAACGAGTGCTTTTCAATGTGAACACAAGTACTCGTTTGGCGTCACAGTGGTTCTGCGACCGAGGCGGGCACGTTTGCGCCCACAATTAATTAAACAGCTGATTTAATGAGTTAGCTCAAAATTAGCTCATTTGAACTATTTTGAATGTGCCAAGCACATCGGCCATGCTCGTTTTCCTGTCACATTGCGATAACTTTGATTTGTTATTTTCGACTTAAAAATTTTGATAATGGTAAATATGCGTAATTTTTAGTGCTTTCTTGTATTCATTTAATTGTAATTAATAACATTGTAATTGTAATTAAAAAAATAATGTAATTAAATAACATTTTTTAGCTGAAAGAAATGAATTCGCAAAAGACAACAGAGCTAGTGGCGTGTGCTGTTATTGCGTTGTGGGTGCTGGACGAAGATGAAGATGGTAATGAACCCAAGCCAAATCGCTCATGATGGATCGACAAAATTAATTTGACTCAAGGGGAAGAAGGCATGTTTGCCAAGATGAATACAGAGTTCCGAAGTATTCCGCAGAAATTCAAAAATTATGTGCGCATGGACGCAGCCACTTTCGATCAGCTCGTATGTTGGGTGACGCCACTTATCAGAAAGCAGACGACAAATTTTCGTGAGCGAAAGATTAGCAGTGACACTCGACTATTTGGCTTCAGGATCCAGTATGACATCCCTCTCATACGAGTTTAGAATGTCAAAGGTAACAATATATGAAATCATTCCGGAAACATGCGATGCAATTTATGAAGTATTGAAAGACGAGTACTTAAAGGTAATTGATTATGTTAATTTATTTGATATTTATACATAGTATATATAGTAATAGTTTTTGATATTACTATTATATGACGATAATAAATAATTTATTTATCTTGATAATCCTCCAGAGCCTCATACTCTGTAAATTTATTCTTCTCTCCTTCAATTTGGTCAAGTTCATCCAATTGACTTGACTGTGCAGATTGAGTAGCCTCTGTTGCCTCGGTTAAGTGAGGTGCGTTATAAAGTGCGCTTTGCTTAATTTACTTTTGGAGTGCAAAGCAACCTCGTTGATCATGAGGTGGATGGAGAGCTTTTACCGGGAATATGGCGTGAGTCGGCGACAGATTGTTTGCTAGAAAGGATAAATGCTGGCCGTCCTAGCGAGGCTGCAACCAACATTCGTATGCGTTTTATGAAATATTTTTCCACTGAACATGGTGCAGTTCCATGGCAAAATGAAAAGATTTTTAAATAAATAAATAATTTAAATATATTAACAAAGATGCAGTTCTGTCCTTGCTTTGAATTGTCATTCCTTGCTGAAGAAATCTTAAATTTTTAATGTACGCAGTAAATTCCCTTGAACTTGATGTTGACAATCGTTAATTATCTGCTTACTTAATATATTTTGCTGCCGACATTAAATAAATTTAAAACTGCACTTACTTTTTATAAAGAAACATTTTTACTTCTTCGCTCTTCAGCAATGACAACGAGGTATACAATTTTTTTTCTTGCCTTCACTCAAGGTTAACTGTCTGCCTTGCCTTGCTGCCTAGCATTCCAAAATGAGAAGTTTTGCCAAAAGAACCTGAGAGAGTGAGAACGAAATTTATAGATTTGTGTCACACCTGCCCTCGGTCGAACGAAACGACATGCGCAAATCGCATACAATAGCAAATGTTTTGTAAAAGTCGTAGACTGCCATCCGACAACGCTTGCAAAAGCAATCTTTCCAATCTTACTTTGCAAACCAAGCTCAATTGGCTATATATGCCTACTGTACAGCCGGCCTCTGACAGCGAACATATGCACATTCGACCTCTTTAAAAGGGAGTATCAACTCCAAATTTACAACTTCTCTACAAATTCTTTCTAATTGATTCAGTCATAGCATTCATACCAGGATCAATCAAAGTCCTCATAGAGGCGAACTAAAGTCCTCATCGAGGCAATCCAAAGTCCTCATCGAGGCAAACCAAAGTCTGAATCGAGGCCAACCAAATTCCTTAACTAGATGCACCTCAAAGTCCTTAACTGGAGGCACAGGAACAACAAAGTCGTCAACTAGAGGCAAAACAACCACCTCAGCCAGAGGCAACCTGAACCCTACACTGGCCATCATAGAATTGTCACAGCCGAAACCGTCGCCACAGATGCCGTCGTAAAATAATTCTGTGATGAAGTCACTGAGGTGGGAGTAGATGTGGCTACACACCATCTCTAGCGAAGTGCGACCGCACACCTGCTCTGGCTGAAATACCACAACACTCACACAGTCGATATAGAGTGGCTCTAACAATGGAGGCCGTCGTCCTTTTGTCCAGATGTTAAATTAAAGTTAATAATAAATAATAATTAATAATTACAGGAGACATCATAATCTCCACAACTCTTTTTATATATTTAAATTTTGAAAAGTAAAAGTAACAGTGAACGAATCACGTCTCCGCTTACATTTACCAACACTGCTTGCACACATAGGTGACACCACATGTGTATGTGAGCAAGCAGCTGATTCTCATTTAAAAATTTTGAACACTCAAACAAATGGCTTGTTTTTTGTGGAAATAAAAGTAGACCTTAACAACGAGTATTCATCAACTTCTCTCTTATCTCACCCTCACCCCACCGCCGCCGTTCATTCAATAAGCTTTCGATTGCTGGTCAGTTCACGACTCCACCACAACTCCATTGGGCCGTCTGTTGAAACTGAACCGGTTTTTCGCGTGGCTGTGTCTCGAATTTTCGTTGTTTGTATTCTTTTGTGGCACTTGCCAGCTGATCCTGCCTCTGTTTATTCGCGTCAGCTACAGACTTCGGTGCCATCGAACTCTCCTCACAATCATCAAATCATTTTCATTTTTGGCCTCCATCATTCAATCATCTTGAAGTTGGCAGATAAAATGAAAAACGTTTTGGATGTCATGTCGTTGCAGCAAAACGTGGAGTTGAGCAAGGCCCAGAACATGAAACCCATCGACTATCGGTGAGTGTGGGGCTAATCTTGCTTCCGTATTGAGTGTACTTACACCTCTTATTCCTTGCAGGAAGTCGAATAAACCAGGCCTGGTGCCACTCTACATATTCGAGTGTGCCACCAAGCTGAAAATGAAGCCGCTGACGACTGCCTGTGCTGCCATTGTTTTTCATCGCTTCTTCAAGGAGGTCAAGCCAACTGATTATGACGAGTTTGTAAGTATTAAAGGTTCTTTGTGACTTTCTGCATAACTAATCCTTGTGCTTAGCTGATAGCCGCCTCTTCCCTGTACTTGGCTGGTAAAATCAAAGATGATGACACTGTGAAAATACGCGATG
The DNA here is from genome assembly GCA_037044535.1 of Lordiphosa magnipectinata. Lineage (NCBI taxonomy): Eukaryota > Metazoa > Arthropoda > Insecta > Diptera > Drosophilidae > Lordiphosa > Lordiphosa magnipectinata. Next base: position 730,310 of record JBAMBO010004113.1, read on the forward strand.
TGATCAACGTGGCATACAGCACGTTGAATCGTGGAAGTGCTCCGCTGGATCTAAACGATGAGTACTGGTCCATGCGCGATGCCATAGTCCAGGCGGAGTTGCTTATAACTCGCACGCTGGGATTTGACCTGAATATTGATCTGGCTCATAAGGTATGTTGGAGGTTTAGTGTTTTCAAATTAATTCATTTTGTTTTATTCCCTCTTTAGTACTTGCTCTATTACATGAAGACACTTCAGCACTGGGTTGGTTCGGATGTATGGAATTCCGTGCCCATTGCCAGAGCGGCTGCCTCGTACTTACAAGACTTTCACCAAAGCGCCAATATATTAAAGTACAAACCCACACACGTGGCCATTGGATGCCTCTCTTTGGCCCTGCAGACGTACGGGGTCCAAGTGCCCTTGACTGATGAATCTGACGAAGCTTCCATGTGGTATAAGCCTCTGGTCAAAGACTTTACCCGAGAGAATCAATGGGAAATCATTGAGAATGTCATTGAAGTGTACAAGCATGAGGCCACTCTGAAGGCAGCATAATCTTGTCAAATCATTTGCTTACTTGAAAAATCTTCGAATTTGGTTCCTGAATGAATGCTATACACGTTATGTCATAAATTTTAGGTCACGATAATGCTGCTTAGTGCAACTGATGTACTAGACAGCGTCCAGCTAATATTGTCATTCCCATTGGATAACTTATTTTCAATCACAATGCTTTCATTACAATTATATTCTTCAATATTTTTAACTCTTATGTGCTCAAAACAATTTTTTTTAACAATTATTTCTCTCTGGATAAATATACAACAAAGTGAATAATCATAGAATTGATGTGAACTTTAAGTAAAAAGTTACTCTTTGATATGGAATAAATGGGGAAAATAATATAGTAATATAGTACGACAGATGGTTAGCTTACAAAGTTTGTATAGCCCTTTCAGTTCCCTTAGGCCCGTGGACAGAGACTAAAACCATAACCTTTAACCGCTAAAAACATTTTAAAATTTGTAACCGAAACCTTTACCGTAACCGAATAAAAATTCTTACCCTATAACCCCGTAACCCTATAACCTTTATTAACATAACCGGTTATCAGTACCGAAACAGAAACACATATATGGGTTAACTTCAGTTTTTCCTTTACTAGTAAAAATATATAATCATATGGAAATTTTTATAGAGGGAATATTAAAATTGTCCCGATGTTTGTAACGCATAGAAGGAAGCATCTCCGACCGCATAAAGTATATATATTCTTGATCAGCATGACGAGCTGAGTTTATATAGCCATGTCCGTCTGTCTGTCTGTTTCTATGCTATCTCCTCAGTCAGTTTGAAAGCTATCTTAACCAATCTTTGCACGAAGTCTTTTGGTACAAATACGCTGCACATTTGTCGGAACCAGACGGATCGGACGACTATAGCATATAGCCAGTGATAGGAAAGGTACCCAATTTTCTTACCTATTTTAAAGAAAAAGCATGGTTCACCAATTAATATTAGTAATGAATATTAAATGTATTTGGAATCCACTTCAGTTTAAAGCCAAGGCCTTTGCCACGCGTGAAGTTATATGTAAGAGCATCTTAAAGGTTAAAATCCAATTTTATTTTGAACCCACAAAAAAGGCCTTTGCCTTTTTTAAGAGCATCTTTAAGTTGATCACAATATTTCAAATTTTTCAAGCATTGAAGTCAGGAAAAATCCTAAATTACAACGTGATTTGCCCTGCAAAATTGTGACTAGTGCGGTAAAAATAAGTATCATCTTGTAGCACTGGTCTAGAGCCGAAAAAATAAACTAAAGCAAAAAATAAAAAATTCTTGGAATAATAATTTCAGCATCAGCTGAACTATGCCGCTCTAATAGAGCCTTTAAATCAGACTCTTCTAAAAACTCAGGTTTCACGTGTTTCCTTTTAAAGTGTGCACTTTAAATGCTTTTCTGTAACTGTTTAACATTTGGATATCTCTAAGTCGGTATTTGCTATGAACTTCAGCTAATATAGTAGCAATTATATCATGTGTGTAGGAAAATCGCACACGCTATCACTTTCGAAAAAAATTTGCGATTTAAAACTGGTTTCCAATACAAAAATGGTCTAAAAATCGGAAAAACTTTTGCAAAAGTGAAAATGGGAGCACGGCTGATGGTCCGGCCTCCTTTGACAAGGTACATGAAAATTAAGACCTAGGTAAGGTAAAAGGTACTCGAATTTAAAAATACCGAGGTAAGGCAAAAGATACACAAAATATATATCTAGGTATGTACCTAGGTACATCTAAGTATTAGTACCTAGTTACTTCCAAACACTGCATATAGCTGCCATAGGAACGATCGGTCGTAAAACTAGTTTTAGTGAGAAAAACTTTTTGTTTTCAATGGTAGCGTATTTATACTTCCCAGTTATGAATATTATCAGTTTCCACACAATTTTAGGGAGTTTGGTCAAAATCTGATGAATATATCGTATAGCTGCCTTATAACAAACTAGCAAGCAAATGGTTTTAGTTACGAGGTTTTAATGTGTAACTAACTTTATTGAACATAACTTAAGCTAACAATTATTGTTCGATTGTAAAGCGCGATGCTGCCGCCATAGAAAAACTAACATAGAAGCACACTTTGCTGCGTCGACAACTTTTCACTCAGACATTTGTCAGCTGTTCGCTGTCATTTTGGCTCTTTGAGTTATTTTTTGACTCTCTGAGTTTTTTTTTTGACTATGTCCATCTCCCTCTAACCACCGTGTTTTCCTATGTCGACAATAATTTTGAGTAACAGATTTTGTTGTCACTATTGAAGTATCTCCTTGTCACAATGGAGTTAACATCACTCAAAAAAGAGCGGCGTTTCAAAGTGTGCTTCTATGTTAGTTTTTCTATGCTGCCGCCAGCCGCCTTGGCGGGAGCCCAGCCAGAAACTGCGCGTCAGGGATGGCGCGTGTGTTGTCGTTCTGCTACTGCGTAGGGATGGTTCTCGAAGAATGGTGTGACCAAAGGTGGCCAGGGCTGCCACATGGTCAAAGTAGTGTCGCCATCTATTGCTGAGTATAGCTCGGCTAAGAATTTTCGACGAAAATTATTTATAGCCTTAATTTATATTAATTATACAAACTGCAAGGGTATATAAACTTCGGTTGAGCCGAAGTTAGCTTTTCTCTATTTTTTCATTTATTTTTCATTTTTTTGCCGGCCATTTGCATTTTGGAATGGCTCTTTTGGTTTGGTATTCGGCTCAAATCGCTCAATTACTTCAAGAGTGCCATAACTCAAAGTCTATTTTTTATTATGTAGTTATTCACTAAAATTGCACTGTTGCTAATGGGAAAGAAAACAAACGAGAAAGAGACAACGCAGATAACTAAAATCTTTACCTTTCTCATCTTTCCTTATATTTGTTATTACACAGCCAATTTGTTTGTACGAAAACGTAAGTATTCACACATATGGTCGTTTGCGTGATCGCCTTTTTCAATTTACTCTCTTCCCCTGAATGTGATTAGAAAAATCCTTAAACATGGTTATGTATGTATATATGTTTGAGAGAAAAAAGTTTCTGGCACGCCGTCATCTTGACAGTTTGGCCCCGGTAGCTTGTCAAGTTGCGCTGGGATCTTGACAGTGGATGGAAGTGAGGAATGAATCGCTGCTAGAAACATAACATCTTATATTGGCAGGGGCTTAAAGTTCATAGTATGAATTGTTATTAGTGGAATTTTTGCCAGCGCCACAAAAATCGTTGATGTGTTCAGACCAGAGTTCCAAAAGATGGTTTGTGACCTCTTCAGTCCAATTGCAATTACATTTATTCTGCACTTCATTGTGCTATTATTGAAACTATTGTTCAGTTAATTGAAAGGACAAATTAATTGCAAATTTGAATTTTCTGCCATTTGACGCGCCCTGAAGTAGTGATGGCCACTTTGTCAACTAGCTAAAAAATTATCGACTATCGAATAGAAACAATCGAATGGCTAATGAGTAATGCAACTACATTTTGTTAAAATTTATTATTACATTTTGGCCAAAATGTGAAAATGCAGTTGTAGTGAGGACAGCACATAAATCGCTGGATTGCATATCACGCTCTCATCTCTAGCTGCTCGCTTATATCTCTGACCAACAGTGTTGGAAACTACTGAAAGTAACAACAACAATGCCTCAATAACACAAAATAATAAACAAAAAATAAAATTAATGTACATTTTTATTAAGAAATCAAATATCAAATCGAATATGCGCAAAACATGGGTGAAACGCGAGAACATCTACTACAAGCCCTTCTACAAGCAGAAATCGAAAATGTTCTTTCTGCTCATCTTCCTGATGGGAATCTCGTTCATAGTGTATCAGGTAAAAACACCTCATTTGTAGCAATTCTTTGTGGAAATTGTAATTGAATTAACCTAATAACAGGCATTTTCGCTGAATCAGCTACCTAGCGTGCCCGCGCCCTGGAATCTGCAACAACTGAAGCAAAAGCACCAACAAATGCGTCTTTCGTTGGGCAGCAAGCAACTGGAAGTAGACTACTTTCTGGGCACCGCAGCACCTAAGGGTCCAGCCAACGCTGTGGAGGAGTCCGGAATCAAAATTATACGGTACGGTGCCATGCATTTGTCCAATCCCATCAATATATAATTGTCTCCTTTCACAGAGGCACACGTCTCTTTGACTATGATTCCTACAAGCCAAATTTCGAGGGTAAGTTCAAGTGTCTGGATGGCAGCAAGGCGATACCCTTCAATCGACTCAATGACAATTACTGTGACTGTGATGCAGATGGTAGCGATGAGCCAAGCACAAACGCCTGCTCAAATGGGCGCTTCTATTGCAAATACCAAAAACGCCATATAACGGGGCGGGGATTGGATGTCTATGTCCCCAGTAGTCGCGTGAATGATCATGTATGTGATTGCTGCGATGGCAGCGATGAGTGGACAACGCCCACCAAATGCAGAAATAGTTGCACGTAGCATTTCATAAATTCCAAGCCATCTCAAGGAGAAGTGTGCATCACAGGCGATATTTTGTAGAACACTGTTGGACTCCGATTGCGATAAAATTGTAATTTATTAAAAAAAAAGACATTTTTTAAATTAAGTAGAATGAATATTGATAATATTAAAAATTGTATGTATCATTTTATGACCATTTTATGATTATTATCAAGATAAATTTTTTCAGGAAAGCACACTAATTCTTCGTTTAAGCCTCGTACTCAGACCGATAAAAACTAATTTTGTCACGACCGAAGTTTATATACCCTTGTAGCTTGTATAATTTATATAAATTAAGGAATTAAATGATTTTCGTCGAGCATTATTAGCTGAGTTATTTCCCAAACTCAGCAATAAGATCTCTACGTTGACCATTTGTTTGCCAGTTTGTTATATGGCAGCTATACGATATATTCATCCGATTTTGACCAAACTCCCCAAAGTTGTGTGGAAACTGATAATATTCACAAGTGGAAGGTATAAAGACGCTACCATTGAGAAGAAAAAAGTTTTTCTCACTAGAACTACTTTTCGACCGATAGTTCCTATGGCAGCTGTGGTCCATAGTCATCCGATTTGGATCATACTTGACAAATTGTGTGGTAGCATATAATATTGATCAGTTACAAGTTTGAGAGCGATAGCATTCAAAAACACAAAAGGTTTTCATACTAAGACTTTTTTTCAGACATATGTTTGTATGGCAGCTGTACTATATAGTTGGTCGATTTTCATAAAACTTAGTGTAATTGTGTAAAAGCATAGAAAACTTATAAATACGAGGATTGGGGCGTTTGCTTTGAAGACAAAAAAGTTTTTCTCACTAAAACTACTTTTCGACCGTTCGTTCCTATGGCAGCTATATGCTATAGTCATCCGAGCCGGCCGGTTCCGACAAATGTGCAGCGTATTTGTACCAAAAGGCTTTGTGCAAAGTTTGGTTAAGATAGCTTTAAAACTGACGGAGGAGATAGCATAGAAACAGACGGACGGACGGACAGACGGACATAGCTATATCAACTCAGCTCGTCATGCTGATCAAGAATATATATACTTATGTGGTACAAACATCTCGACAATTTTAATATACCCTCTACAAGGGTATAAAAAGCTGAGCAAAGCCAAAGGGATTCTATTTGTATGACTCACTGACGAAATTATTTTTTTCCCGTTTTCGGTTTGGTTTTGAACTTGTATAATTTGTCTTGCCAAAAAAATGAATTTGAGTTTGAAGCCAAAATTTTACGGCAATTTTGAACTGCCCATTTTGACGAGGTACGAGAAACATTTATTTTTTGGTCTGGTTGGTGACAAGCGAAAGCTGGTAACGATTTAAGGAGCGCGTGTCATTTCTGTTGTGTTGTCAATTGAGTTTTTTTTTTTTGGTTTATGGGCATGGGGAGCACTAACCTAATTTTACATTAAATTTGATTTTCAACACGCGCCATCTCCAAGCGATTTCAAACCAAGCTAAGATAATAAGTTACGATAAGATCCAAGATTTTTAAAAATTGTAGAAATTGTGTTGTTGGATAGTAGATAGTTGGATAGGCTTCATTTTATCTTGTAGACAGTTTCAAGTTCACAGCTGGTAAAAAAAAAATCAAAATTTTGCATGGTAAATGCAGTGGCCTGCACACATGTTAAATTTTATCCCATCCCGTCCAACCAAATTTTCTAGGCGCTCGGAAACTTCCGAGTTATATATTAATCCCCCACTGTCAAGTGGATACTGAAAATATACCTCTTCAGCACAACTAAATTGTGAAATTCTGGTCTAGCGATATTTCCTTTTTAGTAAATATATGAGGATTGTGCATTTCACAGCAGCATCAGCACTTCTTGTCCATAATTGGGTACGTTTAGCTTCCTTAGTCTTTGCCGAAATTTAAAGAGACAATATGTTTTGATAAAACTTCGACATCCATAAAAAATAGGGGTAAAAAAAAGATAAGGAATTACAAATAAATACCGTCTCGCTGAACAAATAAATTAAACTAAGCTAAATGAACTAATTAATCAAAACAACTCCCTTTACACCGTCACACCATCCCACTTCACACAACCACAAACAGACAACGCACCTGCAGTATACAACAGGTATGGCGCCCAGCCAACATTTTGAACTCAGCGCTTTTGCTCAGAGCGCGAGAGAGAGCGGATGAGTGAGCGCGAGAGTAAACGACACACATTCACACAATTTATGTATGTGTTTAGAACAGGGTTCCCCAAGCAGAGAGCGCGAAAATGTGACTGTGTCTCTCTCTAACACACAGTGGTGGATGACTTCGGCAAGCATTCGGTATGAATTGGCGAGTATGTTCGTGCCCCAGGGGCTATCGCTGGGGAACTCTGGTGTAGAACAAAAAAGCCATGCAGAAAAAACAGAAATGTGGAGAACATTTGAGACAGTTACTGTTATCCCTTTGCGACTGTTGTTGTTTTCATTTATGAATGGAGACAATAGCCAACAGTTACAGGGAAAATAGAGAGTAAACTCCCATACAAACTTTTTTTTTGGCATTTTCACCCACTTCGCTGTAAAATTTTGCGAATTTTCATTCATAGTGCGTGCCTGCATAACTAAAGGAAGATCTATGCCAAATCTTAGATCTCTAGGGTATGAGGTATTGGGTGTGGGTTGATGACACAGGCTTACAAGGTTTTGCAATAGAGAAGTTAGCAATCGTTTCTTATGTATTTTTGGGCGCAGAACTCAAATTAATTGTCCGTTTTCTCCCAGCACGATATGAGATATTTGCATAAGCGTGGGTTGAGCGACACATGTCCTGTGGCTACATTAAGTAACATATTCAAACCGATTTTGTTTTAATATAAGCTGAATTGAATGTTGTTACAGAAAAACCAAACACAAAGTTTTGATTTTGTTCATAAGACACAAATTGTTGCATTTTAAAATGGAAAATATGGTTATTATGCACTTGGAAAGTGTATTATAATTTTGCACAGGAGTTTGCAACGCATAGAAGGAATCATCTCCGACCACATAAAGAATATATATTCTTGATCAGCATGACGAGCTGAGTCTATTGAGCTTTGTCCGTCCGTCTGTCTGTTTCCACGCAAACTAGTTCCTCACTTTTTAAGCTATCGAGCTGAAATTTTGCACAGAGTCTTCCTTTTACTGCACGCTGCTAATATGTCGAAACTGACCGGATCGGATGACTACTTCTTGTAGGTGCCATAGAATTGTTCGGTCGGAAAATGGGTTTTTGTGAGAAAAACCTTTTTTGTTTTCAATATTAGCGCTCTTAAACTCGTTCATTGTTAATATTATGTTTTTAAGCTGATCTGCAAATTTAACCGTTGAAGCGAACTTTTTTAAGTGCATTAAAACTTCGGCACAGACGAAGTTAGCTTTGCTTTCTCGTTTTTTGATAATCTCGGTTTTGTTGAAGGCTTATAATTTTCTGAAAAATATTCTGATAATAAAAAAAATCCCAAAAATTACTAGTTGACAGGTCTCTCCTCTAATTTATTCAATTTCTTGTTTTTCGATATCACCGCTCTTTTAAAAGTTATAGCCCAAAAAATATAATAAATTGTATATATTTTTGCATAATATTTACCATGAAAATTTCTTGTAGTTTGAAAATAACGAAGTAGGTATTGTGAAACAAAAAAGTGGACATTAAAAAGTTATTTTACATTGATTTTGGTTGATTTAAATACATTTTAGAGGTCAATATTATTTTAAAACAAGAAAGAAAGTCGGTCAAGCCCGACTATAACATACTCTGTACCCTTAACGTCTCAGCTCGCATTTGCTCACGAGTTATACGCGCTCATCTCTAAGTTTCACTCTCTCTCTCTCTCTCTCTCTCTCACTAAGATTGACGTTCAATAGAATGCTGCGGTGGTGGGTGGGGTGGTGCTGGGTGTTTATTGGCCGTTTTTTGCTCATAACTTGAGTATCGTTCATCCGATCTTTATCATTCTTTCAGCAAATCGATAAATAATTTTATTTACAAGGTATCTCTAGAAGGTACGAACGATCTATCTTCAAAACTGTAGGAGATATAACGTTTTTTCCAAATTGCGGGGGCGGGAGGGGGCGTGGCAAAAATTGAAAATAAACTTGATCTGCCTGCAAGTATAGGAAATATATGCCCCATACATGTCAAACCTCTATCTCTTACCATCTCTGAGATCTCTTCGTTCATACGGACGGACAGACGGACGGACGGACGGACGGACAGACGGACATGGCTATATCGACTCGGCTGTTGATGCTGATCAAGAATATATATACTTTATAGGGTCGGAAATGATTCCTTCTCCCTGTTACATACTTTTGCACAAACTTAATATACTCTATGTACCTTCGGTACAGAGTATAAATAGTCGATAATTTTTGTAGTTTTTGGTCTATAACTTTTAAATGCGATAAAATGTGGTAAATTAGAAGAGGCAAAGGGCTACCAACGTTTATAATCTGAGATTTTTAATATCAACAACAAATTTTTCGGAATTATTTAAACTTGGCAAAAAAACGATTTTAGCAAAAAATATCCATATTTTTATACCATTGTAGAGGGTATATTAAAATTGTTGAGATGTTTGTAAAGCATAGAAGGAAGCATCTCCGACCACATAAAGTATATATATTCTTGATCAGCATGACGAGCTGAGTTGATATAGCCATGTCCGTCTGTCCGTCTGTTTCTATGCTATCTCCTCCATCAGTTTTAAAGCTATCTTAACCAAACTTTGCACGAAGTCTTTTCGGATGACTGTAGCATATAGCTGCTGTTGTTTTAGTGAGAAAAACTTTTTGTCTTCAACGCAAACGTCCCCAAACCTCGAGTTTAAAAGTTTTCTATGCTTTCACATATTTCCACAAAGTTTGATAGGACAGCTATATAGTATAGATGCCATAGAAATTGGGTGTAGAAAATGTATATAGGAGGCCTTGTCAAAAATATTTACATTTGCCCGAATGTATCAATTTGTGTCAGTGGAATCAGCCTACTAATTTATATAAATCATACAAGCTACAAGGGTATATAAACTTCGGTCGAACCGAAGATAGCTTTCATCTATTTTCCATATTAAAATCAATAAATTGGTATCTTATGAACATATTCAAAATAACGTATTTGGATTATCTGTAACGTTATTCAATGCAGCTTTCATTAAAGCACATTTAGTTTGTATAAGTTACTTAATGTGGCCACAGGACCTACAAATGCAGACATTATGCAAATGTCTCATAAGCCTGACGTGCGGGGAGAAAACGGACAATTATGTTAAGTTTGGTGACCAAAAATACATAAAGAAAGATTGCTAGCTTCTCTGTTGCAAAAGTTGGACTTGTTTTGTAAGCCTGTGTAATCAGTTAGTCAGTAGGGCAAGAAGATTCCCCAATAAAATGGGTTTAAGGTGAGGTATTTACAGCCTGCCACAAAATGTTTGTTTTAATTTGAATATGTTGTATTAGAAGTTCTAATTTAGAACTTATGCTGCTTTTACACTTGTCATATATCTTTAAATAGTCGGTTGTCAAAATTCTCTAAAGAGAAACTCTTATCAAATTGAACCTGTCAAATTGCATCAAAAAAGGCTAAATTTTCCAAATATTTAGAGTTATTTGCTTTGCTATTACACTATCGTCAGAGAGTCTCTTTAGAGTTATATGATAAGTGTAAAGGCAGCTTTAGTGATTACCGGAAGTTATTCACAGGTCTCAAGTAACTTCGTCAAAGTCCCACTAGCTGTAAGTGGAAAATGTGTTATTTTTTAAAATACCTTAAATACCTCAAACTGAAATCTTTATGCTTCTCAGCGGGAGCTAGGAATAGATTTTAGACTTATAGTGTCATGGTGAAATTTTCTTAGAATTCTTTGTAGATTCCGATTCTGGTGGATCCGCCCTAATATATATACTTTATAGGATCGGAAATGATTCCTTCTCCCTGTTACTTACTTTGGCCACTCTGTGTGCCTTTGGTACAGAGTATAAAAAGTGCCCATTCAACGCGAAAACCTTGAGTTGTGGCTAATTTATCGGATTCGTTGCAAGGTTCAAAAAATTTCAAAATTTCTTAAAAATTTTTTTTTTTTGTGTTCTAGTGTAAACTTACTACTGAAAAATCTCAACATTTACTAGTATGTACGTATAGACTTGTGAATAGCTAACATCCCACAGGCAATTAATTTACACAAATTCTGATGAAAATTTGTATAAATAGGCCAAATTAGGGAACTTTTCGGCCATATTTGATCAAATTATTTGTGTATGGAACCATAGTTACAGTTTTAAGTACTGAAAAATCAGCAATCATGGCTATTTAGTCAAATTTTGATCAAGCACAGAGCTTCAGCAGTAGCTTGTAAAAGGAAAACCGCTGACCTTGAATACTTCCACCAGCGATGCAAAAATTGCAGCTTTCTCTCTCTCGACTTATGTCAAAATTTTGAGAACTGCTCTTCTGAAGCTTTCTACATTTTATACAGGGTCTTCAGTTTCCTACAAATGCTACTTTTCTGCACAGCCTGAGCTTCAGCTTTGTGCCACGATTTGCAGGTTTATTTCGCAGTTTCGTTCAAACTTTAACTTAATGAGTATTTTTTCCACCTTAAATTATATATAAAAAACAAGCCCGACTATAAGATTCTTTGTACCAGTATTAACGGCATTAGCCGTCGCTCGCATTTGCTCGCTCGTTATACGTATTATAAGCGTAATACGCTGTTAACTTTTTTTTGCTCATAACTTGAGTATCGTTTATCCGATCTTTATCATTCCTCCAGTAAATCGATAAATAATTTTGCTTTACTAAATTTCTCTAGAAGGTACGAACAAACTGGGAGAGATATGACGAATTTTCCAAATTGCGGGGGCGGGAAGGGGCGTGGTAAAAATTGAAAATAAACTTGATCTGTCTGCAAGTATAATGAGTTTTTGTCCCATACATGTCAAACCTCTATCTCTTACTATCTCTGAGATCTCTTCGTTCATACGGACGGACAGACGGACATAGCTATATCGACTCGGCTGTTGATGTTGATCAAGAATATATATACTCGGAGATGATTCCTACTGGCTGTTACATACTTTTGCATAAACTTAATATACTCTGTGTACCTTTAGTACAGAGTATAAAAACTGCAATTTCCAGTCAGGAATAGAATTTTACAATTAATTTACAAAATAGCACTGCAAGAAAATCTCCTGTTGATGATAGTTTTTCCAAATCCATGAGCGCTTGCATGGATACAACCCAATATACTGGTTCTTCGAGTATATAGCACATAATCAGCAATAATCATCAACTTGGCGTTGTCCGATTGTGTTTGCTAGCTTTACAATTTATAATTATAATAATTTTTTCGGCATTTTTGTAAAAGGGGTTTGCTTACATTGATAGTTGAAAGATAAATAACGGAAAATTGGAAATTGTAAAGCCTCCGCGGGGCCCACAAAGCTTAAAATATCTGATTTTGGTTTTCCAATTTTTTGAGCCATGTTCTGCAAAGAACTTAATCTAAATTAATGACCGTCTGACTCTGAATCTGTACCTGTAGGATTTCGAAGATTTTGCTCAGTACTTTAGCTCGAATAGTGCAAATTAAGCTCCATTGGGGTCATCTCTGTTTCAGCCAGTTAAACGTTATATTATCGGTATAAGACTACATTTATTTATTTTATACCAAAACGGACTTTTATAGAACCCGAAATCTTTGAAAACACTATCACAAAAAAAGCCGACACCTAGTGCAGAGATTGATGTTGCGCCAAAGGTGTGGGATTTTTTCTTCAGGGTATTATGTAGGCTAAGTATCTGGCCACTTCTACTCCCATTGAGCTGTGCCAATTATAATTAATTGCTACGTTGGTATGCTTGGAATATGCAATCGTTTATTCCTTGGTTTGACGTGTGTTGAAAATCTCATTTTTTAAGAATCGTGTAATTATGTCATTTGCAAATTGTGCAAAATTCATTTCGCTTTATTTTCTTGATTATCTGATTGGAGATGGTTTGGAGTAAACTAAATCTCAGTTGGCCAAACAACATGCCGATAATAAAGCTCACTATATGAAGTACAATTTTGCATTTTCTCTTTGTACGTCCCTATACTGTGTTATATATTACGTCTGAGGACTTAAACGCTAAGTAATACTTAATCAGATATAGAGCATATAGCTGGATAAAATTAATGCGAATATAAATTCCTTGGAGTACTTAAAAAAAAAAATTGCTCTGACAAAACGATGCCTGATCACACGTGCAATTAAAATTTATGCTGAATAATTTAAATTATAAATAAATAGCATGGAGTGTTTGATTGTATACATGAAAAAGAAATTGTAAAAAATATATATATTGCACTGAGGAGATTTTGCCAAAATTGAAAACGAATTAGACGAATAGAGAAAGTTTGAATAAATAAATAACAATAGCATAAATATACAGAAGTGATTGACATGAATTTGGAACCTAAAGAAGGAGAGGAGTTATACACTATCGATACAGATGGTATACATATATATTTTATATATTAGATGAAGGGTAAAGCGACTTAAAATTACTCACATAAATGTTTAGGATTGTGTATCTGGGAAGGTAATTTATCAATAGGATGTACAAATCTAACGGCAAAGCGTATAATACAATTTTTGTAGCTTGCGTTTCGAGCGACACTGTTGATGATTGTGCGAATGGTGATGATGGTGATGTCTGTGAGAGTGTTGATGTGGCTGCTGACGTTGCTGTTGCTGGTGATGATGATGATGGCGTTGTGCTGGCGCTGGTAGCTGCTGCTGTTGTTGTTGTTGTTGCATATGGCTGTGATGATGATTATTTACAATGGTCGCTGCTGCAGCAGCGGACGACGTCGATGCTGCGCTCAGTGCCACCGCCGAGGATATCAATGCCGCGGCCAGACGCGACGGCGATGACGACAATGACAAATCTGAAGCAAGCAACTGCTGATGGTGTTGGCGCAACTGCTGCAGTTGCTTGCGCTTAGCTGCAGCGGAGCCCTTTTTCATCGCATGCAGACGACGCCTGTGATGATGGGGATGCAGTTGAAGCTGTCACTTTGCCTCTTCGCTTGGATCCAACAGATTGTTGCTACCGTTGTTGATGACCACTGCAGTGGCCGCCACCGCCACCGATGAAGTCTGATCGTTGACTCCCTGTTGCTGTTGTTGCTGTTGTAGTTGCTGCTGATTCAGCATATGGACATGCTGGCAAAACGCCTGCAAGACCTCAAAGTGCGTCATTAGATTCGCCGGCTGGTTGTCGTAATGCAAATGCCGTGTTATTGGCGCATTCAAACGCCGCAGCATCTCAGTGAACAGTTTCTCTTCCTTGCGTATCCAGGGTCTGCGATCATCCTGCACTTGATAGGGAGTGAGGTGCACGTGTATATTCATGCCTGAAAGAAAGACACAATTATTAAATAATAATTTAAAATCGAAAGCATAAGCTTAAGTTGGCGATACCAAACTTCGATATAAACGTTTTGAAACTGGATCTGCGTGCAGACGATTCTATTCAATTATTCCCCTCTCATCTAAAATCACCATTTATCAGCCATCCTCCCAATTTGGCTTTCGCAAAAGTTTTGTGATTATGAGTACAAAAAAAATCCGGTTTAAAATCGCAAAAGTATTGCGAAGGTGAAGATGGGAGCAAAATATACAGCATCACTGCTAAGGGCCGTTTTCTTATGTTTCTGTTTTTGCTTGAATTGAAATCCACCTAGATTTTGCTACTAGGTGGTTTTTATGCAAATGGTTGTCTCATGTAGGTTGATTATAAATTTGGGCAGTTTTCTCCAACATTAAGAAATTAATCTTATGAGTGAAATTCGTCATTGCCACCAAGTAAAGTACAATTTCAATTAAAATTGTCTTTGGTGAAAAAACCGCGATACGCTAAGATGCCTTGAACTGAAGTATTTATATGATAAGAAATGTTTTCCTGCTGGTAATAAAGCACTTTACTCATCAAATTTATTACATAATTTTGGTGAACTTGGTTTTACCCTAAATGGTCAATGTTGTTCTTAGGCAATTGCTAGTACAAAAATGACAATAAACCGCGAACCAAGGCTTCACTGGTATAAGTGAAAACGCAGTTCTGTCTATTTTTAGTTCTGGTTTATGGCCTATATGAATTGGTTTGTGGTACTCCATATCGCAGTTTTTTGGCTGTCGAGTACCATTTCTTAGGGACATGCAATAGTCCATTGTACCATCATAAATATCGATTTTAATAAAAATCTACCGATCATGACGAGCTGAGTTCATAAAGCCATGTCCGCCTGTTTCATAGACAAATTTTCATCAAAATGTGGGCAAACTATTCGAGTGTTTGACCTTAGCTTTATATTTCCAATTGATGATGACACTCACCCATGCGTGTCAATGTCTCTAGGAGACTGCGGGATGTAATCCATGTGTTTTTCTGGCCACCATGACCGCCGTCCAGCCAATACATGTCGGTTATACGAGAGAGCAGTCGGCACATGCTGCTGTCATCGGGTGTCAGAGTTTTTAGATAATGAAATTCATAAATGAACTGCAAAAGAACGAAGGCATTGAACACGTGTGGTAAGTTGGGAGCTTGTCATAATTCAACTGGCAGAGCCAAATATGTTAGCGATTTTTACACCAAACGTGACTCACTTGATTGAGCACGACGCAGCCCTTGCTGAAGCCGATCAGCACCAGCTTAGACTTGTCCAAATTCAGGTTCTCTCGCCACCACAGCGGATTGCTGTCGCCGGTGGCTGTGGACTGTCGCGGCTGCGGGGCCGAGGACAATGCTGTTTGGGCTGGAGGAGCACAGTCGTTGGTGCAGCCGCCGTTGTTGGTGTTGTTATAGTGCTGCTCCACATTGTTGGTCGGCGTCGCTGTGCTTGGTGGCTGAGGTGCAGCTTTTATTGCCGTTGGCTGTGGCTGTGGTGGCTGATGGTTGGCCTCCTGATGGTTATTTGTGGTGCATGCATCATTATTATGATTAGAGCCTGACGCATTATTTGTGACTGCAACTGGTGTGGCTTCTGGGGCTTCGCCGGACACAATCGGAAAGATAACGGCTCCGTCTGCATCCACTGTGACATTTTCCTGAACCTGCAGTATGTCTATGTCCATTTCCTGGCTGCTATCGTTAGCCGTCGATGGGGATGGGGCTGAGCTGGACTCCGAGGAGGCAGTGGTGGCATTGGACAGCGTTAATGCGGCCGCCGCAGCAGCAGCAGCCACAGCCGCCGCCGCAGCGGCAGCCTGGGCTGCCTGATCGAGTATCTCGTTCTCGGGTATTGAGATCAAGCGTTGTGAAAGATTCTGCAGCAGTCTGGGGAGATAAAGTAAGGGAATATAACCATGCATTTGTAGCGAACATCTTCTTTCACTTACTTTTCCAAATGTTGCAGTGCATGATTCATGGGCGTATGGTCCGGCACGCCTGCATTGTTCCCGCGCACAAAGTTGTCGAAGCAGCTGAATGTTTTAAATTCCATTCTGTGGAATGCAAATAAAATTTATTGACCGTTCGGAACATCAACCTGCAGGGCATCACCTACCGAACCGGTCGTATGACAATTATGTGGGAGCGTGGAAACGCCTCACGAAGTAGAATAGCCGAATTCTCTAGATTATATTTCATGTACCCTCGACTGTCGCGATTCGTTTCCATGCTTTCCGGAAAGTCCTGCACATCCCCACCAAAATAAATAATTGCCGTCGAATCTTCGACATTTTGCGACTGCTGCCGGACAATGGGCGGACAGTAGACAATGTCATTAGCGCGATTCTGGAATCCGGCCACGGAGAAGATGCGAAACGGACCGGCCGAAGTGCTTGGCGTGCACAAACGCTCCCCGCTGCCGCCGCCAAGCATGCCCTCGAAGTTACGTATTCGCTCTTGCAGTTGCAGAAATTGATCAATGGTGAGCTGTGGGGAAAGAGCAGATTATGTGGTTGATGTTAAGAGAACGTTAAATGACTAGCAAAACTAAGATCCGAATGACAAGCAGCTCAAAGTTCTTTAAATAAAACCAACAGGTCAAATGTTCGTCAAAAGCAAAGATTAGAACATTTTAGCATTCTATTCATTCCTTAAAAAAAATGTATTTAAACTTGAACAGGACAATCAGTCCACGAAAATCGTCTTGAAATTCGGAACAGGCCCGAAAAACATTTTTAGATTTTTTTATATTTTTTCTAGGCGATTAAAAATTATATTTATTGTACTTTCGAGCAAGAAATCGATTTTTTTGAAATAACTTCACTAAAAAATAGTTTCAGTAGAAATGGGTCATTAAATTTTCTTATTTTTGTAAACTAGTGTAATTTCCCAATTTTTTCGGAAATTTTTTTTATTTGCTTTAACGTTATATTAGGGTCTTAAGAACATCCTGTAAAACTTTCCAGCAGATCCGACAATATGTTTTATATAACCATATAACCAATCTGGCCGATTTGCACCAGCTTCATTGGTTTTAAAGATATTGAACTGAAATTCGGTTTGAACACTTATTTTAAGCTTCTTTAGCGATTTATCGAATATGGCTTGATTCGGCATACTGTTTCATATAGGTGTCATATAATTGATCTGTCCGCTTTGCTCAAACTTTGATGTATTTTACGCTATTGTGTTGAAATTCGGTTCGTACTTTTATTTATAGCTCTAAATACGACTAAAGGCCGATTTCTCTTCTCCCAGGTAGCTGCTATGTGTCAGATAAACCTCAAAATTACTTTGTTATTTGTTAGTTTATGTGACAGATAGCTATGTAGAAGATGTGAAATCGGCGCTTACAAAACCCTTTTGTGTTTGACGCTACCAAGCGAAAACATTTTTTTTTATCTCTCTCTCATGTAATATCCTAAACTTAAGTACGAATTTATCTGCAATCAGGCCGATTTTCTCGAAAAGTTGCACGTTGTAATAAGAAACGTTAGTTACTCATTCATCTGCACACTTTTGTAAATAACTTTGCATTTAAAACCTTTTGCAACGTTGTGCTATGCTAAACTAATATACCACAAAACACAGCTACACTGGATAGGGTCAACTTAAAATTACACATTGACAACATGCGGCACACTTGGTAGCATTTTCAAGAAGCATACACAAAACAGCAAGAAGCATACACAAAAAAATTCAAAATTACTCGTGTAAGCTCGTGTACGGCAGAGTAGAACACAAACAGCTGACTTCAACAGTCCGTCAACAAAACAGTGTTGCCACTAAGTTTAAATATGTATTACTTTTTATCTAATATCGAATAATTAAAAACCAGTTAATACTTCAAATATAAAAATCTTGGTTTAAGCATTTCGCTATCAAGACATTGGAAGTGGTAAGATTTAACAATTTCAGAACACGAATCGAAAACGGTAATAGACGAAATTGATTAATTCATAAATAAAAGAATTACACTAGGCAGCAAAGTACAGTATATTGAAGGGCTGGTAGTGAGATGATTTTCGAGTGCTGAACACGAATCTGTTTTCAAAAATGGTCCATCACGTCGAGATTTTGAGTAATTTGAGCTTAAAGTTGCAAAAAGAGCCTATTTTGACTCTTTTCAGACGCGTTTTTTGGGCAACCTATATTTTTGTTTTGACTATTTTTTTATATTTTATAGTAAGTTACTATTTCTTAACTTAAAAATAAACCATTCCAATGAAATTTTGAAACCATTTTGAAAACATATAATAACATACCCAAATTGCCTACAGCCAAAAACTATGCCTTACAAAACCAGTCCAAAAGGATAGTAATTTTTATAGAATTTCCATGAAAATGATCAACAACACCCATTGAATACTTTGGGGCAGCACCAATATAATCGATTTTTTGTGAAAACGGATACAATTACTAAAAATGGTATATCTTTATTGAAAAAAATCGTAGAAATGTTTCGGATAGCTTATTTTAAAGTTAAGAAATAGTTATAGTTAACAAAAGTATAGGTTCCCCGCAAAACGGGTCTAAAAAGGGTAAAAATAGGCATTTTTTGCAACTTTAAGCTCGAATTACTAAAAATCCCGACACCATTTCAACAACCTTTCAATGCACTGGAAAAAATCTAATTTTGTTGCCTTGTGCTATCTGCAAGAGTTTAGCCACCAGTGTGTCAGCTGAAATATATGAAGTTGATGTTTATATGAATAGCTTACAAGCACCGTGCCAAATGGAAAAAGACCAATTAAGAAAAAGTACAAACGTTGCATTAAATGCGTTCCTTAAAGTTAAAAGATTGAGTTCTTATACCTATATTCTCAAAAAATTCCTATAACTACCCAGAACTTTATGAATTATCGAAAGTACTAAAGTAATTTAGCAGTAAGTGTCGAAAGACTATTTTCTGGCGTAAAAGGGCATAGCCGGATTTGTAGTAGAACCGGCCCCCAATGCTTTTAATTTTTTAAGTATGCAGTTTTAAAGTACATCAACCCAAAGTAATTTATCGAGCTTTTTATACTTCTAGTACCAATCCTTAATTTTTAACAACGATTTTTATCATTTCAATCACATGCCTTTTTCACACATTTTTTTTTGGTCACCGCTGGTATGTCTACACTTCTTCAGAATAATTTTTCCGACTTTTAAAATGCAGGCCGTTACCTAAAAAATTCCTAGACATTTTTAACACCATTTATTTAAGACCTCTAGTTGAGGTTCCACTTTCGTTTTTTACATGTCCAATTGTCATTCCTACATACATATGTACCATTTCTGTTATTTTTTTAGAATTACTCAAAGGAAGAAATGTTTTATAGCCTTCCTTTGTTAATTAACACACCACTATCATAAATATC
This sequence comes from Lordiphosa magnipectinata, assembly GCA_037044535.1. Classification (NCBI taxonomy): domain Eukaryota; kingdom Metazoa; phylum Arthropoda; class Insecta; order Diptera; family Drosophilidae; genus Lordiphosa; species Lordiphosa magnipectinata. The sequence continues at coordinate 750,120 of JBAMBO010004113.1, forward strand.
AGCTTATTAAAATAATTTTAGCAGACAGCGGATGCTGACACCTAGCATATGCAAAAAATGTTTGCATTTAAGGAAAAACCTACAAGTAGGCAACCCTTTTTATTAACAGGGACCAAGCCCCAAATATATAACAAAAGGTGATATTCTCATAACTCCGTTATTTATTAACCGATCTTTATAAAAACTTGAGATTAACTTTTAAATATTTATATATATATTTAAAATAGGGGGCGGAAGGGGGCGTTTCAAAAATTGGAAACAAACTTGATCTGCGTGCACACAATGGAGTCTTCATTTCAAATTTGGTAGCCTTAGCTCTTCTAGTCTCTGAGATCTAGGTGTTCATACAGACGAACGGACAGACGGACATGGCTATATCGACTCGGCTGTTGATGCTGATCAAGAATATGTATACTTTATATGGTCGGAAATGTTTCTTCTGCCTGTTACATACATTTGCACGACTTTAGCATACACTTTTTACTCTACGAGTAACGGGCATGATTATTTCCGGTACGAGTGAAATATATCCACGAATTAGCGGTTCGTTAGGGTTTAGACACTAAAATTAAATCGTACCAAGTAATGTAACTTGGTCATTTAAAGACTTTCTCTTTATTTAAAAAAGATCATAAAGGCATATTTAAGTGAAATTCAAAGTTGACAAATCTTGAGGAAAGTGAAATCCGGAACAGCCCGCCCACAAAGGGCCAATTCAACGACAAAATAATTCAGCAACAAATGTGATGATGTATGTTTCCTGCATAGGAGCAAACAATTTAGCAGTTTTTTTTTTCTAAAATACAGCTTATCAAAACATTTTGGAATCTACAAAAAAAGAAAGGCATCGCAACTTTTACATTTTTCTCCGGACACCTTGCAATTTATGTTTATTTCCAAATATATTTGGATCGAATGTTTGTGTTTAACTTGGCATTAATCCTAAACTTTAGATTTATGTTTAGTCTGGGGAGAGCAAGGTACGGAATTTTTAATTTTGTTGGATTTACGCCAATGCCGAACACTAAGAAAGTGTTGCCAGCGCGACTCACAAGTCACATAAAGATTGTGGGAAATTGTCTCATTATAAATATTGCAAAGTCGTCTGCATATGCCGCCACATATCACTCCGCTTCCATGACTGCCACAACCCAGAGATGCAGGAAAGAAAACCTTCATGCGCCTTGATTGACAAAATTGGCATGTCAGAATTAGAAATCTGTTCAATGAACTTTGTTAATTTAAGTAATTCACATGTCGTCGCCAATTAAAAAAAAGAAAGAAAAGTTACATTTCTAGAGACGATTTTTCATCTTTTACATAGCTGTCACATAAACATACAAAAAAAACAGAGTTAATTGTGAGTTTATCATTCTCATATTCTCACAGTCTCATATTCTTATTTAACTATTTTTGGATTAAGAATCACATTAGGGAATCAACCCGAATCGTATTATGTTTCGGTAAAAGGTTCTGTTTTGATTCTACATTATTTCGGTATTTGGTTCCGTATCGGTACCTGGATTTTTATTTCGGTATACCGATGATCAATGAAAAGAAAAAGTACAAGACAAATGGCTCAGCATTTAATGGCATAAATCATATATTTTTCTAATCTTCAAACTTTTTCGAAATAAAGAAGATGTAATAGTGGTCAGAAATCTCGACAAAGTAAGCGTATAACGTTTATTTTACGGGGTGTAATTTTATGTCTTCCCAACCAATTGCCCAACCAATATCCGATTTTTCTTTATGTTTTAACGGTACATACCGGTACGTACCGGTATACCGAAATATAAATCCAGGTACCGATACAGAACCGAATACCGAAAAATTGTTAGAATCAGGTTCCGTATCGGTACCTGGATTTTTATTTCGGTATACCGGATCGAACCGGAACCGTACAACGAACAGAACAGATTAATACTGAGAACCGGAGTCTGAACCGATATTCTTGGAACCGAAAAGACTGAAAAGAACCTAAACATTGTACTGGTATTCGGTGGTATTTCGGTTCTGAGCGCATCAACTAGACTGGAAAGCTGTTACTTAGTTTTTTGGGGACTTTTACTAAGTTTGACTCTACTCGGCTGTTAATGCTGATCAAGAATATACTTTATAAGGTCGGAAATTATTTCTTCTCCCTGTTACATAGTTTTGCACAAACTTAATATACTCTGTGTACCTTTGGTACAGAGTATAAAAACGCTATACCAGGCGAACCCCAGCCGCTGACGTCCGACACGAAAACGCGAAGGGAAAACATAAAGTAATGTTAACTATGGTCTAAATAAGTTAAAATAGTAGTTTTTAAAGCAGGGCGAGAATTTTCAGAGTCGATTGGTCGGTATAGTTTATATTAATCAGCACGAAACGGTTCATGCAAGGCATAGTTCGTAGTACAACGTTTCAGTGATAATGGGATACAATTACGAGTTCGTCTAATAGGAACCTTAACGTTAATTTGGCCAAGCAACTCAGACAAGTCGATTTCACCATTAATTAGTCCATCTTTAAATATTACCCCTTTTAAGTATCGGAACGTACCAGAACCTTAACCAATATACGATTCGGTAGGATTCCCTGAAAAAAAACTAATAATGGTTAAAAGTAACTAAGGTTAAGTCTAGACTTGATTAAGGGCCTATTTCTCTTCTTCCAGATAGTTCCTATGTGTCAGATAAACATACAATTTACTCTGTTATTTGTAAGTTTATGTCACCGATAGTGCTATGTAAAATATTTGAAATCAGCCCTAAATCCTTATTAATTCCAGCATCAACATACTGTACCGCATCCATCTGCACTTAGCCCAGCGCCCCATCTGCCAGCCACCTGCCTCCTTCTAGTCGTAGTCATTCTCGTACAGTTCCCGCGGACTGCCACAGCAACCCACGAAACGCAAACGCGTATCCTCCATGCACAGCTTGGCATCTTCCTTCATCTCTTTCATCTTGACGCGCACCTCCTCGCGCATAAGATTGCGACACATGGCCACAAGGCCCATGCCCAGCAGCATATAAATAAAATTAATGGCCAATTTGGAGTGCCGATCGGCGATGCTTTGCAGCGTGGAGAGCTCATTGGGATCGGCCGTGATGTCCTCGCGTAACTTCTGAGTGGCCGCATCCACATCTGCCGCAGTGGTGAGCGAGGCACCCGGCACAAAGTCACCGAATCCAATCTTGCACAGCGATGTCATGCAAAAGTAAAAGCTGTTCAGGAAACTCCATTTCTCCCAGTTGGCAAACATGATGGTACCCGTGAGCACATAGAACATGATCACCCACAGGCAGGCAGTGGAAGGCACAATAATCTTCTTTCGTAGCGTCAGCGTGCCAAGGCTGCCGTTCTCCATAGCTTCCAGGCGGGAATCGTAATTGCGCTCCTGTGTGCAATCGTGCATGGAGCGGTAAAGGAACTTGAAAGCGCGCGCCAAGACACGACCCATGCTTAGAAAGTACAGCACATACAGAGGTATGCCAAATGTGGCGTAGATGACGGTGAAGCCCTTACCCCAGGGCGTTCGGGGCACCATGTTGCCATAGCCAATCATGGTAATCACCGAAAGGCAGAACATGAGAGCCGCCGGGAAACTCCAGATCTGCTCCGGAGTGCGTCCCACATATCCGTTCTTGATGATGCCGGCTATCTGGGCTTGATATGCGCGCAGCACCGCATTTGTCTCGTTCACCCAAAGCGGCTTGTCAATCAGGTTGTGCTCCTCGGTGATGTTCCACAAATGCTGCGAGCAATTTTGACGCAGCTCCAACACTTGGACTGCGGTTTTGTCCACATACTCGCGTTCGATGTTCATAAAAGCAAACGCACCGCAGATTGCATAGAGGACAATTAGGGCTCCAACGCCCACCTGCGTGCACATAAATGTGACGAAGTTCCGGCAGCACCGTTTGACGCGCTTACGCGGTGGATTGCTGGGCGTCGAGGAGACGGTAGATGAGGCCATGCCACCGCCCCCTGTCCCGCTGTGGTTTTGTGGTGAGCTGCGGCGCTGAAATTTGCTAGACATTTTTACGATTTTAATTTCTTGGTCTCTATCTCTCTCTCTTTCTCTCGTTCTGACCAATTACATAGTTATATAATTGAGTTACTTAAAAAAAGAAAACAACTACAGTTTATGTTTATGCCCCATCAATAAATAAATTTTTATTTGGAACTATTCAACATTTTATTGACGCCTGTTTTCATTTGCCATTAGTTTGGCAGTTTTCTGTTCGTTTTTCGATTTTACTTTTGATGATTTGCTTTCAAAGCGCACAAACTGTTGAAATCGTCACGAATTCTAAAAATAAAGTTCCACACATTTTCAAGCAACGTTTTCCCGCTCCCGAATGATTTTCCGGAACGCCTGTTCAACGCGACGACCAAAACTCAACTGAGAGAGAGCGTTCCAAAAACTATTCTACCCTCACGCAGATCAGTTCTTTGAGGTGAGCATTCGTCTTGACTATTTATTTGCTTAGTGAGATGATAGCCAGGGGTCGATGTATTCGAAATATTTATTGATATTTATGAACTAAGTGAGCAAGATATGATGTTGGCTATTTGTGGCTGAATTGGACATTAAAAAATGGAAATAAATAGATCTACCACCATGACCTAAGAGACCAAAGAGAATGAGAATGTGGGAAGAACTGCGGTATTGGGTCTGGACGGTATTGCAATTAAATCGGTTACGATAAAAAGACCCTGATCTCCTAGAGGTATACTTGACAGACTACCCAAATCTTCGAAGCATGGTTTGTCCATACACTGGGTACGTTTACTAAGAAGTGTAGGGCAATCGCACAGTAGTTGTTGGATTCTTTTTATTTCCTCCTCATTTCTACAGCTGTGACAGAAGTCTTCAAGGGGTACGTGCATTCTGGTGGCCAAATAACATATGGTGCACCCAGTTAGGACTCCTATCATAGTGCTAACCCTGTTCTTGATAAAGTGAAGGAGTTGGGACGTTCGGTTGGGAGTGTATCTTGGCCAGAGACCTCTGAAGATGTGACAGCCAGGTGCGGCTACACTTTGTCTATCTGTTTTCGTAGTACTTCTGTCAGAATATCCTGCAAGGGTTCTTTGAATGTCCGTGACGGCTTAAAACGCTGGCAGCTCTGATGCGTCCCTTGCGCACTCGTCCGCTCTTTAGTTGCCCAGACGAGAGTGAAGAAGTGCAATATTGACTTACCACCCAGATCTTTAGATTTGACCAAAAAATTAAAAGTGGTTAAAAACCCTTATGTTTTTTCATATTTTCATAGGGAAACAAACTGAACTTATCAATCTTACATTCATTCATAACCCATTTCGTAAATATTCGGTTGCACGCGCAATTTTTCTCATTTGGACATTATTGCACTTTTTCTTTTTTAAAGCAGAAACCACATAAACAACACATGTGCCGTGCGAAAATGCTGAAAATTACATTTTTTTTAAGAATAAATCATTTTTGGGTAAAATTGATCCACACACATTGGAAAACTTTAAGACCCCACCTTTCGAATGAGACCACGCCCAGCCCTCCAGGTTATCGTTGAGCGGAATGACGCTCATTTCAGATACGGGAGTTATGTTGCCCCACCCTGTACTTTCTCACATACTAAATACACTCTTAGTACCTTTGATAGAGAGTATAAAAATTATCCAAGCTTTTAAAGAAGTGAAGTGAAACTGAATGTGTCCCAACCAATTCAAAATCGTGGTTACGAGGTCATTAATTTTAAAGTTTCGGTTGACGGTTCGAGTCCAAGGGACCGTAAAAATCTATACCCAACCGATACAGAAGAATTTGGCTACGAATCAGTTGTCTGCCTTATGATCATTGCTATCGTCAACAAAAAAGCTGCCGATACCAAAATCACAATATAAATTATTATTTGTGTCAATGTTTTGTATGCTTTTCGGCTGCATATTTGTCGGAATCAGTCGGATCGAATGCCTGTAGCAAATGGCTGCCATGGGAAAGATCGGTAAGAAGCTAGTACTAATCAAATCAAGTAAGAAAGTCGGTCAAGCCCGACTGTAATGTACCTTCAGTACATGCGCTGCGGCAGTGAACTTTCTTTTGGTCATAACTTGACCAATAGATGGCGCCACTACTTGCTTCTCAGAACTGACCAATAGATGGCGCCACTACTATGACCATTTAAAGACTGTCAAATAGATGGCGCCACTACAGTAACCATTTCAAAACTGACCTTTGATTGGAACTGACTTTTGGTCATAGCTTGAGTATCGTACATCCGATCTTTATCATTTTATCAGAATATCGACAAATAATGCTACTTACTAACTATCTCTAGAAGGTACGAAACATCTGTCTTTAAAACTGTGGTAGATATGAGATTTTTTCCAAATTGCGGGTGCGGGAGGGGCAAATAAACTTGATCTGCCTGCAAGTGTAAGGTGATTAGGTCCCATACATGACAAACCTTAATCTCTTACCATCTCTGAGATCTGTGCGTATATACAGACAGACAGACGGACATGGCTATATCGACTCGGCTGTTGACGCTGATCAAGAATATATATACCTTTGTAGGGTTGGAAATGATTCCTTCTCACAAACTTAAAATACTCTGTGCACCACTGGTACCGAGTATACAAATCGCAAAGATTGATCAAAATCGGGTTGTAGTCATATTGCTCTTATATAGTATTCCTAGTTTGAAATAAATAAAGTCTGTGTGTAATCTAAGATTTGATAGATTCGACTTTAACAGATGGATTATTATACCCTTGCAGAAGGTATATTACAATTGTCCATATGTTTGTAACGCATAAAAGGGTGCATTTCCGACCACCTTAAATGTATATATTCTTGATCAGCATGACAAGCCGAGTTGATCTAGCTCTGTTTCTATGCTATCAACTCCGACAGTCTTACAGCTATCTTTACGAAACTTTGCACGAAGTTTTGTAATTAGAATACGCTGTACATTTGTCGGAACCGGCCGAATCGAATTTCTATAGCATAGGGACGATCGGCCGAAAAACTAGTTTTAGTGAGAAAAACTTGTTGTTTTCAATGCAAACTTCCCAAAACATTGTAATTATAAGTTTTCAATGCTTTCTCATAATTCTACCAGTTTTATGAAAATCGGACATCTATATTTCTATCTATCTCTATATAACTGCCGTATCGCTCCCAAACATCATATTATTAAATGTTATATGCTTCCACATAATTGTGCTAAGTTTGATCCAAATCGGATGACAATAGCATATAGCTGCCATAGGAACGATCGGTCGAATGAGTGAAATTGTGGAATGAAAATAATTTTAGTCCTTTATTAATAATATATAAATAAGGGTATAAAAACTTTGGTTGAGCCGAAGTTAACTTTCCTCTATTTACAAATTTTTTTTTTATTAATTTTATAAGACAACAAATCTTTTAAACAGAAAATAAATTAATGTTTAATATTGTGATGCGAACGAATTGCGGTAAAAATCTGTTGAAAACATTGAGCGTTTTGAGTGGGTGCCGGGAAAGCTTAGACAAATTTATGGCAATTTGTTTAATGATTTGTGCGGAGCAAGCTAAAAAGCTTTTATAATGTACACACACATATGTACATATGCATGTATGTATGTTTTTTAATAAAAAAATTACCGCCAAACAAATAATCAGCCTCGGGGAACAACAATAAAGTGGAAGCAAAACAAAGTGTAGACAAATATAAACAAAGAATACAAAACGAAAGCAAAGCACAAAAAACTGCAAAAATTTTACAGTGATAACCAACCCAAGGTGAACAGCAGTGGCCTAACAAATGGAAGTTGCGATTGAACAATTGCTCGAGTGATGCAATTTTGCATGTAGTTCAGTTTCACTTTCAACTCGCGTGCGCCTTCAACTTGCATAACACCTTCAACGCTTAGGGGTCGTTCACATTCAACTTAGCCGGTTTTACCTGTACGCGGCACAGACAACAGATACACAACAAAAGAGGAGGAAGATCAATGAATAGGCAAAAACGGGTCAGTGGATAGCAAGAAATGCAAGTACGTGGGCGTCCTTAAGGGTTGAGAGGGGGAGGCGAGGTGGCTGCATCGGCTAGGTGGTGCGATGCGAGACGCCGCCGTTGTCGTCACCCGCTTACCAATGACCCTGAAGTTTCCATCTGAGGGGTGAAATGCGTAGCGAAGAGATAGACTTTTCCAACGCTCACAGTAGCACTTCGTCTCTCTTTCTCACACACACACACACACACAGAATTTGTATGCATATTTCAGAAATTTATGCAAAAATTTTTGGCAAACCGAACGCACTATTTGGACGCCAAGTAAGCTTCTTGAGTTTTATTTACTTACGCTGTTTATTGTTGTTAAAATTTTGCGTGCTAAGCTGACGAAAATTTATCTTCACTTCCCGCGTATATTGCTTGCTATATTTTACTTATTTTTATTCACCAATCGTTATCGTTGCTAGTCGATAGTTGGTGGTTAGAGATGAGCGATAGTTTATTTGTGGGGGAACATAAACAAAGTTGTGCGTAATTGCAAAACAACAATACTTAATGTGATATTCTGAAATCTTTAAATATTACGTGGAGTAATTGTATTAAAGGAGCAGTATTTTGTTTACATTGTTAATTTATCAGTATCGATAACAGCCGGCAATGTAAATTGCATGTCAGAGCTATGGATACCATATCTATACCTCGTATTGTACGGCACTAATTATAGCAACATTTCCAGCAACTGACAATCACAATTATCTGCTGAATAGACCCAGTGCGAATACTTTTTCTATAAGTCACGAAATCAGTCACGAACTAATATAAATTTTCAGCGCCCAACTCCGATAACTGTGATTGACATGAAATTAGTGTTTGATAATACTTCAAACTACAGTTAATGTCAGTTTAAATATTATTCGATAGATGGCGCTTAGGGCTTTCAAAATTGTAATAAATTAAAAAATAATTTTTACTTAAAGGGTGCAAAAAAAGCGCAAAATTTCCAAAATTTTGATAAGAGTATTTATGAAAGGGCTTGATGTTTAGATGACAATGCAGGCGTTGTTTAGTAGAAAGTGAGAAAGAAAGATCCAATGCATATTGGGCCAGATTTCCTTTATTTTGGCATATTTTTGTGATATCTATTGTGAGTTAAACTTATTATTAAGAAAGGGCATACATTGGGTACATCGAATCAATAAAAAACATTTTAGTGGCAACGCTGCATTTTTGCTGCGCTAACAATGTCAGATATTTGACCAGTTCTTTGTTTAGTCAAAATTGGCGGGAAGCTTTTACTCAACTTTGCGCTTCTGTTGTAGCAAAACCAGGTATCCAAATCTTTGTTAACAAAATGGAAAATAAAGACCAAGGTATGCCAAAAATAATTGTTATTAAATGATTTCGAATTATGCATTAAATGTTATAATTGTGGGTTATCTTTGTTATGTCTTATTCTAGAAACAATCTACCGAAGTGTTCGTGTATTGTTGAGTAAAAAACTAATTTCTGGCAATTTGTGACAAAAAATAATTGTGCAAATGTTTACTCTAAACTGTGATTTTAAACTTCTTGTTAACACTTTTTGCCCATTCCCTTCATATTTTGCCTTTTATGCCAAGTTGGAAATAAACCATTCTGTCCTACTGGATGTGTGGATCAAATAAAATCGAAATAAAAAAGCGTTATTTGACTAGATTGCTCATTGTGAATTACATTTAAATGATAAATCAATTTACGTAAAAGCCGAAATCAATAAGAAAATAAGAAGTTTTCACCTTTATATTATAAAAATTTTACTGAAATGTAATTGTACAATTGCGACATTTTTGCAGTTGGAGAGAAACAACGACCAAGTTGCTTCAGACAGTCAATTGGGACGACCACGACTGTCTCACACTGATGCAGGATCACGGCTGAAAAGAAAAACGTCAAGTGAACTGGGCGATAATGAAGCAAATAATACAAATCTCCTTGTGCATGTTCTGATGCTGAAAAAGGCTAAAATGATCGATACTGCTTTTGAATTGAAGAATACGCTTTCTGCTTCTAGTGCATCAAGGTACCACTTACACCAATTCAAGCTCTTGTATTTTTGATTGACAACTACGTAACCAAAGCCCAATACAACAACATGAGAGCTTTAAATAACCATTGCAATGGACAACAAAATGACGAAATTTGCAAAAATACTTTTTTGAGCTGGGATTATTATAAAGGCTTGAAAGATGGCAATAATAGACGAATAGATAGAAGTTGTAGACCGAACGGTCACAAAAATAGCGAAAGTAGCAAATTTTTCATTTGACCTTATGTCAAAAAACTACGAAATTGCGTACCCTGTACGCACTGAAAAGTGCATACGTCCCCATGAGACCAGAGTCCCACAGGTAACAATTTTAAAAGCACACTGTCGGGCGTGACAATTCCCCATTGCACATTGGGCCAGCGAGCCGATTTTTCGACGAAAATTCAAATATTTTATAGAAAGTAAACCTATTTGAATAACAAAATTTGAATAGTATATACTTTGACTAAAATAAATCAAAAGATTTTAATTGTTTTGATGCATCCCTGGAATTTTGGCAGCCCTTCAAAGTCAGCTGTTTGATTGCATGCGTGCGAAACTAAAAAGCGCGGGAAAGTTTTTGTTTACTTGCGAGCGCCCCAAAATTATTGTGGTTTAAATAATTTTCACTAAAATTATGGAAAAGAAAGATCAAGGTATGTAGAATATTTATATTAAAAAAGATTTTGTTCATGTTTGTTAATGTGTTTTTTGTGTGCGTTTATTTGTGTTGTCCAAAAGTAGAAAAAACCTAGCCTGCTAACCCGTCTGTTGTGGATTATAAATAATTTTGTGCCAAGTTGTGCCAAAAAGTAATTGTGTGTCATTATAGTGCAAAGTGTATATAAACTAATTTTAAAAATCTTTTTTGCTCCATTTTGCTCCGATGTGTATAAATCCATAATATTGTAGCTGTGGTTGAGTTCGCCTATGAGCAACTGCTTGATATCTACAATCGTAGCGCATCTGCCGTTTCGAGTTGGATTTATGATGAACTGACTTCATGGAAAATGCTAAAGTGGACTCACCAAAACTTAAGCCAAGACATGAAGCATTAAAATATGGCATAAGTCCTCTACATGGTTGGATTCGATATTTTGAATTCGTTCTTAAAATTTCATATAGACTGAAACTTAAAAAATGGCAAGTGAGAGATGAAAATGGAAAAAAAGAAATGGCGAAACAAAAAAAGACGATTCAGAAGCAGATGTGGAATGCTATGGCTCTACATGTGGATAAGCCTAAGCAGAATGTCAATGGAAATACCAACGACGGCAATACAGCAAGGAGGGCGTTTGCACAACCTAAGCTACTAGCTGAAATCTTAGGTCTTGATGAATTTCTCATTGCAAATTTTAACAATATTTTAATTGCTATTTCTTGCCACCTACCAATTGATCCAACACAATTTAAAAAATATTGTCAGAAAACCATAACACTATATATGTCCTTGTATCCATGGTTTCCAATGTCGGCAACAGTCCATAAAGCGTTAATGCGCGGCTACCAAATAATAGAAGCATCAATCCTTCCATTAGGTGTTCTTGGCGAGAACGCCTCAGAGGCTCGCAACAAATATAAGAGTGACAGGAGGTTACATGCTCGAAAGAGTACACGGCAGAACAACATGGCAGACGTTTTCCACAGAGCAATGGATTCCTCAGATCCTCTTGTGTCGAGCATCTTTCTAACAAAAAGATTGGGTCAGCAAAATAAACTACCCCTACCAGCAGACGTAATCGAACTTTTGGAATCACCAAACTCGCTATATTTTTGTAACATGAACAATAATAACAATGTTCCCGTTTTTGATACTAACAATAGTGATAGTGATTCAGATTCTGACTCTGAAAATCCGTTTTCAATAGAAATTGATGTAGAAGACGACTTTTAGGAACATTTTTAAATGTAAGATACTTATTTATAGTCATTTTGAATGCATTGTTATTTTTTACTAATTAATATTAAGGTTAAGTGTTAAAAAAATGACTTAAAAATATTTGTTGAATTTAACGAGTGCTAGCATTATTAATTACCGTACAAGTATCAATCAGAGGAAACCTATCTCATATGGGCGGCTAGGGAAGGTGGTCAAATCGGTCTGAAACTTAGATTTATTTTTATGTGCATCGACACTATCATATGTACCAAATTTCAAGAACCTAGCTTTAAAACTTTAATTTTCGTCGAAAAAACGGCTCGCTGGCCCAATGTGCATTGGTGAGATGCGAGGCCCATCTAAACCTCTACTGATTTTTGGGTCACAGCACATGGTTGATGCGCAAGTCCACGTTAAGACTTAACGTGGCGATATAGGTATCAACGCACAACCACCACGATCTACCACAAGGGGTATTAGTCCCGACAGGGTTGGTTTAGGGAGTGAGGACTGGGGTCCGCTGGGTTGTCAATCCCGTCATGATGTCCCTCTCCATTATGCCCCTTTCGGGACGTACTTATTAGTGAGGTTGTTATCGGCATTGGCCAAAATTTTTCGTTATTTTGAATCTATTGGTTTGAAATACGTACGCATGCCATGATCTCCTGGTTTTAGGAACGATTTTTTAATTTTTTGTATAATTTATAACTTTTAGGTTTGCCTTGGAATCAAAGTACTCTCTGAATGTTATTTATAAACATTTGCCTTTCATTTTCAAAAATTCTATGTTGGATCAAGTAGCCTCTTTATTGTTCCTATAAAAATATTAAGTACGAATCTAGTTGTCCTCCCATAAACATAAATATGTATTTTCGTCTTAAACAGGCTGTAACTTTGCCAAATAAACTGATTTAAATGCCATAACAATCACAAAATTAGATAAAATGTTTGGCTATATGCTCAGATGGCTAAAATATTAATCCAATATCCAATATAAATAAATTTAAAGTTGTCTGATTTCAGAGGGCAATTTAGACACTTTCCGCTGTACTTATATAGCGCCTTTTAAAAATGCATTGATATGTGCTCTGCCGCAAATTGCTCCTAAACTCAGATATTTATGCTTAGTGTGGCCTTCAGAAATCCTAGAGTGCCAAAAACTCAGCTAATTCTCTTTTCCGCCATATCTTGGAAACAAGAGCTGATAGCACAAAACCAATGATACAGTTTTGTTCAGTGCAGTCTATATTTACATAATCAGTTGAAAATAGACCTGCACCAAAATCACTGTTGGGCTGTGCTATTTACGAAAGCGCAGGCGTTGGCAAATGAAAGGTGTAGATTAAACCGTCTAAAATATTCCGAAAGTTTTTCATAAAACCTAAGACTATTATGGAAATTTATTAGACGGCAACAGTACATGGGTAAATAAAGGAAGTGTAGAACAAGTCGAGACCAAAAAATTCTGAAAGGGTATGTACAAACACCTTCGCTGGGTTTGGTCTGGTTAGCTGCAGTTTTCTTTTTATTGCACCTCGAAGTTTCAGCTTCTGATTGGGACTCGCAACTCCATATCTCGTAAACGATTTGGGATTTCGCTTTGACGTCTTAGAAGAAGTCGTTGCTCTTGGCTTGGCTTACAAAACATTTTTAAGTAGCAAGTCAAAAAAGTCACATCTTAATACACAAATTTGTACTATTTTGTACTATTTTTCGACTTTGTCTTGAAAGCTGTAACGAATTTGACTAAGCAATGCGGTAAAAAAAACATAGCTTGGACTTCAATAAACAAACAAATAAGATCATACCAACTTCATTCGATTGGTACTTGGTATAGTTACGGGCCCTTAAGCATGTAGAATTGGAACCAAAACTCGAAAAATTTCAATTTTTAGTGCCAATTGGCAGACACAGTAAGAAAACATAACTTAAGAACTGTAATTGAAATAATTTAGTATTATTATTTTTTTTTTTACCGAAAATGTTATTTTTTTCGAGTTTTTATGACAGTGGGCCTATAACCAGTGATTGGAAAGGTACCCAGTTTTCTTACCTAGGTAAGGTACAAGGTAAATGTCAAAAAATATACCTAGGTAAGGTTAAAGGTATACGGAATTTCCATTACCTATGTAAAGGTAAAGGTACAAAAAAGGTACTTTTAATTTTAAAAGAATGGTTAAAAATAGAATATTGTGATTTTATATGATGTTTTATTATTAAAATGTATCTTCGAATATTTCGTCACCTTGTCTGTTTCTTAAAAGTCTTCAGAATCCTTTATTTTTGAACTCTCATTGACAACAGTTTCAAAATTTTCCATAATTTCTTCAACAAGCCAATCTTTCAAACACTTTACAATTTAGTTGTTTTAATATGGTTTAATTTGAATTTTGGAAGTATCATAGTGGACAAAACCAAAGTCTTTGTCTCGCTCGAAGTCACGTTTTCAATTAAAGAAAATCGTTTTAAAACTCCTTTTTTAAGAGCATCTTTAAGTGGATCACAATATTACAAATTATTCATGCATTTAAGTTTATGTATTACTAGAAGTAAATTAGGCAGAAAAATCCTAATTAACAACGAGATTCGCCCTGCAAATGATCAATAGACCTAGCGAAAATGTCAGTAACATTGTTTCATGATGGCATAAAAACTGTTCCATCTTGAGGCGCAAAGAGCTATTAATTTAAGCTTAAAAATTTTCTTAACTTCATCTGCTGTTACTGTGGATCTGTTATCAGCATTCCAAATTGCCGTTGCTTTCGTTAAGGAAGAATTGTAGAGCCTGTTCAGTTTCAGTTTCAGTTTCGTGACCACTAATATCAAAGTGTGTGATTCACATCCAAAGTGCCTTGGCAAAAAAATTTCAGCAACAGCTAAACTATCCAGGTTTATTACCTTTAAATCGAACTTTTCTAAATACTCTACACTATAAATGCTTTACAAAGTTGGATGAATAATTTGCAACTGTTCCACATATATTGGTATTTCTATGTCCGTATTTGCAATGAACTTCAGCTGATATAGTAGCAAGTATTTGTTTATGTTTATATGCGAGCACGAGGGAATGACGATGTAGAATGCTATCTATATAGTGGCCAGTTACAGCAAAGTAGCTTTTGTTATTGCAACTCCAGATATCGGCAGTCGTACTAATAAAATGAGTATTTTGAAAAATACCAGCGATATTTTTCTTATACAGCCGCGCTCCCATTTTCACTTTCGTACAAATTTCTCGATTTAAAACCGGTTTGCAATACAAAATTTGTATTCAAATCGCAAAATTTTAGCGAAAGTGAAAATGGGACTGCGGCTAATAGTCCGCCTTCGTCTTTTCTAGCATGAATCGTATAGTTTTTAAACACGGAATATTTACCGGACGTCCAGTTAAAGCCACAATAGGTCCCTGATACTTTTCTTTTCAATATGGCACAGCACGACAGCATCTCGGCTGTAATGTAATGTGAAAAGTACTTAGAACCTTACCTATTGACAAGGTAAATGAAAATTAAGACCTAGGTAAGGTAAAAGGTACTCGAATTTGAAAATACCGAGGTAAGGTAAAAGGAGCATAGGTACTTCCAAACGCTGCCTATAACTATATGACGGAGTAACTAAATGAAGTGGGTTCGTTCTAACGGTTTGTTTATTTTGGTCTAAGCTACAACTTTATCCTGTATTACTTGCCAAATTTGGAACGGTTTTCAAGATGAAGTTAAAAAACTGTAGAAAAGTGGTCAAAACTTAGCTTTTTTGGTCAAGTTTTGTAATTTTGAGTATATATAGTATATAGTATATAAGATATAATTATTTGATTTGCTACAAAGTTGGGCAAGCCAAGAGCAACCACTTTGTTGAAGACTTAAAAGCATAATTCAAAATAGTTTACGAGATATGGAATCGTTAGTCCTACTCTAAAGCTGAAAAGTTCAAAGTGCAATACAAAGAAAACGGCAGCTAATCAGACCAAACCAAGACAGGGGTTTTATACTACCATCACACTCTTTCAGAATTTTTTGGTCTCGACGCTCTCAACTTTTTTGAGTTCAAAAATGTATTGTATGTATATGTATGTATTATTCAAGTAATTGTAAAAGTTATTAAATTTTGTAATATTCACTGAATAATCATAGTTCAACGTTACAATTACGATTATTAAAAAATCGTTATTTGGAATTGGTTTTTTATTATCTGAAAAATTGTGTTTTTAGTAATGAAAAGTATTTAAATACAGGAGGTAATGATTACATTACAGCTCTGGTAGACGGGTAAATATAGGAGGAGTTGAACGTAGGGTCAAAAAAATCGTGAACTTTCTAAAAATTCTCATTTGAGTATAGATTATCATAAAGGCGGGTAAACAGGCGGGTAAATAGGTGTTGATCAAACGGTCCTAAGATTATTATGAAGATTAAATAGATGACAATTGAAGAGGCGTATATAAGAGGTGCAGAAAACAGCGAAAATTTGCCAAGCTTTCATTTGAGCATTTACGAAAGGGCAGGCGTTGGTAAATAAGAGGTGTTTATCCAAAATACTGAGAAACTTGCAAATGGCAAAGTAGTCGGGTAAATATCAGGTGAAATTTGCAAATTTTTCATATGACCTAACATTATTATTGGGGGTCGTTCAGAAATTTCTAGACAGAGATTTTGTGGAACTGATGGTGACGTATGTAGTGAGGTAAAGCTGCAGACCGGTTCAACTTGGCGAACTCAGCGTGATCCTTGCTTACTGCGTCTCAAGTCGACTCACACCTCCTTCTCGTTGTTGACCATCGCTAACAGAAAGCAATGCATCCGCAAAGCTGCTGGCTAACGTGAGCGGCGAGCCCTAACAGGGTACAATATTTAGTAGTGTTGTGAAAACATCGATAGTGGGCACCATCGATAGTTTTAACATCGATAGTATTACACTAGTAAATTCTAAAATTTGTCCTTTGCCCTTTTCTCGAACTACTGCAACAATCTATAGTAACATGTAATCATATATAAAAATATGACAAGTTCAATTTCCAAAAATTTTACTCATTTCCTAATGAAGTTTCTAGAACTGCGCAATTTTCTGCTCCGATATATCGATAGCGGGTCACAACAATCGATGGTTGGCCAAATACACAAACATCGATAGTATCGGTAGTGCTATCGATGTTTTCACAACAAAAATATATAGGGTTGGTGCGTTGGGCTTGGTACCCAAAACCGTAAAAAAAGCTCCACCAATGAAACCTGCGACTGCAATGCCTCGGATACGGACCCCCCTCTGACGACGACTCACGTTGTTGTTGGTGAAAGTTGGTGAATGTCCTCGAGAGATATTCATCGGACGTTACCGCACTTCAGGAAATGCGATAGATTGGACAGGGGCGCAAGTTGAGAACATCATCTACCAATGCACCCTGGGAGATCTACTACAGCGGACTTGCTTCCAAGCACGAGTTTGGGTGCGGCTTCGTAGTCAGTAAAAGACTTCGTCGCTCTGTCATCAGCTTCACACCAGTTGACAAGCGCCTCGCCGCACTCAGGCTTAAGGCTAAATATTATAGTTATCTGTGCATACGCGCCAACAGAAGACAAAGACACCTTGAGAAAAGACGTGTTCTATGAGCGCCTGGAACAATTATTCGAGCGCTGCCCCGATCACGACATTAAGATCGTGCTATTACCATCGCGACATCCATAAGGCGGCCTGGAAGTCCCCTGATCAATTAACTTTAGATTTAGTAAATCCACCAGAGACCACGGAGTCACACAATGCAAGGACGAAAACGGGAATCTGGTCACAGATCCGCAAGTGGCGCTAGACAAATGGGGAAGCTATTTCGTCAACCGGCTGGGTGGCGACGACGAACACAATCCCGCCTCTGGAGAAGTATCAATGCCACCAATCGCCGATATTGAAATAGACCCACCGGACCATCACAAAGTCGGCTTAGCCATAAAAAGGCTAAAGAATAACATAGCAGCTGGTGCTGATGAGCTGCTCCTGAATTGTTTAAGACTGGCGGCGAGGAGTTGATAAGGTGAATGCACCAACTCCTCTGCAAAATATGGTCCGACGAGAACATGCCCGAAGATTGGAGTCTAAGTGTAATTTACCCAATTTTTAAAAAAGGAGACCCTGCAGTTTGCGCCAACTACCGTGGGATCAGTCTCACATTACGACAAACCCTGGAGAAGACCTATGAAAGAACTATCAAAACCTACCATCTTTTTGTTGTTTATAAATCAGCCTTTTACACACCGATATCAAGGTTCTTTGAAGCCCTGTCTACCTTTGGTATACCAGCAAAGTACGTTCGACTTAGCATGATGACGTTGAGAAGCACTCAAAGCTCCGTCAAAATAGGTAAGAGACTTTCCGAACCATTTGATACCAAAAGAGGTTCTGGCAGGAGATACCTTATCGCATGACTTCATTCTTCTTCTGCCAACGGGTTTGGCTCAATTCTTCGTTAAGATCTAATGCTACTCGCATACCCCCATGATATTGACATTATTGGCAAAAACGAACGGGCGGTAAGAGATTGAGAAAAATTCTTCTGAGGATTTATGGACCTTTAAAAGTTGGTACCAGTCTGGTCAAGCGCATAAAGCAACAGCGGTTGCGCTGGATAGGACAAGTCCCCTGGATAGATGAAGAGGCTCCAGTAAAAAAGGCGTACAAATTGAAGCCGGCTGACTTTTTAGGAGGATCAGGTGCGGAAAGACATTTCCAAGCTGGTGCCAGCTCGCACGCAGCAGAAGCGACTGGGAGCATTTATAGCAGAGACTATAATGATGCAAATATTGGGCCAAAAAGAAGAAGAATCTTATATTATATATTATATATTATATAAAAATTGTCCAGATGTTTGTAATGCATAGAAGGAAGCATCTCTGACCACATAAAGTATATATATTCTTGATCAGCATGACGAGCTGAGTAGATGTCCGTTTCTCCGTCTGTTTCTATGCTATCTTCTCCGTTAGTTTTAAAGCTATCTTAACCAATCTTAACCGGTCTTTTGGTACTAATACGCTGTACATTTGTCGTAACTGGCTGGATCGATTGACTAAAGCATATAGCTGCCATAGGAACGATCGGTCGAAAAAATAGACCCCAAACCTTGTATTTATAAGATTT
Organism: Lordiphosa magnipectinata; assembly: GCA_037044535.1. NCBI lineage: Eukaryota > Metazoa > Arthropoda > Insecta > Diptera > Drosophilidae > Lordiphosa > Lordiphosa magnipectinata. The sequence continues at coordinate 769,165 of JBAMBO010004113.1, forward strand.
CTATGCTTTCACATAATTCCACCAAGTTTGATGAAAGTCGGACAACTCTATAGGTTAACTGCCATTGAAAAGATAGGTCTGAAAAAATGTCTTGGCATGGAAAACTTTTTTGTCTTCAACGCAAACGTCCCCAAACCTCGCATTTATAGTTTTTTTATGCTTTTACAAAATTAAACCAATTTAATGAAAATCGGTCAACTATATAGTATAGCTGCCATAGAAAAGATAGGTCTGAAAAAATGTCTTGGTAGGGAAAACCTTTTTTGTTTTCAATGCTATTGCTCCCAAACTAGTTTCTGATCAGTATTATGCCACACAATTCTGCCAATTTCTATCAAAATCGGATGACAATAGAATAAAGCTGCCATTGGAACGATCGGTCGATCGTTCCAGTGAGAAAAACAGTTTTGTTTTCAATGGTAGCGTCTCTATAATTTCCAGTTATAAATATTATCAGTTTCCACAAAATTTTGGGAAGTTTGGTCAAAATTAGATGAATATCGGATAGCTGCCATATAACAAACTGGCAAGCAAATGGTTTGGCTACTTGATTTAAGAGGTGTAACTAACTTTATTGAATATTGCTTAAATGTTAACAATTATTGTTCGATAGTACTGAGCGATGCGGCCGCCAGCGGCGGAGAAGCCAAACCAGAAACTCATCGCGCGTTAAGGATGATTCACGGGTTGTCGTGCTGCTGGTGCGTTATCACGATGATTAGTGTGACAAGAGCAGCCACAATGGCTGAGTTTGGGAAATAACTCAGCTAAAAATGTTCGACAAAAACCATTTAAAACCTTAATTTATGTAAACTATACAAGCTGCAAGGGTAAATAAAAGGGTATATAGTCGATTAGTAACCGTGCGAAACTGAAAATAATCGTGTTTTATTCATTATTTTGATTACGATTAGTTATCATTATTTAAAAGCTATGGTAGGAGTTAAAGTTATATTTTATACATAGTTTAAAAATGTTTTGTAACTTGCATTGAAAATTGCAGTTAATCAATTCAAATTGCACCCAATAAGGCATATCTGTATATCGACAGTGCGCGATACCTCTTGAAATGATTTCTTGAGCTATTGAGAAAAGCACAGAAAATACGGATCTAGTATTTTTGCGTTATTTACTTCAGACCTTTTGTGGCAAGTGTGTATTGCCAACAAAGTTCGTAAGTTTTTTTATATGGAGTTCTTTGTTGTGGCAGTTCATTTGTTGAAGCACAACGGCATACTCTCCAACTATCGAAAATGCAGCGATACTTTCCCATCACTAATAGTATTTTGTCGCTTCCCACCTTCGGTCACACTAATTGTAACGCTTACAACGCGGAATCTAAATATTTCAATAAATAACTAAGAAAAATGTCCGTAGACGATAGTGCCAGTGATGTGGATGACCAGATGAAGGTAGCAGAACCGCAGACTGGTCGCATATTTATGAATTCCTCAGGTGGTGAGAGCAGCGATGTCAGCGACGGCGCATCCTCTTCCTCGGCTCTGCTTGAGTCCTTTGTGCAGCTTTCGCTAACTGAATTGGTAAATGGATGTCATTCAAGCCGTATATAGTATGTATGTATGTACTTACTTTCATGTGCCTTTCCAGAAGGCGGAAAATGAACGAATGCGCAAAGTCTGCAGTGAGATGTACACTGAGTACAAATCCCTCATGGAGGAAAAATTCGATATGTTGTGCACCTTGAACATGACATCGTTGACTGACGATCATGATTTGATCTCCAATTTGAAGTATCTCAGTACCCAGCCGACGGAGATATTAAAAAACATGAAAGAAATGTTCGCAAAGGGGGACGAGATCAGTGATGAATACAAAGGTTACTGCGAGGAAGTTCTCAGTCAAAAGCAGCAGCAGATGCAAAAAAATGGGTACGATGAGTTTACATTATTGGTGAGTATGGGGAACGGTACGGATCAATGACCCCCCATTCTAACCCATGTGTTCTGTTGTATTTTAGAGCGATTCCGAACTGAGCGAGTTGATCAAGAAGCAGACAGCTGAAATTCATGAGACGTCCGCCCACACCATGCATCTGGCTGTACAATTCAAGGCAAAACAGGAGGCTTATGAAGCCGAGTACAGATCAATTGTGAATGATACCAGAGCCTTGGAACAGGCCGAAAACGAGGCCAGGTATGTAAAAATGCTGCAAACTGGTGGAAAGACTTATTTCTTGGTTTTTTTCTACAGCGAACTGATCGAAGAACTCAAATTTCAGGTCAATCAGCAGCACAAAGCAGCAGATAACCGACCATAAACTCTTATAAAATTGATTTTTTTTCTAATACATTTGCAAACTATTTTTACCACACCAGAGAAGTCAGACCACATGGAACTGTCATTTTTAAGTTTAAATGAAACAAAAAAATAACTAGATAATGAATTACGTACGTTAAGCTAAAATCAAAGGCTGTATAAACAATTTGAAGTTTGAAACTACCAAAAAATTACATTTCATTCAACTACATACATAAAAACAAATACATAACTAATCCTTATCGTTCAATTTGCAACTTGAAATTTTCTGGAACAGTTTTCTCAATTTTCATGCCAAATCGCTAGCAACTCATCATGCTATACGGGGGTGACACCGAAATCGCTTGGTTTGTAAATCTCTCGAAAATCCGATTGTGCCAGAGATTTAATTTTCTTGTTCGAGATTCTAATTAGGAAATTTAATGTATAAGATATAGTATATATAGTATATAGTATTACTAAAGAGTAAGTAGAAACTAAAGGTTTGATGCGGATTTCCTTGATTGTTTAATAGAAAAGAGAACATGTAAAAAATTCGAATTCACTTTAGTGAAAACCGGAACATGGCAGCATGTTCGAAATACAACAACTGGGTTGCGTCTCTATCAAATAATTTTGACCAGCTATTAAGCTCTGTACCAAAGGTATACAGAGTGTATTAAGTATGCGAAAATGTATGTAAAAAGGGGAAGGAAACATCACCGACCCTATAAACTATCTATATTCTTGATTCGAAAGCAGAGTCGACATAGCCATGTCCGGACAGGAAGGAACAATCAGATCTAAGAGATGGTAAGAGAGAGAGGTTCGAAATGTATGGAACATATATTTCTTAGACTTTCAGGCAAATCAAGTTTATTTTCAATGTTTGCCAGGCACCATTTTGTTGGGTGTCAGTTGTAACGAATCTTTGATTCTGCCGTCTTACAGTCATGGCAGTAGGGAATCGCTTCAACAAATTTTTTGTTGTGGAGTTGGTAGGAAAATTTGACTTTTAAATTGTTTTCTTTGCTCGTTTGGGTTCTAGTTCACACTATAAGCTAGGATTTGCATTAATTCGCTGGCCCTTCTGGAGGCTTCCGGTACCTGGACACTCAAAGCTACTGTCTAACAGCATTCGGATTTTATTAGATCTATACATATAACCAAAGAATATCGACACCCAAAGGCGACATCTCATACAAACAATGGGTCCCGCATTTTGCCACAAAGCCTGTGTTTAAGCCCCCAGCCGACTCATAAAGATTACAGTTTGAGCAGTTACGACGCAATACACATTTTTACAAGAAAATCACCGCGTTAACCATCTCTTTGCTCTGCCCTCGCATTATCAAAAACTATATTTAAAATCAAAGTTGATAGTTAGCGACCTTTCTAAATTGTAGAAATTTGAGTATTGCCGGCTCTAGGTCAAGTGAAACACACAAAAATGTATGATGTTTTCCAATATATTTCGGTTGCTCCTCGGCAACCATCTTCAGGGACACTACAAAACAATTTACCAATTACAATTTAACATAGATTCGATCAAAACAAAACAAAAAAGAGATTTTTTCACATACATTATTTTACACGTCTGCTCGGTTCGGCGTGGAGTTGGATACTGATCTATTATTTGTCAGTAAGTGTCTGTATAGGTGAGCACAGTTTTCCGTGTCCGTCTTGTAGTTAAGTCTCTTGTCTGTTGGTGTGTCAATGCTACATATGTGTTATGCTACATATAATTGACACACCAACAGACAAGAGACTTAACTACAAGACGGACACGGAAAACTGTGCTCACCTATACAGACACTTACTGACAAATAATAGATCAGTATCCAACTCCACGCCGAACGGAGCAGACGTGTAAAATAATGTATGTGAAAAAATCTCTTTTTTGTTTTGTTTTGATCGAATCTATGTTAAATTGTAATTGGTAAATTGTTTTGTAGTGTCCCTGAAGATGGTTGCCGAGGAGCAACCGAAATATATTGGAAAACATCATACATTTTTGTGTGTTTCACTTGACCTAGAGCCGGCAATACTCAAATTTCTATATTTAAAATCTTTTATATGAGTTGTCACATATAAATTCATGTTTATTGATATAACATAGTAAATTCTTAGCGCCGATTTCTCATCTGCTATTTGTCAGATAAACTTAAAATTTACTCTTATTTATTATTAGTAAGTTTATGTGACGGATAACTATCTGACATAGATGACACAGAACTTTATGTAGAAGAAGAGAAATCGGCCCCAAGTTTCTCAAACACATAGCAGTTATGTAGAAGATTTAAAATCGGACCGAAATTGTTGCGTGTAACCAATATTCAGCTATGTCCAGACAAAGGTATCGAGCGTCGTCGGCTTTGGAGGTGGAGTTCTTGCTGATACCAATATGACTTATTGGGCTTGTTCGGCAGAATAATTGATCCCTGAGCAGGTATCAGAAAAAAATTATGCATTAAATAGTTTCTGCTGAATGAAGTGCTACATTTTATCAACGCCGCGAAGCGTTGAGTTTTGAAATGGCGGCGTAGACACATTATCGATCCGTGTTAACACGAATTCTGCATATACGAAGTCACAGTTAGGTTTAATTATATTTTAGAATTTATTGTAATTATTTTCAGTCGATAGAGGTCTTATATTTGCTATCTATACACAAAATGCTCATGTTGTTATCGGTAGCATGCCTATCGATACACAATTACCCTTGGTGGGAGCAGTATCACTTCAAAGTAGCGTACTAGTTCTTCGATACATGCTCCTCTATCATGATACTTGAAATTGGTTATCATGATACCGCATCACTCGAGTTCAGCAGAAGGATCAGTACAAATTTATACTTGATCATGGAGCAAGTTGTTCTGCTGAACAAGGCCATTGTTACATTAATATGATTATAATAATAGCGCGCTGCGACAAAAATAAGAATGCTAGAAAAGTTAAGATCGGTAGATAACTGGCTAATTCGGATCACTTAGAGAGAGAGAGAGAGTTTTGGTGTGCGAAGATACAGGTGAAATCGTGGTCACCCTACCTTTGATCACCGGGCACAGAATAAATCTGGGTGATCACTTTGAAAAATACGCTACGACGCGTCGACGCAGCGCGCTGGGTAAAACATTGGTAAGAGCACTTATTTTGTGTATTATAATTATTCCCATTTGTACAAAAATGTTAAGAAAATTGTCCGTCTGACTTCACCTTGTCGAATAAGGTTTCTCTTCAACGTTTTTAGGTTCTGGTAATATTGAGAGCAGGTTCGCAGTTTGACATCCGTTTCGGCGCATGATGTGATTTAATTTTTTTACACTCAAGAAATAAGTAATAAAAGGTAGCAAAATTTTCATACTGTTCTAAACAAAAGACCACGTTCTAAAAAATATACCATACGTTCTAAATCTACAAGCAAATTAAGAAAACTCGTTCTTAAATTGTGTCTTGAAAAATGATCGACGCGGTCGTCATGATGATAATCGCTATAAAACAATATATTTAAAGATTAGCTTCAATAATGTTATACACGTAATAAGTGGGGTACGTTACAATATTATAATTAAGTTAAAAAATTATGTAAATAATGTAAATGTTATAATTAGACATCGGATTTTACATATTTACATATTTTGAACCGCATGTGCGATTTAAGTTCTGAGTGCACACATCTTATTTTTATTAAAAAACGATCTAATTCCGCTAAAAACCATTTTGCATAAATTGCATATTTGCATAAAAAAATATGCAAAATATGCAGAATATGAAAAATATGTAAAAAACATATTTTTTATGAAATGACATATTTCAGATACATTATTATCCTAGTAGGTCAGGGTTAATGTGTTCTTTTTGTGATTCTGTGCTCACCATTTTCTGATTTTGTTGCAAATCCGTTTCACTTTGTAAATCAACTTCATCAATTCAACTTTTAATTAATTAAAATGCCGAAAATAAGCGATAAAAAAACACGTTTGATTCAAAAATGGCTAAAAGAATTGGAATCAAACTGTTTTGAAATACAGGAAGACAACGTAGTCTGTCTTACTTGCAAAAACTTTCAAGCTTTTATCTGAAGTAAGGGACATTCTAAATGGTGTGAAAGGAGAATTCGGTATAAAACTGCAAAAAAAAACTAAAGGACGTATTGGATCGGAGTCCGGACTATGGTTCATTTGATAACCTTAATCAAATATTTTCCAATTCTGATTCGGAAATAACTGATGCGGTGAAAATTAATATGTCTGACATATTTAAATTCAAATATGCACCGCTTACATCTTGCGATGTGGAACGTAGTTTTTCGGCCTACAAGCTAATTTTTTCTGAGAAACGCCAAAGATTTACAATGGAAAATTTAGAAAAATGCTTAATTGTATACTGCTACAACAATTATAATAAAAACATTTTTGAAAAATAAAATTTTCGTTCTAAGTTTACAACGTTGTTGTGCGGGAGAGGTATATTCTCAGCATTCACATGACAGGAAGGGATTAATATATAATTCTGGAGTTTCCGAGCGCCTATAAAATTTGCTGCGCTTTCGTAAAGAGTCAAATGTCTAAGTCTCTAATATACGCGTCTTCAATTGCCATCTATCCAACCTTCTTAGTTATCTTAGGTCGTTAGAAAATTTTGCAAATTTCGCGATTTCCTTGACCATTTGATATACTCCTCCTATTTACCAGCCGGTTTACCCTTCTTTAGGATAATCTAAATTCAAATGTGAATTTTTGAAATTTCGCGATTTTTTGACCATTTATTCGACATCTTCTTTATTTATCCGTGTACTTTAGCCGTCCATAAAATCTTCATAAAAATCTGAAATTAATGAACAATTTAGAAATTTCCCCATATTTTAGAACTTCCAAGGCACACCTTTCATTTGCTCGGTCTACAACTCCCATTTAACCGTCTATATATGCCATCTTTATATTTTTAACAATAATCTAAGCTCAAGAATAAGAATTTTTGCAAATTTCTCAATTTTTATACATTTTTTATACATTTACATATTTTACATATTTATTACATATTTTACATATTTAGTGCATATTTTGCATATTTGTTTACATATTTTACATATGTAAAATATGCAAAATTTGCATATATTGAATATGCAGTTTCCAATGGAAAGTGGGTTATTTAATTAGTATAAATCCAAATTTTCACCTCAATCAACCTTCATTTAAAAAAGTACATAAAATCCGATGTCTAGTTATAATATAAACTTTTCAACATTTGGGCCAACATTTCGAGCGGAATGGAGGCTATTTCTTAATATTGATTTTCAGGTTATACAGGGTCCTTGGCATGTTAATATAAACCTTTTATTTCAAATACCCCCACCAAAAGAAGTCTGGAGGCGTCAAATCTGGTGAACGCGGCGGCCAGTCAAAATCACCATTTTTTGACATAAAACGGCCAGGGAACAATGACCAAAAAAAAAAAACAATTGTAGCGCGGCTTGTGAGTGGTGGTCGCCATCTGGTTGAAACCAGTAGTGCACCATACGCTTTCGACGAACAATTGGCATCAAAAAATGGGTTTTCATATCGCGATAACGCTCCTGATTAATGCTAACCGTTTGGCCATCTTCGAAAAAGAACGGCACAATAACAATCACGAGTCGTGACCAAATGCGAGCTGCGACATTAAGGGTGCAGAGCATGTTATAGTCGGGCTTGACCGACTTTCTTTCTTGTTTTTAGAATGCCAGAGAGCGCCCATAGCTGAGAGAGAGAGAGAGCTCAAGTCATGACTCCTGACTGAAAAAGACAGCGACTTAATATAAAAAATGAAATAAATTTCATCAGAATTTTGGCTATTGGCTGAAATTCTGTAAAATGAGCTCGGCTTAAAAAAAGGTGTTTTGCTAGATCTGGCATACAAATCAGAAATTGAAGAAAACATACCGAAATTACCCTAATATTTATTTTGTTCAATTTTCATCAACTGATAACCCCTTAATTTTAGGACAAATTTGGATGCAATTTACAACAAAAATTTAAAAATTTGCGAGAATCATTTTTCGAGTACTTATATAGGCAGGCGAATTGTAAAAAATTATGCCATTCCAACAATGGAACTGGATGAGTTCGACGAGATTTCGAGAATTCATAAAAAAAAAGGAAATCGAAGCAACTACTTGATGAAATTTATTCTTTATAAGTATAATCATTGTATAATTTTTGCTTATATGAAATTTAAAGAAATTTAGTTTATTGTCCAGCAATAGTTTTTAGTTTTTTCTGTTTGTTGCTAAATTTGTCTACAGCCCAATTGCAATGTTTTCTTAACAACACTAATATAAGAAAGTCTAATATTTAAAATTTATGCTCCGAGCATTCGCCGCTGAAATATTTTGGTGTAGAGCATTTGCAAATATTTAAAATATAAGACTTAATATTTAACTTTTCCGGCTGCGACTCGAACCACTTCTAACAGAACGCGCGACGTTCATCTATGAGGCCAGTTGCCATACACATTTTTGTTTTGTATGAGATGTCCGATCTATTCAATGTATAATCTTTGGTAAAACATATTTCGAACCGAACCTGTGCTACCACTGAATCGGGTCAGTCTCAATTTCCGAGTAGGATGAGGAATCATTAAAAGATATAGCGAATTCTGCAATCAAAGTCGTTTTTTTTTAAATCCAAATTTTATATTGAATTTAATTAAACTATTAACTTACCGTTGGCGTTACATACTTACTCCTCCGGCGCTTTCTTGAAATATGGCCTGAAAATGCAAAAACCCGTCCCACCATCACCCTCCCAGAACCTAACGATTTGAATTGTGCTTCCAACCAAGGGCATGAATTCGATAGATTTCAATAATTAGGGCCATACATCAAAACTATTAGCGTTAATAATAATAATAAATTTTATTTGGTTTTATTTTGACATTTGAATGCTGCTAGTGAATTATATTTGGATTTAATTTGAATAAATTTGAAATATTTATATTTATTTAAACTGGTAGACGACGAAAATCGGTGTATAATATTTGAGCCATTTAGTGTTTAGGTTAAAAGTCCCACATACATGCATACAGATGTGTGTACTGGAATACTAATTATCAAATTTGTAAGTTTAGAGTAGAAAAAAAAGAGCGATTCTTAATTGCGTAGCTACGTAGTTGCTTGTGGCTTTATATGGTGCACATTTATCATCATCATGGAACAACATTTGAGTTTAGTATTCGACTGCTTGTCGCAACCCCTCCCCTTCCTGCACTTCCATCCATTGGGAGCCGAGCTGATTACAAGATGTACGTATGTATAAAAAATACTTTATGTATGAATAAAGCGATAGAAAAATTAACGCTCTGCGGCGCGCCTTTGGTTAAAGTTTCGGTGTGTGTCCATTCTGGTTAAGTTGGTAGTACTTTTTCATATAATTTCATATTTATTACATTTTTGGTACATGAATCTGTGTATAGTTTTTTGCCTTAACATCTGTGCTGTTGGTTGTGGTTGTTGTTGGTTTATTTGTTTAAAGTTTAAACAGAATATATATGTGTAGAACTAAATAAAATTATCATATATACACACATGCATGCATAACTTAATAGAACCGAGTAAAAAATAATTTTATACATTTTGTGCTTTGGACCGAAATACAACAATTTTGATAAGAAGATAACAAAATCTTGGGCAACTAAATATGCAAAAGGAAAGCGTGTTTCCTCTTTGACATTCTGTTGGTTTTATTTTTGTATCGATTTCTGTTTTTTTTTTGTATTTTTTTTTTGTTTTTCTTCATGTAAAGTTTGTGCCGAAAATATCACATTGAATTTTTACTAGTTAGTTCTTGATGTGGTGCCGAAACGTAAATTTTGTGTATCACAAAATGTTCAAAATCAATTACATCCTTTGCCAGAAATTTGCAATGTTGTGATATGAATTTAGTTCTTTTATACCATTTACTAAATAAACATTTTAACCATAAATAAAAGCAAGCTTAATATAAATGTTTAACAAAAAAATGAGGTGGTTCAAGTGGTTCCAATTAAGCCTAAAGAACGAACGGTAACTTATGCCATACACAATTAAAAACAAACAATCGTTACACACTATTTTGGATATAAGTAGCAGTACATACATACGCACATGTATTGTACATTATATAAAGTAAAATTAAGCAATCAACAATAAAAACTGAAATGCATTTGAGGTATATCAAAATTTCTTTGTAGTTGTTTGAGTAGGCTGTGTACTCTTTGCGAAGAAAATTAAAAATAATAAAATTAAGACTAAAAACTAATGTGACAATATGAGTAGTAGTTGTAGTGGTATTAAAGGTGACTGTTTCTGCCTAGAGTTTTTTTTTTACATAGTTTATATTTTTCTTTCTTTTTTTGTTTGTTTGTTAATCTTTAGGAAACAACACGCAGAAACCTTTAAAGTTATTAGTAACTGTTACATCAATTCTAGTTCTTCTCTCACACATAGTTCAGTGCCCTGAAACCATATTTTTGACTGCTGATTTGTAGGTATACACATTTACTTAGGACAATAGACATGCGGGGGGGTACAATCTTTGCACATGTTTCAATCGTTTTCAGAGTTATAGCTAGCCGTTTAATAATTCGTTATACATATATATATATATATTTGTAGAGAATAGCATAGAATTATGATGTAGGTGTATGGTGAATATGTAGGGTTGTGTTTTAGCATCTTCGTTTCTACTGATTTTGGGTTATGGCGTGGCTGCTGTTTGGAATTTCTAGTAGTCTGACAATGAGGACTAAAAGGAAAATTTACATAAATGCAGAGGACGATTAACGCCTAACAAATCTTTCGTTACTCTTCCTCTCTAGATAACTGTGGTGGTAGGGGTTGTTGTGGTTGTGGTGGTGGTAGTTGTAGTTGTTGCTGCTGTAACCCTAAATGGAGGAATTCAGCTTGAGCAGGCGATCCGGATGCTTGACCCGCAGATGCGAACGCAACGTATCGATGCGACTATAGGTGGCCGGGCAATAGGGACACATGGAACGCTGGGCGGTGTGCGAGTGAAAGTGGTGCCAGCGATTGGTGACCTCCTTGCCGCAGGAGCGACAACGCCACATGGTGCCTGGGTCGCGGGACGGCGTAAACATATTGTGATAGGACATGGTGTGATGTGAGTTGTGGCCCGCGCTGGTCGGTGTACTGGCGGTCGTCGGCGTCTGATTGTAGCCATGGGCGGGCGGTGTGGCTCCGGCCCCATTATTGTGGCCATTGCCCGCCGCGCGTATGTAGTGCAGTGGATGGTACTCGCTCTTGAGGGCTGCGGACAGATGCATAAAGGGCGGCGGCGGTGAGGCCGACGAGGAGGTCGAGAGCGGTGTCGATAGATGGTGGCGTACGGTGCCTGTGATCGAGAACGAGAAAGAGAAGAACAGACACACAACAGCCCGTCGAGCGGGACGAAAATCAGCCCAGAGAAATAGATCGTTTGGTTTTTGTTTGGAATTTGATTTTTTTTTGGTATGATAGACAGAGAGATAGAGTGAGAGACAGATAGATAGACATATGGGTAAAAAGAGAGTTCGTTTGGTGAGCAAAATCATACATAGGTACGAGTATATGTATGTACGTAGGCATAGGCGGAGTAATACAAACTAAAAACTAGGTACAAGTACGAAAACAAAAGGAATTCAAAAACTGTAAAGGGTTCTAAGGCTACGAGATCAAGCAACTTAATCTGAGACTGCTAAAAAAAAAAATTATACAAAAATTATAATAATAAACGAAAGAGTTCAACAGATTCGATCTCGTTTAGTTTCCCTTCACATTCCAGCGTGCAATTTTGTATTTTAAAATTAAATATAACTTGAAATGGATCTAAATAAGCGTATAAATTAAATGCCTAAGATGCCTTAGCCCACGTGTCCTGAAATTTTTCTTTCCGTTTATGCAATTAGTCACAATCAGCGACAACAAATTATGATTAGGTATACAAAGTACATATATAAATAGGGTTTGAGCACAAAATTAATCAACATCTCTGCGAAATTGTATTAAATGCATGTAGAGCTTATGTCTTATAAACTGCCTAAACGAGGCAGCAGCAGCCCAGCAGCCTTTGAAGAGAGCTCGAGCGAATGGGGAATTTAGAAGATGCGAAAGAGAGCAAATGAGAGGCACGACACCGATGCTGCTGTGCTGCTGTTGCCTCGTTTAAACTTCAGAAATGCATTTTGTAAAATTCAATGATTCACAAAATAGGTTATATCTAAACTTAACTTGAATCGGAAAACTGCCATCGAATGCAAGTTTAGCATGTGAGCAGGAAGGACACTCTCGCTTTCTGCATTGGCATTAGACACTTTACACATTGTATGCCTTGAATGCAATTTCTTTGTAATGTTTTGCTACTTTGAATGCCTTTAATTCAATTTCGCAGAGTGTAGTCGCATCACCTCTCGCACAGTTTGCAAATCCTTTCTCTTTTTCGTTCTCTTTTCTTTTTGGGTGTAACTCATTTTTGTGCAAAGACTCATTTTTCCTTTAAGACTTATTCAAACTTAACTCAAAATGCAACCTAGAGAATGAAATAAAATGTTTGTGGTTTTTTTTTTTTAAAAATAATTATACACATTAAATAAAAGTTAAAACAAAAAAAAAAAACAGGAAATTGGGCCGAGGTTTGAAAATTTTTCACATGTATGGAGTGGATGTATGTGTGTATGTGTGGTCTTTAACGGGCACCCCTAACATTTTTTGGAAGCACAATTCAAATGGCACAAGTCAAAAATAAAGAAAACGTGATCACCATTCAGTTTTGTTTCCACAAAGTTCAATTTATTTGATTTAGCTTCTTTTTTTGTATTTTTTTTTTGTTTTTGTAATATTATTCCATTGTGTGTGTCGGTTTAATTGCCTGCTCTTCAGTTATGTTTTCTGTTTAGTAATTCAATGGGTAGAATGTTTATTAAGAATCGTTTAAATTGTAATGTAATATATGTTGTAAATTGTAACAAATGCTGCAAGTTGGCTGGGGCACTTGCTTCAATTTGCTTAGCGTTAATTAAACTGTTTTTTGTTTCTTGGTATTTGTGGGTTCATTTTGCTTTTTATTATAAATAAAACTAAAAATAGTTTGTATTGCGTTTATTAATACAAAATTAGATTAAACTAAGTTTACATTGAAACTAGCACGTCTTTAAAATTAAAGTTCATAACTCTTCATCGACTGCAAAAATGCGTTAAGAATTAGTTTTCCAAGACTAACCAAATCATAAAAAAAAACGTTTACAAAAGAATTACAAATGTTGGGGTGTTTGAAATATGTTTCGAAAGTCTTGTTGGGGTTAAAAATAAATACATGTGTATGCGTATGCGTGTGTGTGTGTGTGTGTGGCTGTGTGTGGGTGTGTGTGTGCGTTTACATTCATGATATAAATAGACACAGAGATGTAGCGAAAGGTTTCCTTTAATTAACTGCACACCGCACAAATTGTAGCTATAGCTGTATACATACATACATATATATTCATACATTCATATTTATTGTGATATGCTAAGGTTTATTAGTGATTTCAACTTTATTCATATTTAATTCTTTCGACAACATACAAAGAGCGTGGTCCTCCCCTTTTACTTAAACAAAAACTAGTCATATTGCACATACGATACGTTCAAAAGCTGTCGGATCCGTTTTGAATCTGTCTTGGGGGGTATTCCTATGGGTTCGCTTGCGTTTAAAGTATATTTGGATTTAGCACCATTTTGCATACCACACGAATTCGATTACTCTCCCGTATAATTAACATAATTTCATTGTGTAATGTGTGTGTGTGTGTGTTTTTTTAGTTTTACTATAGTTATCACATCATATATAGATAAATTTCTTTTTGTTTAACAAAACAGCGTTAAAATTAAACATTAAACAAACATTAAGTCGGGGCAGTATTTGATGTAGCATTAATTATTACTAAACAATTCATGTTAAAAAGTAGAACAAATAAATATTATGAATATTCTTTAGGCAATTTATGTGCGCACCAATATTGGGGGAGGGGGTGGCGTGGGGGTTTGGCAAATGTACAACAACAAAATAAACTATGCAGTAGAAACTGTTGGGTAATCATATGTACAGTTTTGGTTAAATGAAACGAATTGCAAAACTAAGAACTACAATTAATGGGATAACAAACTCGCGCTTTTATCGCGCATGCATTGACAACTAAACGAAAATCGGATTCCAGGGGTTAAGTATAATACAGTAAATGCACCAACCGAACGAGGCAGCAGCAGCTCAGCAGCAAGCGCTGCCTCGTTCGGCCAGTGTCTAAGAGTTAATCATCTAACCATTCACACTCTCTATCCAGACTCACACGCGCTCCAAAAGTTGTAGGTTATAAATAAATTAACATTACGTGATTTTTGCTGTTGTATGTGTAATTAGTTTGTAATTGTAATAATGTCTTCGAAGTTAACAATCCAAAACGCACTGATTTGTACATCATAAATATATTTGTGTAAACATTATTTGTATTTTACAATTTGAATTATATGCTAGTATAGGGGTTATGTCTTCCATTTCAGTGTCTAGAGGGTGGGTTAATGGGAGTGGGTGGGTGTGTGTGTGTATGTGTGTGAGTGTGTTAAATGCAACAACAAACAGGTGCAAAGTGCAGCCACGAAGTTGGCGCCTAGACTTGCCCCCACATTTTGGCACAAAGATCGAATCTAAGCATATTACTGACAGTAAAATTTGTAATTTGTTTTGTTTAACCCGCTGAAACCTTGTGGTTTGCCTGCACAACAAGACTTTTACAGTTTAAAATTGTTCTTGAAACCATGATTCTCTGGGCCTTCTCCTTTTGCGTTTCAGCTTTCTCCTACATAATTGACAAATAAATTTGGCTTACCATAATATTTTGCAATGCATGGTCAACATTAATGATTTCATTTAGTTTTCCTATATATTTGTTTAGTCTGAGTATCAATCGGTTGCTGTTGCTGCTGCTGCTGTTGCTTACGGTGCCTGCTGCCTTTTGTAGTTTCTAGAGTTATTATTATTGTTATTATTAGCACTATCATTACTATTATTAGTGGTTGTAGTAGCTTCCATTTGATTGGCATTTGTTGTGTGGTTCTTGTTGCTGCTGTTGCTGTTGTTGCTATTGCACATTGATTCAATGGTCGACCGACAAGGTGCAAACTGTGAGAGTTGGGCCATATAATGATTGAAGGCCAAGCTGCGTTGATCCTCCTCCAACTCATTATCGCTCTCATCCAGCACAATTGTCTGCGGCTGCTGCTGCTGCTGCTGCCGCCTCGTGTTGCCATTGCTAAGTGTTGCTTGGTGTTGCTGCTGCTGTTGGTAGTAGTAGTCGCGTGCGTAGAAATTAAAGGGCTGAGCCTTGCTGGCAAAGTGCGGCATTGGCGGCTGTTGCTTCGGGGACGTCTCCTCAAGGCGCCAGGCGCCATAGTTACAGCCCAGTTGCTGACTGTATCATTCAGTTGTGGTATTGTGCTGCTGCTGCTGATGATGCTGTGGCTGGAGTTGCTGGTGCAACATGTGCTGCTGCGCCAATGCGTGAGCATGTTGCTGCAGTTGCTGCTGCTGTGACTGCTGCTGCTGTTGTTGTTGTTGTTGCTGCTGCTGCTGGGATTGCTGTTGTTGCTGCGCCGCATTAAAGGCCGCCGCTGCTGCCGCTGCCATGGCTGCCTGGGAGGCAGCCGCCAGCTGAGTTGCCGTGGGTGTGGACGCACCCACCGCCGACCCCGACATCAGGTTGTCAAACTTGCGCGTGTCCGGGTTGTACATGGGGTGCTTGAACTTGCAGTGGGTGCGCAGGTTGTCGCTGCGCGTATAGGTGGCCCGACAGAGCGGGCACTCGAAGCGGCCGGGGAAGTGCACATGGTAGTGGTTGCGTATGTGCGTGACGACCTTGCCGCAGAGCTTGCACCGATGCAGGTTACAGCCGCCGGAGAGGCGCTCGAAGGTAAGCCGCATGTGCCAGGCTTTGGAGCCTTTGATTCGGTTTTGTATGGTTTAATTTTGTATTTGAAATTAATTGGCAATTTGCATTTGGGTTTTATTTTGGTTTGTTCGTTCAAACGCGCAAAGAAAAAAAGAAGAGAAAAACAATGTTGTTGTTGGTGATTCACAGAAACAGAAAAGTCATTTTATAATAATTCTTAAACTGTATAATTAAATGTTTTCAGAGTCTGTATTTTGTATTTGCTGGTAGGTAGTAGTAGATCGTTTTAGGTTTCTTTTTCGTTTTGCGAATGGAGGGAGGGAGTATGGAAAGAATGATGAAACTAAGGGGGGGGAGTTGTTAAATCAAATTGCGCATCTCCAGGAATAAAACATGAGAGTGGGTTAAATAAACGTTTTCTTTTCATTTTCAAATAGGAATTTGTCGCAAAAATTTTGTTACACCCAAAAAAAAACGTTAAATTTTTTCAGTAATTTTGTTGACGCGTGAGAAAAACATGTGAGATGTGGTCAACACTTGGGGAGGGTGGAAAGAAGACACTGTACCAAATTAAAAATCAACATAATTTCAAATCATTTCAACCAATATTTTTCATACAAATGCTAGAATATTCCTTAAATATTACTGAGAGAAAATTATTTACAATAATCGCACGTGAGTGGCTGATATTTTGAAGAACCCAAACCAAATAGTATATATACGATTATATGTCAATGCAATGATCTCGGTGGTTTTCAATTGGATATGACGCTTATTAGAATATTTACGATAGATTGTATTATTTTATAATTATTTGAATATTTTAATAGATGAGCATGTGGTGGTTGGTTGGTGGGTTGGTGGTACTGATCTGTTAATTGTTGTTGTAAGAGTCCAAACCAGATTAGTTTTAGGTATTCCAAAATATTTTACTTTGTCGGAGTGCATTTTATTTGGTTTCGCATTTTAATAGGGCTTGAAAGTGTAAGATTATTGACTGCTATATCATTTGCATATACCAAAAATGATTTGATCCTTTTTTATAAAACTTGTACTACTTTACAGACTAGTTATATTTCTTTTCCCCTCACCGGCTCTTAATCATTCTAAACCAGAGTTCGGCGCATCGCTATCTACTGTGCATACAAAAGTACTCTGCGGCAGCGACGTCAACACAGTATAAGTTCGTCGCTGCCCTGATTTGACAACAATGCCGACGTGCTAAATTCTCAATGCTGCTCAGTGGCTACACACACATGAGCAGTGCCAAAATGTGAATGTGTTTTTTGTCGACCCCGGTTCTAAACGACCCCTTAAAATATGCCGAATTTAAAAATTTCGAAAAAAGGTTTTAAATTTGGATATTATAAACCTTTATCATTAATAATAGAATATTAGGTCTGTAGGCAGCTTCACAGTCTTTTGACAACGAAACATTGCAGATAGGCAAAGTCGGTAGAAAGTTCAAACAGTAAGTTATGGTCGATTTAATCATCGCCAAATACTTTCACGCCTTCTTCCTAATAGCCTATTTCCACGTGCATCATGTCTTATCATTTTCATTTCTTAATATTTTGCCGTTTCCATTGACAAATCGTCATCTTTTTGACACGTTGACAAACTCACGTGTACTTTTTGGAATATTTAGCAAAAAAAATTAAGACATAGCCGTCAGCAAATCAATTTCTCGGGCGACCGCATCTCCATCGCCATGAACTATTAGCAGAAAGCTAAATACACTTCATCATTTTGTCAACATTTTTAGAAAATGACAAAAATGAAAGGCAAAATTAAGTGCCAAATCGTATGGAAGAAATGATATAATTTTCTTCATTCCTTTGGTGGAAATAGGCTATAAGATTCTACTCGAGGTGAAGAAAAACTTGTCCACTTTTCTACAACAAAAGAGGGAAGAATATTTAAAAATTTGAATAGAAATTTGCTGGAGCAAATAAGAACGATAAAATTGTTTCTTATAATTTGGAAACTTACACGTATTTCCTAGTATTCAACCGAAAGATTTTTAGTGCAGATTACATTTGGAAGCGTCAGGAATGGCATTCAATTAAGTTGTCATAGCTCCCGCGATAATCTCTAATATGTTTACGAAATATTCAACCATTGATTTACTGATACATTGTTACTAAAGTTCAGGTCAGTCAATGAAAGTTGAGATGATTATTTTAACCAAGGGTCGGCAATGAGAGCAGATATGTTGGCAGAATCTTAGTCGCTACAATATTTGAGTCAATGTGTTGACCCAATTCAACCCACATGCTATAAAGCTCTCTATTCTTTGCCTGTGCTTGCTGCAAAGACAAGCTTTTTACAGCTAATAGAGCATTACTTCAACACTTTACGAACTGTTTGCCGGACAGAATCGCTTATAACTCTGTATATTATTCGTTTAGTGTGCTGCTTGCTTTTAAAACCTCTTTTATTGTAATCGAAAAAGCAAGCGCTGATGTAATGCATATACTTTCACAATTGAATATTAGATATACATAAGGGTTCGGTCCAGAAGCGAACCTTGTACACTCAGAAAAAAAACCAAGAACTTTGTACTTGAATCAAGTGCAAACGGTGTTAATAGTACGGTAAGTACGAAAATACTTGATTCAAGTACAAAAGTCTTATTTCAAGTACGATTTTTTCAATACCGAAATACTTGTTTTAAGACGATTTCGGGATGTTTTAAGTACGTTTCGAACTATTATAAAATCTTTTTGGTCATACTATTAGTTTGCTATGGTCTTGAGTACAACCCGATTTACTCTCAAAATAAGTGCAAAATGTTCTTCATCAAAGTATTATAAATTCTAAAGTCAACTCCAAAACATTCTTGAAACAAAATAATGCTTCACAAATTAAGTACAAAATGTTCTTGGTTTAAGCCTATAAAATTCTAGGCTATTACCAACTTGTTCTTGAAACTAGGTCTCTGTATTTTATCAAAATCCAAAGGAAATGAATTAACCAAAAGCCAAGCTGTTTATACTGTAGGTCAGAAATCTACCCTCACTCCATAACAAAAGAGTTAGAACCAGGAAGGAATTTTAAGAACATATTCGACTTAAAATAATTCGCATTTTCCGTAGCACAGTTTTTAGAGCTTGCATGTTAAGTTAATTTTGTCTTCAATCCAAGAAAGTTTGTACTTGAACTAAGGACGATCCTTTCTTAAAATTTTTTTTGTGAGCGTAGAACCGGTACGTGTTTTTTGGTCTTTCGAACCGCATGATGAACTGAACCTGCTATATTTATAAACCCCAACCGGACCCGTTCAAAAACTTACTTAAATCACTGTTATAAGAACTTATTATAAATGTCGGTTCATTATTAAGTGAGGATTCGACTTCGAAAAGGTAAATAAAGCAAGACAGCTATTGCAAAAATAGGGCCAAAAAAATGTATATACACAGAAGGCAGAGGCTACCTTCCAACCTCAAAGACAAGTCCCCTTTTCACCGAAAACATAGGAAAAATGATGAAACGATCTAAAAAGCTGGGAACCCAGGTTAAGGGCAAGATCCGGAGCAAAGCCTTCAGCTGGATTTTAGAGGTACAGCAACACGAAGTAAAAAAGCAACGCTTTTAGAAGTTTTGACGTGTGAAGCATTGAAGTTATACCAACTTGTTTTTCTCAGTTGCTAGTGGCTACTTTTCTGCTCACATTGCCGACCCCTAATTTAAACTTATTTTAGTTTAGTTTAAGTTCGTGGTTGGGTTTCTTGAGGTACCCGGCCTATGTACTGCATACGCAATTGTTTATGCAATTCGCTAAGGCATAGGTCGTGCATACGACAAGTAGCCAATTTTAACTTTTTTGATTCTTTTTCGCACTCACTTTGAAAAAATTTTCTTTATATCAATTGGTGTGTGCAATTCCATAATTAAGAATTAAGCACACCTCTGGTTTTAAAAATTCGGTTTAATAAAATATGTATAAATCATCTTTGGTATAGCTTATTTTAAATTTCAGTCAAAATTGCAATCTTTTCAAGCCCTTTTTACCACGTGGATTCTGGAAAAGCCCTACAATTTAATTGCTACAATTTTGGAATAGATAATCTAGGACATAATCGAAAATTGTAGCGCAGCAACAAAACAAAAACATCAAACATTGATATCGAACATATTTTCAACACCCCTCCTGCCAGCGGCATAAAAAAAAAATCACACAAAAATGCATTTATATAACAAAAAACCGCTGTGTAAGAAGAAAACGAGATAGACAGTGACATACAGCGAGATAGACAGAGAGGGAAAGTGAGAGATAGATAGATAAACAGTGAGTAAGAACAAGTGTTAAAATATAAACAAAATTTTCAATCGTTTGGCCAATTCCTGTTTTTTTTTTCCAATATCTCCAAAAATTTGAAATTTCTCTTCTTGTAGGTAAATAAAATAACATACATACATACATATAAAATTATTAAACCTTCAATACGTAGCTTGGACATATATAAATACTAAATGTAAAACTTATCAAATACATAAACTAAAATAAGGAGTTCGATGCTTAAAAAGAGCTTAGAAAATTGAACTTACCGTGGTTAGAGAGTGCGCTTGTAGTTTACTTTTTCTTTTTACATTAAGTTTGTTTTGAATTTGTAAGATGGGTTAAGTTTTGTTTTGTTTTTATTTAAGTACCTAAGGGGCAACAACACTTTCTCATGTTTAATTAAAAGAACTGGAATTTGATTCGAAAGAGATTTATTAAGTAAAGTTAAAGTTTGTTAAGTACTGTATGTCTGTATGTTATTGTATATATATGTGTGTGTAAGAGTTGCATTATTGATTGGCTTGACTATGGCTAAGTTTAAGTACATCAAATTGATAATTCAAACATTATTTGTAGAATGGCTTTTTATTGTAAAAAGTACTGCAAATGATCTTAGAGCGCAAAATTTCGATGGGGGCTCATTCGAACTCGGCTCGACCGATCAATGCGCTCGCCTATATCCCTTTAAATTTAAGGTTCAAATGACACAAACTCGGTGAACTAGCCCTCAATTCTGTATTCGCCCGCCTTGCTCTGCCTTCACTTCCCTCTTTACGATATACGATTACTGAACTACACGAAATTAGCTAATATGGCACAAAAATTAGTTAACATTCACTACAGCACGTGTTAAGTGTTCAATAATAATAATAAAGAAAAACAACAAATCAATAAAAACTGACTGGATCGTATTGGAATTCTAATGTAATACTTTTCAAAGTTTTGTTCATTAAGTACTGGTCTCGGTATATGTAATTTATGTTTGTTTCTAAATTTAAAAAAAAAGCATCTAAAGGTCATAAATAACAATATTAAAGTCTTTAAATCAACTACGAGTAGAATTACATGTCATCAACCCAGGAATGGGATGGATATGATGCCTTTCTTAGTCCTCAATTCGATTAAAATGATTTACGTATTAGATAGTTGCATAGCTGCTGATTATTTGAAAACTTGAAAACCTTCTGTTTGCCTCGAGCGGCCGCGAATTATGCTTAGACAAGTGATCACATATGTACATAGTGGCTAAAGAAGCGATCCTTGATATCCGCATGCTTGATCTTGCAGTGCGCCTTCATGTTGTCGCGACGCGTGAACTTCTGCCCGCACACAGGGCACTCGTGGCTCTGGGGTCTGTGGATGTTGGCATGATGCCAGCGGTTCGAGACGATCTTGTTGCAGCTCACACAGCGATACAGGGTGGGCAGTGTACCGGACAATTGGACAAATAGCGTTGAGTAGTCGATGTTGTGGTCGCGTCGTGTGGCCGCCGCCGCCGCCGCAGCTGCAGCAGCGGCACTACCGCTCGAACCAGAGGCCACAGACGAGCTTGGCTGCGGCGAGAGAGGCGGCGGAGCAGGTGCATTCGGATAGTGCGGTGAGGTGGTCTGTGTGTGGGCTGGCGGCAAATGGTAGCTGTGCGGCAGATGCGGCTGCTGCTGCTGTGAGGAGCTGTTGGGCGACGATTGCTGAGATATAGCATAGCTGATGTGCGCCTGCTGCTCCCGATAGCTGTTGCTTGGAAAAGGCGAGTACGCCGCTTCGGCCGGGCATTCCACAGCGGAGCTGCTGTGCCGTCCCAAGTGAAGCGGCTGATGTGGATAATGGGCATGGCCAAGTGGTTGATGCTGCTGGCGATTGCAGCGTATGGCCCGCATATTCAGCTCCTTGCACTTGTACTCGCAATTGTAGTTGTTATCCACATACATATCCGCCGTGGCTTCCTCCTCACTAGCTGGCGGGCCATAGATAACAGCGCGTCGGTACTTGGGCGCTGCTGCATGATGATACTCCGCCTCGTCTCCTTCCTCCGGGTGCATGCCTTGGTCAACATCAACTTCATCGACAACGGTCAGGTCGTCAGAATCGTGCTTACTCGCATTGTTATAACATTTAACGCGACCTGCAAACATTTGCTTGTTTCATATTAGGCAATATCACTGTGGGGAGGAGGAGTGGTTGATGGATTTGGAGTGGGATAGCACTCCCACACATTCCATGGCTAATTGATGGGTATAGCAAAGTGTATCAACTAATTAGAGTACTCGGCTGGGTAAGCTTCGAACTGGTATGTACACTGCGCGGCATTAGAATGGCGAACTAAAAAGTAAACTAAATCTTTGAATAGTTACACCCAATTCGAATTTTTACTCGTAACTTTCACTCTCTCAATTGGGAGCCAGATTTCAAGGTAACTCATGATCATGAATCACCTCGATATATAAAATACACACCGATTTTCACAAAGATTTTTGACATGTGTGATAAATTATCGAAACCCTGGGCTAAATTCACCCAGAAACAATGAAGAAGAAATTTTGACAGTTTTCGATAGAAGACGTTAGTCATCTTAATTCATCGAACCAAAGTCGACTAAGAATATCATCATGGTTTTACACATGTTCGATATTCAATAGATACATCTAGGTATTGACTTACTTGCCAAAAGTGTGCTTTCAGTTAGTGTGAAAATAAGTGAAAACTGACTATAGAAATGATTCTGTGAAGTATAGCTCAGCATACTATTTCGTCCATAGCCAAAGCTGGTCACGGAAAATATTGATACACACATAAAAATAATTGAATAAATTTGAGAAATTCGCCTTATTTTTTTAATTACCCTGTTATAATAATCACAAATAGTTCACAATAAAAAGTTTTAGAAATTTTTGGTTTTCTAAAATCCCTTTCTAAAAACCCTAATACTATCTAATGAAATTTATTAAAAACTGGGACGATTTTCTGAAAGTAATTCATTGATTTTAGAAACAAACAATTTATACATTCAGAAAATAATTTATTCCTTTCGTTCATTTCAGAAAAATGTCTTTGATAATTTGAATTATTTTTTCATATTCAATTGGAAATGTATTTTAGGCTAAGGCCTCTACGGACTTGCGAAGTAAATAATTTAGCAAAGTTATGATTCTTCGACTACACACTCTAACTTTGTTTTTTTTTTTCTTTCTTCAGTTGATCGCTGAAGGTTTGAAAGTACAAGAAGGGCGACGTGACATTGAGTGGCTTTAATGTTAGTTCAACTGTCAGCCATTTACATAGACTCCATGATTCTTAAATGTAAAGCTTGGCGAAATCGGTACTTCTGCTTCTCTTCCGTAAATTTTTGTTACTTGTTAACTTTCGTTACTTGTTACATGTCCGTAGAGGCCTTTAGGCTGAATTTCGAAAAAATTGTTACCTTGAGTTTATTTAGTGCATGCTTGGCTCAACATTCACATTAATATTTGCCAATATATGCGCCCTAACGTACTAATGTCTTGATTGATAATAGTTTTAATAATCCACGAACAAGTAGGTTGTCTGTATAGCTATTTCGAGGTCTTCGGTTTAATTTATAAAACGATCGAGCGCGTTTGATCGTAACGTTCATTTTGGTAACTGATTCAAAAAATGTATTCTGCCATTTACAAGCATGCGAAAAAGATCTATATGGCTTATTTTTAGCACGATTTTCGGTAAACTATGAACAAATTATTTAACTGGCTAACTCCTTAAATGCTCCACCATGTGGCGTAGCCTGTTGTGCAAAAGGTCTTGGGTTTTATCCCACCTGGGATTATCGGAAAACCAGTCACCTTCACCAGCTTTTGGCGCCAGCAGTAAGGTAACTAGACATGAAAAGGCTTCTGAAACTTTTGTCGTTTGAATTCGTCGATAAATTGTACCCTTCAGTACCGCTCAGTACTAAATCAGCTGGGGACTTCTTTAAAAAGCGTTTCCGAGTAAGCATTCTGAGACGCTGATATCACTCATTTTTAAGGCACATTATTTCCTTTTCTCCGTCGGATATGCCTTTTCGGAATATAACCAAAGATATCCAAAAACTCAAATTGAGTGTCACTATCCTAAATTTGATTAAAATGAAAACAAAACATGTTGTAACCATTTTAAAGGATTACATTAACAAATGGTGTCCTATCCCAATGACGCACAGTGTATGCCTAGTGGAGAGGAGAGGATTTGTGTGTGGGTATGCAAACGAATGAAACAACAGAGGTTTTTGTATTCGGTTCTGGTAGCTTTTTGTAGCATTTGGAAAAAAACTAGTGTGTGGCATATCTTTTATAAGGCGGAACGTAACGAAAATTACATAAAAATCAACGGCATTGGCAATGGAGCAAAGGATGAGCTGAGTTTTTTTTTGTCGGGGGTTCAAGTGGCATCAAATCATAGATTACATACACATGTCGAGGTACAAAATTATTGTTTAATTTAATTAAATCATAATTGAAACATTTTTCAAAATATTTTTAAAAAAAACAGAAAGAATTGCTGGACTTAAAAGCTAAGGTGGTATGTTTGTTTCGGCAGGTATATATATATAGATAAATATGTAGTATTTGGCGCAAAAGGATAAATCAAATCAAAAAGCTAACTAAAATGTTTGTGTCATCTGTAGCATCAATTTTGTTGTGGGCTTATTCAGTTTATAATACAATTTTCATCATACACATTATCATTTTAGTACTTCAATGTTGCAACAAATTTTTGTTTTTATATATATGTGTATGTATGTATATAGATTGATTATGGTACACATTTTAGCAAATTCCAGTTCTTTTATGTTGCCTAAGTTGGTGGGGGGAGCTCGGTTGTTGGTTTGGGACTTTAGCTGTAAGGTAATTTTTTGTTTTTAATTTAGTATCCGCTTTGGAGTTTCCTTCAGTTTACCGCAAATGTTGGTTAGGATTGGTTGGTACGACTATTGGCACACTCGTGCACACATACACGCACACGCACACACACACGCACATATACATATATAGAAGGCAAAAATATATATATTGGAAAAACATTTAGTAGCTTGAAAAACCAATTGAAATAACAGACAGTCAGTTACATCTTTTTGAACGGTGGTGTAAAACAAAATCGATCTCACATTAAATCATAAATGCAGCAATGTTAGTAGAAATATTCAATAAGGAAAACTATACAGTACGTGTGGAAATAAAATTGATTTTGAAGCTGTTGTATTTGTATTTAATTGTTGTCCAGTTTTGCTTTCGAACATTTTAACATTTTGGACCAATTTAGAAATTGTATGTTCTTTTCTTAGACAATAAGTTGCAACATTAAAGACGAAAATAGAGTTGAAAAATTTGAGGGATTTCGTTTTCTTTTGGTTCGGCAGAGGTACAAAAAAAAGCATGAAAATTAGCTTTAAAAAAACGGCAAAAAAAAGAAAAGAGTCTTTGAAAATCCCTCTTTAATTCGGGAGTGAGTGTGTGGGATGTGTGTGAGTGAGTGTGCTGTTTTGGGTTGTTTAAATTTCATAGTATTTATAGGTATTTTTTTGGTGCGATGACCGTCGTACGGATTGTAAGCCAATTCGTGAGAAGTGTCCGCCATGGAGGCATGTTCTACCACTAATTTCGGAACTGAATAAATAATAACTGGCTTAACGACTAGAGTAGAGCAAATGAAGATGGAAAATAATTAAATTATATATGTAAATGCTTGGATACATAAATAAGTAACTAAAAGTAGTGGGCGTGTGTATGCGTCATAAACATGCAACATGCGGCAACATACAAATAAACCGTAACTATTACGATTAAAGGTAGAATCGGCTTAAGCTATATAGAATACCATATACAGTATAATAAAAAAAATAATAAACATAATATACGACAATCAACAAATTATATAAACTAGGTATACATATTTGGTAGGAGAGGTGTTGATCTGTTGCTCTAGCATGTGGCGAATTCTTTTATTTTGTAATTTTTCTTACTTCTTTCGCTTAAGGCTTAATATCATTCAGAGACAGAGAGAGAAAGAGCAAACGCCAAAAATAAATACATACGAAAAACAAAAGGTATTTAAGTACTAACAAAAGCATAAACTTTAAATTTGTCTTTAAATGTTTGGTCAATGGTTGGTGGTTCAAGTGGCGGGTTGAGTTGAGTCGGGGGGGTATATAAAACAGGGGTAGAAAAGGCATGCAAGATACAATTAACAGAACTACATGTACATATAGAGCAGAGATGGGGTTGGGAAAATTTTTAGAAAGTGTTGGAACTAGAGAACTGCAAGCGGTATAACTGATCATCTGAAAAAAAATAACACCGCAAGTACACAAGCAACGCCTCTATTACATTACAGCAATGATCCCATTTCGTTATGAAATATACGACATTTCTAAAATAATTAAAAGCGTTTAAAAAGAATCCAATAGGATTCCCCACTTAAGAAATAAATATAGTTCTTGTAAAATATTTGGACTACATTCGTATTTTTAGATGTGAAAAAGTGGCGTCGATAGCCTTTTTGCAATGGGGGGATGAAGTTTAAACTTTCGATTTTTTTTTTTTTGGTCTTTAAAATTTTATTTATTGTTATCTTTTTTATTTAATAATTTCTTTTACAAAATGAAGTAAAGATTTTTACGTTATTTGCTGTGTTCATCTACGACTTCGTCCCCTGAAATTCCGGTTTTAAACTCAAATGGGAGGGAATTTATCCCCTTAATATGGTGTCTAACTTGAATATTCAGATATGAGAAAGCTTACTGTCCGTTTAGTGCAGCGATTGACACGAACCAAACGCATGCCGATGCTTGTGCCAAGAGTGCAAACAGCTTTTCAGTCGCTGGCTTGCTTTATTTTCGCACACCAAACACTGACACTTTTTGGACTCGCTCTTATTGCATGCCGCGTTTGCTAACAGCAGAGCGAAATCGCGTGCTATTTTAATATTGTCGGGTCACGCAGTCAATAATCTGTGACTCGTTTTAGTAATTAATAATAACTAAATGTATTGTTTGACATTGACTGGTCGTGGCTTACACATTAATATACACATATTGCACATTTACATAGATGCTCAACGCCTGTGTCGAGCGCATTCTTACTGTCTATTGTATTTGCATGTAAGCCAGCAATGGTCACCGGTACCCCCAAGGGGCCGAAGACATTCGCTATTTACACATACGCCGAAGCTGAGGCCAAGAAAGTAAACAGGTCTTCAGTCGCTCGCTTCGATGCGGTCAGATCGAAGTTGGTTCACGGCGCTTTATTTTCGCACACCAATACACTCTCACTTTTTGACCTCGCTCTCGTTGACCAACGCTGATGTAAGCAGCTCTCTATCTGTTTGAGATTTTGGACTCTCTCGCTTATCGCTTATTAAAAGGTCATATCGAGCCTATTGACAAACTAAAAAAAGGAACCGGCTTTGAATCTCTTTCTGTCGCTCAGTCTTTCCATAGCATCGCATATTTACAACAAAAGAACACATAGGAACTCTTTTCATTCGTGCATTTTGTTCTTTGAAAAGCACACTTTTTATAAGCGTTCGACTAGCACTGTCCTTTTAATGGATACAGTGTGACGCACTGTACCAGCACGCACAAATAAATGAGGCTACGAAGTAACGGCTGGTTTGAATTTGAATGGTAACGTATTGGCGCCTTAGATCGATATCGATTAGTAATCAATAATTATCGAAGACTGCCCTACAAAATGCTAAGGATGGCGTGAGTCGAAAGTAAGCAATCGATATAAAAGACCAACACCAGCGCGAACCAAGTCACTTGTTCACCAGAGCTCGAGGCGCAAAGGTATAGTTATGGAGCAGTCGAGCCCCCACTTTGTTCGTGTATATCGTGGATAGCCAATCCTCCACAGAGTTGGAATACTCTATTCTTGTATATTTCGGATAGCCAATCCTCCCCAGAGTTGTAACACTTTGCGGTGCAGTCGTGCATCCAATTTATTCTTGTTTATTTTGATTCTTTCGGAATCCGACAACCTGCATGTTTCTCCAGGGAGACAAACTAGCCGGAATGTGAAACTGGGAACCAGATACCGACGCCTACGAAGGAGCCCGACCTTAGATATGTGTTAATAGCAGCCCTCATACTTTCTTCAAAGACGAATTTGAAATGTCAAAGTATGAGAAGCTTTTCAGGGCTATATTTTTTACTTAAATTTTTAAGGCAAGGAACTGGAAAACAAAGTATAAGTAAAACAAAATAAAGTTTGCATACTTCTAAGGGCATTTATCAAGACTTTTTGTTTCTGTATATAAACAGTGTAAGTAATATCTAAATGTAAATTGCTGAAGGTAGGTCTGCGGACACCTTATTATCTCTTACTATGATAAATATTTCTTTAAAATAAAAATATGGTGTAGGTTGATGTTTTTGACATTGAAATGTGATCATTGCTGTTAATCCAATGCTACGGGTGTTAATGGAGAATTTATATTGTAAATAGATTGTGGTACAAACATTTGTTATATAATCAGATGTACGCCATATGGCTTCAGCTCTGACATTTCGCGGCAGTTCTCTGTTTGTCCAAAACTATACGTAGCAGCTACTTAGTGTTTACACCCATTCCCATATATACATGTATTCCTGCACTTTCATTTGGGTATTATTAAGTAGGATTTTTTTCTACAACTAAATAGGATAGCTCAAGGGGGGGAATAGTTAGAAATAAGTTATACGAAAAATTAAAATACGATTTGTCTACGGTTTCTTTACATTATGTCTCTCGCGTGGCTTGCACTCTACTTAATCGCGCGATAAAAATTACAAAAATTAACCAAAAGCTAAAAACAAATTACATATGCAAAAATTTTCATATTTGATTTTTTTTTGTTTATGTTTCGAGTGCGTTAGGTTCATAAGCACAGAAAGAAGATATGTTTGGATTGTGGGTACTCACCGTCAATGTTGTCTGTTGGATCGACGGCCAACTGCTTGGCATCATTGTGCTCGTCCCGCGCATCGGCAGCCTGCAGGGCATGCTGCGAGAGCAGCGTTGACATATCCTCAGCATGCAGTTTGAGAGCAGCGGCGCTCTGGTAGCGGAAGGAAGGAGAAAGAGGGCGGGCAAATTGTTCTTGTAATTCAAGTTTGGGAAAATCAGAGTTTTATTTATCCAATTGCAAAATGCTTCAAGCGACTTAATTTAGTTTATTACTATAAGCCTAATCTAATCCTGAGTGGTTCTATAGTGCGGCCTGACGACTTCCAACTGAACATGAAAACCGAAACAAGCCTGCTGCGTGTCTGTGTGCGTTTTGGCTAAGGACTGTTGTCCTCGCCCACATTTATTGTTATGATGTCCGGAGTCTGGCGCTTGCTTGGCTGCATCTTGGATGAGCTGCTGCCACTGGTCTGCTGTTCCTGCAACTCCCGCTCGTAGCACAATCGATGCGACTTGCATTTGTTGTGATGATTGACAATCTCCAGGCGAAAGTTGGAGTTGCCCTCCACAAATGAGGTGCGTATGTCGGCCAGCTCTGTGCTCCACTTGCGGCAATGCTTGCAGTACATGGTATTGGCCCGCTCATCGTACTGCAGCCAATCGAACTGGTACAACCAATTGGAACGGAAACGTCCACTCTTGCGGGAGCTGCTACCGGTGGCACTGCCAGTGGCAGGCGGCGGACCCAGCGGCGGATGTTTTAGCTGATGCTGCTGCTGGTGTTGCTGCTGCTGCTGTTGCTGTTGATGAAGCAGACGCTGCACGGTACTGTCCAGCGTTTCCTGCTGATACTGAAACTGCAGACTCTTGAGCTGCGCCTCGACCGCCTGATGCAGTAATAGCTGCTGCATGGATGCGGATTTGTTGCCTGAAATCGGTTCGCTTCGCTTGGACTACCCAGTGGTTGGTGGGAAAAACATAAAAATGTGTTGGAAAAACAACTTAAGAAAAGTGGCAAAACAATGTGCTTGTAGAAGGAAGGATTTCTGTCGCGCCTTGGGCAAATAGTTTACGTAGACTTGTTGAGATTTTTTCTTTTTCTTGGCCGATATTCCACTTCGAATACTTCGAACAACCAATCCTTCGTTCTGCTCGTCCATGCTTTACGCGATTTTTCTTAAATTTTACACAACAATCAATTTCTGCCGTAGCTGTTCTTGAAAGCATTTTGCAATTGGCTTAAATTAGATGATCAAAGCTTTACACAAATTGTACAAAATTAGCTGGAACCATCGCACCGGTTCAAAAGAAAAAACCTTAACAAACTAAAAAAAGTAAAATGAGCGCGATCGAGACTCGGATCGATGATGGGCGTAGCGGCTGTGCACTTACCGGCAAGTAATCGGGTGGCAAGCCCACGTGGTGCTCACGATGTTGTTGCTGCTGCTGGGCATCCATCAGCTCCTGCTTAATACTTAGCGACTGACTGAGACCGCTTAGCGCACTGGCCGCACCCACATTGCCACCACTCAGATGGCCGGTGGTCATTGACAGCGGTGAATCGTGACGTCCACCTGCATCCTCGGACTCGGATGTGCTGCCACCTGTTTTGGGCACGGGACTCGACTTGAAGTTGCTGTGTGCGGTGGCCTGTAAAAAAAAAGGAATTGATGTGCAAACATTAAAATCGGAAATTTTAAGATTTTTCTAATTTATTTAATTTCTTAAAATATTTAGAAAATTTATAATACACAGCCAATTGATAATTTGTCAAAAAAACACAACCACTGGTTAGAGATGGGGAAGTTCCGGTTTTCTATTTTAATGCTATTATCGTAATCGAAACTATTAAAGTCAAAAATATTAACTATTTAGAAAAAAAATTGGAAGAAAGCTGAATTTTAATGCTATTGACTTTGTCGACTACAATAACTGAAACTGAATAGGTAGACCGTTTCAAAATATCTGTTCTATTTCTGAGTTTTAGTCGGACAATTCGGTAAACGTTTCCGGTGTGGGTAGGTAGGGCAGGTATCTGGTTACTTATCCATTTATACAATATTTTTCAAATAACCAATTTGGATGATTCAGAGCAGAGAATCCCAGAATCAACTTACGGCCGCGTAGACATCAAAACAAATGAAGAAAATATTTCTCAAGAAATAGAAATGGAAAACCGATTATTGCCTGCTGATGTGTGTAGACACACACGAGCAGACGCTCGTGGCTGTCTGAAACACAGTATTTTGTTCCAACAACAAAATCTACATTGAAGACGACGCAACACACAAATTAGTTGTTGCGATCGAATTGGCGAGAGACATAGGACGAAAAGAGAAGGGAGAACACATATGAAGTTGTTGATGCACTACACTTGGGCTTAAGCTATGCATGAGGGCTATATGAAGGCGACTCTCCCAATGCGTGAAAAAACAACGAGAGCGCGGCGGGCCCATAGGGCCTTGGCCCCCAGATTCAAGGCAGCGATATCCACCAAATTCAAACAGAAGTGCGTAACAGCAACCAATTTGTAAACTGGCCGTTTTTTGCTCATAACTTGAGTATTGTTCATCCGATCTTTATCATGCCTTCAGCAAATCGATAAATAATCTTGATTACAAAAAATCGTTAGAAGGTACGAACCATCTATCTCCAAAACTGTGGGAGATATGAAGTTTTTTCCAAACTGCGGGGGCGGGAGGGGGCGTGGAAAAAATTGAAAATGAACTTGATCCTGCAAGTCTGCAAGTATAAGAAATATATGTCCCATACATGTCAAACATCTATCTCTTACCATCTCTTACCATCTCTGAGATCTGTGCGTTCATACAGACGGACAGACAGACAGACAGACAGACAAACATGGCTATATCGACTCGGCTGTTGATGCTGATCAAGAATATATATACTTTATAGGGTCGGAAATGATTCCTTCTCCCTGTTACATACTTTTGCACAAACTTAATATACTCTATGTACCTTTGGTACAAAGTATAAAAATAGAGGAAAGCTAACTTCGGCTCGACCGAAGTTTATATACCCTTGCAGCTTCTATAGTTGATATAAATTAAGGTTTTAAATGATTTTCTTCGAACATTCTTAGCTGAGATTTTTCCTAAACTTAGCAATAAATGGCGACACTACTTTGACCATTTGCTTGCCAGTTTGTTATATGGCAGCTATATGATATATTCATCAAATTTCGAAAAAAAAAAACTTTCCAAAATTGTGTGGAATCTGATAATATTCACAACTGGTATAAAGACGATACCATTGAAAACAAAAAAGTTTTTCTCACTAGAACTCCATTTTCGACCGATCGTTCCTATGGCAGCTACATATAGAGTTAATAGTAATCCAATTTGGATGAAACTTTTCAGAATTTTGTGGTAGCATATAATATTGATCAGTAACAAGTTTGGGAACGATAGTATTGAAAACAATAAAGTATTTCCCACTCAGACTTTTTTCAGATCTATCTTTTGAATGGCAGCTATACTATATGGTTGTCTGATTTTCGCAAAATACCTGCGTCTCGCGAAATTATAAATCAATTTTAGCACTCTTAACTGAACAGTGATCTATCCAAGTGTCTAAAACTAGATGGAATTCTGTTTTCACCATGTTTTATAGTAAGCAACAAACAATCACGGCCTTCACAACTGAGGAAGTTTCGACAGTTTGACAAAAACAGACCAACACACACAAAAACACTAGCCTGAGAAATTTCAGCCCAAATCTTGTAAATCTGTTTGAAAGCGTATAAAATTAAAAACCACCGAGTTGAAGAATGATAATTAATGATACTAAGACCCATTTTCCGACCAATCGGTCTTATGGCAGACCTAAAATAAAGTCTTCCGATTTTGATCAAATTTTGCAAATCTTTTGAAATAGTTTAATATAAATAATGCCAGAGTTTGAGAGCGCTAGGATTAAAACAAAAAAGTTTTTCTCACTGAGTCCTATTTTCCGAACGTTGCACAGTGGTTTCTGCCATAGGCCAGAAATAAAAAGTGCAAAGTGAGAATTCTGGCTTCAAACGCGTTGTCTCTATCTCGCAAAAGAATGAGCATTTTAATTGTATAGTTAATTTTGTTCCATTACAACCGTACTCTATAAGAGTGGCTTAAAAAGAGACAGCATGAAATATATTGGTTCTAACTGTGAGAGCTTTTTGAGATTTAAGTGAAATTTAAAACAATTAAAACAACATTAAATCAAACTAATATTAAAGAAACCTAAACTGAATCGTCAAAAGAAAGGTAGAAACTTTATTTTTGAATAAATTAAATGTTTTTAGTTTGTTGAGTTCTTTTATAATAATGTATGTTTTGTCAGTACTACTTTTGTGTGTGCCATTGTCCATGTGATATAAATTCAACTAAAGTAATAGTGATGATCCCCCCTGATCCCCCAATTGGACTTATTTGATCAAATTGGTCAACCATCGAAGATTCTAAACCTACAAAGTTTAGCTGCCGAAAAGTGCCGGAAGTTGTGTTATATCCCAAAGCCTAAAGTGTGCTTGTTTTTTTGCTATTTGTTACTGCGGTGCAACTGCTACATTCTGTTGTTGTTGTTGTGTTCGCATCTTTTTTGAGGGTTCCATCAAAGCACAAGTCAATTCGACTGAAATCTGTATTTTATTTACTGGATTTACTTTAAAATCTGAGATTGCAGCGATATGTTTTTATACCCGTTACTCGTAGAGTAAAAGGGTATACTAAAGTCGTGCAAATGTATGTAACAGGCAGAAGGAATCATTTCCGACCATATAAAGTATATATATTCTTGATCAGCATCAACAGCCGAGTCGATATAGCCATGTCCGTCTGTCCGTCTGTCCGTCCGTCCGTCTGTCTGTATGAACACCTAGATCTCAGAGACTAGAAGAGCTAGAGCAACCAATTTTGAAATGTAGACTCCTATTGTCTGCACGCAGATCAAGTTTATTTCAAATTTTTGCCACGCCCACCCCCGCCCCCACAATAAAAAATGTTGAATAACTCCCACAATTTTTGAGATATCGATCTCAAATTTAAATCAAAATCTCAATCATCTCAAATCCAATTTTCATCAAGATCGGATGATAAATAGCCTCAGGCACACAGGATGGCTATTAAACATTTCTATGCATGAGTAACGGGTATATCGAAGTCGGTTAGAGCCGACTTTAACTTACGCTCTCGTTTTTTTTTAGTATTTTTCAATTAATTTAATTTTTTTTTATTTTTTTATGTTAAGTGAAGGCTTTTAATACAAAAACTAACATAACAAAATAAACAAAAATGTAAACACAAATAAAAAATGTTAATATAACTTTCTTCTTAGACTTGGTAAAATTGTATGGTAGGGGTGGGAGTGTGAGAGTTTAGTCACGCCCATTTAATTAAATCTCATATCTAACGGTTTTATAAAGCCGTTAACAAAGTATCAAGTCGATATATCTACTGAAAGTAATTTTTGCCGCAGTCTCCATACAAGCTGGACCACTGTACGATGGTTCCTATGGCAGATATTAGAACCAGTTCCCGTATGATTTTGGTCAAGGCGAACACATCGGAGTACATTTCAAAATGTACCCCTCTATAATTCTTTTGGTCATAACTTGAGTATCGTTCATCCGATCTTTATCATTCCTTCGGCAAATCGATTATTAATCTTGATTACTAAATATCTCTATAAACCATCTATCTACAAAACTTTTCATATTCTTTCCATATTGCGGGGGCGGGAGAGGGCGTGGCATAAATTGAAAATAAAGTTCATCTGCCTGCAAGCATAAAAGGTACTTGTCAAACCTCTATCTCTTACCATCTCTGAGATCTCTTCGTTCATACGAACAGACAGACGGACGGGCGGACAGGGCTATATCGACTCGGCTGTTGATGCTGATCGAGAATATATATACTTTATAGCGTCGGAAATGATTCCTTCTCCCAGTTACATACTTTTGCACAAACTTAATACCCTCAAACATTGTCGCCGGGTGTGGCGTACCAGTTGCATGTGTGGCTGCTGGTGCGGGAGGTTGGGGGTTCTATTCCGCCTCGGACCATCTAATTGAAAAAGTTTTTTCTTTCTTTAGAACAAAGCTTTTACACACCCGGTCACCTTTATCAGCTACTGGCGCCAGCTGTGAAGTAACTAGACATGAAAAAGCTAAAATTCTTTAACTATTGCCGTTCGGATTCGGCGTTAAACTGTGGGTCCCTTTCTCTTGTGCAAAAAATTATAAGCACACACGCCAAGAGATTGGAAGAAGCTTGTCCCTGGCCCTCCTGGAGGTGCTGTTAGTAATTGTAGTACAAATAATATTTGTGATCTACTGCTTGGGATTACAAAGTCTTGTCTTGACTAAGACTCTTGTTCACTTTCTTGTCCAATTTGTGCAAATGCTATCCTTACTGTTTGCTGTAGAGGCTTAAATTGAGATCCTGGTGACTTTTATTAGATTTAATTAGACTTAAAACCTTTAAAACTAAACGTAGAATTCTGCTTGGGGTAATTTTTGTACAAAAAACTATACTAAAAGTGTGGATGGGAGTGCTGGAACGTATTGTGTGCATCATTTTACTTTATGCGTTCCATACTAATTCACTTTTCTATTTCCAACATTAAGTATATTATTTACCCTTTCAAGTGCATCTCGAATTAACAGTCATATCAGTGCTAGTGTTTTTTTTGTGTAAGCAACAAACGTGGACCATTAAAGCCGTAAACACTGATACCCTGCCAAGGTCCGTGGCTTTAATTGCACTGTGAGAGTGAGAGCGGCACGTGTCAAGCCTAAAAATTGGTTAACGATAAGGGCCAAAACACTCACGCTCACGTACTATTTTTATTATTTGATCGTAGATCGTTGACACAACCGATAGAAGGGTGGCGGATTGCTGTTCTGGCTCTGTCATGTGAGCGAGTGCCTCGGACGCTATCGTTAATGGCAAACATAAATGTTGATATTGTTTGTTTGCTCGTATTTTGGGTTTTGCTGCCTGATAAGCAACGTTTGGAAAAGCCTCCAAACTAAAGTAAGAGTGAACATTTGATGGGGATGTGTGTGGAAGTTTTAATACGCTGACTTTTTTCATAGTAATTTGATTAAGGATTTCAATAAAACAATTCAACAATAGAATGCAAATTATTAAATTACTTATATTATTGTCCTGCGTGTAACTAATTAATATTTGATGCCAGATTTGATGAGGCTAATATTGTGTAGTTTAATTAAATTGTCTGGCAATTAAAATGACAATAATAATCTAAATCAGGCATTAATTGCGGAAGTGTTGATCCGCAATTCTATTTGGGCAAGCGCGAATAAAATATAAAAAATAAATAAAATTATTTTTTTTCCCGCAATGGGTACGCAGTAGCCCTTTTCGCCCTTGGGGCCAAATGCAAAAACAACAATTTTCCGTTTCGCGAGCAACAAGGAAAGTTGGAAACCATAAGTCGAACTAATATGCCCGTTACCCAGGTCGAATAGAATTTATTTGGATTTATGAATATCGATTAACAGAGCTGGAACCAAAATGCTGTTATAAAGTATTTGGTATTATCCAATCATTATGCGATAAGTTACCTTAGGCACCTTACACAGTGCCTTAAGAGTGTGTACCAGAGATCTGCAAGAGTGCCTGTTTACTTTATCTGTTCACTTATAGTTGCAATGTACCCATGCAGATCTCTGGTGTGTACCATTTCAAAGAACCCCTTTAAGGTCCAAATAAATGGAATGAGAAAGTATGAATTTTACTTTAAGAATAACGGGTATAAACGCCTCTCCCTTAGATTTTATATGCTGACTAACCTGAGAGTCCTGCGGGTAGTGCCTGTCCTGTACATGGGCCGCATTCGCATGATGGCTCGAGGACAACGAATTATCACAGTTGGATGATGAGTTCTTACGTCTGCGCTTACTACTACTCAGCTGATCTACCGGCGTTGTGGACAGCTCCCTGTCGCGATCTCTGCTGTTGTTGCGCTCGCGATTATTGTTGTTGCTGCTGTTGTTGTTGTTGTTGTTGCTGCTGCTTGCATTGCTATTGTTGTTGTCCTTGTTGCTGTAGTCCAACTGTAACAGCTCATCCCGACTGTCGGCCCGCTCTAAAGTGCCGCGCTCACTGCCACGATCACTGCATGCATCACCGCGACTATTAAGAGCATCGGCGCTGGCACTGCGATTGGCAGCAGCCGCCACAGCAGCGGCCACCGCAGCCGCTGCGGCACTGGCACTGCCCACGCTGGGAGATCTTTCACTGGCGCTGGACGTCGTCAGACCCAACGCCGCGGCAGCTGCATTCACATTGCCGCCGGCTGCTGCTACCGCGGCAGCAGCTGCAGCGGCTGCTGCCGCCGCCGAGCTCCGTTCACTCAGACTGCTGCTGCTGCGCTGTGTCAGCTCATCGCGCAGGTCGCGGTCGCGATCGCAGCGGGAGCGCAGGGAGTCGCGTGAGTCGCGTATATCACCACCGCCCAGGCCACAGTAGCTGGGACCACGGCCAGTGGGAGAACTAGCGGCTGAGTCGCGCAGCTTCTCACAATCCGAACGATAATTCAGATTGTTGTTGTCTGTGAGACCGCGCACCTGGGAAAGGATGGGGAAAGAAACACAACACTATAGGTTATCCGTTGCAATATTAAAAGTTCCAGTGGGACACCCACCTGTAGACTTTCGGCTGTCTTGAGAAACATGGGCAGCGAGCTTTGACCCACATTGACCTCGCCCTTGTACATAAAGTCGAGCAGGGAGCGCATCTCTGAGTATCTGACATCTTTCAAATAGATGATGGGATGTGGATGTTGATTCTGTAGGAAAATCGTCTCGAAATATGGACTGCAGGCTGACAGTATGGTTTGATGTGCCTGCAAATATTGAAATAGTTAGAATTCGATGGCTCCAGGCTACGGATTTTAGATCGAACCAACCTTGACTGTTTCACCCTCGCACGCGAGCGTGACATCGCAGAGCGCCTCTCGCTGAAGCAGTGAGGTGAGCACGCCGGTAAGATTTGTAGGATGATTGTTCCAGCGTAAACAGAATTGCTGGTCCATAGCTCCTTGGTCAGTGTTGTACCTGCAATGCATAGAAATTAAGTGATCTGATTAGTTAATTTCAGAAAAATTTCAAATTTAAGAAGCGCGATTCGTAAAAGATATTTAGAAAGCCCTGTTTTAAAACTAAATTTATTTGATTAGAAAGGAGTGATGAGGAGGACTCAACTATGCGTAACCAAAATATGAAATTTCGGGCCACAGTTATATAAGATCTAAGCTAGTGCAAGAACGAGAGACGAACTATCATCGAGTGCTCCATATTTTTGGGCAGTAGTCTGAAAACCAACTGAAAGTTCGACTCTTTAAAAACAAAAGCCTTCTGAAATTCTTCATAGAGTTTGCTCAGTAGGCGTGAGAATCAGATGTGGTTATAATATATATAGTTATATATCTGAAGACTATAATGTCTAGTAGTATTCACTTAACTTTAAGAAGTTTGCTTCATCGCGTATAGTTTAGTAGTCACTTCAACAAATCTCCTGCCAAGACACAAATATCAAAAGTATCAATAGTTTTGTTTTTCAGGCAGTGTGGCCGGATTTTAAGCTGTGCGCCGTGTGCTTTGTTTTTGGTTTAATTTTTACCTCAAGAAATAATTCAAATTCATTCTTTCTTGAGCTCTTTAATAGTGTGCGTTTTGTTTTGGCAGATGCTTGAGGGTGAGTACTATTCTTAAATCCCGACTAAGTTTGCTTCATATAGGATATTCACCAGTCCTCGTAATATGGTAAATCGAAAATGGTAGACTCCAAAAATCCATAAGCTACGTTTTTTTATGTATTCATAATTCGTCATGCTAGTATTTAGCTTGATTTGATGACACCTACCATCGATGCATTTTATTTCATGAAGTGACATGTCCATTTTACGCTTAATCAGTGCTTGTTGTCTTGGCATTTTTATGTTGATTTACGTTCACGTATAAAGCTTTGACTCTCAAGTAACAGCAAAATTCGCAGCCTGTCAAAAACAGCTGGTTTAACACAACAATTACTAGGGTAAATCATTAGCTCGCTAGCTCATGTGTGATAAATTTACGAGTTCCGTATTTACGAGGGCAGGTAAATACCCTACACAGAAAAAAAAACGGCAGGATATTTTCAATCTTTTTAATCTTGGAGTAAGCCCGGCATGAGCTTGAAAATGCAATCTCGATTTACAGGATATTCGACACAATTCAAGCTTCCAGGGAATGGCACAAGCCTTTCGAACTTGAATCATTCCAAATGTGCTTACTTCAATCCCCCTTGAGATTACATGTTCATAATTAGGAGAGTGAGAGCGACAAAATTTAAGTAGCATTTTTGATTTAAGAACGAGAGCGACAGAGCTTAAGTAGCATTTTTGACATGCGGCAAAAAAAGATGGCGATGGTCGTGAGCGATGAGATGCCATTCCATTTGTGTTCAGTAGTGCGTATGGTCGTGGGTTCGAATCCCAGTTGAGCCCAATAAATTTGTATATTTCTTTGATTTTCAGAAGTTTTAAAAAAAACCAAAACTGGTGTGGGTCTTGAAGTGTTTAAGGGGAATGTCCTATGGAATATGGCGGAGGAACGGAAGAAGAGAGGTATCTTTTTATTATTAAGATTAAATTGTTCTCGAATTTTTTGCTTAATTCAATCTTTTTTAAGATTACCCCGGTATATATGTAATCTTTTTAAGTATTAAAAAAGGCAGATCAACTCAATCTTTTTCCAGATCGGGTCAAGCATATTCGGGATTAGGCTGGAATGACACTTTCAATTTTTAGGGACAATTATTGTCGCAATTTTTCGTTAATGAACAAAAGCCGATGCTGTGTATCATCTCAGCCTCTTAAAAAACATTTTGCGGCCAATTCAAGCATATTTTGATTCACGTACACCCACAACTTTTCCTCATAGACGGAAAATTGTGACTAAAATTGTGCCTAAAAATTGAAAGTGTCATTCCAGCCTTACGTTGTTTTCATTACCGATTGGGAATGATTTGATCCCGTATGGATTGATTTTTTTTTGAGTGTAATTGTGTAAATCTCGTCTATGTCACACTTTGCATTCGTTACGCAAAAAGTAAAAAAGAACAGGAAGCCCACAAAATAAAAGTTTAAGGTCGAAAAATTGTCTCTGTATTTCTCTTTTTTTGTATCCTAAATATCCGTACAAGTCAGCCGGTTGATAAACAAAATATGTACGGAATCACAGTTAATAAATATTCCAACATATGGGTCATTCGTTTTGAAACAGAACGGTTTTAAAATCCACCATTTTTGATTAAAATAAAAAAAATCCGAAATTAGATCTCTAGACTCCCACTAACACGAGATTTGCGGTTTTGCAAAAAAAAAATAATTTGTTTTTCATATTATAAACAATTTCAAAAGTCGTCAAAAACAAAACAATTTAAAAAAAATGGTTTTTTAAAAAAATTAAATTTTCCTTCGTTTATCGGACTTCGTTTATCGGACTTCGTTTATCGGAAGGGTTTCGGTTTGATATTGCTGAATAGTATTTAACTGTATCTATTAAAATCATAATTTTACAACTTTTTAAATTATTTAACAATATTAAGTTATTGTTGCTAAAGTTTGTATATAAATTTTTCTGAGTGTTAACCACCATGATACAGCTTCTAAAGATATACATTTTATTTCCCCAAACATAACTTAAATTTCGGTGCTTTCGAAAAGATGAGAGCATAATACAACCATAGTAGGTATGGCGCTCCCTCAGTGCTGTCTCAGCTCGGGTCATTTTAGTTCAGTGTGCTTATGTCACTTGAAACGGAAGGTTGTGTCCGCACATGTCATTTTTTTGTTGTTTTGTTGTCGCTGCATTACAAATTTGCGTGCACTTGTCAAATTGTTGTTAATAATATAATATTTATGCATATACATATGTATATGTATGTAAATCTGTAACTGCTTTGTTTTTTCTTCTACATACACAGTAAATTTCTGTGTGTTTGACGTTTGCGCTTGCTCTCACGCTCTCTAGCGCTCTGAGAAAAAACGTTCAGCTCATTTACTGCTCTGAACGCCATACCTACTATTGTTGTATCATGGATGAGAGAATCAATGATTCGATTCTATCAAACAATGCATCTTTAGCATCTATCTATCTATCTGGTTCTATAAACTTCATATCTATAATGGATTAGCCGTAATTTTTAAATAAAAATAAAGAAAATAGCTTATTTAGCCCCTTTTTGGTAAATTCAAATCTCATAGAAATCAGATTATTTTGAAAAAAATTTTTTCTTTAGTAATGCTTATGAAAAATACAAGAAAAGGCGTGACACGCCCTAAAATTTGAACAAATCCATTCGATTCAGCTGAATTCTGTCATGCATTTAAAAAATTACATACCAATAATGGCTTACTTTGCGGATCGATTATGAACTTATAACCTATGAAATGATTAAAGTATTTTTTATATTGTATAGATATGATCAAGTACTACTGTATGTTAAGATTGAAAATTTGAAAATGTACCAAAATGGGGAAAAATTAGCCAGTTCCTGCATTTTAAGGTCAAATATGGGCTTTTCCACAGCTACGAACGTGACAATCTTACGAATTTTTTTGCCTTTATTATGAAGAAAACCAAAGATAAATTTTACCATAAATTTCCACATATTGATTTTTGGATAGCACTTTATTTAATGTAAAAGCTAAGAGTTGTAGACAGTAAGGTCCCAACATACAGGCAGACAAAAAGGCATACGCAAAGTGACAGAATTTGCTTTTTTTATATTTGCCTCTTTATGATACGCAACGTGACATACGTTACGTGACAAGCCTTTCTCTAACGCTGTTCTTGTGATGCTTTTCAAAAATTTATATATGTATCCTGTTGCGTAGTCCTGAAAAACATAATAATTTTGATTCAGGAACTTATATTGATAAACATAAGAAAACTTAGCTGCATAAAATGAATCGATGTTTTCGGTTTTTGGTTTACCTTTCTGTGGAAATGGCCATATGCAGCTAATCCATTAGAGATAAGGAATTTTTAAAACCAGTTCAGAGTGACAAACTTGTCTAGAATTAATAATTTATTTTCCATTTAAGTTCTTGTACTGAAAATATATGAGTTTTGGCATTTTGTCAAAACACTTTCTTGACTTTAAATAAAGATTTTATTTGTTTTAAATTTTTAAAAATGTTAAAGCTAGATGGATTTGGCTACTTTATTTTGCATACTAGTACTAAGGACGAAACAGAATCAGTATAAAATATGAACAAAATTTTACCGTTTATACCGTATTTTTTTTCAAAATAAGTGAAAAATATTAATATTTTTCTGTGTCAAAACACTTTCTTGACATACTGTAAGTTTTTAAATTCCAGCTCGTATGACTAGAAATTTATACAGCCAAATCTCACAAACCTTTGTTTTCTTTACAACAAGTATTTCCACCATTTTTCTACACAATCTGTCTTGTGTCGATTATAAAAAAAAATGATGTTTTTAATGCTGAATGCAACATTTCTATTTTAGACGGAATCTTCGTTTTTACATCCGGTTGACTATCTTTACAAATATTTGGAATCGGAAATGGAAGTAGTGTGCTATCGTTATTGCCATTTATCATTCAATACTGCTCATGGCGATGCCTATTGGTAGCAACACATTCAAATGATAATTATAATGTTTATTACAATTCGGTTCGGTGGTGCCACGCTCGATTATTAATTGCATTTCCGCTGGCCGATAGATAACATGCCACAGTCGTGTGGCCAAATATGTAACATCACCATTCTGTGTGTGTGTGTGTGTGTATGTGCAGTGTTAATTGCCATTTGTTGCCGCCATGTTTTGCTGCTGGCTAACTGTTAATTACTCAGTCAAACAGTTCAAGCATCTATCGAAAATTTAGTTGTAAGCAAACAGAGAGACAGCAGACAGAGATTTGTCAACGTAATTAATGTACTTTATGCTTATCTGGCTTAAATTTATTGGGCTTATTCAAGAGGATCTCTGTTCGTTTATGATTCCTGCAATCCGAAGTTGATCTGAAAAGCCATTGGTCAAAGTTCTCATGCACGTAAGGGGGAAAAAGCGCTTTAATTGATAAGAAGCACTTTTGCTTTTCTTTAATTTTTTTTTTTTGTATACAATAAATAAACAAGAACAAGCGATCATAACAAGAGCAGCACCGAGGGATAGAGTGACAGAGAGAGCTTTGGGTAAAAAAGCTTCAGTTGCCGGCGAAGCGTGTGAGAAACAAAATAAATAAACAAAACGTCAAAGAACTTTTTTGCAAATATATGAGAGAGTCAGGAGAGAACGAGAGAGAGAGAGGCAGAGCGATAGTTGAACAATAATTATTATTATTACAGTGTGTGTATGGGTCTACGACGCTGTCGTAAGCGTTTTTTATTGGCACCCCCCGCAGTCGCCTCAGGCACCGTTCGCTCCCTTGTCCGCTTTTCACTTTTTCTCTTGGTTATTGTGTTGTTTTTTATATTTTAGATCACAAATCCAAGTAGAACAAATATCAATGTACATTGCACATATGTATGTATGCACATTAGGGTGGACCTTCTTGGTATAAAACAATTAAGGTCATATGTTCAGCCTCATATGTAAAGGTTGCATTTTGATGTAACTAAGTATAAAATAAAAACAAAAGCAAAAGTTTTGTACTTTAACTCAGCGATGGTCACCAGTACCCTCTGGGGGGCGAAGACATTTCGCTATTTAAACATATATGTATGACCCGAACGCATGCCGAAGCTGAGGAGAAGAGAGCAAAAAGCCTTTCAGTCGCTGGCTATCCTTTGATGCGGTCATCAGGTCGAAGCAAATTCACGGCGCTTTATTTTCGCACACCAATACAATACACTCTCATTTTTTGGCCTCGCTCTCGTTGGCAAACGCTGCTTTAACTGGTTCAAAACCGATTTTAAATCACAAAACTTTTGCGAATGTGGAATTGAGAGCAATGTGATTAGTTTTTTTTGTTTATACAGCGCAAAATGCATTTAATTGCATTTCAAGAGGTAAACCGGGCTGGGTTACGAGGGCAACACGAGCCACTATATGCCCATCGCTGAATTGAAGTAAAAAACGATAAATAACTAAACTCAATAAGCCAATAGAAAAGGATTCGACAGATCGCTTACATTTTTAATTAAGTTTCCTTTTGAAAGTTCAAAAAATTAAAAACGTTTTTAAAAAAATGAATCTGTCTTGTGTGTCCTCTAAGTAATTTTTATA
This sequence comes from Lordiphosa magnipectinata, assembly GCA_037044535.1. Lineage (NCBI taxonomy): Eukaryota > Metazoa > Arthropoda > Insecta > Diptera > Drosophilidae > Lordiphosa > Lordiphosa magnipectinata. The sequence continues at coordinate 813,806 of JBAMBO010004113.1, forward strand.
AGCAAGGACTATGTATTTCGTATGTTTGTTGGCGACAGTGATCTACATAGTAGAATTGGCTTTCGTCCGACCAAAATTTTCGCAGTTGTGCATTGAATATGGGCATTTCCACAGAAAATGAAAAGTATTAGTATTTTTTTTATCATATTTGCATGGGGGAAAATAAAAACAGAGAGCGCTGCAGTCGAGTTTCCCGACTGCAAAATACCCTGTACCAAGTAATGTTGTTTTTGCTCGGATCTTATTGTGGTTTTCAGAATTCAAACTTAAAAATTGAGTCTGACAGTTTTTAGCGGGTAAAAAGAGGAGGAAGAAGAATTTGCCAAATTCGCAGAGTTTTGCAATTTTCTTAAACAAGTCAAAACCCACTTCCGTTTTTAGTAACGCCAGCACATTTTTTTGCTTATATATTTAACTACTAAAGTTCGATTGATGTCATTGTTTCTTCTGATTGTAGTGCTACTTAATTGCTACTCAAATATAAAACTATCTTTTTAAAAATTCAAGATTTTCATATTTTTGAAAAAACATTTTTTCATACAAACGAAATGCCCACATCACTTGAAAAGAATGATTTCCTTCTATGGATTGGTATTTCCACTGACATAAGGATCGCTTGGAAACCTCAGCTTAAGCTTAATATGGCCAAGAATAACACATTCAATTATTCTTTAATGCACAAAAGTCGCTGGCTAGTGTTGTCTCAGATTCAGTAAAAGCATAGTGCGGAGAATTCAAGGATAGTCTGGCTGGCTGACATCAACAAAGTTTTCCAATAGACCAAAAATGTTTGTAAAAAAATCAAATTCGTAATTTCACATCCATTTTTTTTGTTAATTTGTTCTCTTTTGTAAAAATCTATTCACAATGCTTAGCTTAGGATCAGCTAGAAGGAATTTTTGATATCTTTTCATTTTTGAAATTTGTACACAATCATACATTTATTCTTGAAACTATTTTACACTCATATCGCAAAATCGAATCGTGAATATTTTAAAACTTGATATTTTGCCATTTACAATGGGATCTGCCTGCGACATGCACGTGCCTTTTGTTGTTTTGTACATTTAAAAGGTATTTCCTGGCTAAAATGTGTATTTTTATACCCTTGTAGATGGTATATTAAAATTGTCCACATGTTTGTAACGCATTGAAGGAAGCATCTCCGACCACACAAAGTATATATATTCTTGATCAAAATGGCGAGCTGAGTTGATATAGCCATGTCCGTCTGTCCGTCTGTTTCTATGCTATCTCCTCCGACAGTTTTAAAGCTATCTTAACCAAACTTTGCACGAAGTCTTTTGATACAAATACGCTGCACATTTGTCGGAACCGGCCAGATCGGATGACTATAGCATATAGCTGCCATAGGAACCATCGGTCGAAAATGTTGTTTTAGTAAGAAAAACTTTTCTGTCTTCAACGCAAACGTCCCCGAGCCTTGTATTTAGAAGTTATCTATGCTTTCACATAATTCCACCAAGCTTGATAGGACAACTATATAGTTCAGCTGCCATAGAAATTAGGTGTACAAAATGTATATAGGAGGCCTTGTCAAAAATGTGTACATTTCGCCGAATGTACATATTTGTGTCAGTGGAATCAGGCTACTAATTTATAAAAATCATACAAGCTACAAGGGTATATAAACTTCGGTCGACCCGAAGTTAGCTTTCCTATTTTTAGCACTAAATTTAGACTTCAAGGTCGATCGGCATAGAATTCATACCGTTTTGTACTTAAAATTTCAAGTATGTTTTGTTCTTAAATTAAGTACGAAACATTCTGTAATTAAATAAGGACTGTTAACGTTATTAAAATGAGAGCAAACGTTCTTGAATCAAGAACTTTTTATACTAACAGTAAGCCGAAAAATTTAAGAAAAGCGCGCTCTTAATTAAAGAATAAAATATCTTGGATTGCAGGACAAAATAGACTTACAATGCAAGCTCCAAAAAGTGTGAAACGGAAAAGGCGAATTATTTTAAGGGAACTGTACCATATAACATCAGAAATTTGTTTTTAATTTTTTTTTTTATTTGCTTAAAGTTTCTATTAGGGTCGTAAAACTCTCAACCAGATCCGACGATATGTTTTTCAAAAAAAAAACCAAAACAATTTTTTTTTCCGATCCTCGTATATGAAAAAAAAAAAATTATCGACCCGCGAATTTTTTAAAAATTAATGTATTTTTTTTTATTAAAAATCTTCAAAATAAGTTAAAAAATGTTCGCAATTTTTTTAAAATTGGTTGTTTTTAAAAAAATTGTACTTGAAAATTTTTCAAGGTTTTTGTTTTTACCATGTCTTGACGCACTTGACCCAAATTTCTTGAGATCTATTTAACCAATTTTGCACCATAATGCATCAAATCCATGTTTAAAATCTATTAAAAATTATTTTTATTTTATTGAAAACAGTTGTCGAAACTTTAAAGGCGATTATCTCAAAACCACTTTTCGAAAATAATTGCAATAATATTATATAATGAATAACTGTCAACGTCGTGAAAGTCGATTTTCGAAATTTTAACTTTGAATTAATAACTCCGTTATGTATTGAACGTATCATATATCAAATCAGCTCATCATGCTGATCAAGAATAACTATAAACTTTGTGTGGTCGGAGATGCTTCCTTCTATGCGTTGCAAACTTCTGGACAATTTTAATATACCCTCTGCAAGGGTATAAAAATGTTTAAAAAATTAAACATTGTTATTTTATTCTTTGTAAGATATGGTATCATCAGGAGCGGCTCTCGCCTTAGAACTTGTGATTATATGATAAATATATTATCAGATAGTTTGAAGTTTTTACAAGAAATTTGACGACTGTTGAGAAAAATAAATCATTCTATAGAATCATGAACCTACATTTACAAGGTTGCACCTTTATTCGTTAGCTTAGGTTGTGACTGCTTGACAATTTTTAAACCTTTCCACCTAAAAAAAACGAAGAAGCCGAAAAAAAAATACAAAAACGCTACGTTGCCAGCGCTGGCGCCAGTGGCGTCAATAAACAAAACAAAACCCCGATGATTTTGATGATTTTTGTATTTTTCATGCAATTTCTCTTTCGTTAAAGTGCAGCGACGCGTAGCACAAGCCAACTGCGGTTCCCATTTTCACTTGCAATTTCAATGCAAATTTGCTTTAAAAGCAAATACAATTTTTGTTGTGCTTAATTAATGAGCGCAGTAAAGAACTTTTACTTTCAGCAACGTTGACGCTCGCTGCTGCCGCTTACGTAAATTGTTTAAAAATATGTATGTGCGCGCGCTTATCAGGAGACCACTTGAAATAGAGAGAGCGAGAGAGAGCCTAAGCTGGCGAGCCGGAGGAGTTGAGAGGCGGGGGAGGATAAAGCGATCAGCAAATTGCGCAATATGTTAAATGCCGCTCAGCGTTTGCTGTTTATTCTGGACGAACACAACACGCGCCGCTGTAATAACGCGAATCTCATTCTCGGCGCGTAATCAATATCAAGAAGATGCAGATATAAAATAGATAAAGCGACGTGAAGTAAAAACGGTTTGTCACGCGTCAGCAGCATACTTAGATAATCAACGCTAACTGCCAGTCACACAAACACACACACACACATGCGGCACACGGGGCGTATCAGTAATGGCCTTCAACTTTCAGTTAGCTGCGCCTTATCGTGCGAGGCGGCGACGCAGGCGACTGCGTCGGCTGCGGTGCTGTAACAGAGCAGCGCAGCGTTGGCCAAATAGTTTTTCAATTTACACGTTCTAAATAGTTGAGCAAAGGCAATCTGAGTATCTGAGAGATACACGAGCACTTGAACTGGCGGTCGCTGCCGTGCGAGCGAGCTCCGACTGCGATAATAATTATAAATACAAAGTAGTTTGTTGATATTTGTTGTTGCTGCCGCCGCCGACGCGCTGCGCGGTGGTTGTTGGTTTTCAATTTGCTTTTTGTTTATCTTTGGCATTAGAACTTTACATGTTGGCGTAGGTTGTTGTTGCTTTAGTTATTATTAATGTGCTTTTTCATTTCGCCTCCGTTGTAAATTTACCGTTGCGAGTTCAACGAACGCGCTTGATTGAATGTGCCCTTCAATAATAAAACCGGAGCACAAATCAATGCTAAAATCACCAAAGATGCGCACATCAAGATAAGAAAATATATAAAATATATATATTTGATATTTATTAACACACACACACACATAATTGCTATTCATGCAGAAGGCAAACAAGATCAAGATTAGCAGCGCTGTTCACCTTGGCTCAATGGTCAAATGTGCAAAATGCCTCAAAGTAAAGTTGGGAAAAACAACAAACCGAAATGAATCAGCCAACAGCATTTGAAAAGGTTTGGCCCCAGCAGCAGCAACTTGTAAAAGATGAAGGTCGCCTGTTACAGATACATAGACGCAGATACAGATACAGATACATGGCGAAGCATGATTGATTAAACGGCGTGTAAGCTGAGGCCATAAAGTCATTTAGCATTTAACTTTAGGCTTGGTTATTTCTCATTTTTTGCCCGCAAATTTCAAACAAGGCCAAATGTAGCAGGAGGGGGGCTATTAGGTGAAGTCAATGCTAAAATTAAGCAAATATGGGTCACTAGACCAACAGTGGAGTTTATAGTTTGACCTCTAACCACGATGGGCTTGCTACCGTTTTCAAATTCGATTTATTGAATTGGTATTTCGTTAATATCCAAATGGCTTCTTACATGAACTTGTCTTGGCAATAATACTCTTGGTCGAAAATGTACAAACACAACCGTTTCAATAGGCCTTTCAGCTCCTCTAAGTTGATACCGAATTAACGAAAGAGAGCTTGAACCAAAGGATAAGGATCGAAAATTCAAGGTTCGAGGTTTTTTGTTCGAACCTGGGTGCGGCCCAAGTTTTGATCAATGTATGGTGAAAATCAAGCAATTTGTTTAATATACAAAAATTATTATATTGCTTACGATTTTATTCACTTGCTCAATGCAAAAAAAAGTCGATCTAAAATCTAGATTGAAAATCGCTCTCTTAGGAAATAAAGGCTCCAAAATATATTTTACAGGTACAGGTACACCAAGTACTATAAATTAGTGCATCGGTCACAAATTAAAAATTTTAATTAAACTGCAGAAGCAGAGTAATGTGGCAGTGACATTATATTTCTTACAATAGCAGCTAGTCCTTGAAATCCTTGGGTAGGAAGTACATTTTTTATTTTCGACACTTCATTCCAAAAATAGACTAGTTCAGACTAGTTTCTCTTTTTTTTCCCTAATCAGTTAGTTGTAGCTTGCTCCATTGTAAAGCTGCTGTTTCGGTATCTGTGTTATAAAGGTAGTCGAAATGGCAATGAAATTGCACAGTATTATTTTGTTCACCTTTTTACAGCGTTATCACTAAAAGGGTTTGAACATTTAAACCATTTGCAAGTCTTAAAAGTGTTTAATTTAGACGGGTCTCTATCAAAGCATTCGAAGGCTCTAAGATGTCATTAACTTTTTTGCGTATTTTCAAATAGCAGCAAACCTTCGGGCCTTTTTCATTCTTTATAAGGTTCGGTTCGAAGGTTCGAAACATAGCTCGTAAATAACTCTCAACCCTTTTTCAGTTCGCTCTGCTCACGTCACTGACCGAAAAACCAAATATAAACGGGTCCCGGGCTTCCCGCAACCAAATGTGTTCTGTTATCGCGCTCACTGTTAAGTGGCTGTGGTTGACTACACAGCACTGATCGGTCTGACAGCAACCGAATAACAGGCCCAACTCAGTCAATTGGTCTTAAATTGCGTGCTTCTCGAAGACCAAACTCTCAAAATGTTATTTGAAAAGGTTGCAGACTCAAGAGTTGCGCCAGAGTTTAACATAAGCAGAGAGAGAAAGTCTATGCGAGAGAGAACGAGAGAGCGCGTATAGTTCGTCGCATACATTCATATCGTTAGCCGTGCCTTACACACCGATGCATACGTACGAAGAAGACATTTTGAATTCGGTAATTAAGCCAAACGGTCCCAAAAAGACCTAAGAGGAAAAAAATCAAAAACATGTGTTTCTCTCCTCTCACAACCAAATAGAAGCAGAGAGCGTTAAAGGCTGTATCGGTACCTCTTTTCAATGTGGTCGTACAAAAGATGTCGTTTTCTGACAAAGGCAAACGGGGGACCGACTTTTGCGACCTCTGGCTCGAAACAATTAAAAAGTTTAAGGTTCGGTTCTCAGACCGGTTCCTATACTTGTCGAATCTAAGGTTTTGGTACAAACCAGAGAACGGTTTCGTTCGATTTCAATATTTTCATACATTAATCAACACCCGAATAAACTTGCTTTGCGCTCAATCGATCTAACTTGCATACACACACATGTTTGCTGCTGATTTTTATTCAATCAAAGCAATCAAACTTTGTTGGCGCTTTGATTATAATCCTTTTCGTTTTTATTTCAATCAATTTGTGTGTTTGTTCTTTCGGCTCAATAACAATTGCTTAGAACGAACGTATGGCGAGAGCTGGCCTAGCATTTTAAGCATGGCCAGTCAAATGGTGAGAACAGAAAAATGTGCTTGTGTTGGTGACCACGAAAGCCGAATTACGGTAAATGTTTACTTAGAGGTAAACAGCTCCTAAAATTCGGAAACTAATTTTCCTCAATAGATCATGCAGAAAATAAGTGGTGGTCGACCATGGTTCTCTTGTAATTGAATTTAAAAGTTTGAATATACATATGCTTTTCGAATTCAGTTTGTTTTTGCAAATAAATAAATTAATAATATTTGTTATCTATATATGTATAAGGCGTACGGTTATTCGAATTTAAGTGCGAAAGTGATGAAAACTTGACACCTATTGGCCTAGTCCACTGTCGTCCTCCTCGTGAATATCCTCTTCTTACAAATTAATGCCAATTTCTTAAGAAAATTTTGCATGTTCAACGCTTACCTCAGAGAAATGAATGTCTTCATTAATTACTTTCTCAAACTTGGGGGTATACCTACGCCCAATGGCCTAGAATATCTCGTGGATTGTTTGAGGATGCGAGGGATACTTCTTATGGAACTGAAATTTGGCAAGATAATCAAGATAGTGGTAGTTTCTTCTACCAAAGCGAGGAATGTTTTCTTACCGCTCAATGTTTTGGGTGTGAGCGCTTAAAGACGGGTCCACTTAATTCTGCAAATTATTCAGAATTTGATGCTGGTATCCCTCATCATTCAAGCAATTATATGCCCTACAGCAATCCGACATAATGGTGGTACCGTTTGCAACGCGCTCTTTAATAATCTCGAGCAGAGTGCGCGCATACCGAGAAACGACAAATGAATTTATTTCTGCTATAAATATTGACATATATTGTAAAAGAATATATGATCGAGCATATATTTGTATGGGCAAAAACGCAAACTTTGAAATTCAATTATTTTCTGAATGTAAATTCTTCATAATTCGCTGTCCATCGAGGAAAATTAATTCGGAGCTGGTTACCTCAAAGTAAACATTTACCCGAATTACTTGCAAACATGTTCGATCAACCGACTCTCGCTCAACCGCACGATACGTTTGCCGCTATGTTGTTGAATTTATTTAACACACAGAAATGTTCGATTAGCCGACTCACATACAACCGCTCGATGCGTTTGGCGGTATAAAGCTGATTTGCGATTTGTGTGACTAAATGTGAGTAGGAACTTTTGTGTATGAGGCGGCAATCAAGAAAAAAGTGATTTTTGCATTTGTGCGAGTTCGATTTCGTCTTCGACCAGATCAACCCGATTCTTTAGGAAATAAGGTAATATTTAGATTTATTAATTGTTCCTAAATCTAGTCAATTTCCGATTCGAGTTTATGCGTGCACAAAAAAGCGTGCTTTAAGTGAGAAATTACACTGGTTTTTGGCACTCATCAAGATGATGCACCGTAAAATTTCTTTAAGGTGACTTCCTCAACGAAATTTTGTCCAAATGGATGGGGTCCAGCTCGAGAGTGTCGAGATTTCGGCCCGGTTTTAGGATACCACGTTTTGCCTGCTGCATACCTTTTTGCACACTGTCCGATGCTATTTTTACCCATTCTTAATTTAAATAAATAAATCGTTTTTAAAAAACCCCATTTAACTTTCTTCCAATTAAGCTAAGTGGCGACAATATATAAAACATTTTAAAATATAATTTTTTTTATATAATTTCGCCATGCAAATGTTTTTCCTTGATTATCAGAAATTTATTTCCATGCCACTTACAATTATGACAAGAAGCATACGAATAAATTTTCTAGTATATTTTAACGAAAACGCATTATTAAGCAGCCATGGAAAAGTGCAAGTGAGAGGCGAGTGCAAGAGATACATTTTACATTTGTCAGATACAAATGTGTTAATTGCATTTGCAGTGCGTGCGCCAGGAATAGAACGCCCACACGCAAGTGTTTATGCAGTCTAATGGCCGGCAGGCAGGGAGAGAAGGGTGGATGAATTGAAACAGCGCCAAATCGTCGGCATCAGTGCGAAACTGTGTCGCGCAACGTGTGGGCGAAGTGCGAAATCGTGTAAAAAAAATAATGCAACAAATTAAATTAGCTGACTGCAACTATTAGATGTTGTACAATTGTGGACCCATAACATTGCCTAAATTATGATGATGTGAGGTGAATTCAAATTGGCCTGCAGTTACAACTCGCTGGTGGCTACCAACCAGCAGCTGATGTCATACGCTCTGGACCCTAATGAATGGCGGCCTCTGATGGATTGTGGTTAAACCAAACTCATGTGACTCACTCGACTCGGCCAATTGCTAGCCAATGTGGCCTCCGTAATTATTACAGTTAGATTGCTGTTGTGGTTGTGGGTGCCAACCGAATGTTCCTTGTACGAACACTTGAGTGCCGGAGAGCTGTCCACAACTTGTTAGCACTTGGAGAGAAGCGGCAGCATAGTGAAATTTGCCGTGGGCTGGCTGCTGAGCCAAAGATCATTCAATGAGGTCTTACAGCTTCGGTGCCTCCCTTTACTCATCGCAACTTGATGCCTTAAGGCATCATCCACTCGGTAGCTGTTTATTTATTTGTTGTTGTTGTTTACGTATGTTAATTTTTTTTTGCCACTTTTTCACGTGTTGTTAATTGCGACAGAAAGTAGCGAGCTAGAAATTAGCATTAATCAGGGGCAGGGTTTAAGGGCTGGCCACAAAAAAGGGCTTTCAGCAGATTTATGAGCTGCTAAATGTGGAATTTGACTTGAAAATCGTGTCTATGAAATTAAACGAGGCGTATGCATTATATTGCTCATACGTCACGTGGCCCAGAGACAATTAAATAAACACAAGCAATGTCGACTTGCTGTGTGAATCTTATGCAAAAACTGCAATTATTATTAAATAATTAAAAAGATTTCTCGGTTTATTTTCCTGCCAAAACTTGGCAACGCCAAGTTGCAAGGCAGAAAAACGTTGCCTGGCCAATTACGTCAAGCGCCTGCCAGGGCAAGCGTACAACAAAATAGCTGCCAGCCAGACACTTTTTAGGCAATTAAATGCGCTAATTTTCGTTTACAGTTCGCCATGCAATGCAGGCGAAAAGAACATGTCATCTTGTAAGCACAGTGGGCGCACAGTAAATGTGTCTGCTTGGCCACTCAAAAGGCACGAAGAGGATCATCAACATGAAAATGATGACAATTCGCATTTGGATTGCCATACACCGCGTGGGCAGCCGAATTGCACGCTGGCGTATAAGTGATCTCGACTCTCTCGCGGCAGATATTTGCAATTACAATGACACGCTGCCTGCCGGCTGTGGCCTGTCTCAGTGACGACGGCGACGACAATGTCGGTGCGTAGTGGAAGAACGCGCAAGTTGCGGGCTGACCCAAATTTGAGCACACTTAGAAATTGTCTACAAACAGCCAGCGACAGCAACTTGGATAGCACTAAGTACACAACAACAGTCAAGTCAAATAACCAGCGCAGGCGTATGTAAGTGTGTGTGTGTGTGTGGGCCCACTTAAACCCTGCCAAAATCAACCTCAGGCATATGTACACGAGCATATGAAAGAACCAACAATAACAACAACAACAACAACAACAGCAACACCAACAGCAACATTACCGGCTGACAAATCGCGCACATTTTTTGCGCGCGCGCATTGCGTGGGCAGGCGGCAACGTCGCGTCGATCGTCGACATGTGGCCCTAATTCATGCAAACAGATTGAGCAACTTGTTGTGGCAAAAATCGGTAAGGCAGGGCAATCTGTTGATCAAGCTGTGCCAGGAAATGTCTTAGGGTAAGGCACTCAGCCAATTGGTTTAGGTAAATTTACAACTGGATCCGTTTTAAGTGTTTTACCGCAAATTTTTAAGGGCCCAAAGATGTTAAACATTTTGATTCTTCAATAGTGATGAATACACTTTATAATTTTTAACTAGGCTTCATCTAACAACAGACCTTATCTTATCTGATCTGATCATCATCATTAAACGATATGCATCAATTTGGCAATCAAAAATAAAAAGAAGTAAATGGTTTCAAGATTAAGAAATCAATAACGATCACTTCGGATCGATATATCGGATTGCAACATTCAATAATCGCACCAAGACCGATGTTTTTCTAATTATCATCGATCGATAACATTAAATAACTTTCGCAAATTCGATATTAGAAAAATCGACTTCAACAAAAATCGATGTATTAATATTTTCTAAAACCTCTAAAAAACCACTATAATGTGATACACTTACATATGTAATATCCGAACCCAATCGCTACAGAGCCTGAATTTGCTAAAATTAGGCAATATTTTCAATAATTATTCTAGGGTAAAAACATCAAACCTAAGCTTTATTCACGAGTTTTAATGACTTAATTTATAAAAGGGGAATTAAAAGTTGGCTTTCTTTCAATTACCAAAAAACAAAAATGCAAACAAATGCACAACAAAGGAGCAAGTTATATGTATATCTATACCAGAGTCCGGTGCCTCTCTATCTGATGTGTATACAACAGCGCTCTGCGGCAGCGACGTCGACACACGGACAGTATACGAGCTTTTACTGCTCTCTTTTAATACAACAAGAATGTGCTAAATGAGCGCACTCTCGAGTGGCTAAACACACACATGCAAAGCCAAAATGAGCTTGTGTGTTTTGCCGGCCCCTGATCTGTACATTTCAAATCACTATCTTCATTAAACTTTTATATCGACTAGTAACCTATTTGTTTTGCAGAAGGAGCAATCTTTACATTTCGAACATTTCTCGCCTTAAAAGCGTATGCGTTGTGAATGACACTCGAAATTTTGCAGTCCAGTTAAATACACACTCGTTGTCTTATTGGTATCTATAAAAGTGGTTGATTCTGCTTTGAGCGGTACGACGTGCTGATTTCGTCTTCGATGGTCATTCGTTCGTCTAGTGTGTGTGCTACTAGAAATATATGGAAATACATTGCTTCGTTGCTCTCGCTATCTTTTTCGCAAAAGCAACGGTAAACGCCGATGAGTTGTTGTTATCTCAAGAAAGAGAAAAATACAAAGAGCTATACTAAACATTTTTGGGGTGATTCCATCAACACCCGCTCTCTGCTTGTACGAGTATAAATAATGAGCCACACGACTGGCAGCGAGTATTATAGGCACTGCAAATGCGAAGCACAAATAATGCCAAAAATGGAATAATAACTGCATACATTTTTCGCAGTGGTGGGAGACACTCGTGTGTGAAAAATATCAAGTACGAATGCAGTACACTTGTAGTTGCAGTGCACTCGTGCAGATCTCTGATTTATATTAAGGGTTTCAAATCATAATACAATGAATACAAGGTAGTGCAAACACTTGCTCCATTTCGCATGCGCACAACTTTGTAAGTCTGTGATGTCATTTGACTGATAAGTCTTAGGTTGGGAATTTAAATTTTTTAGTTTTAACTTTATTTAATTTAATTGTTGATATATTTTTAGTTCATTTTCATTTTGGTTACCGAAGCAAACATTTTGAAAAATGTCCACAAATACAAAATTGTGAGTCTGTGACGTCACATAGCGACGCATTGCACTACCTTCTATTTTTTGTATCATGGTTTCAAATTGTATTTTGTAGTATCTGAAAATTTACACAATTACTTTGATAAATTCAGTTTGTCTCCCGCCTGCTTAGTTTCCGCAAAAGTCATTAAGCGTTATGGTAGGTCTGGTACAAGAGCGATGACATCGTTTGCTAAGATAAAAAGATTTTTTAGAATTCCTGTTAAGAACCAAGAAGAGTCACTTAAAGATGCAGCAGCAGCATAGGCTTGTTATCTAAAGTCGCGTGTTGGCTTTGCATTGGTTAGCTAAACTTGGAAGGAATACTGCGCAAAATTCTCATGATAGAAGAACACAACTAAAAAATTGATTTTCTTAGCAGATTTCACATCTTCTTCATAGAGCTATCTGTCACATAACAAATAACAGAGTAAAATCTAAGACTATCTCACATAGCAGCATCTGGGAGAAGAGAAATCGGTCCTAAATATGTGACAAATATTAAAATATGTTTAAATATTTAACTATGTAACTTGGATAGAGTATTTCAATTTAATTCAAATCAAGACCTTTTGTTATTCTTCCTTATCTATTTTATCGCCGTCAACGTTAAGTAGAGTAGCCTTTCACTTAATTCTTCATATAAAACAACATTTTTCAGTGTACTGATATTTCAGTAACAAGAACTCTTTGTACAAAACTATATTTGCCTAAATAGATTAAAAGCCTTTGCAGACAACCTGAAAATTTCTTAGTTTTCGTATCAGTATATAGAAATTATTGGGAAACATAATTAGAACCTGATAATTAAAGGTTGCTTAAATCAGTTATATATTATGTAGATCAATCAAATAGACTCAAGGTTTTTATATACAAACAGGTCTGTTCCCGTTTTCGATTTCGATCAGATCATGCGGAATCGGAATTGGAATCTATTTCCTATTTCTATTTATTAATTTTGTCAAAGTTGTACCTCAGAAATTGCATGTAGACGAAAGCAAAAACGATCGAAATGAAACCGAGCTGTTCGCAATTCCGCATTAGCGCTATTCAGGTTTCCCTTCAGCTGAATTATAATTCGAAAACGATTCGAACATTCATTCGAAAAGAAAATTCATTTCTCTCGGATCGACAATTCGAAATTACAATCGTGTTACTTTTTAAATCCACTCGGAAATGGGAACACAGACCTGAAAATATATTTTGTATTATTCAGTCGGCTGTTTTGAAAAATTTACTTGAAAGGTGATTTTTCACTTTTTTTATCGATCAATCTAAAAGTACCTTCAATTATTGTAATGTAAAACTGGCTTTACAGCCCCAAAGCCACGGGCTGGTCAAGCCAAGCTTCTCTCAATCTCTTGGCGTGTGTGCTTATTATTTTTAAACAAGAGAAAGGGACCTACTGTTTAACGCCGAATCCGAACAGTAAAGTTTGAGAAGCTTTGTCATGGCTAGTTACTTCACAGCTAGCGCCAATAGCTGGTGAAGGTGACCGGGTGTGTAAGACATTTTCTGAAGAAAAAACTTTTTTTATTAGATGGTCCAAGGCAGGATTGAACCCAGCAGCCGACACACTAACCACTGCGCCACACCGGCCACCACTTTCAATTACTACAACAGACAAAATCTCTCTAAAACTTAATCTTAATTTGTGTTTTTAAAATGTTTTAAACCTAATTATTCGAAATGACTTGATAAATTCGTGGAGGCTTTGTACTGAAAAGAGACTTTTAAAGATTCTATGATAGTTTGCTCCAGTCGCTCTTGAAAACATTAGGTAATGTTTCGACTTGTTCAATTTGTCTGCCAGATTGATAGACTTTACTGTAAAACCATTCCCGCACCTTGTCGATGATATTAAGATCAGAAGAGTATTTAGGATACATTTTGATCCTTAATACACTTTTATAATCTATCTTTAGGTGTGTATTGAAACATTATCATGGCCCAAAAAAGTTAGAAAAGTTTGAAAATTAAATCCATTTCGTCGTAGACGTTTTCCAAAAACTGAAAATTTTCCGATTCCGCATTTCATTTCGATTTCGTGTCCACCGGAACTCCAATTTAATAGTTCTTAATCCCAATATACACGGGTAGCATTATGCAGAATTCCACAATAAACTTGAAAAAACTGCGATAAAAATAGTCGAATAAAACTTATAAATATGAATATTCCCCACTGCGGCGTCTAAATATATAAAATAATTTATGTTTTTGTTTGCAAATACTTGGAAGGTATTCGAATTGGCATGTCTATAGAGTCTAGAGGTAACAACAAGCAGGAACATCAACCAAATAAAATGACTACACGAAAATATAAAACTTTGCTGTGTGTGTGTGTGTTTTTTTTTTGTTGCCAAAAAAATAAACTTATTTATAATCTGGCGCAAAAATAAACTACAACAAAAAATTTGCTAAGGGAGCAAAAAGAAGGCAAGAACTCAACAACAAATGAGGCGTAATGGGCACAAACATCTATGAATACACACTCACAGGCACGTAAGCAGTACAAGGTGCTGGTTGGGGGTGCTAGTGGGGTTGGGGAAGACGACACACATCGAGTGTGCTGATATTTCGCCAGTGATCTGTGCGAGGCAAACGTATGATCCACATTCCCACCGCCTAGCCCGGCAGCCGCTGGGCCTGGGCCATATGTGTGCCAATAGGGTTGCCACCCCGCCGCTCTCACCACAAACCCTCTAATCTTTCGCTCAACTTATACAAGAATAACAAAAAGAGTGCTGCATATTTGCACAGTTGGTGTTTTGTGGCTGCGTTTTCAACACTACTAAAAAATCACAAAAAAAAATATATATATATAAATACAATAAAAATATTGCAAATATTACATAAACAAATAACAAATGCAAAAGGTAATAACAATGTGTTGCCTCTGTGCGATGAAGCGGGCTTTTCGTCTATTATTATTTTAAGCTGACAAAAGTTATTCTAAATATTTCCGCTTCTTGGTCTCATTTTCATTTTCAATGTTCGCATTGGAGGGGAATATTTACAAATTTAAAATTAAGTTCCCAACTATTTGGAGCCTTCTTTTATTTATTTATAAGGCGTGGCAACCCGACATAATGTGTAACTGAGTAAGCTTTTGCTTAAAGCGAAGGTAGTCGCGCATAAATATTGTTAGTGTTTTTTTTTTGTACTTGGATCTGTTGGTACTTTAAGGGCCGATTTCACATCTTCCACATAGAGCCAACTGTCACACAAACTTACAAATTACAGTGTAAATTGTATGTTTATCTGACACATAGCAGCTATCTGGAAGAAGAAAAATTGGCCCTAAGTGAAGTTTATTAAAGATAAATATTTAGTTTTTATATGGTAGCCAATTTTAACATGCTTCGAAAACTACCCCTCCAAATACAGACAAACAAATTTTAACCGTCGGCAAACGCCTGGCATTTTCACACTGCAGCAATGATAAGTAAAAAGGGGGCAAGAGAATTTGGTAATCACAAATAATTTTGGGAATACGTGTTCCAACATGATAAAGGTGTATCCTATAACATGATTATAATACATGATTTTATTCCATAAACATAAACATGATAAAAATGATTTTATTCCATATCTTTGTAAGCAAATTATAAACATGATTCCGTCCTTTACAATACTATAAACCAGGTTTCGTAAAACGCTCATATAGTATAAACGAGGTATCTTGCCGTATATTCGTAGTCCTGTGATTGACAAAAAAAAACTCAAAAAATCACTGTTCTTAACTGTTAAAGCTTAAAGTAAATACTGTTTGAAAATGTAACATAATTAAGGGACACTTCTTAGCTTCCCAGAAAAATTTTGTAAATTTCGGTAACGGCATCGAATATAGTGTCTAGCATTCGCCTCCATACCATTTGGAAGGTTATTTACATTGCCTGATAGTACATTTAATTTGATTCTACATTCTCGAAAACTTTCACTGAACATGCTGAATGTTAACATATTTTCTGAGTATTTTTTATTATTAAATTTGAATGTACATTCGGATGAATTTCGTGACGAATGTTAAAGTCATTGTTACAACATTCGCCATTGCATGTTCAGCTTTTTTCCGCTAAAAAGCTAGATTTACTGTCGATATGTTATCGAAACGCCAAGTTTAGCTAGGTACTCAGACGCAGACAATTTTGTCAGAGCGGAAAATGTTTGATAATTGTCAGAGCCGTTCTGACAATGTAGTGTGACCAGGCCAGAGCAAAAAGTCAGCTATTGTTTGCTTTAAAAATTGGCGGACTAAATCAAATATAATGAAATAGTGTATAAAATTTAAAATGGAATACGGACTTAAAAGTAGCTAGTAGGTAATCACAACAGTAGAAACGGGAGCAAGGGAAGCTACCATAGTAAGCCGGAGAAGATACTACTATAATGGGCTGTGGAGACTGCAGAGAATTAGTGCTGTTTGGCCGTGGGGCTGTGGAGGTAGCCTCCGTAGCGGAGGCTTAGAATGGGGTCGTGCGCATACATTGGGTAAGTGGCGTACCAGCCATAACAACGGGCCAGATTTCATAAAAATGTTTGCGACTCGCCCACTTTCATCAGCTCCACTTGTTTTTCCACCTCGCGGCTTTCCAAACAATTGTAGTTTTGTTTTTTAGTCTTCTTTGCTTTAATTTTTTTCATTGCGTGCTTAATTTCCAAAGGTACCTTTGACAACTATCAAACTTGTTTCAATTTATCGGCTGTTTTGAAAAAATCGAGTAGGCAGGTTAATGCTCTATGTCATGTACTCGTTCTGACAATCAGCTCTGACAATTTTTAAGAGCAGATTGTCAGAGCTATGTAATTAGATGGGCTCTGAGAAAATTGTCAGCGTCTGAGTACCTAGCTTTAGAGAACAGAAGGAGAATTTGTTTCCCTCCACAATTTCTTTTCTTTTTTGTAGAATGTTTTAGGGCTTCTATATAGCTGATATGTATCAGATAAACTTAGAATTTACTCTGTTATTTGTAAGTTTTTGTGACAGATAGCTCTTTATAAAAGATGTGAAATCGCAAAAATATATCAAATGAATATATTTAGAAATCTGACATTGGGACATTTGGTTTACAATTGCCAATCAAAACTATCCAAATGGCACATTTCGAGAATGTTGTTAAACGTTTGCCAGAGAAAAAAGGCTATAAACTAGAAATGGAAATTTTTACATTTTTTATACATTTGCAGAGGGAATCTTTGAACTACATCGAGTATATATGTATATTCATGATCAGCATGTCGAGCTATCCGTCTGTTTCTATGCTATCTTTACCAAACTTTACGAGGTCTTTTTATACAAATATGCTGCATATTTGTTGGAACAGGCCGGATCGGATGACTATAGCCATAGGAAGTACTACTTTTAGTTAGAAAAACTTTTTTGTTTTAAATACAAACATTCCCAAACTTTGTATTTAAAAGTTTTTTTTTATGCTTTTTCACAATTCCACCAAGTTTTATAAAAATCGGACAACTATATAGTGTAGCTGCCATTAAAAAGTTAGGTAAGAAACATGGTTCTTCTTTGTTTTGACTTGACTTTTATTTATTTAACATGCTTTCGCCCAATTCTACAAAGTTTGATCAAAATCGGATGACTATGGCATATAGCTTTTATATGAAAGGTCGGTCCAATAACTAGTTCTAGTGAGAAAAACCTTTTAGATTTTAATGGTAGCGTCTTTAAACATGCCAATAATTAATATATTAATAATATGAGCAAATTCCATAAAATTGTTCGTCTACTTTCCAGGGCATCTAATCTCTCATTGCTTCGGTCCTATAAAGTATAGTTTTTCAGCGGTAGCTATTCTAATGTTCTGTTCTGCTCTGCTAGGGTATATACACTTCGGTACGCTGCTAAATACTTTCCGGCAATTTTTATATTTGACAGTTGGGTGGGCCATATTAGGGGCGTGGTTGCTCGTTTGCCTTTAATCTAAATTGGCGCATAGTAATGTGTGTATTTGTATGTTTGCCAGCGATCGCTCTCTCGTCTCGTGGTTCGGTTCGGTTCAGATCGGTTCGCTCACACCCTTAATTGTGTAAAATAAATTGGCGCTGCCGTCCCTCGGGCGTCGTTTGGTGTTTGACGTCAGCGCTCAAAGCTTTTTGGGGCAGCAATTTTTGTTGCTGCTGCTATAATCGCGCACAGATTGTAAAAATTTAAATTTATAGATAATTTTCGCATGTTTTAGGTTTTTTGCATGGGTGTGTGTGTACTTAGTGGTATATTTTTAGATACCTTTTACGCATGACTTGATATGTTAAATTCAATTGTGTGCGCCAGCAGTTGTTGTATGAGAGTAACAGCACATAACTTTTTTTTTACATCACACAATAGAGAGAGAGAGAGAGAGAGAGATTCGGATAGATAGATAGAATTGTGTACTATGCGATAGGGTTAACACATAAATGGATCAAACTGAAGCATATTGTGATGTAATTGGTGGTGGTGAAGTGGTGTGTTTTTTGCTGCCACAGATAAGGAAAATGACAAGAGTACATAGAATCAGGCAAATTTTGTTGTAGGGCATAGTACAGTTGGTTACAAAAGATTAATTTAAGGAGAAATGTTTTTCAATTTTATTTACTATTCAAGGCTGAATTCTAGATGACATAAAAATTTATTTCGGCACAATACTTCATTCAAATAAGGGCCGTTTCCACATGTTGCTGTTTTTGCAAATCTAGGTAGAATTACTGCATTTGCTTTGTTCATGTTCAAGGGTAACTATCTAGGTGGATTTCGTAGACATGAACTTCGTGCTCATTGATTTCAAAACCATGTACATGTTAATGCAAATGATGTATTTTTATGTTTGCCTTCTCATATGGTCACACTGAAAAATATTTGAAACTAAAACCAACTGCTGCTTAAAACAGTTAAATCTTAATTGTTAATAAGTAAACAAAAAGATAAAATATTGGATTTGTATACAAGACACCTGCAGACATTGCTGAAGAGACAGATGAGCATACTAATTCCTCTAGTTCATTGCTTAAACTAAGTTCACACAGGTACAAAATTTGCCAAAATTATGATTAAAATAGTCATGATTGAAGATTTTACAGGATTTAAAACAAAAACTATGGATTCATACGCAAATAATTTGATCAAATATGTCTGGAAAGTTCCCCAATTTGGCCTATATAGCTAAATGTTCATCAAAATTTGTACAAATTATTTGCTTGTGTGGACTTAGCTTTAGAACTGTTGCTTAATCTCCCATCATAGTAACAAGTTTTTCCGAAAGACGATCCTTGTCCTCCTCTGCGAAATGTTGCTTTATTTTTTAAAATTGGCGCCCAATAGACATAATAATAAAAGGGCGAGTGCAGAGGTGCTGCCAACCTACTATTAGTGCCTTTCCTGTCCTGCCGTGGCGCAAATGGCCAAATTGATAATCAACCTACATGAGACAACAAATTGCACAAAAGCCACCTATCTGCAAAATCAAAAAACAGGAACATGAGAAACGGGGTAATAGCATTCAGATTTCAAAAGGGTTTTCTTATCATGTGAAGATTAAAAAATAAATCGAAATCAGATCCGAAACTCCAGTATAGAAAATAATTTTTTGTTAGAAAAGTTTTAAAGAGAAGTCGGATTGGCGATTCGTTTTAAGTTTTTCAATACTTTCTTCCTAATGTTACTAATTCAAGATTTTTGACTTCTGTGTTAAAGAAAATTACAATTGTTATTTAGCCAGATGTTTGCGAAGTTTCAAATCAAAGCTTTCTTAGCAGACAAATGCTTTGTATCAATTTTACTCCGATATGACCGTATATTAAATTGATATGTTAAACGATCTTAAATTTTTATCATATCCTTATTACATTTTTTAGTATCATTCTGAAAATTGTTATTATCAATTCAATTAAATGATATTGTTTTGAAACAGAAAGATATTTTGTTGGGGCCAAATGAAATGAAAAAAGTTATATTTTTAACCAGTTGAATATCAAAATGAAGTTGATATTTTTTTCTCTGTTTATTTTCCTTGTACATATGTCACTAACATTCTTGCTAACATCCAGATTCTAGAACATTCCTGTTCCACTGCATTAAGAATAAAAATATTTTTTTCCAATTTTACGAGTGTATGAATATTTGTGTGAATATTTTTCTGAGGCGATAAATTCGGATATCGAATACATTTTGGAGATATTTTTCGTCGATATTTTTGTTGGTTTAAGTTTACAGAGTGCATTTTTTTGGATGTTAAGGGTAGGGTCTACCCCTGGGGCCCAATTTTTGAATGCATCGCTAAAATTTGAATTACAGAAAAACTATAAATGATATTGGCAAACGGTTAGAAGCAAACATAGAATGAAATGAGTCTGCGGACAAACTGGCCAGAATAGGAACCACCATCGAGCTCCTTTCAGAGAAGAGCACGATAGGGATGCCTATGGAGACATACATATAAGCTTCACATAAAAGCTGTAGAAAAACCTTTCCTCCTGTGCAGTAGCGGGCTTACGTGGCCAACATTCCACCAAAAACGTACTAACACACTTTTACATCACAGAAGAGACCACATATCACTGTCTTCTTGGCAGACACGCAGCACGTCTAGGCGGTACTTACCATGACTTCTGCAGAAGTTACGGATACGAAGAAGAGAAGGAATCGGTACAACATCTTCTTTGCCATTGCCCCGCCTTGAGTGGAAGGAGACTCGGGACACTTGGTCAACCTCTGCTACTCAACCTCTCGGAGACATCCGGGCTAGAGATCCCAGCTCTACTCAAATTCATTCTGTCCACGGAATGGTTCAGTAACGAAGACCCCCCTCAGTTTTAAAAAGGGTAATAGGATATAAATATGGCCTATGTGGGAGAGCGACTTGTCGCTCTCAGCCATCGCAACCTAACCTAACCTATGGTTGCAAAGTCAAAATTTCGAAAATGTAATAAAAATGCTATTTTTGGACGCACGGGAAATCCCGCTATGAACAAAACAAACAAAAATTTGAAATCGGTCAATATTTACCACATATTTTTCCGGAACCGTTTAAAAAACTTTCGAGAGAATATCGTTTAAGGTTTGGTTTTTGTTTTCGACCAACTCAAATTAAATTATAATTGATATTGATATATGGGTATTTCCATGGTGTCGAACGCGACAGTCGTACGCACTTAAATTGGAATAGAAGTCAAATTAAAATAATTTTTCTTTCTTTCAACTTATAGCACTTTCGAAGCACTTTATTTAGTGGAAAAAAAGTAGAGCACACCTAGTGCTGGTTCCAAGATAAAGCCAATCAAAAAGCGATTCGCACGCGACAAAAAATGGAAGTGATGTTTTTGGCCATCAATATAAAAGCAAAACTCAGCGAGATCTGCCAAAACCATTTAGTGCGAATAATTTTAAAATGTTGTTGAATAATTTAACTGTATATTAGAATTTATTTGATCGAAAAATTTTCTGTATTTTTTTTATTTCAAAATAAAATATGATTCGATACGTGACATTGCGAACGCGACACTTTTTTCAATCATTTTATTTATGTGTTTTCTGTATAATGCGAAGCAGAAATTTACGATTAATTGCAATCACATAGTTTCTTATGCATTCTTTTATAACCCTTTGTACCCTCTAAAAGATTTTAGGTAACAAAAGTAAGTGCAACCTATAGGCACTTTTATCAAAAAAAAGTGCAATATTTATGTCCAAATTAGAAAATTCGCTCTAGCGCAGCCGTGAAACCGCATATTTCGAAGTGGGTTGTAATTAAATGTAAGATTGGCTTACATTAGTTCAATTTAATTGTTTCCCCTTGAAAAATTGAAAAAACAGAGTGTTTTTAAGCACTTTTAATTTTTTTTGTCTTGGTGGACCTTTTGGTGGAAATATAATATATAAATATATGACGGAAAAAAAAATCCAAAAATTTCAAAAAAAAATTTTTTTTAAAAAGAAACTTTTTGGCAAATTACGAACATCTTATAACATTATTTGCAGTGTTTTGAATAAAAAATTGAATGGAATTTTAAAAAATTTTAAACATTGTTGAACATTGAAAAATTGTTTTTGTTTATTTGTGTAAAATATATTGTTGGATCTGCTTGAAAGTTGTACGGGCTGTTTTTAAGACCCTAATCGAACGTTTAAGCAAATATAAAAGAAATAAAACAAGAAAGAAAGTCGGTCAAGCCCGACTATAACATACTCTGTACCCTTACACTCGCATTTGCTCAGGAGTCAAACGGCCAGTTAACACCCCGCGCACAACGCGGTGCGCTCTCTAAGTTTCTCTCTCTCTCTCTCTCTCTTTCTCTCTCGCACTAAGATTGCCTGTGTTGAACGGTTAGGGTATGTTGCTGTGGTTGTTGGTGGGGGGGTGGGTGGTGTTAACTGGCCGTTTTTTGCCCATTACTTGAGTATGGTTCATCCGATCTTTATCATTCCTTCAGCAAATCGATAAATAATTTTGTTTACAAGGTATCTCTAAAGAACGAACGATCTATCTCCAAAACTGTAGGAGATATGAAGTTTTTTCCAAATTGCGGGGGCGGGAGGGGGGCGTGGCAAAAATTGAAAATAAACTTGATCTGCCTGCAAGTATAAGAAATATATGTCCCATACATGTCAAACCTCTATCTCTTACCATCTCTGAGATCTCTTCGTTCATACGGACGGACGGACGGACGGACAGACGGACGGACGGACAGACGGACATGGCTATATCGACTCGGCTGTTGATGCTGATCAAGAATATATATACTTTATAGGGTCGGAAACGATTCCTTCTCCCTGTTACATACTTTTGCACAAACTTAATATACTCTATGTACCTTCGGTACAGAGTATAAAAATGTGCTCCAAATTACTCATCCCAAAAAAATTTAGCTCCACGTTTTATACATAAAAATATGTTGTCTATTCAACTTAATCATCTTTCGTCAATCCTAATAATATAAATTCATGAATAAGTTCAGACGATAAGTTTCTGCCAGTTCTAGCCGGCTCAAGATCATGTTATGTTTCCACATAGCTTTAAGCAGGAACACACAACACCAAAAAGGAGCTTGCTCGACTATACAATTGTTTTAAGAACCTCCCGGTTGTATCTTCAGTAGTATTTGCCCATCGACTGCAATTCAGCAGACTGCATTGCTTGGGAATTCCAAGTCAGCATAAATGCAAAAACCGACAGCAAAAGACAACGCCAAGTTGACCAGCCTTCTTTGTGGTGTTGTGTGTGTTCATGTATAAAATTATGTGCAAGCTCGAGCAGGCTAAAACAGGTTAAACTTATAAAAATACATTTAGTTTAATACTGTTACAAAAACTAACAAATAACAGAATATATTGTAATTTTATTTAATACATAGCAGCTATCTGGAAAAGGCGATATCGTTCCTAATTCATTATTTTTTTTTCGTATTTTGGAGCTTTGATCTCTATATTTTACACGCAATTAGAATGTGGTTTTTAAAAATAGTCAAATGACACCTTAATTACCTCAATAGGCCTGCTTATTGTAAAAATATTATTGTGCAAAAAAATCCGAAAATGAAACAGTTCTAATTAAAACCCTTATTCCACTGGCGAGCATTCAATCACATTTTCGAAAAGTGGATTTTCCTTATTCCACTGACGAATTTTGTTCCACGGCCACACTAACGTCAACAGAGAACAGCTGATTGAATTGATATGTCTGCAATTGTAAATCAAAGTTCGCCATTCACATATCAAGCAGCATGCTCTCCTGGTAGTTCCACCACTATATAGCTAGTTTTTCGGAATTCATACCCTCTCCGACCATGGCAACGCCATTGACAGAGCAGCTGTTCCTCTGGGGCAGTTCGATAGCATATCGATAGAAAATCTAGCCTTTTAGCGGAAAATAACGATATGTCGTGACAGTAGCTAGATCATCCATGACAGTGACTTGATCATCCGACGCGTATGATCTACCGAATGGACATTCATCTCTTATGAGGAAATACACAGAAAGAATGAGGTCATTTAGATTTAGCCAGTGGAACAAGAGTATAATATAAACTTTTGTGAATGAAGTGGGTTCTTATCTTTTAGTTAAAACATTTCAGACATTGGAACTCAGTACATTTACTTAACGAATGGTCAATTTGTCAAAGTGATATTTCATACTAATAACCGCAACCGAAACCAGAAGCAGAATTGGTTTAATAACCGTAACCCATCCAACAACCGTAAAATACCCGTAACCGGAAAAAAATGATCGGCCAAAACAGTAACCGTAACCCTAACCGATATTCGTTTCGGTTTTAATCTATGGTTCAAGTAGATTTTTACGATGGAATAGTACACACCACGCAAACGCTCTCAGATTATTGAAATTTACATTCAACAAAACAAGTCAATTGTGAAAATGACCGATGAAGCTCATTTCACGTTGAACGGAACGGTAAACAAACAAAATTGCCGTATTTATGCCACTGAAAATCCTCAAGAAATTCAAGAGGTACCTCTTCACGATGAAAAGTCACTGTTTAGTGCGGCGTTTGCGCTTAAAGCAGGCATGCCCAAAAGCAGCATACGACAGAGCACTCACCAATACTCACAAAGAAAAGCACCAATACCAATAATGAAATTGTTGTTGGTCAGTTTGCTTGCGCGCGCAAACACCAATCAAAGAAGAGAACAAATCCGGTTTTTGTTCTACGCGACGCACACACACGAAATCGTTTGCATGTGTGTCGTTTTGTATACGTCGCGCCCTGCATGTATGCGATCATTGATTTCCTGTTTTCGGTGCAATTACAAAAACAAAACGTACTCAAAGAGCATACGGCTGGGCTTCGCTGGCTTAAAGTATCAGTAGCTTAATCGCGATATGATAACCAATGTATTGATGCCAATTGTTCGTATGCGTATGGTGCGCTACTGGTTTCAACAAGATGGCGAACCACCCACACACAAGCCGCACCGTTTGATGTCAAAAAGTGGTGCTTTTGACTGGCGGCTGCGGCGTTCACCAGATTTGATGCCTGCAGACTTCTTTTTGTGGGGCTATTTGAAATCAAAGGTATACATCAACAAGCCAAGGACCCTGAAAGACCTAAAAAACTATATCCGCCAAGAAATAGCAGCCATTTCGGCCGAAATGTTGGCCAAAACCATGCTAAATCTGCAAAACGGGCTCAATACACTCAATTCGACCATTTACGAGATATCATATGTAAATAAATCTACTTGACCCAATAAAATGATTTTTATCACGAACAGAAATAAATTGTGATTTTCTTTGATCTTTTTAAAAAAAAAAAAATGGGTTTGTCGAATATGGTACAAAGACATACCTTTTCGTGTGAGAATTTAAAAATGCTACGGGTCGAACTCCTTTAATTCGAACTCTCAACAGACCCAAAAATATAATCGAATTAGAGAATGAAATAAAAAAAAAAATTTATTTAATTCTAAGATCATTGCTGGATAAATTTGATTAAAAATAAAAAGACTTTTCGGACAGGAAAATAGGTGGAATTGTGGGGATAGTTCAAATTAACGTGGTTCGACCCGTACTTTGCAATTAATTTTGAAAATCAAATTGGATACATTCTACTGTGGTTTCTAACGCCATGGAACCCACCGACTCCCCTTCTCTTCCCCCATTCCCCCTTTTAATCCAATTATTAGGCATCGCAATGGGCCATAAGGATGATCTCGGCCTCAGTCGAGCAACTCATCTTGAGATGGACTGTCGCTCAGACGGACGTCCATTGTACATTGTACAAGCAGGAACAATTTTGATTTTGGAAAATAGAAAAAATCATAATTTTGGTACAGAGTGGACAATTGCCGATCCGATTTGTGAGTTGATTTTAAGACATTTTTGTTTCACAATTTTCTTCACAATTAGTGGAAAATTAAAATAAAATTTTTTTTTCAATTTTTATTTACCAATTTGTATAACTTAATCGAAATGTGCACAGATGGGCTACAGATTTCGATTCAATTTGAATAAGTTGTGCTTGGCCTTTTGAACATCTGATTAAATGAAATGTTGCATACAAGCAGAGATTATTCTCCGAGTATTATAAATCTATGGTTCGTTTTTACCAGAAAAACACTGACCCAAATTACGCGGGATCACAGCAGTGTCATAATCATAAACCTTAAGGAATGCCTTTGGCTAAATTTCCCAGAAAAACCACTTCTTATCTTTGCGCTTGTTATACTACAATATAAAATATAAAAAACACAACAACATATAATATACGCGAATATTACTTAATGCGCCGCACACTTGAGCACACTTTCGCTTTCGATCGGTTCTCTACACTCCGACCATTTCGGGCCGTTGAGACAGGTCGTCGTACAACGAGGCGGATACTTAATAAGCGTACTAACCTTTCCCAGAGTGAGTGCTGCCGCAGCCAATAGTTTGTGTAATCCAATTTGATGAGTTTTTGTTTTTTGTATGTTGTTGTAAATAAGTACAGTTGGGCTGGTTAAAGTACAGTTCCACCAACTCCAAAAGTATTTTTGGGAATTTTACAAATAATTTTGGTTTAGATTTTCCCGTGATTAAAACCTCACAATTGAATCAAGGCACCACATTTGCTGCACCGAAGCATTATTTAATATTAATTTCAATTATGTTTTAGACACTTTCAGGCACTTTTTGTTGCATAAACAATTATTGCAAATTTGAACATATTCTTTTGATTTGTTTATTGGGGAGTTTTGCGTATATTCCCTGCGGCTGCATGTGTGTGTGCGCGTGAGTGAGTGTGTGTGTGTATGTGTGTCTAGAATTCGCGCAACCGCAACCCGTCCGTGTCCGACGCGTATCTGCCGCGCAACATCACAACAAAATTGTAACTAATGTTCGACTCGCGAGAAAATAGGTTAAGAGTGCCGCAAAACGCGCTGCGGCAAAGTTGGCGTTGGCGTTGACGTTAACGTTAACGTCGACTTCGACCACAGGCGCACGCGAGCGTACAAGTATGTATGCTGATCTCGGCAGCGGCAATTCGCAAAATACAAAAAAATAACTCAACTAGAAAAGGCGCAGGCGACAGCGACGCAGCAGCAGAACAACAGCAGCGCCGACGCGACCTACCAACCGACTGAAGCGGCAGACGCGAACCAAATTGCCAAAAACCTTGATACTGATCGCACACTCACACACACACACACGCTCAAAAATGGCAAACACTCAAAATTTGTAAATTCGCGCACAAAGAGAGGCAGCAAAAGAGCAAAACACAATGGAAAGAGAGCTCCAAAAGCTTGGCAAAAAGCGCAAAATAAGGCAGACAGAACGATCTGCACGTTTTCGTTTCGCAGCAATCATCGACGCAGCAGCAACATGTGCAGCGGCAGCGCCCCCGCTCTCCATCTCACTTACTCTCTTTGCAAAATGCGCTCGCGAAATTAGATTTTATGAGACAATAACAACAACAACCACAACAGCCACAGCCATGGTATGCACATAGCGTCATCGCCGTGGCCAGCCGCTTGCCCCCGCCGCCCCCGCTTACTAATGGGCTTGTGTGTGTGTGTGTGAATATGGGCGCAGCCAAAAAAAAAAGCTTGCAATTTTTTGGCCAATCTTGTGTGTGTGTGTGCGGCGTTGTCAGTCGTTTTTTTTTTTTGGTCTGTTCGTATTTTTTCGGCAAATGTTGCTTGTTTGAAGGTCAACTTTACGACCCATAAGCGCAAAAAAAAAGTGTTTTTTTTTCATGGTTTTTGTTGTTGCCGCCTGTTTTACTTGGCTTAGTTGCGTCGCAGTCGACGCGCTGTTGACTGTTGTTGCTTTATTTTTGGCACACTCGCCCGCTTGCTTGTTTGTTTGTGCGTGTGTGTGTGGGTAAGTTTACATGCGCGTGTAGGGCCTTTTTAACGGTCGCTGCCGACGTCGCTGCCTTGATCACTCGCGCGCACAAACACACAGGCAGCAACAGGCAGGCGAGCTGTCCAATTTGTTGTAGTTGTTAGTGAATATAATACATCCATATGTATGCGTATATGTACATATGTATGCATGCATAAACTTTGTTGTTGTTGTTTTTTTTTTATATAAATTTAGAACTTTGCATTTTTTGTTTGCCATTTATATAATCAAAATCGCTGCCCTGATCCAAATTGTTGGTTTGGTTTCGTTTTTGCGAATTTTTATTAATTGCTTTCTGCCAGCCATAAAATAACCAAGCTTTAGTAAAAATGTAGCAGTCCTCACATACATACAGACATTTTTAGTAGCAGCAAAATCTAGCAAAAGGGAGCTACAACAACAATTGCGCACCACAGTCGCGGTGCCTGCATTTTGATGTTGTTTGCCTTTGATTGCGTTTGCCGCGGGCTTAATGGGCCATCGAGTGCCCATTTGCTGATTTAAATAAAATTTAATTCATGATTTAGAAGTTTATGAATGAACACACGCACTGATTACTGATTACTGATTGATAAGGCAGCAAGTTACGCACCTTTTGCCATCTTCAAATTGATAATATGTACCGTACACAGTGATGGTTTCGGGGTTAAGCTTAGTACTCAGACAAGCTAAATCGATTCCAACGGGTGTAAAGTTCATGGAAAAAAAAGGGTGTCGGAAAGCTTTTGTAAATTTCCGAAAGGCCTCTTACGCTGGGTCGAGCTCACACAAACAAAAATTTCCGTTCCTGAACGGCGGAAAGCTCATGGCGCTGCTAACTTGACAAACACAGGCGCTCACTTGACAGGCAGATACAGCTGATTCTATTCCGACGCTCAGAAGTAGAAAAAATAATTTGTAATTGTAATGTTTTAAATGATTTTCTGCGAACATTCTTAGCTGAATTTTTCCCAAAACTCAGCAATAGATGGCGCCACTACTCTGACCAATTGCTTGCCAGTTTTTTATATGCCAGCTATACGATATATTCTTCAGATTTTCACCAAACTTCCCAAAATTGTGTGGAAACTGGAATGTAGAAGCAGCATTGAAAACAAAAAAGTTTTTCTCACTAGAACTACTTTTTCGACCGATCGTTCCTACGGCAACTAAATGCTATAGTCATCCGATTTGGATTAAACTTCGCAGAATTTGGTGGTAGCATATAATATTGATCAGTAACAAGATGGGGAGCGATAGCATTGGAAACAAAAAAGTTTTTCCTACTAAGACTTTTTTCAGAACTATCTTTTCTATGGCAGCTATACTATATAGTTGTCCGATTTTGATTAAACTTGGTGGAATTATGTGAAAGCTTAGAAAACTTGTAATAGCCTCCGGTTTGGAGGCGTTTGCTTTGAAAACAAGTTTTTCTCACTAAAACTACTTTTTCGACCGATCGTTCCTATGGCAGCTATATGCAATAGTCGTACGATCCGTCCGGTTCCGACAAATGTGCACCGTCTTTGTACAAAAAGACTTCGTGCAAAGTTTGGTTAAGATAACTTTTAAACTGATGGAGGAGATCGCATAGAAACAGACGGACGGACAGAAGGACATGGCTATATCAACTCAGCTCGTCATGCTGATCAAGAATATATATACTTTATGTGGTCGGAGAGCCTTCTATGAAACGTAATGGTTTTAATAAAAATAGATTCTATTATTTTTACAAAAAAAAAAAAAAAAAAAAGTATGGACAACTTTAAATAAAAAATAAACAATTATCAAAAATACAAATGCAAGCAAATCAGCTCAGTTTGATCGTTCCCCAACGGAATTAGCTGTCAATTCCGCTACCGGGCGGCTTAGTTTGTCTGACTACTAAGTTTAAAACACAAAAGTAGGTCAAAATCAGATGACTATATCTTATGGACTGATAGGTCGGAAAATGGATCTTAGTGAGAAAAACATTTTTGTTTGCAATGTTCGCGTTCAGGAACTCTTAAATGCTTTCAAACTGATTTGGTCGAATTAGGATTACGATAGGTAGAAAGTTAGAAAATTTTTTAGATTTTTGTTTTCGGTTTCACTTGCAACTGTCTAAAAACTTCGGCAGAGACAAATCTAGCTTAAAGCCTTTTCACACTTGGCGCAGCATTGTTAGAGCTGCGAAAAACCAAGTTCGCAGCTTCTAAAACACATGTCAACTACCACTATCACTAAGTATGATTGCGAAGGATCGACAAAAGCACTCGAAAACTAAAACACTCTACGAGTAATATGGTTACACCAATGAAAGCTGCGCTGCAGCTTGAATGTTGCGACTTTTGGGGGACCATCCAGACCAAGGCATACTTAACTAGGTAGCCGAACTCGCTCTCTCGCTCTCTTTGCTTACTTCTTAGATGTCAGTCTGTGAACAACAGTTGCGAGCGACGCATCTCCGCGGACAAATTTTTGGTGTTCTGCTTCTTAGTTCGCCCTCTCGCTCTCTTTTGTATTTTTATAAGAAGTTGTGAGAGAGCGAGTGCGGCTACCTAGTTAAGTATGCCTTGATCCAGACTATGTTTTTCCTATCAAAAAATTCATATTGAAAAGTAAATCGAACGAAATTCCGCTTCAGTTTCGTTTTTGTGTTCTCTATTTCGAATGAAATGGTTCTCTTTTTACTTTTGAGATTGGCACTAGATAGATAAGAGAGAATCCACAATTTCAATCGACCGAAAATGGAACAGTCGAAGATGAGAGATGCTGACTTTTAGATTTGACTTTTCGGTATGGCAGGGCAATGCCAATTTCTGCACACATTAAACCAAAAAAATTCATTTTTTCCCTTCTCTTTTTATTCTACGAGTAACGCGTTTTTAAAAAAGGATTGAAATCCAACATTAATTTAAGATTATTTTGAAGCCTACAACCCTGTCGTAGCTGTCCTTTGACATTTGCTTCACGCAACTCCGAAGATAACTCCAAAAAATTAAACCTCCGACATATGGATTGGTTGTTTTCAAAATCCACTGATCCCAAAATCTGTAGAGATTACGGGAACACATCGATATAATTGATTTTTATAGTGGAATTGTTTCAACTTTATACACCCCCTCAAATTATGCAAAGTAATTAATTTTTTTTTCTGATCAGTAATCGAGTGTCTCTGGTGAAAGTGCTAGGTCAAGTATATGATCAGCGTGTAAAAGATTCTAACTAGGCGTAATCCTTGTAGTTTTCCATAAAAACTACATAGATATGTACTTGTCGGGTTGTGATTATCTATTTCACATGTCAGACACGACCACGCACGAATTTAAGCTACAAATCGATATTTATAGTACATATAAAAAGCTCTTGCCTGTACCTGTAGGAAAAAGGCATAGAAGGACAAGCGATACCACTACAACTCTTTCCTAAAGTTAGCCTCAACGTGTAAATCTCGCTGTGGCGCGCACCGTCAATTTTAAGTACATTGATTGACATGATTCATGGTCAATTTTACTGCATCCGTCTTTGGGCTTGTGTCAATATTGAAATTACGCCATCTCTAAACTTGATCTTTTGACCCTTCTTTTTGTAAATCAATAATCATCTATAAACGGTTATCTACGAATTCGCGAGTGCTGAGGCTGAGGCGATCGTTTGTTGTAAACCAAGTCATGTCGATCGGTCGGCTATGCCGATTGACAACATGCGATAATCAATCACGATTGATTAGACGCTATAAATACGCATTATTATCTTGTTATGGGTACGTTTCGATTCAGTTTCACACGTCATTGGAGCTTTGAGTTATTACATGGGCTACCAATTAACCAGCGTCACCGTGACAACTTCACTTTTCAACACCCACTCGCACATACGTACACACCTCTCTTTCTCTTTTAGCATTAACAACAACAAATACGCGCAAAGACAATGCAAAAATTTAGACCGATTAGAGAATTACACCGCATGCCGCTTAGAAAGGAACTGAACTGAGGCGACTGCGACGGCAGCTGCGCAGCAAACGGCAGCGACACGCAATAATGTTCGTCGTCGTAGTCGTCGCTCACTCACATTCACATAATCAAGAAAAGGCAGGCCAGCAACAACAACAACAACTATAGAAGCGAATTATTAAATAAACACTCACGCACACAGCAAAAAAGGTTATGCGAAATACACACACACAGAAAGCAAAACGAAGAAAAAAGAACGGTATTTGCGTCGCAGGCAATGAAGAGCACAATAACAGCGAGAGAGGCAAACAGAGATAGAGTGAAGCTCGCTCTTTTGGCGCAAGATCCAAGTGTGTGCGCGCGCGTTTTAAGGCAAACTGCTTGGCAGAATTAGGACAATGACGAGATAGCGCAGATGCGCGAACCGAGAGGAGTTTACAAATATTAAGTGCCTCAATGTCAAATTTCCTCTATTCGCAAAACTTTGTTTTCACTTTCCAAATATTACTCATACGCACAGATGTCGGGCTAGAATTTGCATAGTAAGCACAAG
Organism: Lordiphosa magnipectinata; assembly: GCA_037044535.1. Classification (NCBI taxonomy): domain Eukaryota; kingdom Metazoa; phylum Arthropoda; class Insecta; order Diptera; family Drosophilidae; genus Lordiphosa; species Lordiphosa magnipectinata. The sequence goes on from JBAMBO010004113.1 coordinate 846,105, forward strand.
TTTTCATAGCTGTTCAAATTGATTGCGATACATAATGTTTGCGAAAATATTAATTGAGACACAAAAATTTCAGGCAGGTCAACTGTATGAACATTCTTATATCACATTTTTCACTTTTGTATACAGAGTATATTAAGTTTGTGCAAAAGTATGTAAAAAGGAGAAGGAATCATTTCCGACCCTATAAAGTATATATATATTCTTGAACAGCATTAACAGCCGAGTCCGTCCATATGAACAAACAGATATCACAGATGGTAAGAGATGGATGCTTGACATGTATGAGACATATACATGCTTCTTATGCTCGCAGGCAGATCAAGTTTATTTTCAATTTATAAGACGCCCACCCCCTCCCGATTGGGAAAAAAACGTTATATCTCACACAGTTTGGATGATAAATGGTTCGTACCTCTTAGAGGTAGTTGATAATTAGAATTATTTATCGATTTGCCATGAAAAGGATCGGATAAACAATACTCAAGTTATGAGCAAAAGAATGTGCGCTGCCTCAGCGCAGCAGCATCGCTGCATTTAGCAGCTACTGCAGGTACAGAGTATATTACAGTCGTGCTTGACCGACTTTCTTACTTGTTTTTATTTATCACGACTAAAGCCCTTTAAAGTATGCAAATTGTTTTCCCTTTACCCAGGGATACCCGAGGAAACCCGGTTGTGAAAGCAAAAAACTTTATGCCACAATTCTTTCCTACTAACAAAATCATCATGAGGATCTTTATGAAGGAAAATGTTTTAATGTAAGTGCAGACTAAGATATTCCTGTTTTGAAAATAAGTTGCCTTAAACTTAAAATTAGAACAAGATGTTCTCAAAATGCTTGATAACAAATGTTCCTAATTTTCCTGGAATGAGTAAAGTTGTTCTCATTCGGATAATATTTACTGTGTAAAGCCAGTGCTGCCAGAATCTCCGAAGCAAAATTGCTAGATTTGGGAAAAAAAGTTGCTAAAAATTATGTGAAAATTGCCAAAAAAAATTGCTAAGCCATTAAAGTATTCGTTTTCGACAAATATATGTATGTATTGATGAAAATATGATCGCCGTGTGATTGGCAATATGTAGGCATAGAGCCGCTTCCTGTTCCTCCGTTTTTGTTGAATTTGGAACTAAAGGCACTTTTGTTTTGCACATGTTTTTTTGAGGTGGCGGATATCAAAAAGCTTTGCGTCTATTACGGATTTGCAATAAGCACAATATGCTCTCGTTGGATCAGCGCAATCCTTGCGAATCGATTGCTTGAACTCCTCATCTTGCAGCCAGGCATCACGAAAATGTTGCTTATACATTTTTGGTAACTCAACCCAATCACAAAACACAGCAAAAGAGTGGCCAAACACTTTCAAGTTGTTCATATAATCGAACCACTGAGTCAAATAGAAGTTTCGATATATTTTCCGATATTAATCGTAATTTGTGCAGTCAATTGCACAAAGGTATAAAACAAGGCAAAAATGCTAAAGAAAAATATAAAATTGCTAGTTTTGTAATAAAGTTGCTAAAATTGCTAAAGACAAATTAAAAATTGATAGATTTGTGGCTAATAGCATTTTTATACCCTTGCAAAGGGTATTATAATTTTGCCCAGAAGTTTGCAACGCATAGAAATATTCATTTCCGACCCCACAAACTATATATATATTCTTCGATCAGGGCGACGAGCTGAGTCGATTGAGCTTTGTCCGTCCGTCTGTCTGTCTGTCTGTCCGTCTGTCTGTCCGTCTGTTTCTACGCAAACTAGTCTCTCAGTTTTAAAGCTATCGAGCTGAAATTTTGCACAGAGTACTTCTTTTTACTGCACGCTGCTAATATGTCGGAACCGACCGGATCGGATGACTATATCTTATAGTTGCCATAGGAACCATCGGTCAAAAAATGGGTCTTAGTGAGAAAAACTTTTTTGTTATTAATTTTAGCGTTCCCAAACACTGTCAATTAGTTACATATTATCTGCTTTCAAAGAGATTTGCAAACTTATGGTCAAAATCGGATGACCATATCTTATAGCTGCCATAGGACCGATCGGTCGGAAAATGGGTCTGTACTGAGAAAAACTTGTTTGGTTTCAATAAGTTAGCGTCGTCAAACTCGTCCCTTATTAATATTATATGCTTTCAAACAGATTTGCAAACTTTGGTCAAAATCGGATGACTATATCTTATAGCTGCCATAGGACCGATCGGTCGGAAAATGGGTCTTAGTGAAAAAAAAATCATTTTTTTTCAAGTAAATCGTTCTTAAGGTCGGTGATTATGTTAATATTAAGACGCATTTCAAACGTAATTTGCGAAAATTTGGTCGAAATCAGATGACTATATCTTCAGGCTGCCATAGGACTTATCGGTCCGAAAATGAGTCTTAGTGAGAAAAACTTTTTTGTTTTAGAAGTTTTATCGTTCTTAAACTTGGCGATTGTTAATTTGATATGTTTTCAAAAAGATTCGTGGAATTTGGTCGAAATCAGACGTTCATCTGACGGAAAATGGATTTTAGTTACAAAAGTTTTTGATTTTTATCTAAGCGTTCTAAACTTTGTCATTTCAAAACAGCTTTTGCAAGGGTATAAAAACTTCGGCACAGACGAAGTTAGCTTGGCCTTCTCGTTTAAAAAAAAGTTGCAAATTTTTTTTAAAAGTATCTAGATTTTCTAGAGTTGCTAAAGTGGCAGCACTGTGTACAACACCAAAACCGGTTTTCGGCAGAGAGAGAGAGAGAGAGAGAGAGAGAGAGAGAGCGAGTTGGATCTCTTTTTTATCTCTCTTTTGTTTTTTTCCAACTCAACATCTTGTCAGCTCAACCAAGAATGAGCAGAGAGCACGAAAATGTGACTGTGTCTCTCTCTAACACACAGTGATGCATTACTTCGGCAAGCATTCGGTGTGAATTGGCGAGTATGTTCGTGCCCCAGGGGCTATCGCTGGAGAACTCTGCTCTAGATCAAGGTATACTTAACTAGGTAGCCGCACTCGCTCTCTCGCTCTCTTTGCTTCCTTCTTAAATGTCAGTCTGTAAAGTCGTCTCCGCGGACGAATTTGTTGTGTTCTGCTTCTTAGTTAAGTTTAAGAATTTTCGTATTTTTGCTATGCCTCCATACTGCTCTATATGTAAGAATTATGTATCTATGTATTATTATGTATTTCTTTTGTTATATTTATTTAAGTATGCTGGTCTTAGTTGCAGCTGTTAACTCGCATATTTACATATATCTTGCATGGACGTACAATCTTTGTTGTTTTGACTCAAGCGAGTACAGAAATTCATTACTCTCTTGCTCTAGCTCTCTTTTGTATTTTTATAAGAAGCTGTGAGAGAGCGAGTGCGGCTACCTAGTTAGGTATACCTTGCTCTATATCAGCGTTGGCCAACGAGAGCGAGGACAAAAAGTGAGAGTGTATTAGTGTGTGAAAAAACGCGCCGTGAATTTGCTTCGACCTGACAGCATCAAAGGCAAGCCAGCGACTGAGAGGCTTTTTGCTCTCTTCTTCTCAGCTTGGCATGCGTTCGGCTCGTATATGTGCCCCAGGAGCTACTTGTGACCATCGCTGCTCTAGATCAAAGTTCCCCAAGAAGAGAGCGCGAAAATGTGACTGTGTCTCTCTCTAGCACACAGTGATGCATGACTTCGGCAAGCATTCGGTGTGAATTGGCGAGTATGCTCGTCCCCCAGGGGCTATGGCTGCGGAACTCTGCTCTAGATGTGAATCTGCAAAACTCTGCAACGGCTGAATATGCTAGCGCGGTATTCCATACGTTAATTACAAAAAGTACCGGGTTAAATTCCCAGTCAAGCCCGAACAAATTTTTCTGTGTTTTTCTGAAGAACTTTAATCAAACGAGTCAGGTGGAGTGGCTCGTTAAAGTTTATTTGTTCAGCGATGTCTTTGATCCTACGGAATATTTGGGTGCAGAAGCATCAGCATATCCCTGCGCCTCTGCCTCCCTTCCCTTCCAATCCAATAAAATGTCCCCGTTCCCTATTCCTCCCAAATGTGAGGAACCCGCTTACACCTGATACTAAATCAATCCAACTTTTTACTCAGTCAAGTATAAAATGATCTTGAAAACGGAACAATATCAACTTAAATCATGTTCTCAAACACGTAACAACATTAACTCGACTTGACTTTTTGCGATCTCAAAAAAATGTTCTTGCACTTTCTAGTTCGCTATTGAACGTTTCTCGAGAGACGGGTAGGGGTTCTTCGCGTTCAGGGAATGGAGGGAAAAGTTGTGCATATTTTCTTGGCATATAAATGTTACATTTTTGTTTTGAAATTCGAAACTATTTAAATATTTTCGAAAAGATCAATTTGAAGCAAATGTGAAAAGTAAAAATTTAAACTTAATAATTTGTGAACTGACAACTAGCTTGCTACTAAAAACAGTGATATCAGCCAAACCGTTAGCGTAAAGTGCCTGTGAACCACTGAACGGAACCTTTCCTTCTTCCCGTTTGCATCTTAGCCTTTTGTAAAAAAATATTTGAACGTTAAAGTTGCTATTCGAGATAAATAAAATTAGTTTCAAAAGCAAAATATTGGAAAATTGTGCAAAGTTTTTTGGAATCGATCGACTATATATAAATTTCTGCTCCCATAGGATATACCGATCCAGTAACATATCTTTCTTTTCTTTCTTCTCTACATTTAATTAAAATCGGTCCACAAAAGTGACGTCAATAATTCCTTCAAAAAAGTTTACAAACAACGTTCAAAAGTTATAAGTTTTTGGAAATTCAAAGTTAACTCGAATTATCTCAACAACAATAGATGGAACAAATTGAAGTGCGACCCAAAAACGACCCGAATCGTTTGGGAATTGAATTGTTTTTGGGTTGAAAGCGATTTGTAGAACACATGGGAATATCTTTATTTAGTACCTCCAAATTATAATTTAATTTGGACAAGGCCAATTTCGATGCGTCAACATTAGCTTGTACTGGTCTATCTTAAAACTGATAATAGAACCTAAGTAACTTCAAAGTAAGTACATAAGCACTCCCATCCGCTTGGGCGACACCGCTAAATGAATTTAACTTAAATTAGCGCCCATTAATTAAACTGTCAGTGTAAAATATGAAAACCCAAATGGAAAATGGCCAAAAAAGGCCGTTAGTGAGTGTCAGTATTAGCCAAATGTACGGCCAGTTGCAGTTCAAGTTGCAATTGCCAGTGTGCTGGTAGTGGCCACCTTGACACACTCGCCCAAAACGTGTGGCGCATGCGCCGCGACAACAACACCAAACCAAAAGGCAACCAGGCGCTTGCCATGTAACATACTGAAAAAATCTCAAAATTTAGCGCTTTGAAAACCTTCTGGCGCCCATAAACGGGCAATTCTTGCTGGCAGTTTACAACATCACAGACAACAGCAAAAAACCATATTTTGAGCGTGAGAAACTGCTATGGTCATACCATATAGTAGATATAGTTACTGTGCAAAGTTCACGTTCACCTAAAAAGGTGTGTGGGCGGCCTCTGGCTTCAGTTTTCTGTAATGGGGAATATCAGTTGGGCGATGGGTGGTGCTCCATAGATACGGCTGAGCGTTGTGGCCATCAGGCGCCGCACGTACGCAGCGCAGAGATACAGTGGAAAAAATGTGCTTCTCGCGCACGCAGAGCAAAAAAATGTTATCGTAAATACTCTGTAAAAATATACCAAACAACAAGAATGTCCGCATATTTGCACTAAAAATTTATGCAAATCAACGCCAGCCGAGCGGTCCAACTAACCAAATAGTCCACTAGCAAAACAATCTAAAAGTCCCAGCGCACGACCAACTCTGAATAAAATGCAAATGAAATCAAATCAAATTAGCAGCTCGCTAATAAGCCAAACAAAATGTGCGCTCAATGCAATTTGTAATTAACTGACAACATATTTATTTATTGGCAAATATTCAGAGTGTTTAATTTAGCCATGTAATGCTTCCAGCCACGCGCACACACACGCATGAAATGCCGAACACAATAAATGTTTAATTTGGTCCAAGCACCAAATTTTACCATTTAGCCCGGCATGGTGGGTAAATAAACTTTTGGCCGGCAGCGTTTATGAACGGGGCAGGGAAATTACAATTCAATGTAAAGTAATCCAAATGGAAATCACAATGGGTAGTTATGGTAGTGTTTGAATTCGATATATGTTAAGTGTCTGTACAATGAATGGGATTTATATACGTTAGACCAAGCGGCTGTCAAAATCGTAATCAACGACGAACTCTACGAAGGTTTGCCCAAGAAACCGTGGGTCTAAAATCAAAATTGAGATTCCGAAACTTTTCGTAGTTTATATTTTTTTTTGAATTTGAATCTTCTAAGAAAATTGACAAATGATTATTTTTGGGCTTGTTTGTAAGCATAGAAAGCGACGCGTACTTTCCCCATGCGCCCCTGGGGTGTGAAAATGCTCGCAAAATTCTGCTTGCAAAAAACTATTTTTCCCCCAGATGACTTAAATCTCGGATTGTAAGGATAGAATGCCAAATAATTTGTGAGTTTAGTTCCCGATGTTGGAAAATCCGCCGCTAGGGTTGAAAATACCCGGAAAACTCGGAATGGAAATCACTATTTTTCATCCGAATGAGTTGGAATTCGATTTGCAAGGATAGTATGCGAAAAAATTTGAAATGTGATTTCCCGATATTGGAAAATTCACGCCGAACGGTGGGAAATGGGTTGCGGGGGTGAAATGCGTTAGCTAAATGTGGAAAAAAATATTTGTCTTGGAAACTCAACCGCAAGGTGTCAAAAAGTAGTGGGGGGAGGGTTCAAAACCAATTGGTATTTTCTAGTCGATCTGAATGAAATTCCATTGTCAAGTTTTTTTGACCAAATGACTGGAAAAACTATGCTCCAATTTCGCAAAACCAACTAGCAAAGACGCATTATGTAGGGCGGGGGTGTGTTCTAGGGCCAATCGTTGCTTTCTGGCAGATAAAAGGAAAAACTATGCTCCAATTTAGACAAACCTACTAGCAAAGTTGTGATATGGTGGGCGGGGGTGTGTTTAAGGTCAAACGCTAATTTTTCTCTCTGTCGATTGACTGATACTGATATCGGCTTGATCAGCTATACTGATAATGTCAATATTGTTTAAGGGTAAATTAATGCCGACGCAGCGATGCGCCACAACTTATATGCTAGTTCGAGTATATTTGCTTACACATTTTTCAAAAGTTATCGACGCAGCACAACGAATTTTTTATACTCTTGCAAAGGGTATTATAATTTTGCCCAACGCATAGAAATATTAATTTCCGACCCCATAAACTGTATATATTCTTGATCAGGGCGACGAGCTGAGTCGATTGAGCTTTGTCAGTCTGTCTGTCTGTCTGTTTCTGCGCAAACTAGTCCCTTAGTTTTTAAGCAATCGAGCGGAAATTTTGCACATAGTCCTCTTTTAGATCGGATGACTATATCTTATAGCTGCCATAGGAACCATCGGTCGGAAAATGGGTTTTAGTAAGAAAAACTTTTTTATTTTTAATGTTAGCGTCCTTAAACTCGGCCATTATCAATATCATATGCTTTGAAATAAATTTGGAAATTTTGGTCAAAATCGGGTGACTATATCTTATAGCTGCCATAGGAACCATCGGTCGGAAAATGTGTCTTACTGAGAAAAACTTTTTTGTTTTCAAGTAAATCGTTCTTTGGCTTGGTGATTCTTGATATTAAACGCTCTCAAACTAATTTGAAAAAGTTGATCGACATCGGGTGACTATAACTTATGGTTGCCATAGGACCGATTGGTCAAAAAATTGGTCTTAGTAAGAAATTTTGTTTTGTTTTCAATGTTAGCGTCCTTAAACTCGCTGATTACTAATGTTATATGCTTTCAAATAGAACCGCAAAATTTGCGGTAGTAAGAAATATTTTTGATTTTAGTGTTCTCAAACTCTGATATTTCAAAACCACATTTGCAAGGGTATAAAAACTTCGGCATAGAAGTTAGCTTGGCCTTCTCGTTTCTTTTAATTTTGTTTTGCCCTCGGGATTCCAAAGGGGTGGGTTTCTGTAGTACTGATCGCTTTATTGATTTTGTTTTTTCTGCAGGGGTAGCCAGCGATGGTCACCGGTACCCCAGGGGTCGAAGACATTTCGCTATTTACACATACACGAGCCGAACGCATGCCAAAGCTGAGGCCAAGAGAGTAAACAGGTCTTCAGTCGCTGTCTAGCCTTCGATGCGGTCAGATCGAAGCTGGTTCACGGCACTTTATTTTCGTACACCAATACACTCTCACTTTTGGGCCTCGCTCTCGTTGACCAACGCTGTTCTACACCAGAGCATGATGTAATAAGTATAAGGTGGTCCCGTCGTGTAAGCGGGTTTCTCGTTTAGTAATTTATTGTCAGTGCTCAGCTGGCTGTCAACATAGTAGGTTCGTAGCGGACGATTTTTTTTTCGCGTTTTTTGTTTATTCTTTTAACCCTTACGCGAGCAGACAAGAAAAATCTAATTTTGCAAATATTACCGTATGCGTATTAAAATTGAGGCAGGGAATTTGATTAATGTTCCCAAAGATGGAAAAAAAGAAAATTGTACTGACCCCTATGATGTTACTGCGATGTATGCTAACCCTGATGATGTTACTTCGATTGAGCTACCTTCCAGTCTAGAAAATAGCATGGCCTTATGGAGCTTACAGAGGATGCCATTGAGTACGTGGTACATGATCAATTCATGATTCATTGTTCCATAAGTTGCTACAGTAGGCGGTAAATGTAACCTTATTGTCATACTAAGGGTTAAAGACAGAAAATGTTGACATTTCACTCACACAGACGACAAACAAAAGCTTTCACAATAAAGCTTTTACAATAAATACAGCTTTTACGGACGGGACCACCTTATACGAATTTCATCATGCACCAGAGTTCCCTAGCTATAGCCCCTGGGGGCCGAGCATACTCCAATTCACACTGAATGCTTGCCGAAGTTATGCATTACTGTGTGTTAGAGAGAGACACAGTCACATTTTCACGCTCTCTGCTTGGGGAACCCTGTTCTACACACATACCTAATTTGTGCGAATGTGCGTCGTTTACTCTCGCGCGGACTCTCCCGCTCTCTCTCGCGGTCTTAGCAAAAGCGATTTGTTCAAAATGTTGGCTTAAGCATTGTCAAACAAGAATTCATTTGCCCACTAACCAGGCGAACATTTCTCACGAGCATCATTTGCTTGAAAATCTCAATGAGTAAACATGAAAATATGGCAGCGAAAACTAACACAATCATGGCCTAGATGTTGATACAAATTAGCTTAAAGCATTATTTCATCTTTTTAAGGGCATTCAATAAATTCCAGGCACAATTCGTTGCTCATTTAGGCACGAGTTCACTCTACAAATCTTTTTGACAAATGAAGTTCGTGCACTTGTTCCCATCCATTGACGAACATGTTTGCACGAACACACGCAAGATAGAAACGTTTCTATTCTCTACGAACAAAAAGTCGAACAGAAAAATCTGTCACGAACACCTCCACTAACGACGAACATTTCGTCGAGCACAACAAATTCGTCGAAGAAATTCGTGTGTGGATGCCCTGCTTTAGCGTCATACCAGTTATAGTTGTATCATGCCAAAGCCTAATAACAACTTCATATGTATTCTCTCTCTTACCTATGACTCTTGCAAATTCGACCGCAACAACAAATATGTGTATGCGTCGTCTTAAATTCAGATTTTGTTGTTGGGGGACGAATAGTTTCAATTGAAACAAGTAAGATAGTCGGTCGAGCCCGACTATAACATACTTTGTAGCAGTTCATTTGCCCCCGACTATAATATTATAATACATCCTAGGAGTAACGCGTTTATCGTGCGATATTTTTATTATACGCTCATCTCTAAGGTTCTCTCTCTCTCTCTCACTATGATTGGCTTTGTTCAATGGAAAGCTGTGGTGATGGGTGGGGTGGTGCGGGGTGTTAACAGGCCGATTTTTGCTCATAGCTTGTGTATCGTTCATCCGATCTTTACCATTCCTTCAGCAAATCGATAAATAATTTTGATTACTAGATATCTCTAGAAGGTACGAACTGTGGGATATATGACGTTTTTTCCAAATTGCAGAGGCGGCAGAAGCCGTGCTAAAAATTGAAAATAAACTAGACCTGCCTGCAAGTATAAGAAATATATGCCCCATACATCTCAAACCTCTTTCTCTTACCATCTCTGAGATCTTTTCGTTTATACAGACGGATGGACAGACAGACAGACGGACAGCCGGACATAGCTATATCGACTCGGCTGTTGATGCTGATCAAGAATATATATACTTTATAGGGTCGGAGATGATTCCTTCTGGCTGTTACATACTTTTGCACAAACTTAATATACTCTGTGTACCTTCGGTACAGAGTGTAAAAATATGGCTGGCAGTATTCGGTTTTCTCTTTCCATGTCTTGTCAAAATACTTTCTTCATTTGAACCTTCAAATTTTTTTGTCGGCTCTAAGTCTCGTTATGTTGGTACATAACTTTAAAACAGGGACACACCACACCACAAAGGAGGTTAGTTGACAGAACAGCTGTTTCACTGGTATCTCTACCATATCATCAGCGGTCTTCACCTGGTACCACAATCAGAAAACAACTCCCTCCTCATGCCTGAGATGCCATAATCGCTTGGGAACTCCAATGCGATTCAACAGCAAAAACAGACACAAGGAGCCAGAGCCGCGCTGCCTGTGGCCTTTGTACGTGTGTGTGTCCCCCAATGATCTTACAATGTTGGTGAGAGAGATTTCCTCTCCATTGCTGACACAGTGACCAATAAGTCTGAGCATTGCATTTAAACAGGGGTTTTTGTTGCTATAAACGAAACTATTTTTAGTTTCAACAACCACGCCGTGCCTGGCGTTTTATACATGCATTTATGTTTTAACGACCTTTATGATAATTAAACCTTCAAATTTTTAGCCGGCTCTTCATTTGTATTGGTGTCTACGCTGCCGTAAGCTGGCTGTGGTCACCTCTGTTTTAAGCACTTCCCAACCAATTCACTGCAACCCCATTTAAGTATACTATTTAGTTATGAAATGTTGTAGAGGTATACGAAATCGTATTCGGAAAAGGAAAACCATTAAGGGACGTTTAATCTAAGCATATTAATTACTTAATATAAGTAATAATTAAATAAAACTGGTATGGTTTGGTTCAATGCGGCTCAGAACCGGGTTGCATGCTTTCTACAAAAACTGTTAAATAAACTGACAGAATACTCAGACACCATCAAAGCGAGGGCCCACTTAATTGGGCTAGTAGTATAATAATAATTTATTTGCAACTCTGCCATGTTCCTTCTGCTCCGCAATAAAATTGTCGAAGAACTTTTACAGCATTCAAGCTATTAAGTTCTAGTTCTACAATGGTTCAGTTCGTTCTACTAAATTGTACGAATATCATATTATCTGACGAGTGCTTTGGGGGTTGCTTTTACAACGCTTGGGTTTTTATATGAGCAACTTTTTGGAAATGTGATGTATGTAGGGAACTATTATTTTTATTTGAATAAAATCAACAAATTTCTGGTGGACCCTAAAAAAATACACACAAATACATGCATACTTATGTGTGTGTGTGTGTGTGTGTGTGTGTAAGTACGACTGCCCCCCAAGCATTGGGGATGAACGATGACGAAGCTTTGAAATTGTTTTTACAACATTTGTACGGCCTTACGATAAATGTGTATACGGATGAGTTTGTGTGTATGTATTTCCTATATGTTTTTGTTGCCGCTTGCGTTGCATATTTTAAGGCACACGGGCACTGGTCCCACGTCCCCGGGGCGGGGTCGCAGTGTAAAAAGCAATAAATAAAATGCATTTGCTTGTTTAATTTAATTTTTAATGCCCACAAAATATGCATAAAATATTAAGCATTCGGTTTTTGGAAACCTTTTTTTAACAGCGAGTCTATGCGAATTTGCAATTGGCATTCCCTTGCACAGCAAACACAAGAGCAATACGGCGGGAGTTTGCACATTAAAATCAATTAAATGACAAATTGAATTTCGGAAAAAAATGGCGGACATAAAAATTACATGTCCTTCTGCCGGGAATTGCAATCAACGCGTCACCCGCAACGGCAATGTCAATTTAATAACTCCACCGAATGCGGCATGACCAAATCTTCACCGTACAGTGTGCACTGTCCACAGTGCCCTGGCAAATTAACACAACAATGTTGGCTCATTAACAGCAGCCTCTTTTACAACTCCGCAAAAGTTGGGCAAATAATTTAAAAACAATGAGCAAAATGGATGAGAGTTGTGGGGACTGCGAGCAGCATGAGGCGCCGCATGACAGCGAAATTATGGCGTAATTAAATATCGGCAGGCGGCATCTCGCGGATTGCTGTAAGTCCCTGTAACCAATATGGGCATGGACCCAAAGATATGGAATAAAAATCGAAAAGTTTGCACGTTTGACCAGTCAAGTAACAATAGTCAGAATCCACTTTAATTCCATAGCATTTAATTGTCAGCACAAGAGATTTTCAGTGGACTGCCATAAAATTCGTTGGTTATTTATGGGTTTCATACACAAAGCCAGACAGTGTGTGAGTGTGTAGTCTGCGGGGCATTATCGAAAATTTGTCAAATTGACAACAACTAATTGACAATAATGGCATTTACATTTGCCAAAAACAAAACATTTCCTTTTTCAAATATTGTAATAAATTAAATTAATATATAAATCTAACTGAGTCATCAACACACAGCCCAAAACGTCTTTGCCTGGAGGGCTGAACCTCTTCCCAGACATTCATTTTGGCATGTGAAAGAATAAAGAAAAAACCGAAATAACTCTAAAGTTATTAAACAAAAGTAATTTTTTCTTTTCACATATTAAATATAGATTCATAAACATTATTAATAAACAAAATATTTTGGAAAAAAGTATAGCGAATTTTTCATTAGGCTTAAGGTGTGGCTCGAGCATAGTACGCGAATGCAAGATCCAGCCAAAAAACACTAGACACATGTTTATTATAAAATGGTATAAGGCGTTTTTTCAAGCACTCATTCATGTAAATATTGACAATTATGATGCCCTTTGAAAAAAAAGCACTTTAGGTAGTTTTTTTGATTATATGCACCTTTTTCCTGCCTGTTTTCGGCAAGTCCTTAGTGACATTTTGTCGCTTCGAACACCTGACTTTTTTTTCAAAATGTAAGCCCGAATTTATGTTTATTTATAATTAAGATCATAATCTTTGTTGCCTACACAGAATACAGAAAGTAAAGCTGGATGTAACTGGATGTAAATGGCGCTTTTTTATACAAAATTTTTTTACCTTTTTCATCAATTATTTTCATTTATAAAGCGCTCTTTGATACCTTAACGTAGCTCTGAGTATACAACATTTTTGCTTAAATCTTGGTGTGGGCGATTTCAAATACGACAGTCAATTAGTCAGTCAGTCATACAGACTAAACGATATATATATAGATATACTTTTATACTAAGGATGTCGGAATATAGCTATCGAATATTTTTTAATATATTTTAGGAGGATTTCGGCCACAAAGTGGGCCTTTTTTGAAGCACTCTTTTATATAAATATCGGTATTTATTGTGCCCTTTGTAAAAAAAGCACTTGTTATACTTGTATATACTCTGTGCCAAAGGTACATACAGTACACTGCTCGCCACTTGAATAGGACACCCTGTATGCTCTCTTTAAAACTGCTCGTAACTCGAAAACGAAATGGTAGAATAACGGTATTTTTTGCATATTATCTTTGTGCAAGCATTCTTCGCTCTTTCTGGTATATTCCAAGTTTTGGAATAGAACCGTTATAAAGTTGTTTGCACTTTATGTGAGCATTCGCAAAAATTCAATGGAATTTTTGCGCCACTTGAATAGAACATGCATTTTATTTGGTCGGTATCGTTGACACGTGCACACAAATTTTGGTTTACTTAAACTTTTTGCTTTAATTGAAGTGTATATAAAATTAAAAAAAATTAAAATGGGGCGTGGCACTTGATTATCTGAGTCGGAGAAAGGAAAAATCCAAGCTTACATGGATTCTGGCCTTTCTATTGCCAAAATAGCAAAAAAAAGTCGACAGGAGCCGTCACGCCATAACAAATTTTTTAAATAATGAGGCTAATTATGGTAAAAACATGAAGGGCCGCACCCACAGTGTGCTTACCATCGCGGACAAGCGACTTATATTAAGAGAAGCTTCCAATTCGCACGACTCTTTGACCAAGAAAAGGGAAAAATGCAACGTTAAAGCAAGTTTGACAACCATGCGTCGTGTTATTAATAATGCTACACACCTGAAGAGACTAAAAATCAAGAGGAATCCACCTCTTAACCCGGCTCGGAAGTTACAACGCCTTGATTTCGCGCGCGCACATTTCACTTGGACTTCGGAGTGGCAACGTGTTGTCTTTTCGGACGAAAAAAAGTTTAATTTGGAGGGCCTCGATGGCTACAGCTACTATTTTCATGATCTTCGAAAAGAACCACACCATCTTGATAAGTTGCACAGCAGTGCTGGAGGTATTACGGTATGGGGGGCCATTTCCTATTATGGCACCTGTGAGCTTAAATTTATTCCAACCACCATGAATGCGTTGTGTTATAGTGGTATATTGAAAGAGGCCTTTCCACACTTCCAAACTCTTTTTGCAAATCTAAAATGGATTTATCAACATGATAATGCCCCTATACATACGGCCCGGATTGTTAAATCGTATATAGCGAGCCAAAACGTGGAGTTATTAAACTGGCCAACCCTATTCACCGGACTTGAATATCATTGAGAATGTGTGGGGATGGCTAACACGTGAAGTATATGGATCAGGTCAGCAATATTCGAGCGTTCCCGAACTAATTGCGGCTATCAAATTAGCATGGGGCTCGATATCGTTGAATTATTTGGGAAAATTGTATGCATCCCTTCCAGACCGAATATGTGAGGTTTTGGAGAAAAAAGGAGGCTCAACCCACTATTAAGAACTTTTTTGGTTTAAAAACATGTTAGTAATTTCTTATTTAAGTAATATTGTTATTTGAAAAGGATTGAAATATTCTTAAATGGTTTTTAGATTAAGTGTCCTATTCAAGTGGTGCAAAATGAAGACTCCAAAATTTGTTACTTATTGGTTAACAATGTTTTTTGTATACTTACAACTTTTGAATAATTATGTAATTTTCGTCTAATTACTACATTTAAATAAACTTTATAAGAAAACTATTTTAAGAAAAATTATTTTCCTAGATGGCTTGGTTTAGCAGCAATTAACTATAGAAAATCGACTTTAGAGGTGTCCTATTCAAGTGGCGAGCAGAGTATATTAAGTTTGTGCCAAAGTATGTAACAGCCAGAAGGCATTATCTCCGACCCAATAAAGTACATATGGGGCATTCCAAGCAAAAAAATATATTTTCTGAGTTGATGTCTTCGAATTGGATAATAGTTGGCCCAAAGGGAGCTTATTTTGAGAAAAGCTTAACCCCAAAATTTGAGATTTTTTTTGAGCTTTTTTGCGATAGTTATACGCTAAAAAGGGTACAATTGGAAATGTTCAAAATTTTAAATAACTCGAGAACGGCTTAAGATAAAGTTTTACATTTTTTTCAAATATTCAGGTTTAAAAAGCGCTTCTGAAAACATTTTGAAAAAATTTATTTATTTGAAAAAAAAAAGAAATTCTTCAAAAAACCAAGTCTAGCAAAAAAGACCCATCCTCCAAAAATTTTCTCAAAAACATATGTAAAGGCCGCATCTTTTCCAAACATTTTGAGTGGCTGAACATGTAAGTAGCTCGAAATTGAGGAAGTTATAGCCATTTTTTTCATGTAATCTCAAAAATATCAGTATAGAAAATTTGTCAAAAATGGCTTATAAATTTTATTGTTGGTTTTGCCTCAAAAAATCCGACTTCTAATTGCCAAAGCTTACTTGATCCCCTCTGTATTTAATGGGGTAGAAGTCTTTGGAAAACGCAATGCTTTTAGCTTTAATAAAATGAAAGTCCTTTTTAATAATATTGCGAGGTATGTTTTCAACATTAGACCGAGGAATCCTGTTAGTGAATTTGCAAAACAATTATTTAATTTGAACTTAAAATCGTTTATATCCTTAAAGGTCCTAACCATGCTTCACAAAATAATTTATACTAAGGAACCATCCTACATTTTCTCTACGTTAAGGTTTAGTGCGTAACAAAGGACAAGAAATCTAATTTGTACTAAGACCAGGCTGAAAAGTTCTGATTCCCAATTCATTATCCATGCTTTTCGACTCTGGAACCAACTTCCCCATATCCTAGAAACAAGTCACCTAAACTTCTATCTATCTTCTTTTTATACCCTTGCAAAGGGTATTATAATTTTGCCCAGAAGTTTGCAACGCATAGAAATATTCATTTCCGACCCCATAAACTATATATATTCTTGATCAGGGGGACGAGCTGAGTTCATTGAACTTTGTCCGTCCGTCTGTCTGTCTGTCTGTCCGTCTGTCTGTCTGTCCGTCTGTCCGTCTGTCTGTCTGTCCGTCTGTTTCTACGCAAACTAGTCTCTCAGTTTTAAAGCTATCGAGCTGAAATTTTGCACAGAGTCTTCTTTTTACTGCACGCTGCTAATATGTCGGAACCGACCGGATCGGATCACTATATCTTATAGCTGTCATAGGAACCATCGGTCGAAAAATGGGTTTTAGTGAGAAAAACTTTTTTGTTTTCGATGTTAACGTGATTAAACTCGGTCATTAATAATATTATATACTTTCAAACAGATTATGCAAATTTTGGTCAAAATCGGTTGACTATTATCTTATAGCTGCCATAGGAACCAAATATGTGTCGAAAAATGGGTTTTATGTGATGAAACAACTTTTTTGTTTCCAAATGTTTAACGTGATTAAACTCGGTCAATAATAATATTAATATACTTTTCAAACTAGGATTTGCAAATTTTGGACAAAATCGGATGACTATATCTTATAGCTGCCATATGGACCGTATCGGTCTGGAAAATGGGTCTTAGTGAATAAAAAACTTTTTTTTTAAGTAAATCGTTGCTTAAGGTCGGTGATTATTAATATTAAACGCTTTCAAACTAATTTGAAAAAGTTGATCGAGCATCGGGTGACTATATCTTATGGTTGCCATAGGACCGATCGGCCGAACAGTGAGTCCTTAAACTGTGACATTTGCATTTGCAAGGGTATAAAAATCCTTCGTTGCACAGACGCAAGTTAGCTTGGCCTTCTCGTTTTTCTTTCTTTTCGTTCAGTCTTAGATTTTATATTTTAATAATCTTCAATCTTAAATTTAAATGATTATATAAAAATTTGTTTAAATATTTTAATTTTATGTCTTAATTTTGAACTAGAATTTTTATTTTGTTAATTATGTGTTTTATTCTTTATAGTTATGTTTAATGTTTAACTTCATTATAATGTTTTTTTTACGCTCTTTGTATCACATTTTAGCACAAAAACGAAGTTTATCATTATATATCTTTTTTTGAAATTTAACTTATTTTATGCATACAATGGTTTGCAAACAAATTCCTGGTAAGGCTATGACTGAGCCTTTCCCACAGAATAGAGTATGTCGAGCGATCCAGCATTTCGAGTTTTACATTTAATTCATCTCTTACTTGGAAAGACCATATAATCAGAGCCACAGTCAAGATTTACGGAATCCTCAGAAATCAATATATGATCATACACTTTCTGCCAGTTAGAATTCGGTTGCTGATAGCAAAGACTTTGCTTACTTTTGTCCTTTTTTAAGGAGTTGAAGATTTTAACAATTGTGATTCAGAAAAAGAAAGGAAGCTTCAGGTAGCATTTAATAATATAGCACGTTGCATCTACAATCGAAAACGAACTGACAGAATAATATATTTAATTTACCCTTGCAGTCGAGGATGGACGTAAGAAGTCTAGTCCTTTTACATAAAATAGTTGAGACTCATGAACCTTCATAACTGTACCAGAAAGTTAATTTCAGTACTTCAAGAAGAACAAACAATATTGTAAAAAAGTTGGGCTTGCATTATCAGAAACACATTTTTTTTATCAATGCTGTTCGCTGTTGGAACCGACTACCACATAACATTAAGACTATAGGAAACGCCACGCAATTTACGATTAAATTAGAATCGCACCTACGAACCACAAACCATTGAAACTAAAAGTAAATAAATAAATGAAATATATTTAGCTATTTATTAATGTTAATTATATGTATATCCAAATGGTTCGATAATCACACTGGCGTAAAAAAAGGGTTGTCTGCTAAGCCATAGTTCACTCGATTAGAGGTGGCATTTCGGTAGGAGGTACACACAAAAAAGTTGTTATGTATGCGGATGACTTGGAACTCTGGACTCTGATGGCGGATTCATCGGAAAAGTTACAAGTAATGCTGGATAACGTGTACAACTACTGCTGTATTTGGGGTCTTACAATCAATGTTGAGAAAACTAAAGCTCTACCCATCCGGAATAACAGAGGAAGGATCAAAAACGATGAAAAATGGGGGTAACGATCTCTTCAAATATGTCACTCCGCACTCATTTGCAGCAGAAATATCACAATGCCATCAGAGTCCTCAACAGCACCTGGAAAACCCTACTAAGCAACGCAAATATGCTACATAACATAAAATACAGGATGTTCCAGGCTACCTCCCGTTCAATCCTAATGTACGCCTCCCAGGTCTGGGGATACAATGAATATGATGAAGTGGAGAAGCTACTTCGGTTCTATTTAAAAAAGATGTTTAGGTTGCCCCGAAATACTCAAAATTACGCCTTATTTATTGAAACTAGCCTCTCTTCTCTTTACTGACAAACACTAAGCACACACTTTGCGTATATGAGAAAGATAATTTCTTTGCCCGATACCCGTTTGGTAAAAACCATTGCCAAGGACTTACCGTCAAAAGGAACCCAGTGTTTTGAAGTGTGGAGCAGGCTTGCGGAGGAACACGGTGTTGGACTCTGATTCGTGGGAAGAGGCACACTCTCAAATTTAGGAGAAAGTTAGCAACAGCTAAGTGCAAAAACACACTCGACAGGCAAGAGCGAGCGAATACAGAGTAATTTACAGGCAACTGAAATATTCCTTGGGAGAAAAAAACTATTTCAACAACCAGCAGAGCCAAAACCAAATTTCGGCACTTTTCAGAGCAAGATGCGAAATGCTAGATGTGAATAACAGACATGTCCGATTTTAAGTGAAATCACAAAACTATACTAGCAACAGGCACAGCTCTTATCGCAACAGTTTGTCATAATCCTAAATGGTAAAAACTGGAACAGCCTGTATTAAAGATGCTTCAACCTACGGACGGCGCATACACACCGAAGATTTTACAAAAAATGTGGGAGTGCCGTTAACTCTCACGAGGCTTTGATGTGAAACATGATGCTAAATTTAAGGGCTTAATATCGAAATCACAAGCTCTCTCAATGATATATAAATCAGCAATGGCAATCTTTCAAAAACAAGAAAAGTAACAGGGAGTAGAAATACCAACAAGATCACTTGACAACAGTCGCAAATGAATAACAGGCAGAAATAACAAATTCAATATTGAAATAGCAAAAAATGGAAATAATTTAAGACCCCCTCTTCCCCCACTGTTAATTCACGGTTAAGTGACTGGTGATTCACCGTTTACTCACTGTTTAGTCAATAGCCGTGTTCAGCTGCACAACTTGCTCCCTGATCAAGTATATATTAGCAATAATTTTCCTACTGAACTCTAGTGATGCGGCATCATAATAGCCAATTTAAGTTATCGTGATATCCACGTCCAACAGCAAAAACTATTCGATGCATAATGTTTTTTTTTTACCTGCTCTGGGATCAATTATTCTGCTGAGCGCGCCCACTGTTTAGCCACTGTTAAGTCACTGTTTAGTCACTGTTAAATCGCTATTCCCCCCTCCTCCTCTTATCCCCCGTGTGTGTGTGCGGTACACTCCACAAAAAAACAATACAAAATATGCATGACGTCAGCGTCACGTGACGCTGAAATCAAATTTTACTCCTACTAAAACCGAAATTAAAGATGTTTCACATCATTAAACTTTTCGTATTATTAAATGTACTACACAATAAAGCTGACGGCAGACTGCCAAAGCTAGATTCCACCCATCTAATTCCAAAAATTGTAGGCAGGGCTTAATCCCGAAACGAATTTCGGTTCCGGTACCGGTTCCAGTACTTACCGAAATGGATCTTTCGGTTAAAGTTTCTATTTCGATTTTCAATTAATTTCGGTTTTCGGTTTCGATACGGTACCGGGATAAGTTCTACTTATTATTAATATAGGAAAAATTAAATTCTGAGATAAATCTAAACCATTTTGTCTCTGCGTAATAAATCGAATCAAAATTCAACACAAAATGAATGGTTTTACATTTAAAGTAAAATTATATGGACAATTTCGTATTTCGTATTTTTTTACGTAGTTAACAAATAAGAACTTATGATTACATTTTAAACATATTATATTATTATACTATATATTATTAGTTTTCGAATTTAGCTTTGAATTTTATACGTTCAGCATTCTAGTGATTTGCTCGCAGTAACATAATTCCATTCAATGTGGTTGAGTCCATACAACTTTTTAGCGGATTCTTTATAAATTACGCCAGAGAAAAGGCGTTCCACGCTAACCTTTGTAACTGGAACTGAAAGCACGACTTTTGAAATCTCATATAATTCTGGTTACTTTGTGGAAGATTTTGACCACCAGTTACGAATGTTTTTATGGTTTCGAACACGTTTAAGTGCGAGAAAAGTCTTAATGGAAGCCACAACACACAATTGACACAATTGAAGTGTTTTTATCACCAAGTTTCTTTTCTTGCAATATCATATATGCCTCAACTTTGTCGGCGCTTTCAGATGAACTAGTATTAGAACTGCATTCATCATTAATCAGTGATTGATCAGCGACCGACGAAATTTGTGCATAAATATTTTGTAAAAGATTGATACAAGTATTTTTTTCTCAGTACTTGGCGTTACGTAATATAATATATAGGGTCCAAAAATATGCCAAATAAAAAAGCATTGTTTTCTAAAAAGGATTTCTCTCGCTTTTCTTTGAACAAACTTTTTCGCTAGAGGACGAATTTTTTGATATTTCCAATATGCAGTGTATCCAAATGGAATAAAAATCACCCAAAACTAGACTTTCGGTTTGAAGTTTAGTTGTGACAACCTCCGCTGGTTATAGTATCGCGAACTCAGTCCCACACATTCCGGTGCAGAGTAAAGTCGTTATCTTGAAGATGTCTTCCCCCAGCAAATATTTTAGCATCTTGTAGGTTGATCTCCAACGCGTGACCAAAACTACGATGCGCTGTGGAAAGGCGAAAAAAACCGAAACTGTACCGGTACCAAAGTTTCGGTTTCGTTCCGGTTCTATCGGTTCCATTAATAACGGTAAACGGTTTTCGGTTCTCAAAAAAATATTTGTGTCGGTTCCGGTTCCGGTATTAAGCCATTTTATATAATTTATTAAGGTTAAGGGACTATAAATGTTTCATCACTAAATTTATTAACTTTTGTGACTTGCGCTTTAAATTTAAATTAATAAGTATTTAAAATATACTTGCAGTGTTAGGATGATTTGCCAATAAAGAAAGAAAGAAAGAAGTCAGAAGCTTATAAGTACAATCAGGCATATATTTGGCTATTTAAATTTACATCAAAATAAATGCATAAGCTCAAGCATAGAGGTCCTAAAAAAAATTGGCAACGTCAACTTCCGCTTTTGAATACAAGGTTGCACATTGGCCAACGAGCGAGAGAACCAACACTCGGCATTGAAATACGTTATTGTTGTTCCATCCAGCACTGCCTGGCTGCGTGTGACTTGTACTTGTGAAAGTAAGCAGATATATCTATAGATACATGTCATAGGTACGTACATATACAATATGTAAGCGCGGCAGATGGGCGCGTCTAAGCCGCGATCTGGTTGCCCCAAAACGCACTGAGCTGTGAAATTAAACTACGCCAACGATAACTGATGGAAAATGCGCCAATTTTTTCCACGTTTTCTGATTGAACAAAGCTTGTCAAAAGTTAGATGATGTAAGTCTGGGACTGCTACCACGTCTGGGTTTTATGTAAGCTTTAGTTAGGGCCCATTTGGAGAGGATAGGGCTAATAAATGTATTTATTAACATTTGTTGGCTTGCAAATTACCCTTAATCAAATGCACAATGATGCCCGCATGCCCCTCAAGCAATTCAATGGAACACAACGCCAAGCCCCGTAGCATAAGCAAACAACCACTACAATAGTTAGGTAAAGCAACAACAATAGCGCTTTAAATTAAATGAATTGGGATGCCCAAAATCATGCACTGTGGGTACAGAAGTGAAATTAATTGAGGAAAATATTTCAATAAACACAATTTTTTAAACTCATTAAGAGTCTCGTGGAAGAACCTTGAATTATTTCGGGTGTCGGGTATTATTTGGATCGAGGGTGTTTTTAAACTGAAATTAGAGGAAAATATTCAGGCATGTTCTCAATTCCACTTTCACTTTTTGAAAGTGAAATTAATTCGTGTTCTCGCAACACCAAAACGAAAAAGTATTACTTGATGGTCAGTGGAATGAAAAGTAAATGCCAAATTACGCACTCGTACAGTTGCTAGATTTATATAAAATGAATTTTCTTCAATTCTGTGATAGATTTAGAAATAGTTAGTGAAATTTGATGTGCATTTAAGTCTTTAAATGATTTACAAAATTTTTTTGTTTAATGTGTCCAGAATTTGGCATTGCCCAGCCAAATCGAAAAGTGAAACCTAATAGGCTATTCACACTAAGGCACATCCAACTTCCAACACCATTATCAAAGATGCCGTGCCAATATTTGATCATCAGTCCAACATATTCTGGGGATGTTCTTATTTTACTTCGTTCCGATCAATATTTTCACGATAGTTTTTGGTCCATCACTAGAAATTTGTCATTGTAAACGAAATGGAATTGCAAAATATGCATAATTAATTCAATAATGTCAAAAATTTCGAACCAACAATTCCGAGAAACAGACGGTGGATTATCATTATTAACTGAATTATATGGGCAGACATTTAATGATGTTAATGTTGTGAACTTATTGTATATGTTGCGGAATTCATATCGGATGAAATTATAGAGCTTCTCTCAGAGGTGTCGGATTGTGGCACCAACATTTCTGGAAGCGATGGAAGGTCACCAGCAAAAAATCCAAGCCTGACCACCAAGCGAAGTTTATGGACATATTGAGGGATCAGCATAATATGCTTCGGGAGATTACAGCGAGCCTAGCTTCCTGCCAATTCGATCTAATTGGATTGTTGCGGGAAAGGAAGAATAAATAACACTATCAAACCATTTGTGCCTTGCAATACGCTTTTATTCTTCATTCGAAATAACAAATCTAACAATAGGAGATCTTATCTCGTCAACACCAGAAGAGTAGTCAGCTTAGATATTAGATTGCTTTGGGCTCATTTGAGACAAGAGTCCAATTTTCATTGTGGGCACTATTGAGCACATTAAGGATATTGTGCAATATGCAGCAGTAGAATGGCGTTGCGACAATTTGAATCCTCTTTTCTCAACACTTAATAGCGTCTTCTCATCCTAAAATATAAAATAATTACTTGTGAATGTGCATGTGCAGATTAATGCCTTTCATAGTCAGCAGTTCCTCTTCGATCTCTGTAACTAACCTGCCGAATTAAAAGTTACTGTTTTTGAGCAACAGATAGAATAACCACTAATTGTTCTTCAAATTTCATTTTATCATTTTCTTTTAGCAATTTGTAAATTCACTACGGCGACTGAAGATGTTAGATGTTACCAGTGTGAATCGCTATTTCACATCTTCAAACAAAAATTTAACATAGAATTACAATTTGAAACGACTCTCTTTTCAATTGATGTTAACTCCGTTGTGACAAGTAGATACTTCATTGTGACAACAAAATATGCTACTCAAAATTATTGTCGACATAGGAAAACGCGGTGGTTAGGGGGAGACGGACATAGTCAAAAAATAACTCAGAGACTAAAAATAACTCAAAGATCCAAAATGACAGCTAACAGCTGACAAAAATCTGAGTGAAAAGTTGCCGACGTAGCAAATTGTGCTTATATGTTAAATTTTGTTCGGATTTTCGATCGCTTTGCTGGGAATTGTGGATTCTCACTTATGTATCTAGTCTAGAGTCCGGCATGTCCCAGTCTTAAGTGTATACAACAGCGCTCTGCGGCAGCGACGACAAAGAAGTGCCAAAAGAGCGCGCTCTCGCGTGGCTAAACACACACAAGCAAAGCCAAAATGAGCATGTGTGTTTTGCCGGTCCCTAATCTAGTCCAGTGCCGGCCAAATGATTGTGTTAGTGAGGAAGAGAACTCTCTCCAGACTACAGCCGTTTTACTTGCAATTTAGTGTTCACCGATTCACACAATCATGATTTCGGCTCTCACCAGAGTAAAACCACGACTGACTTGGGCTCCTGGTGGCTATGGCTGGCCGGCTCTGATCTAGTGCCAATCTCGTTTGGACCAGTGACTTGCAAAAACTATAAAGAGAGCAATTTCATTCGGAATTGAGAACACAAAAACGAAACTGAATCGGAACTGCGTTCGGTTTACTTTTCAAAAAGTAGTGAAATTGAGAACATGCCTGATTAATCTTCTTATAAGCAACCATGCGTTGAAACGGGACTCCCATAAAGTGCCTTTAAAACTAACAAAAATCCACTCTGTTCAAATCGAAAAATACTTGGCGAAAACATACATGATGACTTTGATGACATTACAAACTGAGAACCCAGCTCTCGAAATATGCAATAATTGTTCGTACATTCAGTTCCACTGTGCACAGTACAAATAATCATTATCAAGAGACGACGACTACCTTGACCCCGACAGCGCTAAGTGAAAACGGCCAACTAAATGGAAGCGCATGCGAATGCACGAATGACGAACTGGAAGAACAGAAACGGAATGACTGACAGTTGGCCCAACAGGAGAAGAAGAAGCGGCTGAAAAATGAGCGAAAACGTGAGTCAGTCAGCGACCTTCAGCTGGCTGTGCCGGTAATCTGTCTGCTTTGACAGACAACGTCATTTAATGCAGCAACAACAATGCAAGGTATGGATGGGAGCTGGGATTCCCGTCGCCAAACGTCAGACCGAACAACACAAGGCACAGGCAATTGCATTGTTGCAACTTGTGGCACGTTCTCAGGGGCAGGATGTGGTGCTGTCTCTGACAGAGGCGCCTAAGCAGAAGCCAACGTTGACTTTTGTTTACTTGTTTGTTGCTCTTTTGACACGTTTTTCGGTCTTCCTCATCGCCGCTTAGCTGCAACTTGTTGCACTCAATTAATGTGCTGTCGCAGTCTTTATTCTCCAAGTCTTTTGCTTTGCTTACACTGTTTGCTCCTCAGCATCGCTTCACACCGGCGTCGTTGTTGTCGCTGCACTTTATGAATGATGCGCTGGCACGTGCCGACAGCAACAGCAACCACAACGAAGATAACAACAGACCAAAGCAGTCATTCAGTTTACGCTACAATTTGCAGCTTAATTTGGCTTCATTGTGGTGCTGTTGCTTTTGGCTTTAATTGCTCGCAACGGCCAGTTTACATGGCTCATTGGTCGGCACGTGTTGGGAAATGCTTAATAGCCATTCATTGACCTCTAGAGATTTAAGCACCAAACAATGAATGCAGAATCAATAATTTTGGGGGAAAGCTTATGGAATTGGTAATTGGAAATTGTTGGCATATTGTTTTTTATACCCTTGTAGAGGGTATGTTAAAATTGTACAGATGTTTGTAACGCATAGAAGGAACCATCTCCGACTACACACAGTATATGATTGATTGAGACTAACACATATAGTTTGCGTTTGTCCCATTTAAAAAAAATCCATAACTCCGGAACTATTCCATTTCCAATTTGCAGCTTCTTACATTAAATTCCTGGATACAAGACCAAATTTTCAGAAAAAAATGAAGAATAAAAAACGTACCTTATGCGGCAATTAATTTTTGTTTACTTATTTCCGCGATTTGGTAACCAAAAAAAACTTAAACAATTTTGAAGTGTTAGTAATTCAAAAGTTTGGGATTGGATGTAAATTTACAGATTTTTGTAATATTTTTTTTACCAATAGCTTTGGATAGCAAGCAAATGAAAATAATTAAATTTTCTTTAAATTGCTAAATTTTTCAATAATTTTTTCCCGCGAATTAAGCATATTTCGGCAAAATGCTGAAAATACGAATATAATATTTTGCAACAAAGAATACGAAACAAATTATTTCGAGCAAAAAAAAATTTGAGTGGCCGATGTTTCTTGGAATCACCCATATATATTCTTGATTAGCTTGACGAGATGAGTTGATATAGCCATGTCCGTCTGTCCGTCCGTCTGTTTCTATGCTATCTCCTCCGTCAGTCTTAAAGCTATCTTAACCAAACTTTGCACGAAGCCTTTTGGTACAAATACGCTGCACATTTGTCGGAACCGGCCGGATCGGATGACTATAGCAAATAGCTGCCATAGGAACCATCGGTCGAAAAAGTAGTTTTAGTAAGAAAAACTTAGTTATCTTCAACGCAAACGTCCCCAAATCTCGTATTTATGAGTTCTCTATGCTTTCACATGATTCCACCAAGTTTTATGAAAATCGGACAACTATATAGTATAGTTGCCATACAAAAGATATGTCTGATAAAAAGTCTAAGTAGGAAAAACTTTTTTGTTTTCAATGCTATCACTACCAAACTTGTCACTAATCAATATTATATGCTACTGCACAGTTCTACCAAGTTTGATCCAAATCGGATGACTATAGCATATAGCTGCCATAGGAACGATCAGTCGAAAAAGTAGTTCTAGTGAGGAAAACTTTTTTGTTTTCAATGGTAGCGTCTTTATACTTCCTAGTTATGAATATTATCGGTTTCCACATAATTTTGGGGTGTTTGGTCAACATCAGATGAATATAGTGTAAAACTGCCATATAACAAACTGGCAAGTCAGAGCTCAAAGTAGTTCTACGAGAATCATTTAATACCTTAATTTATATAAATTATACAAGCTGCAAGAATATATAAACTTTTCTTTATTTTTTATTATCACAACATTTTTCAGAATAATTTAAACTTGGGAAAAAAAACCGAGATCATCAAAAAATTAACATATTTTCCATTTTAAAATACAACCATTTGTATCTTATGAACAAAATCAAAACATCGCGTTTAGTTTTTCTGTAACGACATTCAATTCAGCTTATATTAAAACAATTTTGGTTGGAAAAGGTTACACTCAGAGAAAAAATAGAGAATTTCACTCTTGAATCAAGAGCATTCGGTTTCAAAAGTACGGTAAGAGTAAAAAATCCACATCCAAGAGCGAAATTCTTGATCCAAGAGTGAATTTTTGATCCTGACATTATTGATTCAAGAGTTTCAGTACTTGATCCTAGTACGAATAATTCTTAAAATAAAAGACTTAAGCAGAATATTTGGCGTGGGGGTGTGAGAGACACGACCGACCCGACCCGACCGACGTGGTCCGCCTCGGAACCTTGAAGACTGAAACACACACAGACGACGGGCAGCTTAGCCCACTCGACTATCATCCATAAGCTAAACGACGCGACACAAACACACTTATAAATAAACGCAGTTGGCTTTCGTACGCATCATATACGCAGCCTATAAAAACCAAATTGAGAACTTTGAGAACGAATTTGTCTCGATTCCAAGAGCGAAATTCTTGAAAATTCAACAACGAATAATTTTTTTTTCAGGAGCGTTCGTACTCAACTTATTCGTTCTAGATTTTTCTTAGTGTACTTTATGTGGCCACAGGACCTACATTTTTAAAGATTTCTGGGACACACCCCATTATGTCCGTGTGTACATGGTGCAGTTTGCTCTATGACTCCCTGGTTGAGAGCTCCGTGCACATTTTCATGATGAAGTTTGTTTCGAAGATTTAGTTCCACCTATCTGACAATAAGAGTTACCAATTAAAAACGACCATCAAATCAACCCTGCATTGAATCAATCGCATGCCACTATAAGCAAAATGTACCAATTCGGCCCTAATTAATATGAATAAATGTAGTCGTATTACTTATTAGCCATTAATTTGTTAGATATTCGATAGTCCAAAGTTAGAACAAATTGTATTGATATTGTAATTGAACAGATGATGACTTTTAAGATGCAAGCTCTATGAGGACAAGAAACTGCATTTTTGGCGATAATGATAAATTGTTCGAAACCTGCAGGGGTCCGTGTTAAGACCTGCCAGATTTCTAAGGGAATGCTTTCCTTGTAGTTTCCATTTTTGAAACCTTTGTGGTCATGCATTTGCTGGTCTCCGGAACATAAATTAGTACGTCCATAATATACCATTTTTTCTAACCCTTTTATTATATGCTTTCATTTTTTTTTTGCAATTAATTGGCAAATAATCCCAGCAGCAAAAATACAACATTTCTGCATTGTTTAAGCTTTATATTAATGTCCAGTCATATGGCTGCACATTAGCAGACGCCCCACAATCTCAACGCAAGCGCATCGCTTAGCCAATTAAACATAAATTAACTGCGGCTGCTGACTTGTTACTGCTGTTCTGCTGCTGCTACTTACCGGCGGCAACTGCAGATACATATACTGAAAAACCGTTAAGTAGCTGGATGAGATGAGTAAACACAACAGCCGCACGGCAAGCGGGCGTGGAGGAGGGCCTGTGAGCTCTGTGAGATATGCAACGTTTGATGCGTGCGTTGATTACACGCCGCTTGCTGCAGGTTGATGCCGCTGATTGAATGAGTGCGCCGCATTAGCAGCGGACGGACGATCCGACGGAATGTCTGCTGCTAAAAAAATAATAATAATAATAATGAGCGCAAAAAGTACAAGCAGCAGCAAAACAGCTAAGGCAGCCAAGTGCAGCCAAGTTAAGTCATGAAAAACCCACAGCCATAACGTGCTCGTGCACTCCCTCTCCCTCGGCCGTCTGGCAGACGGAATCGTTGCACGCGCCTGGGCTCATTTTATTGATGGATTGCGAACTTGCCTTTGCGCCTGCAAGCAGTAAAAGAAATGTGCCACTGACTGACTGCATGACAGACCCAGCTTCAGTTGCACCGACTGCCTCTCCAACCACTTTGGTGTTGATGCTGACGTTGCAAGTGCAGTTTTTCTGCTTTTTTTTTCTCCTCTCTGACATTTTCTTTATTTTTTATTTAGAACTAAGCTTTTGGCTAGTCGTTCTTGTTATTGTTGTTGTTGTTTTTGGCTTTTTTCGCCATGCATGCTCATTGCAACTGCATTTGACCCACGAAGCGTGTCGTGGCGCCAGCGATTATGTTTGTTTATATTGTTGTTGTTGTTGTTGCTGGATCGTTGCTTTACTGTTTTTTAGTTGCCACTGTTATTGTTGTTGTTGATGTTGGTAGCATGCTGCAACGGTTTTGACGGGGCGCATTACTTCAGCACCGTTAAAATTATTTACAAGCCACGTTAAATCTTAAAGTGTGGCCTTAATTTGATTAGTTTAGATTTGCTCAGCTTAACTTCCTAGACAGCAGAGGCAAAAAGTTTTACAAACATTTTTTTTTTTGGGTTTGGCTAAAGCTGCCTTTCTACTTGGAGGATTTTCCAAAAAAGGTAATCTATGCTTCAAGACCGAGCTCCAAATTAATCGGATGATACTAATTTATTTTTAAGCAGTATTTGCCAGCGGATTTGTAAGCGAATTTTCCAAAATCGGGAAGATGGGTTACCAATTATTTCGCACACTTTGCTTACAATCCGAGTTTGACGACGATCGAATGAAAAAAAATGTTTAAGTCAGGCAATGAATGAGCCCGTGGGGACAAGCTATTAATGATTAGAAGGTACAAAACCAGCAGGATTTTGGTTTTTGAGAGTATCGTACAGTCGGGCTTGTCCGACTTTCTTACTTGTTTTCTTATTGATTTTTAAAGACGAAAACTGCTCGAATACGAGAAGACAATTGATCTAGACTTCAAACTTGTGGGGCGAGGAAAGTGCGAAAGTCGACGAAAACATCGATTTAAGGATTGTGTTAAATATAGACAATGTTAAAAACCCTACGACCTCGATGTTAAAATGCCAACTACTTACATTATTTAGTATGATTTTGATGCCAGGTCTTGCTTATGCCTGATAGTCGAGTGAGCTAAAGCGCCGTCGTCTGTGTGAAGAAGATCTATGCTTGAGATGAAGCCGACTTAATTTCAAAAAAAGAATTTCCATCTAAAAAACTCGTGCTTGATTTCAATATTTTCGGCTTAGTTTCAGTAAGTAAGTAAGTAAGTTTCAGTAAAATGCCCAAAAATGTGGCATAAAGTCAGATTGTTCATGGCTTAATAACTCAAAATCGTATTGGTTTTATAGTTGTACATTCACAAGATAAGACAAATCTGTATTCAAATTTTAAAGCCGTCGGTTAAATTTTGGCGCGCAGTCAAAGTCAACTTATTATGTGCAGTCCTGATTTATCGAAAATCGGTGGCAAATATAACTTTATTAACGTTTTGTCTTGTATTATCAAAAAGAATGCTCCTCTGAGGGTTCAGGATTCTTATAGATTGCCTTGGTACACTAAGGGTTAATAAAAGTATAGAATTTGAAGCAAAAAATATAATCGTTTTATAAAGACGCAGGATTCTGCCGATTGGAAGAGATATAGGTAGCCCAAGGGTCAGATTGAACAAATTTCTGAACAAATTTCTTTATAATCAGTACATTGCAGATGTTGAGAACGGCTTCAAATTAAATCCTAGATTTTTCAGGCGATTCGTTAATTCTAAAATTCATATCAAATTTGTTCACTACATTTTTTAGTTCCAACTTTGAACCTTCTACTTGATGGAATAATCTGTTTAATCTGAGTGCAACCTACTGAATATTGGCACTTTATCCATTTCTGAGGATGACATCTTCTATGCTGTAGTGAGTTGCGATGACTCTAATTACCCAGATTGTGATTTAATTTCTTCGTTTTTTCTAAAACATTGCATTGGGGAGCTATGTGAGCCACTAATAACAATATTCTCAATGTCACTCTCAGCTGGCCGATTTATTGACAATTGGAAGATTGCTACGCTACGTCACACCGGTGTTCAAGTCTGGTGTCAAGAGGGAGGTGCCTAACTACCGACCTATTGCTAAGCTTAGCAATATATCCAAACTCTTTGAGCGGATTGTAGCCAAACAGATTTCTTTTTTTGAAAAGATGTACATTA
This sequence comes from Lordiphosa magnipectinata, assembly GCA_037044535.1. Classification (NCBI taxonomy): domain Eukaryota; kingdom Metazoa; phylum Arthropoda; class Insecta; order Diptera; family Drosophilidae; genus Lordiphosa; species Lordiphosa magnipectinata. The sequence goes on from JBAMBO010004113.1 coordinate 877,458, forward strand.
ACCCATATTAACATGGTTTTATGCCAGGTCGCTCGGCCACATCCAATTTAGCGGTCTTCAGTAATTATTGCATCAGTTCCATTGACAAACGCTGTCAAGTTGATGTTACTTTTACAGATTTTTCCAATGCATTGGATAAAGTTTGTCATATCGCTCTACTCGCCAAGCTTTTTAAGCTAGGGTTTCATTCCTCTTGATTGTGCTGGATTCAATCTTACTTGGACCGCCGGACTTACAAAGTCAAAATAAACAACTCGCTTTCTACTCCATATGTGGCTAGTTCAGGACTTCCACAGGGGAGTGCCCTTGGTCCTTTACTTTTCATTATTTTTATTAATAAAATTTGTATGCATTTTCGTAACTCAGAGTTTCTGCTATATGCTGATGATCTTAAAGTTTACCGATCAATTAAATCCTTAAGTGATTGTTGCAGTCTGATCTAGATATGGTCAGTGCATGGTGTGCTCTCAACTTACCCCCTCTTAATCTTAACAAATGCTTTATTGTTAGATATAGCAAATGATTCTACAATATTACGGCCACTTACTCGATTTCTAATCAAACTTTATCGAGCCGGGTTGAGGCCATTGATTTGGGAGTGAAATTCGACAAAAAAATTATCTTTAATGAGCACATAAATTATATTTTGCCAAAGGACTATTCCATTTTTGGCTTTGTCAAGCGCAATGCCAGCCAATTTAAGGATCCTTACACTAGGTTGAGCCTTTACTTTGCATTTGTGCGTTCCAAGTTGGAGTATGCATCATTTATTTGCAAAGAGGCTTCAAAGGGTGCAGAAAAGATTTTTAAAATTCGCACTCCTCCCGCTTAATTTTTCTGATCCTTGGTGCATCTCTCCACTCTAGAAGAAAGAAGAACTATTGCGTATTTATTGTTTTTGAACGACCTTGTTTTTGGCTGCATTGATTGTCCTACCTTGTTAGGGAAGATAAATTTAAATGTACCAGACAGAAATCATAGAACATTCCAACCAATTTCCAACCAATTTTCCCGAACAAATTATTCCCTTAATATACCTCTTAAAAACTTTAACTCCTTAACCGTTAGCATGCGATTTGAATTCGATTCCAATAAATCGGCAATTAAAATTTTGTTAGCAGAATACTTTTCTTCTTTTAGACACTAATTTTAGTTATTTAATTTAAGTTAAAAATAGAGAAGCCAGTTAAGAGCTTTGTTCAATTGGACTTTGGACTTTGCACGTGTTCTGTTTCTTATAAATTAAAGAGAGAATAAATTGAAAGTATAGAAAATGTATGTACTGGAATGCCAAATATATGTTTTATATTCCGATATGCTGGTATAGTGTTTTTTTTGTGTCTGTCCAATTATTGTTATTGTATTTTTATTGCAAATCTCTAACAAGTATAATCGTGTCTCGTGGAGTATAACTTTCTTGCTGCATTCTGCTGCAAGCAACTAAAAACGACGAGTTGTTCACAAAAGTGTATAGATTAATGTGTAGCTATTGAATTTTGCCCGTTTTTGCCCCTTTTCGAAAAGTGTTATCTTTTTTAGTGCCATATGAGTTTCGCCATACAACTCGATACTCGATACTGGAACTAACAATGGTTCTGCATCTACTACCCAGCAAGCCAAGTTCAGAGCGCTCCAAACTATGTGACTGAAAAGAGCCGAGCTTAAGAGCGTTTTTGGAGTAAACACATAAAATTGAGGATTTTCCGGGCATATTCAGTGCTATCTAAGCACGGGCTTACAAAATGCACTTATGTCTGAGCATTTTCGGATCTGCACTCCAATATGCGACTGGATTGAGCCTTTCAGTAGCCCTTCAAGTGCCTAGATAAGTAACTTTAATGTGTATTTTATGAGGTTTTTCTATGCTTCATTGGGAGGGTCTGCGTCAGAAAAGAGTCAGATTGGACTCAGAAATCTTCCACATTAAGTGCGACTGGTTTCATAGAAAAAAACGCTCATTGCATACTCTATTTTGTGCACATTATAACGGTAAATGCTCATAAAAAAGTGTCCGAAAAGTGTCAGAAACCGCACATATTGTTTGCTGGTAAAGTGGATACTCGAAAAAATTATTTAAAATGACCTCAGCAGTTCGCCAATTGATGAAATTGGAAAAAACAAGTGAGAAAGTCGGTCAAGCCCGACTATAACATACTCTGTACCAGCTCATTTGCCCCCGACTATAATATTATAATACATTCAAGTAGTCACGCGTTTATCGTGCAATATTTTTATTACACTCTCATCTCTAAGGTTCTCTCTCTCTCTCTCTCTCTCCCAAAGAGTGTGTTTGTTTTGAATACAGTGGTGGTTGGCTGGGAGTGGGGTGGTCATTTATCTTTTTTTGCTCATAACTTGTGTATCGTTCATCCGATCTTTATCATTCCTTCAGCAAATCGATAAATACTTTTGATAACTAGATATCTCTAGAAGGAACGAACAATCTATCATCAAAACTGTGGGAGATATGACGTTTTTTCCAAATTGCGGGGGCGGAATTGTACTCTATGTACCTTCGTTACAGAGTATAAAAATTAGGAATTTTACTTGACATATAAAGCGATATTTGCCAAAATGCCAACGTATGTTGTCCCGTTTTAAAGTTCAACTTTCAAAGTGTCTTTCTGAGAAGATGACGTTATTCCAAGAAGAAAATCATTCAAGTACAAGTTCATCTCCTTCTAAAAAGGGTAGAATGGGTAATTGACCATAATATTTTATACAATTTTTATATGATTTTAATAACAATTTCGTGAGAGCAGCCTTTAGATATTGATGCATTCAAGGCCTTTTGTGAAAGAACATTTTCATTGTATTTAAATTAATGTCCCTGGTATAAAATGTCCCCGACTGAATACACAATTTTAATTTATGGCTGGCAAATAATGAACTTCTCCTTAGTTCTGGTAGGATGTCTAGAAGAGAATGGACTAATCAAGTACTACAAGGATAGAAGATCACTTGCCCGAAAGAATAGCAGTCTGATCAACGTGTCCGATGTGTTTCATATCCGATCCATCAATATCAAGTCTGTGTTGGAATGGGAGGCAAATGCAAACCAAAAAGAAAGAAAGAAATAAAATCACCATCGATTCCGACAAATCCACCAAGCATTTCTCAGGCGGAATATATAGATTCAGATTCCGATAGCGATGATGAAAACGCTCTTGCTCTAACCATTTTATGAATTTTTCATTTAAAGTCATTACATATGATATCTTATATTTAACATGATATCTCAAAAACTACCTTTAATTCTTTCTTAAGCTTTTGCATTTAGTAAATTGCACTTATATTTAAATGTCATATAAGCAATTTAGTCAACTAATAAAATATGAATAAACGTTCCTATATATAAAATTTCAGAGCACTTCCTTTAGAAAAACTGCATTCTCTCATGTGGGTTAGTATGCGAGGTAGCGATAGGCGTGGTCCGATTCATCTTCAATTTTTTCGAAAATTGGACTTAGTCTAAGCATTATCTGTGCCAACTTTTAATCCGATATCTGGGGCATTCTGACCACTGCGGAGTGTATCGATCTCATGATTTGCTGTTATTCTGGCTTTGGCATAGTGTTATAATTCAAATCATTTCCAGAATATAAATCAAAATTATTATCGCTCTCCGAAATCTATGCAAAATATCGACTTAGAGACGCGTAGCTTACACCTAGCACAACGCCGACTGGGATGGCCATCATCATCCATTCGGATACACACATATGGCCAAAATGGCCGCAACTTATTTGGTTGGCCCAAAGTTAAAAGTCAAATGTGAGCTTGAATAACCGGCAACAGCGGAGCGACCAAAACTGAGAGAAAATGAGCATTCTTTGGGATTTATGAGCGGGCATGCAAGCAAGCATGCAAAAAGAAAAAAAAAAACCGGCCCAGGATGAGAGCGGTGAGGGTGCGGGACCTGGCCTAGGGCGAAGTCTAACTAAATACAAGTAAGGCTGGCAAAGCCAAGTGGCGTGCAATGGATTTTTTTTTTTATTTTTTTGGTTAGCCAAAATGGCCATCTAAGCAAAATGCAGTTTTGGCCAAATATGGCGATCGCATGCTGCGGTTCCAAAGTGGCCATGTGCAAGCCAAAACAACGACACAGATACGGACTTAGACTGGGCTTAATGCCGCCACCGCCACCGCCACTTTGGCCAATTTTTGCACTTGCGCAAAAGGTCTAAAGACAGGTTACGCGCCTCTGGCGATTTAACCGTTTTCATGCGAATAACAAACAAGCTGGAAAGATACTGCTGCTTCAGCACCGACATTTTAGTGCTCTTGAAAATTAATAAAAATCAAAGACTAGAAACACTTTTCGACAATTGTCGTGTCGAAATTCAAGTTCGAAAAAATTGCGAAGTTTTTTTTTGACTGCTTGTAAACATCATCATTAAACATCAAGCATTCTTAAAAACAAAACTAGACAACCTTTAGTAAGTGTATATGAAATGGCATTCAGTTCTTCATCTTCGTGCCGGTCGCCCTTATCTGTCCCGAGAGTCTTTGTTGCGGTCACGCCAACGCCAAATCTCCTAAAAAACTAGGCAAAGGGTCAGGCGGCATCGACTTACATTTGGCATCCATTAGAAAGCAATCCGTCAGTGCGGTTTTGGGCTAACAAGAGCTGCCGCTTCATGGCTGCTGTTGCGGTTTATGCAGCGGCACACCCACGCCATGCAAACCGGTCGCCTTGGTCAGCCAATGTTCTCCTTGACTTCATTACGAATCACGAGCCAAAGCCAAATCCAAACAATGCCAAAAGGAGTCGGCGATCTAAGTTGCGCCAGCCTGACCCAAAGCCACGCCAACGCGCCGACCAAAAAGGTTTCTCTAGCAGGTAGCCAGCCCAGTGCGACGACACATTTATGAGTAATGCGCCCGGACAGGAACAAGTTACGCTGATAGCGATCAGCAGCGGGATCTGGCGTGGGTGTGGGCAGAGAAAGGCCATTAGAGCAGCTGCCCTGCCCACATGCATACGGCCTGCAACATAATTCGTTTGTTTTTGGGTGCTGACATCATGCAACTTAGCAGATTTGCATAGATTTTCGCCAGCATGGGGGTCTCTGACTCCGTCTTCGTCTCGTTTATTTGTTTAATTAATTTGTTGCTGCTGACGCTTTATGGCTTTATCAACAAAATGCCAACCCACGCGGCCGGGCTTTTGACGCTGCGGTTGCATTCGCGACTTATTTACAAAATGAAGTCATAAAAAATGGCAGCCATAAAAGAAATATGACAGCCAAATGCAGCATTAAAAATTGCGCATACGCAACGTGCGACCAAGCAGTAGCAGGCAGAGCAGAAGACACAGCACACTCCACATTGCTTAAACGAAAATTTATCTGCGCGCATTAAACTTTATTGCATTCAAAATTACAGCAATTATTTGACCAGCAATTATGGCAGATGAAACTGCTGGGCGTGTCCAAAACGCGGGTGCGGAGTAACACTTTATTATGCGTTTTTATGACACTTGAGAGCATTCTGTTATATTTTTTTTTTTTGTTAACCCTTCGACGCTCGCATTGGTTAAACATTCTCTTGTTAATGTTGTTGTTTGCCCTTCAGCTGTTGCGCTTTTTATCCTAGTGGCAAATTTTTTCCCTGTTTCGACATTTTGTTCGGTGTTGTTTTTATTCATTGTGGTGGTCAAAGCGTTTAAAATAAAGTGTGCGAAGTTCATGGTAAAAAACGTAGCTCAGTTTTTGGTAAGAGTAAACGATTCGTGGTATTATAGGCAAGTGTTGAGTGGTTAATGGGAAGTTTTTCAATTGTGCGTCTTGTTTACGTAATGAAATGAAACTAATTTAAAAGTGTTAAAAATTAAAATTGAGTTGTTCACTAAACTGAACAAGTGAACATATTCTTCTTCATTTGTTCATTTTTGTTCAGTGAGTCTTGTTCAGTCTCTCTCGCTCAGTGAGTTGTTCTGTGAGCTGTTCAGTGAGTTTTTTCTTGCTCAGTGAGTTGTTCTGTTAGTTGTTCGGTGAGCTGTTCAGTGAGGGTTTCAGTCTCTCTTAATCAGTGAGCTGTTTAGGCTCTGTTGCTCTTTGAATTGTTCTGTGAGCTGTTCAATGATACGTGCAGACTCTCTTGCTCAGTGAATATTTGAAACCATTTTACCGAAATGGCAGCTTTACTTTAAGTTGCAACTCACAAAGCAATCATAGCCGTCACATCAAAAGCAAGCACCCAGCTGCAGTGGAACCAGTTGTCCAAATACAACGAAAACTCTACCCTTGAGGAAAATGTCAAGCAAGTCGGACTTTTAAGCCAACAAATGATTACAAGCTTTGTGTATAAACCAGCACCTGAATCTAGGAGCCAACAAATAGACCGTCAATTGGTTCGAATGATCGTTAATCGTCATTATATCTTGGGGTTAGTTGACGAGCAAGTGAACAGCTAAACAAATGATCTACTGAACAACCGAACAGCTGAACAATTGAAAAAAAACTAAACAACTGAGCAATTTTAGTGAGTTGAGCCACTTTGAAAAAAGAACAAGTGAACATGTTTAGTAAAATGAAACACCTTTACTCAACACTACGGTTTAGTGAATTTGTCCGGTCAGAAATTGTTGATTAAATTCATGTAAAGAGCATGTGAAACGGTTGAGGCTATGAGTATCTCCACTAATAGTCTCGTTCGGGTGGCACATTTTCGATAACATTTCATAAATTTTCTGAAACGTTCTGTGTATTTGCTCAAAGAAAATGAATGTAATTTCGGATCCAAATTCATGACTATCGATATGTTATCGAATAACCAAGTGTCACCAATAGGAAAGAATGATTGTATCAGGGGCGATTCTAAAGGGTGGAGGGTTAACAAAATTTTAGTAGATATTGATCCCTTTTTTCTTTTTATTTATATAAACTATCGTATTTGACTATAAGAAAGTGTTTTTCCATCACGACAATGCATTTCAATTTAGAACCAAACCTAAAGAAATGGTTTGGCTACGATAAATTAGAGCGTCACTGAAGCAATCAAACATTATATGGACCATCAGAAAACAAGTTATTTTGTAGGTATTCGAACATTTGATAAGCGCTGGACTAAGCGTATCGACCTTAAGAGAAATAGAACGCACTAATTCAAAAAAACGATGACTTAGGCTGGAATGACACTTTAAATTTTTAGGGACAATTATTGTCGCAATTTTTCATTAATGGACAAAAGTCGATGCTGTGTATCATCTCAGCCTCTTAAAAAACATTTTGCGACCAATTCAAGCATACTTTGATTCGCGTACACCCACAACTTTTCCTCATATACGGAAAATTGTGACTAAAATTGTCCCAAAAAATTGAAAGTGTCATTCCAGCCTTATCAACTTTCTTTGATATGCACATGCAATTAATAGTGGTAACTGCGAGAACCGTAAAATGCATATGTTTCTTAGAACTTTTAAGGACGTAATTGCAGTGGGCGGCTTCGGATCCTGCACAAAATCAATTTTTACTTTGACAACTTGTCATTGTATTTTTTTTTTAGGAATGCAAACCGGTTGCGAACCGAACAAAATCACACGCTAATTTGTGCTAGTAATCCGATCCGGTGTCCTTTTGGAAAATCCTGAACAGAATACTGCAAGTAAAAGCGGTTCAGTTCGGATCGTTTCATCTACTTCTTTGATTAGGATATTGTTTTGGAATAAAAAGTAAAGTTTTTTGATGGGAAGTTCGAGAGGCTTTTAAACAGCTGGCCTTGAGGAAATTAGAGGTTCGATGTTTTTGGGAAGAGGTTCATTGGAAAATCTCTATAGATTTTGTCCTCGGTTGGTTCACAAAACACTCGCCGTGTCATAAAACTTCAAGAGATTTAATATTCTTATTTGAAAATCCAGTTGGAAAGCTGGTGTCCAAGACATTTCTCACAAAAAGAAATTCCCATTTCCTAGGTATGAGATTATTTTGCCGCTGTCGGCAAAGATAATAATTTAAAGTAAAGTACACTGTATTAATTGAATAAAAGACAGTAGGTTGTGCTCAAGACAACCTACATAAATTGTGTTTAGCCTCTGTGCTAAACAGTTAACTAAAGTTAATTTGATGTTTAATTAAATTTGTAGAATTGTGTTATATGTTTTATGGTGCATTTTTAAATTATAATTTTAATTTCAGTTATATTCTCTAAAATAAAAATGCAACAATTAAAAATATTTTCGCTCCAGTCATGAGTATAACTTGGCAAACATTAGCCCGTTTGTTGTTACATAGAGGGCGCCAGCATAGATAGATGGTGCCAGCTGATGTTGATTTTGGATGACATGACAGCTTCGATTGGTTTTGTGAACAATTATTGAAAGGCAAATAAGATTAGAACAAATTCAATATTTAATTCATTTGATGCAACCTAATCAGAAAAAAGTGTTTAAATTTCCAAAATTTATTTTGCTTATCAACATTTTTTGGGTGTTGAATTTTGCTAAATCTCATGACAGATTTGAAACCAACTGAAAGAGATTTCTGGAACACCGAGATTTGGTTTTGGGTTAGAATTTGGTTGGAAGAGATTTCCGTGACACCACCGAATGTGTGCAGAAAAATTTTTCTTAAATATAGAAATTTTTTCTAAATTTTAAGGCGATTTCGATTCTACCGCGATTTTCTTAATTATAGAAAAATAATTTTCTGAGTGCAGTCATTTATTTACTTTACGATTAGTTGTAAGTGTTAGTGTTCTGTGACCAAAATTTTGGCAGCTTTTACTTATAATGAAGAAATTTATAAGACTTGGCAGGGTCCATTTGGGCTTAACGATAAACTCGATATTGGCTCGATATTATCGAACCGAACCGGAATTTTAAGTTTGAAACAGAGTCAGATTCGTTAATTTTCTCGCAGTTCACAGTTTAAAAAATCGAAATTCTGGTTAGGTTTAACTGAACCAGCTATTATTCCCGAGCGGTATGCATTCCTGATTTTTCTATCGAACATCTTTTTCATAGGAAATTCATGATCCCAAATTGGTTAAATTGGTTTCATTTTACCACACTTTCTATTTACAGTATTCGGTAGCATCAAAGCTACTTTGCAATTCATGAAACGTTTCGAAAATATACTAATTTAGATCTCAATTTGTAATACAAATTTATATAAATACTAGTAGGTACCCGGGGTGCGTTGCTACGCCTCCTTTAGAATTTTAAACACAAGACAAAGTAGTGAAGCTTACTTGACAATCGCCATCTATCAAATCTTCATCTATCAAAATTCGCGACTTTTTGACCTTTCGGTCTGCACCATGCGTCTATCTAGGTTTAGGCAGGCATAAGAAACAGACTTACAGACAGACAAACATTCAACTATATATAAATAGATTATTACCCGTTTCCTTTATGCACTAATGGCTGGGAATCCAATTGAAAATAACGGCTTTCGAAGTACGACCGTTCGATCGAAACACATACGAAAGTTTTGCAAATTTCGCGACATTTTGACAGTTTCATCCTATTTACCCTACAATTGCCGTCTATTAATCTTCATAATAATCTAGGCTCAAATGAAAAATGAAAAATGTTAAAATTTCGCAGTTTTAAGCTACAGCTTTCATTTACCAACGCTTTTATTGTTATCTAAGCATTAAGCGCTTTCATTAATACTAATATGAAAATTGTGCAAATTTTGCTGTTTTTTGGACCTTAGAAACCTTCGCGTCCAACCATTGCTTAAAGTATAATCGCAATCAGATGAACGGTATAGTTATGGAAATTTCGCGGTTTTTGGACCATTTCCCCGTCCATTTTTTACCTTCCCTGGCCAACGTCAACCATAACCCAAAGTTTCATCGCAATCGGAAATTTTGCAAATTTCGCGGTTTTTTTTTACCATTTTTCGCCCATTTCTATTAACCTAGAAACCATGGCGGGCAAGCGTCCAACCATTCTCCAAAGTTTTATCACAAACGGAAGAACGGTTTAGGCAGGCATAAGGAACAGACAAACAAACATTCATTTGTATACACTTAAAAAGTGTATTATAATTTTGCCCAGGAGTTTGCAACGCATAGAAGGAATCATCTCCGACCACATAAAGTATATATATTCTTGATCAGCATGACAAGCTGAGTCTTTTGAGCTTTGTCCGTCCGTCTGTCTGTTTCTACGCAAACTAGTCCCTCAGTTTTGAAGCTATCGAGCTGAAATTTGGCACAAAGTCTTCTTTTAGCTGCACGCTGCTAATATGTCGGAATCGCCCGGATCGGATGACTACTTCTTGTAGCTGCCATAGAAACGATCGTTTTGTGAGAAAAACTTTTTTGTTTTGAATGTTAGCGTTCTTACACTCGGTCATTATTAAAATTAAATGTTTTCAAACTGATCTGCGAAGTTTAGTCGAAATCGCTAACCTTTGGAGCGAGCTTTTTCAAGTGTATAACAACTTTGGCACAGACGAAGTTAGCTTTCCTTTCGCGTTATATATATAAAGATAGATTTTCATTTCTAAGTTGATGCAATAAATTAAATTTTTACCTGATTCTATAAAGTTGACTTTTGATCATGTTGAATAAATTCTTTTTGTTAAATATATGAAGATTCTTCGTCACACCAACTTACCTAGAAATATAAAAAAATATGCATTAGAAATATGTTGTAGATATAGAAAAACAAAAACCACAGAAACTAAAAAGAATTAAAATTTTACTTGTTTAAGGCAATTGATGCATGTAGTTTGAAACTAAAGCTCTAAGATATTGTATGTATTTCAATATTTGATTTAAACTTTGAGTTGTTTTCTATTTGTTTGATAGGCATAGCATTCAAATTATTATTATTTTTTTTTACCAGTTCTCAGCCTTATTCCGCTTGACAATTAAAAGCCACCTGGCTTGGTATTTTGGCAGTGGATAACTTAAAACTAATCTACAATATGCAAACATACATTATATATTTCCTATATGCTTGTGTTCCAAGCTGGACCAGCTTAAATTTTAAGACTAACGTTACAGGTGCAACAACCACGCCCATTCTGCTACAAGTTTCGTGTAAACGGTGTGCTAATTACAATAATTTTTGCAGATTTTGTGGTAGTGCTACTTGTATTCCGATCTGGTTAGCAACTCTTTTAGCCCCTTGCAGCCACAGCAACATGCAACTCAATTTCCTCAACAGGCTAACAGCCAGTCAGACATTCTATCAAACCAATCCATCAAGCCGCCATTTGAAGTACAACAACGGAAAAGTCAAGCAGAAAGCGATCAGGAAGCCGAACAACTTAAGTGTATATTCCCCCTCCAGTTGGGCAGGAGACATTGAATACCTGTCAATCTTCATTAAATTCTTCAAAGTAAATTGGCAGCAGCTATTGCTGGCATGTATTTACTACATCTCTCCTACGGTCAACAAAAGAAAACTGTAACCCAGGTGGACAATGTGAATCAACTTTGTTCGGTAGCAACTAAATAATTGTTAACATCATGTTAATCGTTTTTTAAATACAAAGTGAATAATAACTAAATTAAACTAGATGAAATGCTCAATCGGTAATGGTTTAATGACGTGATCGTGAGCAGTTTTAAGGTAAAAATGATTTTGTTAAAAATTTATATTTTTGATCACTTTTGTGACTTAACTATACAAAATCATCAGAAACTTTACTAGCATTAAAAATAGTTGGAAAATGAAGTTACATTTTCCTAATGTATTTGTGTAAACCGACCTATAAGTGCTAACATTGTAGTGATTCTTTAGAAAGTACCAGGGAAATTAACAGCCATGTTACTTTTTCTTTAATGATTTAAAAAAAAAAATGATCCCTATGTTTCAAAAGTGCAATAGTTCCATACACATTTACAAGGGCGTAGCCAGCTTTCCAAAAAGGTAGGGACAGCATTGCCTGATTGACAATGAAAAATACTTCACTCAGCTAAATTAACTGCCGATAGATTAGCCATTTTTCGTTTCTGTTATAGTTTTTGATCGGAATTATAGCCGCCTTAGTTAATTAACTATTTTGTTATAAATTTTTAATCTATAAGGTTGTACACATAGCCCTGGTATAACGCTGCTTATGTAGCCCTGGTATATATCGATACTCCCCAGAACCCTGTTATCGATCGAGGCTTCACACGAGGCTTATCGATATCGAAATCTGGTCACACTGCTTGCAAGCGTCATCCATGGAAAGCGAAGAGAATAAAAGTTGTAGAAATTAAATTTAATCAACCCGAGTTTACAAACCAATAACAGTACACTCTGAAACAAATGAAGAGTTTTGTACTTAATTCGAGAGCAAACGGTGTCAGTAGTGCGGTTAATCGATTCTAGTACAAAAAGCTTATTTAAAGTGTGATTTTTTTAACATAATCATAAAGTGATTTTGAACTATTGTATTGTCTTTTTGATAATTGAAATTATTTAAGGTCTTAATAGTCTTAAGTCAATAATTGTCTTAAAAACTCTGAAGTAAATAATTAACATTACATTAACAAAATTTCAAGTTTTGTGCCAACATAACACAATTTTCGGAGAATTTACTTTTCTGCTTTCATTTTGGGAAAAATGTAGCTGAACGCCATCGAATGCTGCAGAAGCTCACGGGGAACATGCTTCAAGCGCACAAAATCATACGAAATCATACGCCAAAAAACGACGACAAAGCCGAATATTCTCGTTGTTTGGTGTGACCATTTGAGCGTGGTATACTATGAGCTGCAACAACTGGGTGAAACCATCACAGGGCAACTCTACCAAACTTAGTTGATGCGCTTAAGCCGAGAATTTAAGCAAAAACGGCCAGAATATGAGCAAAGACACGAAAAGGTAATTCTGCACCAGGACAACGCTCGGCCACTCGTTGATCAGCCGGACAAAACATACCTTAAAACTTTGAAATGTGCCGTATAGCTCAGATATTGCCACTCCGACTTCTATTTGTTTCGTCGATGACGCATGCCCTTGAGGACTAGCACTTTCGCTCTTTTAAAGAACTAGAAAGTTAAATCGATTCGTGGATCACATCAAAAGACGCATCGATTTTTCGAGATGGTATCCAAAAATTGCCAGAAAAATGAAAAAAAGTTTCTAGCGATGGAAAATACTTTGGAAAATGAATTTTTAACCAATTTTTGACAATAAAGCCTCAAACTTGAAAAAAATTCCTTTAAAACTTTTTTGTACAGGTAATAGATAATATGATATTACTGCTACCGAATAACAGGCACATGTTGGTCAATCGATCATAAGCTGCGGGTTTTTCAAAGACCGAAAAACAAAATGTTCTGTTCAAAAGGTTGCGTGCGTTATAACCGTTATAACATTATAACGTTATGGAGAGGACAAAAAAGTATACTTGTGTTGGTGAGCAAGAGAGCTCTCTCCAGACTACAGCCGTTTTACTTGCAATTCAATGTTCACCGATACACACAATCATGAGTTCGGCTCGCGTTTGCGTAAAAACACGTCTGACTTCGGCTCGTGGTATATAACTAAGGTGATTATAACTAAGCATAAGCAGAGAGAGAGAGTCAGTGTTAGAGAGAACGAAAGAGCGCATTCAGTTTATCGCATACATTCATATGGTTAGCCGAGAACTAAATACCGATGCATACATACGAAGACCTTTTGAATGCGTAAATTTTGCCAAAAGGTCCCATCCAGACCTTAGAGGAAAAAAAACAAAAAAAGTGTTTCTCTACTCTCACAACCAAAGAGAAGCAGTGACCTGTATTCATTGTGCCGGGCGAAAAGTGTTATTTTCGGACGAAGGCAAACGGGGGACCGATTTTAGCGATTAAATTTTTAAGACGATGAAGTTGTTGACTATTGAACTCCACGTCAGGCGGTACAGAAGTGTTAAATATTTGTCCCACAAGACGGATGCCGATGTGTATCCGAAATATATTGGAAACAAATTAAGAAATAAGTTTTTTTCTTGACCTCGAGCCGGCAAGTATCGCATTCTTTTAAGACGATGCTACGAAAATACTCATAGTAGTAATCAAAACTACTCGTAATCATACAAACTATTACATTGTTACCTAATCCGCATCGTAGTACTAAAAAATGATTAGTTTTTACCTGTAATCATACGATGCCGGAATTACTCGTGCAGCTCTCTAATAGATATATAAATATTTTTGAACTGCGAAAAATTCTTGATTTGAGAATGTTTGTCCGTCTTCACTAATATTATATCTACATATATTCACAAGTACGGTGAGAACTAAAATTCTTATCAAAAGCAAATTTCTTGATCCAAAAATGAACATTTTATCCCGAAATTCTTGATCCATGAACTTGAAAGCAATGCTCTTCAACTTTGCTGGCTTTCTTCGTTCATTTACTTATTCATTCAAGAACAAAATTCAAAAACGAATAAATTTTTGAAGAGCTTTCGATCCCAAATTATTCTTTCTAAATTTTACCTGCTTTTGAAATTGATTTTAGCTATGAAATTGAAATTTTATGTGTAGGTTGGAACCGATTTAAAAACGGTTCCCAAGTAATTTTAAGCGTTTCAAAGTTGGTTCAGCATGTCCAACTTGGGAAAACTTTCCCATTATATTTACTTATGATATTACCAGGACATCAAGAAATTACTTAAAAAAATGATTTTATTAGAAATTTCAAATCACTTCATTAACACTCCAACAAAAGTGACGCAAATTGGCGTGTGAAATTCCCCAAGCAGTTACAACAAAGTTAAATCCCCAAAAAACACCAGGTGCCGACAGCCAACTTCCAAAGTGTGCACAAGTGTTTTCGTTGGTAGCGGTGGTCACAAGTGGCGGCTCCTCTCCGCTGGCTATTTGCACTCAAATCGTTCGCAGCTCGTTTCAATATTGACTTTTTGAATGTTGCAGCAGCGCAGTTTTTCGACCAACTTTGTGGCAAAGACCCAGGCGGATCACAAGGCGAGACAGCGGGTTGGCTAAATCTATTAATTGCCCAATGGAAATTTATTGTTATCTACATCAATCAAAGCAACAAAAACAAAAACAAAAACCCGTCAAACTGGCAAATTATTAAAAGGAAATTGTTGACATTCCTTGGTAAATATGCAATTGCAACGGTAACTGCAACTGCAACTGCTGCAACCTGAAGTAGCCCGAAGAAGTCGATGATGGTTGATTGCCCCTATAAGGAAGCCAGCCCATGCCTGGCAGCGCTATCTCTATTACAACAACCAGTCCGGCTACACAGAACAAATAACAAGCAGAAGCCTTGTTGTTGCTGTCTCGATTGTAGGACAAACAATTTCCGCAGTAGCAGCAATTGGAATAGGTTTAAGAATGCAAACCTTTTTTCTACGATTCTGCAGTTATCATTATTTTATTTTTCCAAACAACTCGATCGTGTTGTTTTGCTGGTTTGTTGTGGGCCAAATAAATTTTATAAATAATAAGCAAAGAGCCAACGGACGTGGTGGCTGTTGCTGCTGCTGGTGCTGCACTTGCCCCGACTGGCCGCAGTCGTAAACAGTTAGACGACGGCAACGACGACTGGTTTTCCACTGCAGCAGGCAGAGAGAATGAGCAAGTGCGGCAAGGCGGCATTGAGGCCGCCGTGGCAGCTTCCTCCTCCATCTCTTTCTCCTTGCTGGGTACCGGTACCTTCAGCTGGCAAATTCTTGGCCAAAAGGGTATTTCGTGCGATTTGAACAGCAGCAAACAACATGGGCAACGCTTTTTTCCGCTCGAGAGCCAGTTCGTGCAGTTCGTTGGAGCTGCTGCTGCAGCAGCTAGATAAAAATGCAGTTAATAAAACTGTAAAAACTGGACGCATGCGCAGCACCAATACACACACACACGCACATAGGAATAAAATGCACACATACTGGCGCACATATGGCCTGGGCCTGGTCTGGGTCTGGGCAAGTGCACCTCTTGCAACGCCATTTAATTGCCTGTTTGCATTTCACATGAGCCGCAACGGAACACTGGACGAGCGACTTCAAGCTCTCCTAGATGAGTCTTTGATTTTAGGCAGCAATCTTTGTTGGTTCTCGTATATTTATGGTATTTTTGTGTATGCTTTATGATGACTCTTTGCCTTTAGTGCGCTGCGGCACCTTTAAGCCGGATGGGTCAGTTGATAAATTGCATGTGAAAGGTATCGTTATGCGTTTTTAAGTGTTTAGCGGTACGCTAGGAGCAATTGTGTCCGCAATGCGTTTAAATTACATTTCCCCGATGCAAATAAACACTTAAATCGAGTTTCCTTCATTTCCATGTTGTAAATAACTTAAATTTTATGCTCCCGCTACAATTGCAGCTAATCAAATGTCATATGTAGTATAGTTCCATCATTAAGAAGGCGTATTTCACATTTTACAGCAACTTGTTATAGACACATTAAAGGTTTGTCTTTTTGATGGTAAGTGTTTTTATATTGAGACATTAAGGCTTTGAGCGATACCAAAACGCATTAAGAGCTGTTACGGCTCAACCATAGGCAAAACAGCAGACCTACTTATGGAGTTTCATAGCAGTTTGTGTGAAACCTGTACCTAATAGGTTTTCCCAGACCAAAACTGAATCAATTTTTGTAGAGATAAAACTTAAGCTCTAAAGATTAAGAAAAAGAATGAAAAAAATGTCCAAAAAGTTTTGAATCTACTTTTGGTGTGAGCCCTTCATTGCCAGTAATGTTTTCTTCTTCATTTTTTTTCGATAATGAGCTGATTCCTGGATGGAAGTGGTATGATATGAAAAATCCTAAAGAAATCTGGTAAACATATCTTGCTTGTGATATGTGGCTGATTGAGATAAAATGTTGGCTAATGTAGCAAAAAGACAATCCCCTGAGTCGTTCTAATGCACAGTTGGAGCATTTGCACTGGCGAGATTTCTGCCAGCTGAGATCTTATACTGCGACTGTTGGCAAAAGTGACGGCCGATGGCGCCGATGATGCCAAGAATATATAAACTTTAATGGGTCGGAAAAGAATCCTTCTCTCTGTTACATACTTTTGCACAAACTTAATTTACTCTGTTTACCTTTGGTTCAGAGTATAATGAGATTGTTTCAGCTTAAAGTCAAGTATAAACGATCTTAATCCAAGATTGTCGGATTTAGATTTTAATTGAAAGTTAGTATTGGGTTGAGTTCATCTCGTATCTGTCAACTTTTGAAACCGTTTCTCTTGGTCTCGAGGCTATAAGCTTGAGGCAGGAAAGCAAAATCGATTTGGTACATGCATGCATACATGCATGCATACATTGACCACTTATAGCGAATTGCTTTACAATGGCTTGCCATATGACATTCAAGATTAAGTTACTGATCGAGGAAAGCCTTTAGATCATTTTCTTTATTAATGTTAGGGAACACAGAGCAAACAACGGCTCTAGAACTCACAAAGCTGAGTAACGGTCATACAGGTGAATTGAATGAATGAAACGAAATTTGCAAACAAAAATGGACGCACATGTAAAATCGTGGGCAACATCACAAATGTGTAACCTTATAAAGCAGAGTTCCCCAGCGATAGCCCCTTTGGCACAAACATACTTGCCAATTCACACCGAATGCTTGCCGAAGTCTTTCATCACTGTGTGTTAGAGAGAGACACAGTCACATTTTCGCGCTCTCTGCTTGGGGAACCCTGATATAAAGTGAGCCAAACTCGGAGACCGCTTTCTTGGTAATTGTTTAAGTATGGATTTCTAAGGCAGCGTTGGTCAACGAGAGCGAGGTCAAAAAGTGAGAGTGTATTGGTGTGCGTAAAGGCTAGCCAGCCACTGAAGGCCTGTTTACTCTCTTGGCCTCAGCTTTGGCAAGCGATCGCCTCGTGTTTGTGTAAATAGCGCAATGTCTTCGGCCCCTGGGGGGTACCGGTGACCATGGTGGGTCTAAAGCAGGTTACCCCAAGAAGAGGACGCGAAAATGTGACTGTGTCGCTCTCTAACATTCAGTGATGCATGACTTCGGCAAGCATTCGGTGTAAATTGGTGAGTATGTTCGGCCCTCAGGGGCTATGGCTGGGTAACTCTGGTCTAAAGACTGTCACTCAGTTGTTCAGTGTACCCTAATTCAGAGGGGCCTAGGCCCTATGCGCACGCCGCTCATTCGTTGTTATTTTCGGCAAAGGGATAGTCGCGCGAACATACACGCATAGCTTAGTTTAGGGCAGGCCAAATGAAGAGGACAGAAAAATATACCAGTCTTTCTCTGACACTTAGTGATGCACGGCTTCGGCAAGCCTTCGGTGTGAATTGCAGGGTGACTTCGGTGCCCGGTGGCTATGACTGGCTTTGGCTTCGTGTAAGAAAAACTTCATATTTACTCTCTCTCTCTGTTTTCTCTTCTCTTTCACTCCGATCGAAGGGTTTTTTTGTTGGCGGCGAATGATTTCGTGAGTGTCAGGCAGCCAAGAGCCCACACCCAAAGAAAATTCGGTTTTCTGTTTCTATTTCTTGTATTTTTTGTTGTTTCACAAATATTTTCATCATTTGCATTGGTGTCTACGCGGCCGTAAGCTGATTATGAGCCCCTCTGCCTTAATTAATCCAATTCTTGTATGTTTGTGGGTAAAGTTCATGAGTTAATTAAAGTTGAAACGTTGAATAATAGAAAACAGAAAATGGAACAACATACTACTTGGAAATATCCCTAAAGCTAAAAGGGTGTACAAAAAAAATAACTTTTTCTTTCATGCCTTAGGCCCATTTCTTGTCAACTTCCAGCCTCAGGCCTTAATTTCTACACCAAGACAGAGCTTGCTGCTGAATGTGCTATAAATTTAACTTAAAAGTATCTTTTCTACAAGCTTTTCACAATGGGAAGCACTTTCTAAAGTGTTTATCAACACTAAAAATTATATTTAAACGTTTGATTTCATGACTTGGGTCTGGCGATGTAATTTAAAATCTAATCAGATTTCTTGATAACAAAGTTGACGCGAAAACCCTATAAGATTTCATAACTAGTGGCTCTTTGCTTAAAACGTATTGGCATTTTTTTGGGTGCCAAACGTTTAAGTCAGTCCTACATTATTGCTAATTTCAAGGTCTATTAGGGCTTTATTTAAGACTGCAGTGATTTTATGATTCCAATGACTGCAGCTGCCTGGCTTTAATGCCCACAATCTAAGCCGTGCAAATTAGTTGCCAAACAAATTATTCAATATACATATATGTTTTTCACAAAAACTGACCGCAGTGCAAAAAGCGAACCGGCATAAGATTGACCTTCGTTCATTAACGACAACCAAGCGCATAACAACACATAAACCTCAAAAAGCTCCACATTTGGCCAACACAAAACCAGTTGACTGCAGCAACAACAGCAGCTGCCGCTGCTGCTACTAACCAACT
This sequence comes from Lordiphosa magnipectinata, assembly GCA_037044535.1. Taxonomy (NCBI): domain Eukaryota; kingdom Metazoa; phylum Arthropoda; class Insecta; order Diptera; family Drosophilidae; genus Lordiphosa; species Lordiphosa magnipectinata. The sequence goes on from JBAMBO010004113.1 coordinate 896,733, forward strand.
AATAGTAAAATTAGCTTTAGCATTTCGCATTTTGTTTTAAAAGACTTTTAATTTGGCGGAAAAAAACAAAAATTACATATGAAAACCAAAAACAAAAACTTGTTGAATTAATTTCGCATTAGAACACGCGCATGCAACGCGGCCAAAAACGCAGTTGAGCTAACCAAATGCCAAGCCAAGTTTTATTTGAACTTAACATGAGAGTTGAATAGCGGAGGTATAAACCACACGCTTGGCTGGCTTTTGGCCAAAAAATGTTTAAAAACTTGATTAAAATTAATTTATTTTCATGCAAAAGATAAATAATTTACAGAAGTTATTCTTTACCACGAAATGGAAGCAGTAAGAAATTATTGTTAGGTATAGGATACGGATGTGACTACAAAATCAAGAATTTTTTATAAAAACCGTTTTCAGACGGATTGGTTCGATTTAAGTCCTTCCAATTGTAATCACTTCATTCATTCACCAGCATAAATCGATGAAAAAAAATCGATATTTTAGTTGGATTGTGCTGCTAGATGTGAATACATCGTACAAATAGTTTGTTAGAATTGCTTGATTGTGATTTGTTAGCGATAGCACACAGCTGTCTGCAATAAAACACCAAGAAAATGAAAACAAACACAAAATGCGTGTAGAAACGTCTTTGTTTTTGTTAAATTAATTGGCAGAGGAAGTGGTTCCGCAAGTAGCTCACGTGCAAGGCTCTGAAGGCATTAGTGGCTGCATCTTCAAAAACAAGCAGCCCAGCTTACGCTCCCAATTGTTCATTAAAGTGACAGTTCAAAAATGAAGAGTTTACGAATTCAAGTACTATATAATTTCAGGATGTCTCGTGCATCCTTTGAAGTACTCTTAGCTCATTGCCCATTAAATACTTTATTAAGATTAACATTTGCAGACCTCTCTTCGTGTGGCTCTGGATGAACCAATTGCCTACGTAACTCTTAATAAAAACCAGCGTTATGTAATTTGGCTGTTGGTGAAACAGGAGTCCTTCTTTTTCATTTACTACCGTTTCGGCATAGGAAAAAGATCTGGTCATCGTATATGGTTGTGCACATTCTCGCCGGGCTTACAACAAACATCAAATGGCTAACAAATTTTTGTTGAAAATTCAAGTGGGATTCCTGGAGCAGTTGGTGCTATTGACGACGGTCATATAAATTTAATAGTCTTCTTTTAATTTTATTTAGCTGCTTGTAGTCAAAAATTCAAAATTTCCGCCAACAAAAAAATATTGACCATTTATATATGATTGATTTGTGTTAAATGATTGGTGTGTGCTGGTGAACGCGCACATTGCTCGTATTCATTCAAATCAATTTTATGGCAGCTGCTATGTATAAGTAATACCATTTACCACAGGGATTATTCCCGAAACGAGTTTTGATTTCTGTACAGGTACGTCCCGAAATTACCGTTTCGTTTCGGTTAAGAATTCTAATTACGTTTCTGCTTTCAATACTGAACAAAATATCCAAACAATTAAGAAGAATTTAAAAATATGTACACTTTTACATTCGACAAGATTGGTCGAATTCGTATGAGGTACATTTGGTTGTTATATTCAATTGATTGGTTAATTCGGCTTACAATTATTGATGTAAAGTCCGTTGAACTAAAAGTAATTAAAAGATTAAGGCTTGATGCCGATTTAATTGATTTTATATAAGGAAGGGAACATATAGTAGGCAACATACGGGGTGCCACAGAAATCACTAGAGATTTTCGTATAATCGATTGTATTTCAAATTTAAACTGCTTGCATTAATATGTGAAGTGACATCAAAATGCTCGGTTGTTAGATCATATGGCGAAAGCAAAGCGGATTAAAAATGACTGTTCAAAGCCAAGTATATTTGAGCAGTCGTTCCCAAATCGCTCAAATTCACCATCTGATCTAGCAACCTCAGATATACTTTTCACTTTTAAGTAAATAAAATTGGAAATGTAAACGTTTATACCAAAATCTATAGTGGTTTCTGTGGCACCCCCAATAGATCAGTTTTCATAATTTGAAAATATAGAAAAATGTTTGGAAAAATGCAGTGTATTTTATAATAAGAGTAACTTGAAGGTAAAAATGTTCAATTATCTTGTCAAAAAGTGAGGTATTTAGAACTTTGATTTCAATAAGATAATTGAATTATAGTTATTAGTTGATTTGAAATACCAATGATTCTGAACAGGCCCGTTGGTTCGTGATAGCATAGGCTGGGTAGCTGATCTAATTTAATAATTTTAATTAAGTTTGTCAGTGTTGCTATTAAAGATATAACAAAATGTTGTATTAAAATCAATTAATATGCACTTTAATTTAACTAGAAACATATTTAATCACCAAATTGTTTATGCGTCATTTATATGAACTGTCCAGGGAACTCGAACTTGAGAATTACAAGTGGTCTCAAGTTTTTAGGCAGATGGTAGATTCGATTCAATACAAGTAGTATCTTAGAAGCTTTGCCGCCAGCGTGAAATGGTGCAACCGAAAGAGAGGACGTTCCAATTGCGTTCAGACCAAAGGCCCCGAGTTCAAATCCCCGCAGAGTAAGTAAACATTTAAAATATAATTTAATATTATTCGGTGTTTTTCAGAGCCAAACTGGTGGTGACTCCAATGGGGGACTCCTACTCTTGATTCAGAACCAACTAACTGGCTTAAAATTTAATTTTAAAAAAATAAAAATTTTCATATTTTCATATTTAAATAAAAGTGTACACACTTTATATAAGGTTGTCAAAAAAGTCTTGCGGTATTTCCGCAAGCTTGTCTTTGCAAGCGCGTAGTTCTAGTTGTATTCGTCGCATCGGTTCACGCTAGAGCTTTTTGGAAAGCTCTTTTCACGCGCTAACACGTGTTTGATTTATTGTTGTTTGTTTTTAGTCGTTCGTGAGTTATAGCGTCGCAAACATGGAGCAAAATAAAGGCAAAAATGCATCTCATGCTGCCAATAAAATTTGTGCAGTTTATGGACCCGATACAGTTTCCATTTCCACCGCACAACGATGGTTTCAACGTTTTCGTTCTGGTGCAGAGGTGATCGAAGATGCGCCACGGTCCGGAAGGCCTGTCGTCGAAAATTGCGATAAAATCGCTGAATTGATCGAAAGAGACCGGCATAGTAGCAGCCGTAGCATCGGCCAAGAGCTGGGCATGAGTCATCAAACCGTTATAAACCATTTGAAGAAGCTTGGATTCAAAAAGAAGCTCGATGTATGGGTGCCACACGACTTGACGCAAAAAAACATTTTTGCCCGTATGGATGCATGCGAATCGCTTCTGAATCGCAACAAAATCGACCCGTTTTTGAAGCGGATGGTGACTGGCGATGAAAAGTGGGTCACTTACGACAACGTGAAGCGCAAACGGTCGTGGTCGAAAAGCGGTGAAGCTGCCCAGACGGTGGCCAAGCCTGGATTGACGGCCAGGAAGGTTCTTCTGTGTGTTTGGAGGGATTGGCAGGGAATCATCCACTATGAGCTGCTCCCCTATGGCCAAACGCTCAATTCGGACCTGTACTGCCAACAACTGGACCGCTTGAATGCAGCACTCATGCAGTAGAGGCCATCTTTGATCAACAGAGGCCGAATTGTCTTCCATCAGGACAACGCCAGGCCACACACATCTTTGGTGACGCGCCAGAAGTTCCGGGAGGTCGGATGGGAGGTTCTTTTGCATCCACCGTATAGTCCGGATCTCGCACCAAGTGATTACCACCTATTTCTGTCCATGGCGAACGAGCTTGGTAGTCGGAAGTTGGCCACAAGATAGTCTTGTGAAAATTGGCTCTCCGAGTTTGTTGCCAATAGGGAAGCGAGCTTCTATAAGAGGGGCATTATGAAGTTGGCATCTCGTTGGGAACTCGTCATCGAACAAAAGGGCGCATATTTGACTTAAATCGCATTATTATAACCAATTTTATGAACAATTGAAAATTCAATAAAAATACCGCAAGACTTTTACGAATCAATGGTGAAAATGTTAAAGTCAAAGTGTAAATATTGAAATTTCAGAACATTTTTCCATCAGTGTACGGTTTAAGTCATGGGAGTAGGGAAGTTGTAATCAGTATTCAATTAATGTTCATGAACATTTCTCTCTTTTAAATGTTATAAAGGTGCATTCGCTATTCAGAGTAGATACTTATAAATCAAAGCATAAAGCTTTTATGATAAAAGTTTAAGCCTAGTACTGAGGGCGTTCGAATTTTCCTTTCGTCACAGTATTTCACATAAATAAAAACAAAAAAGGCGAGATAAAATCAAGTCCAAAAAAATTCATTTGATCTCTACTTTCGGATTGAAATTTCAAGTACGAGTCATACTAGATTCACTTATAGCAATCACGAAAGGACTGGAACAATCCTAAAAGGCTTGGATCAATCCGAAAACGCTCAATTCCATTACGCATCCTACTTGAAAATCCAATGATCCTGACTCGATATTGAAGTAAGTGCGGAATTCCACTGTAGCAGTTTGAAACTGAAAGTAAAAAGCTCTCTCAGGCTAAATGGGTATAAAAACATACATAAATTTTTCTGTCAGCACAGCAGTTATTGGTGGTGTGGGTTTTTTGCGCGTACCGTTGCCTTTGAATTCCCTACCAGTTATAGCACTTCCAGCATGAGAAGGTAGCTGTTTAATTCCAGTTGATGGGTCAAGTCTATTGAAGAGTTTTCAATAGCCAACAGTTTCGAGGCTATGCCCATGGGGTGGCCCACACGGACTAGTCACATGCCCTGGGCCTGTATTCAGAACCGCAGGGTCCATTGTAATGTTGATTGTGTCCTGCATTTACACTTGTATGCTAACTAATGATCTCGAGCCGGATAGAACTAGTATTATGGATACGAAAAATATTATGGAGTTCTTGTGAGATGCGTTTTAACATCGAGCTAAAGTCAATCTCAGCCATTTTTGATGCAATCCGTTTTCGGATTGAATGTAGTTCGAGTATCGAGCACAATTTAATCTCGGGTATTCTTGCACCAAGCCGAGTTCGAGATCAAATCAAGTACTTATATCGAGCTTAAATCAATATCGGTCCTTCTTGATGGGATACGACTGAGGGATCAAAGCGAGCTCGAATAACAAGATAAAATCAATCCAGTGTGAGCTAAAGTTGGGATCAAGACAAAAATTTCGGGATTGAAAATTCCCTACTCAAATCAATCCTTCTCGTACTTGGTTTGAGAAAATCCGGGCTTGACCGACTTCTGACATCGTTTGGGATTGATTTCAGCCCGGATATCTCGGATTTTTATACCCTTTACTCGTAGAGTAAAAAGGGTATACTAAAGTCGTGCAAATGTATGTAACAGGCAGAAGGAATCATTTCCGACCATATAAAGTATATTTATTCTTGATCAGTATCAAGCAATTCGGTCAAGCAATTCGGCCACTTTTTGTCCGCCCAATGCGATCGCTTGCCTGAGAATCCATATTTATGGATATTTATGTGCTTGAAACTTAATTTTATGTGCACAAACAATTGGTTAAAATTTATGAACAGCTGTTTGCAAAATTACAATGTTACCACATCTGGCAGCACCTGCGCAACGTTATACTACGTTTATACGCACGTCTTATTTGCAAATAACAATTTTGTGAGTGACAAGTCATTGCGTATAAACACTGAGTTAATTTGTTATTTGCAAATATTTAAGTCACATATTCAATTACTCATTACTGACTTATTTGCAAATAGTGTGCTAGGCGTTGCCACCCTATTCACTGATTTAGCTGTTTTCAACTATATGGAAGCACTGCTATATTGTAATTGACATTCATATCGACTGCAGGCGAAGGAGAAAGGGAAAATGTTAAAGATAACAACTGAAAACAAACGTTGCAATTGAACCAAGGCGGATACCAAAGTACTATTTGGACTAATGAAAGAAAATAATGCCATGAAACTGCTTGATGGCAATCAGGCAGCAATAAAAAATACATTAACTTACGTATGGTATTTAGCGTATAAACAGTGATTTAACTATTTGCAAATTATTTCTATTTGCAAATAGCTGGCGTATAAACGTAGTAATACTCAACTTTCGTGTGTTAGTAGAATTCATGAAATAATGTTTATGCACGCACTTTTGGACCCATTTCATGAAATGATTTTGCAAAATGAGCATTGCATAAACGTAGTTGGTGTGACTTTTTAAAGGACCCTACACCGTATCACCAGCAGACTTTGTCTTCGACACTTGAAACTACACTTAGCCTTTCAATTTTATTCTTTAAATTTCAGAATTATATTGCAATTGTACAGTTTTTGAAAAACTTGGTTCCTGAGAATCATTTGATATTTTCTCGTGCACAGAATGTGCTGAAAAAAGTTAAGTTTAAAGTTAAAGTGTAAGGTGAATAGCTTAACCTCCAGAAAATTTGATTAAATATGCCTAAATAGAGAACTTTTTGGAAATTTGACCAAATTATTTTCGGTCTGAATATCGACAATCTTTTTGCCAAACTGATTGTTTTTCTTCTTAAGCTGATTTACAAAATATACAATAATCTATATTTTACTTTGATGTCAACTTTGGTTTATCGGTTCAGAACAAGCATGCATTTCTGCTATAAATGCATTGGTACAACCGTAAGGACATTCCCTGATATACAAGTGATACAAAAATCAGAGTTATGTAAAGCTTAGGATAATAGAAAATAAGTATTGCGTTTTATTTGAGTTTAACGCATTGTAAGTGACTATTTGGAACGAGTAAACATTTTTTTATTTTACTTTTCTTTCCGGCTTCGGTTGTTCATGAAACTGGCGCTTGCCCAGACCTTCATTATTGGCGCTGGCGCCAGGCGTTCGCCATGGTAAGCTGACAGCCAAAAAGAAAAAACAAAAAAGCGGCCCAGCTGCGTCAACAAAAAGAACTGAAAAACTTTTGGTGTAGCTGCGTTTTGTTTAAACAAATCAGCAGAAAATTTTTCATGTTTCGAGCCAAGTTGGTATGGCGCTTGTAAGCGGTTTTTGATGCCAGAAAAAGAAATATTTACATTATGCTTAAAGTGAATATTAAAATTGTTTTTATTGTTGAACTTTTTTCATTGAACAATTGAACTAATTTTTTTTCAGTTTGAAGATTCAGCATTTTGATGGCTAATTTTACTCGTTACTCTTAGAGTAAAAGGGGTATACTAATTGCATGCAAATGTATGTAACAGTCGGAATGAAGCATTTCCGGTCCCATATAGTATATATATTCTGGATCAGCATCAACAGCCCAATCCGTCCGTCTGTATGAACACCTACATCTCAGAGACTAGAAGAGCTAGAGCAACCAAATTTTAAATATCTGCCAGCAGATAAAGTTTATTTCAAGTTTTTGACCCGCCCCATCCCGCTCCGAAATTAATGTTAAATTACTCCCACAATTTCAAAGATATCGATCTAATTTAAAACTTAATGAAATTTTCATTAGGATGGGATAGTAAATAGCGGAATGCAAGCCGCTCGAAAGTGAGGACTGGTTCGGTTCAGGGGTTCTGACATTTTTAGAACCGCTGGTTCGGTTCATTGCATGGTTTTTGGGGCTTATTGGACCGCGGTTTTGGTTCGGCTCGGTTCGCTATTTATTCATTTAATAAACTAAAGAAATATATTTTGGATACAAATGAATAATCTATTAACCTCGAATTAGGGTTTCAGTTATAAAACAATAAACATTTCATTTTTAATAAACTCAAAATTTGCTTTTATAACATAACGAGATCTTTAAGACTGTTTCATTTCATGAAGACATTGCCATTTGATTAGTTTCATAATATAAGTGGATTTTAAAACAAAAGAGAATAATATAGATTTTACTAAACTCAAATGAACTTCAATATGAAGAATTTTTATTTAAGATTTACTAAAAATATATCTTCTAGTATAATTTCATCGATATGGGCGCTTAAGTCTGATCAAATAAATTTCAATGTGGAAATTACTCGTTCTAATGCCAATTGCGTGGTTGGAACTGCTAAAACGATTCAAGCTTAAGTTGATAAAGTTGATTTTCCTGATATATATTCCAATATTTAATAATCTCTTTATCTTTAGGTAAAGGCTCTACGCCAACAACCGCTTCGATGCAATAAACAATCGATATTTTACATTTTGATGGAATTGAATCCCTATTATTGAGTTGATTGGAATGCATTTCCACCTCGTTTTCACTTATCAAGTTCAAAGAATAATCCGTTATGCTTTCATGCTTTGGATTTTGTTGTATATTGACAATAAATGAGTATAAGCAATAAGTTTTTCTTCTTTTGATAGCAAGGTTTTGTACCTGGGAGCTAAGAAAAAGCATGCAAGAATTGGATAACAATGACGCACTTCTTTTTTCCAATGCGTTCACAAATTCTAAGCTATGTCGTCCTCTCATATTTCAATCTTAATTTTGGATGTCTGCCAGCCATAGAAAAAAATCCCTAGCAGTTAGGTTCATATTTTGAAATTTTATATACTGAAGACAATAGTTCACACACAGCTTTTCTTTTTCCAGTCAAGCAAATCTTTAAGCTCCGGTAAACGTTTGAACATTAAGTAAGTTGATCCCCTACGGGTAGCACAATCAAGACTTGACTTATTAAAATTTTGGTTCTTAGCTTTTTTGTAACTTTTCTTGCTTTTACACGTATTTTCTTTACATTTTTAACCAAGTTGCAGACATTTGGCTCACTATTCGCCAGTAACTCTATACCTAGCTGAAATGGACCGAACCGAAATATTATATTTTCCGATTTTTGGGTTTTGGTCGGTTCAGCATTTTTTAAAACAGGTCAGAACCGGTTTGCATCCTGGTAAATAGCGGAGGCTTAAGAATTTCAACTTCATATATAATATTTGGAGTTAGCATGAGGTGTCTGCTAATACAAAAACGATGCATACTATTCGGCATTTCCTTAAGGAACACAACATTTGTCATTTATTTAAGGTCAGCATCAGAGAACTGCAACAAGCTGTCACGAGTAAGCTCGTTCACCCGTGCTACAAATGCAATACAAGTAACCTCAACGCTCGTAGCCCGCAGAACTCGTTCAAGAAGTGCACACAAAAGAAAAAATGCAAAAGCACTCGTGTATTTACAGATCATTGTATACGCGAGCTCATGTATTTGCAAGTACAAATACCAGCGTTGACTCGTAGCTTCGGCCACAAGTCGCCGCGAGATCTTGTTGCCGAAATCAAAGATCCACTGCGGGCTGTGGGCGATCACAGATCGTACACGAGTAACACAACTATTACAAGCAAGCAAAAACTACAACTTGTGAGAGCAAAAGAGAAAGCATGATTTTGGCATGTATTCGACTGCAGTTTTTGTTTTTATACCCGTTACTCGTAGAGTAAAAGGGGATACTAAAGTCGTGCAAATGTATGTAACAGCCAGAAGGAATCATTTCCGACCATATAAAGTATATATATTCTTGATCAGCATCAACAGCCGATTCGATATAGCCATGTCCGTCTGTCCGTCTGTCTGTATGAACACCTAGATCTCAGAGACTAGAAGAGAGCTAGAGCAACCAAATTTGAAATGTAGACTCCTATTGTCTGCACGCTGAACAAGTTTATTTTCAATTTTTGCCACGCCCCCTCACGCCCCCGCAATTTGGAAAAAACGTCATATCTCCTACAGTTTTGATGATAGATGGTTCGTACTTTCTAGAGATATCTAGTACTTAAAATTATTTATCGATTTGCTGAAGGAATGATAAAGATCGGATGAACGATACTCAAGTTATGAGCAAAAAACGGTCAGTTAACACCCACCACCCACCCCACCCATAACCTAAGCATTGCGTTCAGCAGCAATCTTAGTGAGAGAGAGAGAGAGAGAGAGAGAGAGAGAGAGAGAGACTTAGAGAGCGCACTGCGTTGTGCGTTGTGTGTTAACTGGCCGTTTGACTCGTGACCAAATTCGAGCTGCGACATTAAGGGTGCAGAGTATGTAATAGTCGGGCTTGACCGACGTTTTCAAAAGTTTTGTTGTCTGATCTGTTTATCGTGATGAATTTGGAGTCATTTATGTTGGATTTAGTAATTGTCAAATGTCTTATTAATATCTGGCGGATAATAAATAGCCGAGTTAAAAAATGTTGCATACTTTTCGGCTGACCCACCTCAGGCATACAGGAAGGCTAATAAACATTTGTTTCCATGAGTAACGGGTATATCGAAGTCGGTTAGAGCCGACTTTAACTTACGCTCTCGTTGTTTTAGAGTTTATACAACACAACAACAAGGCGAGCAAGCCGCGAGTGTTTAAGCGTGTAACTCGCCAGATACTCGCCCGTGGCTACCGTAAAGCTCGCTGGAACACGAGCCGACAGCTTTACCAAGCTTGTTCAATTACTACTCGTGTGAAAAAGCTTGCGAGTAAACAAGCGAGCACCAACAAGCCGAGTAAATGAGCGAGTATACTCATTGCAGGTCTCTGGTCAGCATAGGCCGTCTGCTAACATTAAGGTTAACATCAAAGCTCTGTTAATTTAACATTTCTTCATCTAAGCAACAGGTATTTTGAAGTCGGGCAGGGCCAACTTTAACTTACGCTCTCGTTTTGTTGAATATCGTTAATCACTGTCTACCTTTTCTTCTACCATTTCTCTATGGTTTCTGCTCTGTTTAACATTTGCTAACTTGGTAATTAATTAATGTTTTCTATTAAAATATTACTTAAAAAATTAAGTCCATATTTCAAAATCCAATACTTGTTGTACTTACACCTAATAGAATAGTTTCTATTTCTGTGCACGAAAAATTAAGTGCGAGATTCTTTCGTTGAAATGCATTAAGGGCACTCTTTGCATTTCCACTATTGTTTTGCCCTAGATTAGAGACCCTATTAATGCAAATTGTTGTATATGCCAAAACAATAATTTTCAAGTTCATTTAAAAGAAACAAAACAAAATAAAATAATATGCTAATGTGTATGCTTATGTCCGATTCGATTCAATGTTGTTGTTGTTGAGGCTCAAGTGTAAATTTACGTTGCTTTTGCCATTTGTGAAGGTTGTTGCCACTTCAAAATTATTCACCGTTTACCTTATTGCCAAATTACTAAGCCCAAGCCAGCAAGAGATAGTAAGATAGTTAGACAGAGAGAGAGAGAGAGAGAGAGAGACTTGCCAAACCCTGTCCCAGTGACATGAGCACTAGAAACAACAACAATGAAAGCACCAACACCAATTTTGCCGCTGGCTATTTAACATAAAATGTGTGTCAGCAAGGTAAAGGGCGTTCGTCAGTCTCCGTTACACCTACCCCGCACCACATACTCCTCCATCAACGTGGTGTAGGTCCCACGCTGTTCGCGCTGTAAACATTTGAATACCTAAATAGGCGGCTGGCAGACACATTTGTACTTGTTGTTGTTATTTTGTGGCCGGTCGCACTTTAACGCATGCGAAATTGTATATTTTTTTGCTTTATTGAAATTTGGCATGGATTACAAGAAATTTTTGCCACAGTTGTTGTCATTGGGCGACCGGCTTCGGCTTCGGCTTCGGTTAACCTTGGAAATAGTTTGGTTACAGCCAAAAAATAGCTGGTTGTAAGTTGAACTATGTTTCTGATTTGATCGTATTTTGTTGGCTTCGTCAAGACACTTTAACAGTTTTTACTAAAAAAAATAGTTCAATAAAAAGAATTGAAATGACTGAAAGACAAAATATTCAAGGAACTTAAACTTTACTAAGAACTTCTATCTATCTTCTATTATACAGGGTGGTCCATTTAAAAATTGCAATTTAATTTTGCTATAAAAAAAAGGCTCGATATTTTTCAAAGTCTCATCTCTCTTGAAGAGGCGGCAAGAAAGTCTCCCAAACAACTATTGGCATTTGCCAAAACGTCAAACATCCCCTTGGATTTCTAATGGTACCCAGAAAAAACCTCCCGGCCTCACTAAGGACCGTAAGGTCAATGTGTGGCCCCTACAAAGGGCCAGCTGGAGCTACCTACCTACCTTTCAAAGATTGAACATTTATTGGAAAGGTTGGTTTATGTCATTTATTCATGAAAAACCATTTCGGTCGAATGACCACCACGTTTGACTTGGCAGTAGCCCATTCGATCCACCCAATTTTTGAGAACATTTTCAATTGTTTCGGCACTTATGTCAGCAATAGCAACTCGAATCTCCTTCTTCAACTCATCAATTGTTTCAGGATTGTTTGCATAACATTTGTCCTTGACCGCTCCCCAAAGATAATAGTCTAACGGTGTCAGATCACAGTTTCTTCGCGGCCAATTCACATCTCCATATTTGCTGATTATTCGATTTTCGAAGATCAATTGTGGCTCGCGCTTTGTGGCATTTAGCGCCGTCTTGTTGAAACCAAATATAGTCCATTTCTTCCGCTTCAATTTCCTCGAAGAACCAATCACTTAACATAGCGCGGTAGCGCTCACCATTCACGGTCCCGGAGGCTCCTTATTCATTTTCAAAGAAAAATGGACCAATGAAGCATTGGCTTCTCGACGACGACATGCGGATTTTCGGTGCCTCAGATGCGACAATTTTAATTAATTAACATAACCACCGAGGTGGAAATTTGCTTCATCCGAAAATATGATTTTTCGGTATAATATGGTGCCTTTGGCAAAACGATCTTCCGCCTAATTTGCGAACTGTAGACGATTCGGATGGTCAATTGGCTTTAGCTGCTGCACCAATTGAACTTTGTATGGCTTCATGGCAAGGTCTTTATGCCAAATTCGCATCAAAGAAGTGCGCGAAATGTCGAATTGTTGAGATCGATGGCGAGTTGACATCGATGGCCGTCGATGACCGCAGCAATGTTTTCGGTCGAGCGCACCGGATGAGTACGTACACGGGTTGGTTTATCCACCAACATTCCAGTTTCACGAACTCGCTTCACGAATTGATCCAGAAATTCAATTTTCGGAAAATTTTTTTTGTTAAATGTTTTTTTATATTTCGCACTGTTTGAGTCGAGGACTCACCACTTTGGAAATATGTTTTTTATATTTGCCAACTTTCTTCAAGCGAATAGCGACCCTTATCGAAAATGTCAAAGGTTTTACCAAATATTAGTCGCTTTCCGAATGACATTTGATGTTTTTAAAGTCAAATTATGAATAGTTCAAATTCCAAACACTATATAGACCACCAATGTCGCGTGTGTTACACCACTTATATCTCAAGATCGGCTGGACGGATTTTTAAGATATGTTTGATATGTTGGATTTGTTTCCGCCCCGATTAGCAATTAAAAACTCCCAAAAAGATAATCGGTGCCAAATAATCGCGAAAATTTTCAAAATGGTATTATTATTAGTTTAGATTTTCATCGTGATTTAATAGTTGAAAATTGTCGACGGGTATCGGTCCAAAAAAATCACGAAATTTGCAAAACTTTATAATAAGTTTTGACCTAGATTATCATGAAGATTTAATAGTAAAAAGGAGGTGTAGGCCAATCGGTAAAAAAATTACGAAATTTGCAGACAGACAGACAGACGGTCAGTGCTAAATCGACTCGGCTGTTGATGCTTATCAAGAATATATATACTTTATAGGCTCAGGCCCTTCTTTCTGGCTGTTTTATACATTTGGTCAAACTTAATGTACTCTAATAGCTGGACCTGCGAAGATATGATGTATAATCTTTCACAACAAAGTCGTAATATAATTAGGCTTCGTAACATTCAATCCAATGAGAAGTACGAGAAATCGTACGAGAGGAGCGCTGTATTAGTATGGAACGAATTCGGGTTTCGCAAACACCAGAGCAAAAAAAAACCAACCCGTGAATCGAATCGGTTGGCAATGAGAAATCGTCGAGCTAATCTCACAGATCAACAACGAAATAATCTTCGACTCGCAAGAAGAAATGCATCAAGTGTTGATTTGAAACGAGCAGCGTTTCTATACGATTGCACAATGGATTACAGCTCGCAACCTTTCGTTCACAATGCTCCAATGGACGTTGTTTGAGGGCATTGTGGCGTATTGAAGTTTGTTGGAGAAACGCCTGGACTGTGTTGCCTTAATGGAAAAGTGAAATTGTCGGTATTGACTCCGCCACCCGAGCCAATGCATTCATTGCTTCGAGGCAATACACCAGAATCACGACTTTTTCAAGCGAATACTCAAAAATACAGTGCCCGTTTTCAAATGACTTCATTTGGGGCAGACATTATCCAAGAACACAGATTTAATTCTGCATTCAAGATTCAAGGCCAGATTCACCATTGAATTGGATCATTGCAACCTGTTGAAGATGCACAGCATAAATTCTTAGAATAGGCAATTCAGATGAACAACTAAAACGGCGTCAAGATATGCACACAGCAATGAAAAGAGTAATTCTTCATGTTCTGCAGCAACTATTGCAACTACAAAGTCGCGGTCTAAGCGAATAAACGATCAACTGGAACACAAGAACGCAGATTTAACGGTCCCATTTGGCAAATTTCACGATTTTTTTGACCATGTGATCTACACTTCCTATTTACCCGTCTGTTCAGCCGTCTATTTAACCGTCTTTATGACAATTTAAACTCATATAAGTATAAATTTAGCAAGTTTTGAGATCTTTTGGACCTTCTATTTACCCGAATATTTATCCGTCTTCATGATAATCTCAGGAAATGAAGAGAATCATTTAAAAAATTAAGAGAGATAACAAGAAATTCTAATGATATAAATAGAAATGAAAAGCCTTGCGAAGATTCCGATGATTCCAGCCGATGTGCCCTTTGAGTTTAAACGAGTTCAATTTCCGATACGTCTTGCATTCACCATGTCGATTAACAAATCACAAGACCAATCCTTGAGTGTTTGTGGTCTGAATTACGTGGCATGGTCAACTGTACGTGGCATGTTTACGTGTCGACAGACCATCCGCTTTATTTGTTCTGGCGCTTGATAACAAAACGAAAAATGTCGTATATCACAAGGTGCTTCACTGAAGAGAATCAACCCAAGTGTAACCCATGCAGCAAAATACTTAGTTTTATCAAAGCAAATGTCTTGCCGTCCCTCCATTTTCATTAAATATGTTATCCTAAGATCCTAAGATTATACTAACGAACTATTGAACTTCACAAATTGTGTGTATTCATTTTATTACGTTGATTTAAATTCATACATTAAGTTTAGCTAAAAGGTATCATTACATTCAGTGACTGTTATTATTATTTAGTGTTGGGAGAATAGCGCACCGCGACCAATCTTGGTCTATTGTGCCCCCCTACTGAGTTTACAACTCTACTAGCAGCCTTATGTCCTGTACAAAGGTCAGGATTTTCGTCGGTTCTAGGTTACTGATATTGGTTGGGTTTAAAATGTGTTTCCCAAATCTACTGAGTCTGCGCCTCGCCAGAGCATCGCAGAGTACTAGTATATGTTCGGAGGACTCCTCCTGCTCTTCGCAATATCTGCATAGTTGGGTGTTTGTTAATCCCAACTTGTACATGTAGCTCCGTAGTCGGCAGTGGTCCGTGTAGAGCCCTGTCAAGATCCTAAGGGCATTCTTTCCTTGTTGGATAAACTTTTTAAACCTTTTGAGATTATGGTTCACTAGTAATACTTTAGCTTGTCTCATGACTTAGCCTTAATGACTGTTTGGCGGTAAAAAGATGGCCGTGCCAGCTAGTTAATGAACAAATAAACACTTTTTGAAAAAAACACGAAATTTGCTATAATTTTTGAACAAACGTCGTATATAAGTGTATGTAAGTTTGTATGTTTGATTGTTCCATATAGGCGCCTAACCCTCTAAGCCGATCTTTACAAGAATTGTACACTGAACCGTTTCGAAAACTGTTGAAAACGGTTTATAAGTGGTTCAGTGTCCTGAAATTTGTCGTTTTGTTTGGTATTATAAAGTTCGTTATTTTCGCGGACAAGACCGAGCTCCGGACCAGTTTGAAGCGTTCCAAATGTGGTTTAGAACCATAATTCAGAAACTATGTAAGCTTTTAACTTGAAACTAGCTATGCGGGCTGGTGCTATGGAACTATGTATATTTTGCCAGCTCAAGTCCGGCTCCGCCACCAATATCTTAGAAATTATTTAAGTTACACAGAGAAAAGTAAATTGGCTGCACTGCGCGTGTAGAATCGTCAAAGCTAAACCAAACGTATTGCGGATAATGTAGAATGCAGAAAAGCTGCACGTAACGTGTAGGATTTCAATAATCTAAACGCCGCGTGTAGAAAAACTAAATGCTGCGTGGGAAAAAGCAAAATCTACACGACATTAGAAAATCAGCTTATTTCCAAACAACATCTACATTTTTTATGCAGCAATCTGAATACCACAAAAACGCGGCGTTTTGGATACACGCCACGTGTTGAAATGAGAAAGCTAAACGCGGCGTGCAGAAAAGCTACACACACGTAATGGGTTGCAAAACCCCGGTCAAAACTTGTAGAATTCCTACATTTTCGTGTAATCTACACATATCTACACATTGCATATTTTTATTCTCTTTGTATAAACATAAAATTTTGGGGTATTGTTGGTAGTACTGAATTGTACCTTTAACTTATTCAAGACTGGTTCCGAAACCGATTGAACCGGTTTAAAAGTGGTTCAAAACTATATCTCAGAAATTATTAAACCTATAAATTTCAAATTTGCTGAGTTGATTGGTAAAATGAAATTAGACATTTTACTGGTTTAAGACTGGTTTTGAAGTTATTCATGCTCTGAACCTGAAATTCGGTGTGTAGGTTGGTAACACATACCACTGGCTTAAGAGCGGTTCTGAAGATGTTAAAGCAGATCGAACTTGTTTTTGACAAACTATTCACATTTAAAACATTACAAACATGCAAGACTACTAGATTATCATGTCTCATGTACATGATTCCAGTGTAAATGCAGCCTTCTGCTCAGGATAGTTGTTTAGTTATATATCATTCATTTATTATGAATTACCATGTGTGGAATTCCATAATCCATATGCACTTACAGCAATGCTGGCACAACAAGCAATATGTGCAGAAAGTTTCCCTTCCACAATCGCTGCTCCTGCCGCTGGTTTTGTTTCCATGACACTTGCCAAAGCCGCTGAACGACCCTTAAAACTTGTCAGCACTTGACAATTGTTCGAGTTTTGCCTGCGGTGGCTCCGCTGGTTTTGTTTCCGACTTGCCAACTTGCTTATTTTGCCACATTCTCACATTGTTGGCACTTGCAAGTTGGTTCTTGGTTGACATGCCGAGGCCACGCGCCCTAACTCCTTCTCTTCTTGTAAGTGGCTTACCGATGCGCAAAACTGTTGGCTTGACTGACTCAGAACAGGGCCCAACAGCGGCTATGTGTGTGGCGGCTGGCATGACTCAATTAATTTATATGCCACACTGTCCAGACGAATGCACAACGCGCCCCGCCCCGTCTGAGTGCTAAGCTAATTCCGAGTTCGGGACAATCGCGCTAAGTTGACAACGCAGCGGCGTCTTGAGTATGGAGAGTGCGGTGTGATTCATGAGATCGCAAGATTTATTTGCGCATCTCATGCAAAGATGGCTTGTGAAATTTCTTGACCACACATAACAACAGACAGCAAGGCGTTTAATTGGCCAGCGCGCCGGGCATTAACAACAAATGAAATAAATGTGCGCACATAAAAAATAAATAAACAGGCAGCTGCACTCTCAGGCCTTAATACTGGGGCCAAAAACAAATTTTGATGACGGCACTTCCGGAGCTATTACGGCGGGATGCTCGGGTATTGGTTGGTCAAATGGTGCTGCTTAGTGAAAAGTGACATCCAGAAATATGGTTTTCTGTATTTATTTATAAACATTTACGCAGGGTCTTTTGCAAACGACAAATGCTGGTGACAAATGCGAAACTGCAACTTGCCGTTGGCATCTTCACACTTAATAAGACATAATTCGTGCATTTTTATGCGCTGCGTGGGCAGTTCCAGCCAGCAGAAACAAATTAATTAAATGGCCAAAATGCAATGCTTACAGAAAACATCTTACAGCCGCACACTTTCGGCCTTTGGGCAAACGCCTTCGCTTTCTGCACTCGTTCTGTCAAGAAATTGTGCACAAGCGACAGGTTGGCCCGCCACTTAGTCGCTTGGGACAAGTTAATTTTGCTGCTGCGGCTGCCTCTTTTGTCTGGTCTTGTTGCTTGGCCTGTTGATATATTTAATTTCTAATTGCGGCAGACATGAAGATTTTTGCACAAGTCAAATGATAAATTACAGGCATGGGCCTTAAAAACTCATGTGGTCTGCCTTTTGTCTTGGCCGCATTACGCGGCGTATGCGCAATGTGCAATTAATTACACGCACCGCACAGAGCACACATCACACGTCAGAGAGGTGTAAAGCTGACGTTTTAATTAAGATTCGAAAAATTTTGCACATCATCTTAAATGCAGTTTAGTGGCCATTGACAACTGCAAGCAATTGACATTTGGGATAATTGACAGAATTGGCCTCTACTCGCTTCTGCGAATGCAATTGCCAACTTTCGCTTTCATCTTCGACCCGGCTAATGACGCGGAACACGCTGTCACAGCAAGTGTCACAAAACTGGCATTTGGAAAATGAATCTGCCCACTTGCCCACTTGACAAATCACCCTACGAATGACTAAGAGTATTCCGTAGACTTACAACATTTACTCGAAAAGCTAACCACAAAAAAAGAAAAATCCACCTTTGAGTTAAAGATAGCCCAAGATGTTGGCCATCCACAACATTTGCACACTATTCAGCTGTCAGTTGAATTTAGGTCAAATTAATAACAACAAAATGCGTACAAGTAATGCCAAAAGCAAAAAACACTTTTCAAAATAATGAAAATTAAAACTAAATTAAAACGCAGCCACAAAACAAACAACAACGAGGCGATGTCGACAAATTTACAAAGCAGCCACGACACTTTCGATTTCCATTCCGTTCTGAAGAGACATACAAAACTTATGTACACACAAACATGTGTGGTTGCTTTGGCCGTTTTGTCAGTAAAATATTTTGAAGGTGGCAGCCTGTCGCGTCGACAGGTGCAAAAGTTGGCGACAATTTTTAATGAGCTGCAAAAGACAGCAGCACAACAAAATGCTACAAATATCTTTCGAATATATAAAATAATTAAGTCAATATTTAACATATTACAATACGTTTTCAATTAAAAATATGATGGGAAAGTTGCCTCACTGGATACAAGAGCTGATATTTGTGCTTTCGCATTGTACAGTTTTGGGAATATTTGTAACTTACAAACAATATTGCTCTTGATACGGAGACTAGTAAGATAAATATCATAAATATCGATTATAAAAAAAATATCCGGTGGGCTTTTAAAGATATTTAAGAATTTATGATTGAGGTACCTTAACAAATTGTACGATTGAAGCGAGTTTGGGATGCTACGTTTCCAATAACCCTGTCCGCAGTTGGTGAATTAGATAGATTTTTGTCTTAAACCATTAAAAAATTAGCTAAAATTGTTGTCGCTGTGTGTTGCGAGTACAAAAGTACCCATAAAACGCGAATCTATGCTTTATTTTAAAAACTGGAAATGAGGTGATGCTTACATAAGTTCCTTTAAACAGAATTTAAGGGTCTAATGTCGAAGTTTTTTATACCCTTGTAGAGGGTATATTAAAATTGTCCAGATGTTTGTAACGCATAGAATATATATATTCTTGTTGATTGCCTTGTTGGAACGTTCGGTAAAAAAACTAGTTTTAGTGAGAAAAACTTTTTTGTTTTCAATGCAAATGCCCCCAATCCTCGTATTTATATGTTTTCTATGCTTTCACATAATTCCATCATGTATGATGAAAATCGGTCAACTATTTAGTATAGCTGCCATACAAAATATAGTTCTGAAAAAAAGTCTTATTAGGAAAAACTTTTTTGTTTTCATTGCTATCGGTCCCAAACTTGTTACTGATCAGTATTATATGCTACCACACAATTCTGCCAAGTTTGATCCAAATCGGATGACTATAGCACACAGCTACCATTGGCACGATCGGCCGAAAAAGTAGTTCTAGTGAGAAAAACTTTTTTGTTTGCAATGGTAGCGTCTTTTTACTTTCCAATTATGAATATTATCAGTTTCCACACAATTTTGAAAAGTTTGGTAAAAATCGGATGAATATATCGTATAGCTGCTAATGGCGCCATCTTTAGCTGAGTTTCGGAAATAACTCAGCTAAGAATGTTCGACGAAAATCATTAAATTATACAACCTACAAGGGTGTATAAACTTCTGTCGAGCCGAAGTTAGCTTTCCTCTATTTTTTAGTGTTGTACTGTGTGAATCCAAAATAGGAAAATACAGAATTATGGATTTGAATAAGCAAAGGGAATTCAAAACGAAAATACTCTGTGTTTTAGTCCAAAACTGACAACTGGTTT
The DNA here is from genome assembly GCA_037044535.1 of Lordiphosa magnipectinata. Taxonomy (NCBI): domain Eukaryota; kingdom Metazoa; phylum Arthropoda; class Insecta; order Diptera; family Drosophilidae; genus Lordiphosa; species Lordiphosa magnipectinata. The sequence continues at coordinate 917,114 of JBAMBO010004113.1, forward strand.
CGTTCCATTTTTAAATATGTGGCGCACAATATTAATGCATAAATAAAAACAAGAAAAATACTTATATTTTTTTGTATTGGCAATAAAATAGAAAGAATTGCGCTGCAGGCAACATTTTTGCCAAATGATTTTGAAATATTCCGATTACTTTCAAGATGTCTCAGAATACATTCACAGTGGGTGAGACTCGCTATCAGCTCCATGTTCCTGCTATATGAAAGTTGGCTTAAGGCATTCCGTTGAAATCGCCACATCTGCTTTCATCTCATTGACCAATACGCGAGAGGCCCGATATTAATGTTGTTTTTAAGCAATCTGTTAGTATATTCTATTAATAAGATTATAAAATGTCACGAGGTGGGAACGAGTCCAAGCCTTCCGCACGGAAGGCACCACAACCGGCCACAAATTGATTTTGGAACTAATGCTCGGCACAAGTTCGGGACAATTGAAGCTATTGAACTAACTCATTTGAATCTTTATTCTTATTGTAAGTCAGGCAAATACTACACGTATTAAACACACTCGATCTCGAGAACCATTGAACGCATTCACTCCAACTTGACGGCTAATTGACAAATGACATTTATGCTATATTACTGCATCAAACGATTTTGGCGACAGTCGTTTGCAATCATGGAATGGGGCTAGCTCGAAAATCGTGTTGTAATTTCCCTGCATAAATGCGGCAACGAAAAAGATGTTGTCTTTCGGATGTTGCGCCTTCTTGAAATAACCCCGAATTTTGTGAGTCGTACTTGCTCACAACAGCATTGAAACAAAAACGCAAGACAAAATCGAAAGCATTGCGTCGCCAGTGCGCGAACAATGCCACAGACGAATTCTGTAAACTGACGAGGAATTTTTCACCAAAAAGGAATCGTTCAAAAAACAGAAGAGCTGCATAGAGTGTATGCTGTGTCATCAAAACAAGCGTCCGAACTCATTCCGAGAGTTCAGAGAAGCCAACATTAGGCTTATATGATGGTTTGGTGTGGAGTCGCCTATGATGGGGTCGCCAAGCTCCATTTTTGTAAAAAAGGAGTGAAAACTTCGGCGAAAGTGTGAAGCCTCTCAACACGACATTATTTGCAAACATGGCTAAAAAAAAACCATGTACCGAACTTCATTTCTACAGATGATTGGCCTGCTGGTAGCCCAGACCTTAATCCATTGAACTACAAACTGTGGTCCGTTCTCGAGGCTATAGCTTGCAATACTGGACACCCAAATATTGAGTCTTTGAAACGCGCCCTTGTCCAAGCAGTGGACAATTTCTCAATGCATGAGTTGCTCACTGCGATCGATGAGTGGCCAGAGAGACTTCTGCGTTGCTGGTTGTTCTACAATTTGTAATCATTGAGTGACCGAATAAAAAGAAGAAAGAAGTTTTGAAAAACGTTCGTTCGTTTTCATTTTATGACCAAAAAATTGTGTACCAAAACAACTGCGAGTACTAGGTAACTATTAGATCAAGAAACACTTTGAAATCTTGAAAATCAAAAATGTTTGAAACATTGGGCCTAATAGTTTATTAAAAATTTCTGAAGTAGTCTTAAGCCTAATTCCCTTAACGCATACAAGCGAGCGTATTTATATGTATTTTCAGCTACAAGTAAATTATTACAATTGTTGGCTCAATTATAAGCATATTAAATGACATCTGATTTACACCAGCACAAGTATTCGGAAATTTCAATTAAAATTCACAAAATTACTAAATTAAAATGTGAATAAAATAAATAATCATCAAAAGTCAGCAGCAGCGTGCGCTCTACTCTACGCTTTACGGATTCCCATTGTTGTTGTCAAGTAATTTGCGAGTTTCTTAATTTGTTTTATTATTATTATCGCCTGCTGCTTTGTGAATATTGCTTCCTCCTCGGCATTGTGCAGGCAGTGGAGTAACGTAATATAAAACATATATGAATACGAAATAAAAATTTAATAAAAAGCAATAAAAAAAGAAAACAAAACAAAAACAACAGTAAGGCAGCTACAGCAGCAGCAAACAAAACGCGAACACAAAAGCAAAAGAAAAGATTTCAAGGTCAGCGCCGAAACGTGCATGCAAAAATTAAGCGCAAAAAAAGAGTGAATAAAACAAAGTAAGCAATAAAAAACAAAAATAAAAAGCGCCAGCGAAAATAAAGTGAGACGAAATGAGCCAAAGAAGAAATGAAAACAGTTTTCTGTCTGCTGCATTTTGGACTGGCTAAAGGGATAAAATAAGGATATAAAGGTGGTTCATGTTGGGCATTACGATTGTTTTCTCGACTCGAAAAAATATTACTTATAAATCTGAATTATAAAGTAATAAAAATATTAACTGCTTTTCAATTCAAATGGGGTAGAACGTGTGCCAAGCGAATTTTCGAACCAACAGCTCAAATTTCGGTCGTTTTGAAACCACGAACCGGAGCTTAGCTAATATTTTTAGATAAACATACCAATTCTGGGCACACGTGGCGTATGAGTAATTTCATAATAGCTGTATGCATAACGGTAGTTTGATTCTAAATGGCTTTTCTCAAGCTGAGACTTATTTCACAGCAGCAACAACATTCCCATCGCAATCCCAATCCCAGGGCTCAACTCAGTAACGATTCCAGCTCCAACACGGCACTTGTCCTTGAACATCAAGCAGAGAAGATCGCAAAACACCAAAATGAGCAGCAGCAACTGAGCTACGTTAGCAGCGCTGCCAAATGCAGTCAGCGGCGACGCCATTAGACTTAGTTGTTGTCGTTGATGTCGTCAGCATCGGCCCTCGTCGATTGGGCTTGGCTGCCTCTGCCTCTGCCTCTCTCTTGGGGAACAACTGTCGCTGTCGCTGGTTGTTGCTGTTGCTGCCGCTCAGCATAAATTCGCAAAGTATGCGAAATTTATTAGGGTCTGCTCGCATGTGCCGCTGTTGCTGTTGTTGTTGTTGTTGTTATTGCTGCTGCTGTCGTGCCTCGTCTAATTTAAAGTTCACAAACACACGCAGACTGACTTACACAGATACTACACACCAAGAACCTGTGTGTGTAACTGAATCGATGCGCGGCATGTTATGAACAGAATTTGTGAATATAAAAAACCCGAAATAGCCAACAACAACAAGTACCACTAACAACTACAGCTACAACAACCGAAGCAGTAAAAAAATGTTTATATTAATTTTTGTTAAATTGGATTTGTTGTTGTTGTTGTTCTTGTGGCAGGCCAGCTTGCTCTTTGTATTTTGTATCTTATTTTTTTATGTATTTTTTTATTGATATTTGTTAAAATTTTTGGCAAAGGCAAACCAATACAGATATAAATTTAATTGATGTGTTAGTGTTTGCTGTAGCTTTACAATAGGTCTGAACTGTGCGAATTTTTATTTTCTTCCAGCTTTGGCATGGATCAGCGTTAAGCGGCGCGAAAAGCAATAAAATGAACCAATTATAAAGAAATTGTCAAAGCATTATTTGTCACAGATGTCGTCGCTGCGCCTTCCCTGTAAGATGATGATGCAAGTTACAATCAGCCACAAGCAGTTGCTGCACTACATTTTATATTGCTGGGCTTAATAAATCTTTCATCAACATTCTGTCAAAATTTCAAAACAATTGGCTAAGTAGAAGTCAAATTAAAGCTCACTGTGCAGGCGTTGTCATTCGAAAAGATTAAATTTGAACCTTGTTGAAACATTCGACAAATAATTTGTTTTGTTAAAAAGGTGTTTGGTGAGAACGGATTTTATTGTGACATGGCTCCAGCAAGGTCAAGAGTAAATATGGGACGACCAACATTCAGTCCTCTCGAAAACCATATTAATTTAAAGTACATTAATTCATAAGAAATATTCGATTCGTCGAGATTGTTCCATCATTTACATCTCAATACGAAGCTGTGTGACGGTTGCTCTTCAGTCATGTGCTGAAGTCTGCATTTGCCTTTCAATTAGCAGTCGATGAAAATGGCGCCCCAAAAAGACATCAAGCGACATACTAAAGGAGATGAAAAAATCAACCTATGAACCATATTCAGCAAGCTACTTTATCTTGCTTAACAAAGTATCCCGTTTCGAAATTAGGGAACAGTTTGTTGTAAAAATTAAATATTTCTACTTTTCACATACATTTTCGAAATTGCACTTCATTAGAGACACTTAAATATATTAAAAAGGGAATTTCTTGCTCGGAAGAAGCCACAGTCGCCTGTTTCTGTTTACGATTTCGATCAAATCATGTGGAAAATAAATTGTTTAATGTTGCCCTTTTCTAAATCAGATTTTGTTATTTAACTTCATTCAATTGTCTTTATGGAAAAACAAATCCTGCAAATACTCTAATCGATACATGGTATTCGCAACTTATTCCAAAAACCGATTAATCGAATTTTGAAACGTGACAAGCCTGATAAATTCAAAAAAAAAAATGATCCAAGAACAACAAAAAATATCTGCTAATATATATTTTATCATTAATGGGTTTCTCAGGCTTAAATTACATACGCAGTTTATACTCAGTTAGAACTTTCAAAAAATCGTTTTGTTTTTTGTATTTCCGGAATGTTTATTTAACTGATAATATTCTTTAAAAAATTTCAAATCGATCTGATAAGTTTTTTTTTCGAGATATACGCATATTTGTAAAGACGTATCTGGTAAACTTACAGTGCAACTTTAAAAGCTGTGTGTCAAAACTGTGTTTTCACAATCTGTGACCATGATTTTTCGAAAACGACTGAACCGATCGGTTTGAAATCTTAACACAACCATCTTAGATATATTCCTCAAGTAATAATCGAAGGAATGAGGTTTCGGATAATTATTTCAATGTTTTTTTTTTAAATTTTACGTGGCAAATTAGTTCGAAAATTTGATTTTTGGTTTCCGAAGCTGCCATCTTGTCAAAAATCGAAATTTCGATTCTTCCTTCAATCAATATCTAGTCTTATTTATCCACTAAAAGAATCTTTTTTGGTTTTTTGATTTTAGTTGAACTATACTGGAGATATCGTGGTCACCGCTAGAAGACCTTCAGGCGATCGTCTGCAGAAACACGCCAGATCAATATTTTTACAAATCATTAGTGCAATTATATACTTGGATGTTGCCACTAAATGCATTAATTTTAGGTTTTTCAATCATAGAACTTTTTAGAACTTAAAAAAGCTTTTCAGAGATGAGAGAATTTGGTTATTACAGACATACCCAATTGCTATTCCAAAATGCTGTAAATAATATCTGTTGATTTGTGATGTTTATGTACAATTATACTCAACCATAGACCTTGAACCAGCCAGATGTAAGCTTCGACTAATAGCCTATTTCCACCAAAGAAATGAAGCTTCATTTCTTGAAATGACAAGAAATGAAGAAAATGATATCATTTCTTCCATACAAATTGTTGTTGCATTTTGCCCTTCATTTCCTTCATTTCTCAAAAATGATGGCATTCCCCACGAAGGAATCTGGTATTTTTTTAAAAAGTACTCGCTACTCTTTGGCACTTCTCGTTACTCGCTGGAAATAGAAAGTGTCATCACCAATAAAATGTGGATTTGAATTCAAAAAGTAGGCGCAATTTTGTTTATAATATAATTAAGTCAAAATAAGTTGTGTATTTAGCTTTCTGCTGATTATTCAGGGCGTTAACAATGCGTTCGCCCAGGGTAATTGCTTTCCTGCCCGGTATGTCTTTTTTTGGGTAAATATTGCAAAAACTCCCCGTGAGTTTGAAAGTGGCGCCTGTTGTTTAAACCAAACCAAATCAAACCATTCAGCTGTTTTTGTCAACGTGGCATTGCGAATATCAAAATGATGAAGATTTTTCAATGGAAACAGCATCATTTTTAGAAATGAAAATGATAAGAAATGAAGCCAGTGGAAATAGGCTATAAAATCAAAACAGTTTACTAAACCCCATATACATTTTCAGAAAAAATGTACAAAAAAATGCCTGGTGCGGCTAATAAGTTTCAGTAAGAAGTAGTTTTAGCCGATTCGAGGTCAAATAACTTTTATTGGCCATAATTAAAAATCAAGTCGCTCAGTATACCACACAATACTTCCGGTCCTATCTTCAGTAGACTTTGCCTTATAACTGCTATACAGCCTGTTAAGAGACACTGATTAAAAAAATCAGCCTAAAACCAAGATTTTAGTCTCCGAGTCGAAACGGAGTCAAAAGTCAACAGTGACAAGAAAATCTCAACCCCACAATTACACAAGGCAACAAAATTAGACAATTTTGAGTATATTGATGGGTTGGTGGTAATTTTAGATGATTTTCGTGTGTTGAACACGAATCTGTTTTCAGAAATGGTCCATCACGTTGAGAATTTTAGTAATTTGAGCTTAAAGTTGCAAAAAATGCCAGTTTGTACCCTTTTAATACACGCTTTAGTTTTTTTTTTGACTCTAATATTATCGGAAATTACTACTTTTTAACTTTGAAATAAACTATCGCAAGCAATTGTGCGATTTTTTTCAATGAAGTTATGCCATTTTTAGTAGTTGTATACGCATTCACAAAAAATCCTTTATACAGTTGCTGCCCCAAAGTATGCCATGGGAATTGTTATAAATGTTTATTGCTTTTGCAAGGCGTACCTTTGGGCAGTAGACAATTTATTTATTTTAATATTATCGAGTGTATGTATTCAAAATGGTATATCTTCGCTAGAAAAAATCCTACAATACTTTGGGATAGTTTATTTAAAATTAAAGAAACAGTACTTTACTTTAGTATCAAAAAAGTCAAATTAAAAGTACAGGCTCTCCACAAAGCTCATCTTACTAAAAATCTCGATGATTTCGTGATGGATCATTTCTGAAAACAGATTCGTGTTCAGCACATAAAATTCATCTAGTTAGTTTATTTTAAAGTTAAGAATTAGTTATTTACGATAATATAAAAAAAGTCATGACAAAACGCGTCAAAAAAGGATCAAAAAGGGCATTTTTTGCCACTTTAATAAATTACTAAAAATCTCGACGTGATGAACCATTTCTGAAAACAGATTCGTGTTCAGTATACAAAAATCATCGTAAATCACCACCAAAGCTTCAATATACTGGAAAAAGTCAAATTTTGTTGCCTTGTGTAATTTGAGAGATGATTAATCTTATTTTTGAGATTTTAAATCTCATTTCAAGGTAGTTCAATCATCTTTCTTTCTAGATTGCAAGTTTCTTGAAAAAAGATTTTCAATTTATGTTTTGGACTGTTTTTTTTCTCAGTGTACTGCCTTTCAAAATATAAATTGAGTTTATTTGCGACGAAATTCTACGCACGAACGCTAGCTTCGCTACTCAATGAGTCCTCTTCCTAAGAGTTATAGTCGGCGCAGTTCCTTAACCATTTGAGCCTTGTAGTTGCTAATCATCTCCCAGTTTCCACTGCTTTTTAACAATGTTAGAAGTAGGCTAGACAATCCAAGGAATTACTTTTGTTCTAACTTTTCCGTTGGTGCGAACGCAGTGTTCATACTTGAGCGTTCTCTTTGAGGCCACAATTGCATTACCCACAGTGAATTATTTCCTAGTACAAATTCCAAAATTTATGAACATCTTTATCCTTAAATTAGCTAGTTTTCTTCAAGTGTTCTAACTGCACCGCTGAATAGCATTCGATTGCCATTCCATTCCTTTTATCTGATGTTAAGTAGGTTCATTTTCAAAAGGTTACCGTTTAGCCCAAAAGAGCCAGTTAATTCATTACAGAACCGCTTTGCATCCTTGGGTCGTAATGAACTTTTACCTCAAATATTCAGTACTCAATAACACCATTGTCTTGTGTTGTTGGCCATTACATAATTACTTCTTTGAATACTTGACTTGTGTATGGTTGGTTCCTCAAACAGCCTGCCCAATTCTCAAATATGTACGAGTAGCAGGCCATTAGAAATGACAACGTCGAAAAAAACCTAGTTCGAAAACATGTTTTAACCTTTTTCGTGGCGTGCAAAACTTTAACCAACTTGGTCAAGCGGCACAACAACTTTACAAGCCCCAAAACTAAGAAAAACCCATACACACATAAACACACACACACACACACACACACTCAGACAGGCACAAGAACTTGGCAAAAAGGGTAAGCGAAGCACGCCAAAAATTTGCCAAAATGGCAAAAATAAAATGCAGACGAAGTGGAAGTAAGTAAAGTTAGTTAGGTAAACGAGCTTTGCCTCTGCGCATGCGCCGCCGCTGCCAACGCCAGCGTCGACTCGACGGCGCTGTCAAACCTTTGAGCGGGGACTTAGACGTGACTTACAAACTAAATGCGCTCGCTCAAGGTTAAAAGCAGTTTATTTGTAAGCCAACGGCCATAAAAAACGAAACTGAAAACGCCAAAAGAATCTCGCCAAATGGAAGTGGATATTGGTTGGGCCTTTGTATTGCTGTTGTTTTGTATATCGCATATTGTCTACTGCGCTCTGAGGACTTTAACTGGCCGAGCCTGGGCAGCTGCCGGGGCGTGTTTGAAATGCTAACAAAAAGCAGTTAGAAGCATGTGAAGCTGGCCTTTTGTTGCTCATATTGCAATGTCCATGTCCGTTAATAATACGCATTGGTGTCTATTGTGAAATTGATTGCCAGTCGGCTTTGTGCGCGATAAAATGGCTTTCAATTAATTAGCAGCCACTTCCATAGCATATCAATGCGAGCTAAAAGAAAAATCGTGTTGCGAAACAAACAAATGATTCAACTTTAACCTGACCCTGCATGTCTGTCACAGATTCGCAGCGCAACGGCAGCTGCGGGATGACATCATTTCGGTTTCAATTTCTGTTTCAGATGCTTTGCCATTTGTTTTAATCGCAGCCAAACAAAAGCGTTTAAAATGCAATAAATTGCAACGCGCACAATTGACCAAAAATGTGCATTTGCATTGATTAGACACCCGGGGTTACGGCTGCACACAGTCACCCACCCACAGTCCTGTGCAAACGCCTGCGCACGCGCAGCCAAAGCTGTCAAAATATCACCAGCTGCGGCAGCAACTAAATTAGTGTAGTTGACAAATGCAAATCAAGTAGTTGTTGTAGGTGCCACAACTCAAATTATTCAATTAGCATGCACTGCGTATTTTCATCTATTTTAAATTGATGACGCTGGGGCTGCTGCTCCTATTCGACTGACACGATCGAGTAGCATTTGTCCTTCACAAGCCGTTGACTAAATTGGAATTGATTTGGCAACGATTTTGCGGCAGTTATTTTGACCATATGGGCGCGGGCAGACGATATTTGTGTGCTTCAAACTGAGAAGTTTAATGGATTTGCGAAAAAAAAACCAATTCAATTTTAAAGGCAGGGCTGGCTACATGCTCAGCATCTGAACTTACAGATGCTTTTGGGCAATTAGCAATGGGTGGATGCTTAAAGACCACCATCATAGAGTGTGGGATAATTAATGTTTCCTAGGTATTTAAAATGTTGGAGTTTCATCCATGGATCTATCAATTAAAACACAACTAAAAGCAATTTCTACTTCTGATGTATTTTTCCATAAGCCATACATTAGAAACATGTGGTCTTAGAAAGTGTTTCTAAGTATTTATGTGAAAAACTGTGACGAAAGGAATTTTCTGTCGTTCTGAGTACGAGGCTTAACAACAAAATTTTTCTTTTGTTAAAGATTCTCTCTTAGTTTCGCTTAGGTAGTAATACCTTATACCGAAGATTTATAGATATTTTAGACGACGTATGTGAAATTAGAAACGATGTTTCTGGAGAGCAACATTTTCAAGGAATCGTATATAGAAATTTGGCTGATTGCTTTATGCAACAGGCTAAGTGGACAATCTTGACGCTTTGTCTTTTTTTGACCCCGATGGTTCTTATCATATTTTTATACTCTGTACCAAAAGTACACTGAGTATATTAAGTATGTAACAGGGAGAAGGAATTATTTTCTATAAAGTATATTTGTTCTTAATCAGCATCAACAGCGGAGTCTGCTGTCCAGCTGTCCGTATGCACAAACAGATGTCAGAGATGGTAAGACGTAGAGGTTTGTCTTGTATGGGACATATACTTCTTATACTTGCAGGCAGATCAAGTTTATTTTTAATTTTTGGCACGCCCCAGCCGCCGCCGAAATTTGGGAAAAACGTTATAACTGCCATAGTTTTGTAGATAGATGGTTTGTATCCTCTAAAGCAGTTGTGTCCAAATTGTCAGAAGCCTATCCCGTGGGATAGCATTTTATAATTCTACCGGCGTCGCAGCCGACACACGTATAGAGAGAGAGAATCCGTGTGTTCTATAAATATCACGCTCGGCGGCTTGCTCTCTTATGATGCGCGTGTTCGGCTTTTTGTTTTACTTCGAGAGGCATTTTTTCGTGGCTTTTTGTTTGTTGAGACGTCTTCTTCGTAATTCGCTGCTAGGCACACAAGCGCAATATGTGATTGTGTGAGTTTGGACACCACTGCTCTAGAGGTAGTTAGCAATCAAGATTTTTTATTATTATTTCTGATGAAATGAAAAAGATCGGAAGAGCGATACTGAAGTTATGACCGAAAGAAAGTTCGCTGCCAGAGCTGCTACTGCAGGTGCAGAGTATATTACAGTCGGGCTTCCAAATTGTCTTTTTATACCCTTGTAGAGAGTATATTAAAATAGTCGAGATGTTTGTAACGCATAAAAGGAAGCATATCCGACCACATAAAGTATATATATTCTTGATCAGCATGACGAGCTGAGTTGATATAGCCATGTCCGTCTGTCTGTTTGTCTGTTTCTATGCTATCGCCTTCGTCAGTTTTAAAGCTATCTTAACCAAACTCTATACGAAGTATTTCGGTACAAAGACACTGAACATTTGTCGGAACCGGCCGGATCGGATGACTATAGCATATAACAGACATAGAAACTATCGGTTGAAAAAGTAGTCTTAGTTCAAAAAACTTTTTAGTTTTCAACGCAAACGTGCCGAAACCTCGTTTTCTATGCTTTTACATAATTTCTTCAAGTTTGATAAAAATCGGTCAACTTTACAGTAAAGCTGCCATACAAAAGATAGTTCTGAAAAAAAGTCTTAGTAGGAAAATTTTCTTTATTTTCAATACTAACGCTTCCAAACTTGGTACTGATAACTATTGTATGCTACCACTCAATTGTGTCAAGTTTTATTCAAATCGAATGACTATAGCATATAGCTGCCAAAGGAACTATCGGTCGAATAAATAGTTTTAGTCAGAAAACTTTTTTGTTTTCAATGGTAGCGTCTTTATACTTTCCATTTATGAATATATTCGATTTCCACACAATTTTGGGGAGTTTGGTCAAAATCTGATGAATATATCATATAGCTGGTATATAACAAACTGACAAGGAAATGGTCAAAGTAGTGCCGGCTGAGTTTGGGAAATACCTCAGCTAAGAATGTTCGACGAAAATCATTTAAGACCTTAATTTATATAAATTATCCAAGCTGCAAGGGTATATAAACTTCGGTCGAGCCGAAGTAAGCTTTCCTCCATTTTTCATCTTGACCTTTTGCCGTCGATGTATCAACTTTTCTACTTACTGAATATTCATAAACATGAAAAAACGAGAAGGCCAAGCTTACAGGCACAGACGAAGTACTTCGTCTTTTATACCCTTGCAAAAGCTGTTTTTGAAATGTCAGAGCTTAAGAACGCTTACATGAAAATCAAAAAAAATTTAACTAAAACCCATTTTCCGACAGATAAACATCTGATTTCGACCAAATTTCGCGGAGTTTTTTTGAAAACATATCAAATTAACAATCGCCGAGTTTAAGAGAGATAAAATTTAAAACAGAAAAGTTTTTCTCACTAAGACTCATTTTCCGACCGATGGTTCCTATGACAGCTATAAGATATAGTCATCCGATCTTGACCAAAATCATCAAATCTGTTTGAAAGCATATAATATTAATAATGGCCGAATTTAAGGCCGCTAACATTGAAAGCAAAAAAGTTTTTCTCACTAAGACCCATTTTATGACCGATGGTTCCTATGACAGCTATAAGATATAGTCATCCGATCGTGACCAAAATCATCGAATCTGTTTGAAAGCATATAATATTAATAATGGCCGAGTTTTTCTCACTAAGACCCATTATTTGACCGATGGTTCCTATGGCAGCTATAAGATATAGTCATCAAATCCGGTCGGTTCCGACATATTAGCAGCTTGCAGTAAAAAGCAGACTCTGTGCAAAATTTCAGTTCGATAGCTTTAAAACTGAGAGACTAGTTAGAGACTAATGTTAAATAATTATAAGAAACCTTGCTGAATGTTCTACCAAATTGAGCTTTAGCTATCTAAAGCTTATACCATAGTGGAATAGATATTTCAGTCCAATCTCAATTCTCAATCCAAATTTAAGTAAAGCAGATGCAGGATGCGACTCCAACTGTCTATTGAATTAGAGACAATGTGACTTGTTGACAAAAATCAAGCTGGTTAATTTAGAAAGTCAATTGAACATATTTTCTGCCTGCCGTTGGAAAAATCTTTCGCATAAACTTAAATACATAAGAAACTCTAAAAGTTTCAAACTTTACCAAACACTCTATCCTAAAACTATGTTTAACAAAATAAACCTTAAAATTAACATTTAACATATAAACAACTTCATTTATATGAATTTGATTTCTAAATACTATTGCCCACAATGTAACTTAATGGGACCAATACTATTGTTAACAAGATATGTGTTGCTGATTGGATACTTTAAAAATGGAACTGTGAGAATCTTGATAAAACCTTTAGTGTATATTAAAAATCCTTCTGGTCCTTTTAACTGTTTGTATGAAAACTAGTTGTCTAGAATGTTAAATTGTTAAATTTAGCAGTTAATAACCAAAAATCTTTCTGCAAATTGAATCCTTTCCGATGCCCCCCTTAAGTATTGAGCTGCCGTATGCAGAAGAATCGCAAACTTTCCTAGTGATATTTAATTTTTACGCTCAGTAAAAGTAACCATCCGATAACTTATAATTTTTGAAAATAGAGTACATATTTATTTTGCTTTGATATTTGTTAAATTAAATATTTCAAGTTAATATTAGTTGGGGATGGGACCTTAACCCGGCCAACTAAGAATCTTTATATATTATATAAAGTTAACACAATGCACAAGCTGAACTGATGGTTTTTGGTCAGAAAAGGAACAGGAACAGTCAAAATCCATTAGATGATAGCTTTTGCGACACATTTTATGCAGTCAGGGGTGCGAGTACTTAGAACGACGAATGGGATTAAGTCCACGCTTAAAATTTTAAGATTGAAACACAAAATTTAATATTCAAATTGAATTTTGAAGACAAAATTTGATCTTATCTTATTTGAAAAACTTTTCAAATGTCATACAATTTATATATAGTCTTCGGATTTCTTGTTTGAACTTTTTAGCCAAACTATAAAATGGTTTCAGCCTTAATACACAGCTTACTGGATATCTTAAAATGTAAATATAAAAACCAATCCACCTCTTCGAAGTTATTTGAATTTGTAGACGTAAAAAGCATAAAATTTCTTGAAGTAACTATATGGTTCCGCCATACATCTAAATATCTTTCTAGTAAAATTCATTCAAAATTACAAACTGACAAGAACGTTGATTAGAAATCTGCTAAGGCGTGGGAATAATATACCATACTGAGAGTTCTCATTCTTAGACTTAAGATTAGATAGTGCAACACCAACCTGGTCATTTCCGTAAAATATGCTTTATAACCTTTGCATCGAGTTTCTGTATACGTAAAAATGATTTCGTTGGATTGTGTAAAGAATGCACATGAATTTGTTGGACTATTTAAAGTATTTGTTTGTATCTTTATATCTCATTCACTCGCGCACGTTCTTAGTTTGAGTAAGCGTTCTGCAACAAACACGCGATAAGTAGGTATTTTATTTATTGTTATTTTTGCATTGAGCAAGATATTACACAAATTGTTTGAGGGGAGAGCAACTTGAAGAGAGGTCGAGCTTAATTTGAGCTTGTAACCTTCTCTAAGCACCAGAAACCACAGCGAACCGCCGACTGTCCGACTATGAGACAGACCCTTAGCATGCCGCTTCTAGCGAATATCCAAGTAAACAAAATTTAAAAAAAAAATGTATAATATAAAAGCCAAAACGCAAAAACTGAGCAAAAATATCTAAAGAGGGGCGACTCGTTATGCTTTTTGTGTTGCCAAAATTCGCGACGGGTATGGAAAGGGACGGGCAAAGGCAAAGGCAAAGCTAAAGCTTACAGCGGCGCTGCTGGCAGCGCCGCTTTCGGTGCTGTCTCTTTGCCTGCTGCTGCTACTGCTGCTGCGACGCGACATTTTGAGCAACGATCAAGGGCACTTTGGACACGACGTTCTGCTGCCTGCCCTACCCTTGAAGCGCTTACAGAGTGATCTTATGCTTGTATTTGTATCTGTATCTCTGGCGGGGTGAGCGAGTGTCTGTGTATCTGTGGAGGGTTTTCGCTTTCAAACAACCAATTTGCGAATTTCTTCGACCGCCGCTCGGCTGCCTGCTTATGTCTCTTCTCGTTTGCCTTTGCCTGCTAACCTAGTAGCCGAGAGTTTTTTCGTGTGTATATTTTGTAAGTCTTGTTCTGTCTGTCTCTTTGTGCCTGCGTTCCGTTTTGTTTGCTCATGCTCATCACATCATCCCCCAGGTCCCATATCATTTTAATTCTATGGAATTGTCTGAAAATTAAGCACAACAACAACAACAGCAGCAAAAACGAGGCAACCTACGGCAGGCTTTCGGAATGTGCTCCTCACATGTTAGACTTTGGATGATTGGAGTGATAATGACCATGATGATCATCATCATCAGCTGTTTTGGCATCTCTGAATTTCAGGTTTTCATTTCCCTTATTTTACAGAAAACAAATTGAATTTGCATTTGTCGGAATCGGACCAGATATTGCATTACATTTGAAGGAACTTCTGGGGTTGTTCGGTATCTTAACGGGCCGTATGCAAATGTTGCTTTGAGTTATTAGGAAATCGTTCGCCCATTTAAATTAGTTCCGTGAAATTCGCGAAATTCCAATTATTATTGCTCACAAATCGACAATTTTTCCTGCAAATCGCGACAATTACACTTGAGTTGGGCTCTGTTGTGGTTTCTGCCTTTATCACCCACCCCCCACACCCACACCCACAACGCGTGCGTATCTACTTTGTCAAGATTTCGATTGGCGGTTTTGTTCGCTGATCTCATCGGATAGCAAAGTTCAACAAGCTGCGCGGCACATGTTGCACTGTCGATAAGGATGGGATCGTACACAGCTCCTCAAATCTTGCATATTCACAACAAGTTTGGCTGTGCACCACGTCCAAGTCATTCAGTTTCTCAGATCGTTTTTTAGTTGTTTTTTTTTATTTTTGTTTTGCCAAGCAATAGAAACGCGTGCCACAACGTTGCGGTTGCAGTTGTTTTTAGCGAGTGTTCGTTGCAAATGCTGCAAATAATGCTAAAAGTCTAAAAAGAACACGTCCAGCAACAACTTTAGACGACGTCGGCGTCGTCGCAGCAGTTGCAGCCGAGAGCAAAGCGACTTCGCATGTGGCAAATGCTGGAGCTGGGAGCTGCTTCTGCGCTGATGCACTTACTCGCTCTCTCTCGCTCTGGCTCTGTCGCCCTGTCTCACTCTCTGCATTAGAATAGGCTTAGACTTAGATGGGCAACGAACGCGGGTCGTTCTCGATCTCAGTGTCTTCGTGCCGTGGACTCGGGCTTAGGCTGTGCTGTGCTTTCTTGGCTTGCCTTGCCGGTTTGCCTTTCCAGCTGAGCAATGAAATGCTGTCACTGCGACAGTGTGAGTGTGGTTGTGTGTGTGTGTGTGTGTGTGCTGATGGTTCTTGCGGCACATGTGCGCACCACTTAAGTGGCTTTAGAAGTGCTGTCGCTGCTACTGACTGCACACATACACACACACACACACACACACACACACACACACACACACACACAAACAATTCAACAAACAGTCACTCACTCACTCATGTGGGCTCGGGGGAGGGAGAGAGGCAGGCACTGCGGCATCAAATGCGTAAACTTTGCAAAAGCACACACAAAGAAGGCAAAACATACGGCGATCATAGCTGGGGTCCAGGAGCGGAATGACCGTTTCAGGAGCCAAGTTCGCAGTTATTAAAATGGGAACTGGGTCGATCATCAGCTAGGCAGAGAAGGTTCATTAGTTTCATCCTCATAAGCCAAGATTGGACCGTTGTAATAAACCGGAAAAAATCGATCTAAAAACAAGCTCAAAAATAGGAATCAAACCGAATCGTATTTCGGTTCCGGTTCCGGTTCTGGTACGTACCGAAAATGATTTCAAAAATTTTTGTATTGTAAAAGTGATATTTTTAGGTAGAAAAAAAAAATATTTTTGTTATTTTGTTTTATATAATATTTTTCTTAGGCGTTTAAAAAAAAGGACTTCGTGCGATTTCGAGCAAAAAAAACATTTTTTTCAAAAATTTTTGTTCATTGTATTCAAACTACTAAGCCGATTTGGTAACAATGTTCTACGCGGTCATTCATATCTTGCTTGACTTCATCGAACGATTCTAAATTGAGATTTGGATTAATATGTGAGTGTACCTACTAGAGCCCCGCATGAATTGAATCAAAGTTCTCCTTGACTGTGTTTCTGATTTTAACTATCTATCAACTTCTACTCATAGCTCACATAACTACATATATTGATTCATTGAATTATAGCTGATGACATGAGTCATGATTAGACATCGGAATTTGCATATTTTGAACCGCAGGTCCGATTTAAGTTCTGATTGCACACATCTTATTTTTATTTTTCAATGATCGAAGTCCGCTAAAAACAAGTTTGCATAAATTGCATATTTGCATAAAAAAATAAGCAAAATATGCAGATTATGCAAAATATGCAGAAAAAACTTTTCTTATGAAATTACTTATTGATTCTGTGCTAACCATTTTCTGATTTTGTTGCAAATCTGTTTGAACTTGTAAATCAACGTCACCAATTCAACTTGTAATCAATTAAAATGCCGAGAGCGAGTTATAAAAACACACGTTTAATTCAAAAATTTCTAAGAGATTGGCCATCAAACTGTTTTGCAAAACATATTTACATAGCATGATAATCTAAGCCCATTAACTTTTTTTTTTTCAAATTTCCCGGAGTTTTGTTCCGTATGATCTTCACCTCCCATTTACCCGTCGATATACCCGACTTCGTGTCAATCTAAACTCATATAAGAATTTCGCAAATGCTAAAATTTCTTTAAACCGATTGACCGACACCTCCTATTAACCCGTCTTTAATTGTCAACTATTAAATTTGTATGATAATCGGAACTAATCATAAAATTTTGTAAATATCCGGATTTTTGAACCGCGTCTACAATTGCCATCAATCAAATCTTAATGATTCGCAAAAGTCATAAAATTTTGAAAATTTCGAAAAAAATTTAAGCTCAAATATTGATCTTGAAAATTTCGCGATTTCTTGGACAGTTCGGTCTGCACTTCCTTTGTTTAACCGTCTACTATTGCCGTCTATTAAGTCTTCATAATAATCTTTGGTCAAATGAAAAATTGGAAAATTTCTTTTAACAGTTCGATCTACACCTTCTATTTAACCGTCTATATTGCCATCCATAAAACCTTCATAATAATATTAGGTCATACGAGAAATTGGCAAATTTTGACCTGTTCAATCCCCGCCTCTTATTTACCAACGCCTGCGCTTTCGTAAATACTCAAATGAAAATTTGTCAAATTTCGTTTTTGGTCTAACGCGTTTTCGATTGCCATCTATCCAACCTTCAAAGTTATCTTAGGTCCCTTGAAAATTTTGCCCATTTCGCGATTTTCTTGACCATTTGATCTCCTCCTCCTATTTATCCGCCGTTTACCCTTCTTTATGATAATATAAACTCAAATGAGAATTCTTGAAATTTCGCGATTTTCTTGACCATTTGCTCCGTGTACTCTAGCCGTCCATAAAATCTTCATAAAAACCTGAAATTAATGAACAGTTTAGAAATTTCCCAATATTTTAGAAATGTCAACGTACACCTTTCATTTGCTCGGTCTACAACTTCCATTTAACCGTCTTTATATGCCATCTATATATTCTTTATAATAAACTAAGCTCAAGAATGAGAATTTTTGTAAATTTCGCCATTTTTATATATTTTTTATACAATTGCATATTTTGCATGTTTGTTTGCATATTTTGCATATTTCTTTATATACATTGAATATGCAGCTTTCAATGTAAAGTGGGTTATTAAATTAGCATAATTCGAAATTTTCTCCTCAATCAACCTTCATTAAAAAAAGTACATAAAATCCGATGTCTAGTCATGATCTATATGATCTGTTTTAAATGATTCAGTTCAGATCAGCTCAACAAAGCAACTAGAGCAATCATTGTCAACTCAAATAGCTCAGAGGGTAGCACAGACGAAGTTAGCTTAGGCTTTTCGTTGTTATTTTTAGGTCCTTTTTTTAGGTACTTTTAATAAAACTAGGTCCAGAGCCTATTTAGATAGATTCAACAAATTTGTGTGTGTACCGATTTTAATGATCTCTGATTTGATGGATTCGTCTTCATCCCGAATAGCAGAATAATTATTAATAGCTTTTATTTAAATGTATTCCAAAGATAATAAGTATACATTATTAAGAAGATTAAATAAATATCCATTGTAGACGGAAAAATGGAATAGGAAAGTTTGCAAAATTTCATACTGAATTTAGATTATCGTGAAAGATTTGATAGTTGGCAACAGTCGACGGGTAAATAGGAGGTGTAGGCCAATCGGTCCAAAAAATTGCGCAAAATTTTATGATATGATAAGTTTAGCTTGTCATTAAGACGGGTAAATTGAAAGGTTAAAAAAAAGGCATATTTGCCAATTTTATAATGAAAATTTGATAGGTGGCAATTGTAAAGTAAGCTGCACTTCTTAGTTTTATGTTTAAAACACTAATGGGGGTGTAGCAACGCACGCCGGTTACCTGCTATTTGGTTATAGTCCGAAAACTGATTAATTATAGTAAAATTGTGACATATACGAACTGTTCGAGCGGATTCAGTGAAGATGCGCGAAAGTTTTGGCCATAAAGACCCATTTCTTCTTCTATATGAATGCCGTTTTTCTAAAAGTCTTTCGATTCCAATTTTTCACTGAAGAATTTTTAGTATGACTCATTTTCTGACTTAATCTAATGATCTAATGAATCAGATGAGCTTGATATGTTTGGAGGATGATCTAACTGGGTCATTATTAATATGAGCTGACTTACTCGAATCAAAAAATGTGAAACTTTACCAGTACAACGCTTAGGTTCTTTTCGGTATTTTCGGGTCCATGAGTATCGCTTCTCGGATACCGGTATCCAAAAATTAAAAATATCGGTTCCGGTTCTGGCTCTGAGTTTTATTAGATTCTTTTCGGTATACGGTTTGATTTCGCTGTTTAAATCTCAACCTTTGGAATGAAATTTCAAGTACTATAGGATTAGAATCATCCTAAATTTGTGTTTCAAACCGAAAAAGCTCAGTTCCAGTACGTATCTTAATTGAAAATACATTAATCTTGCATTGAGATTAAAGTACGAACGGAATAACAAAGAAATAGCGAAAGATCAAATTAACACCAAGAGCAAGTTTGAGCTAAGAAAATATGTCTTACTAATACAGTCAGAAAAAATGGGTACAAGTACAGAAATTCTTCTGTCAACACAGTATTTGTTATGGTGTAGTTTTTTTGCACATATGTTGCCTTGCAATTCCCTACCAGTTGTAGAGCTTCCGAAATGTGAAGGTAGCTGAAAAACTGCAGTCGATGGGAGAAGTCTGTTGAAGATAGAACCAGGAGGTTCCCAAAGAAACAGCAACCAGCCTTCATTGTGGTGTTGTGTTTTTGTGTTTCTACAGTTTTGTAAAAAGAAATTATGACCTCGAGCAGGCTATAACTAACTACAATTTAATCTCGGGTATTCTTACTACACCAAGTCGATTTCGAGATCAAGTTAAGTACTAATATCGAGCTTAAAAAAACGTCGGAACTACTTGATTGAATAAGGCTCAGGAATCAATTCGAGCTCGAATAACAAGATAAAATCAATATCGAGCTAAAGTCAAGCTCTCCCGCACTGAAGTCGGGATTAAGACATCAAGACATGAAATACCCGTCCACAAGTCAATCCTTTCGTACCTGGTTTGGCAAAATCCGATAGCGACCGACTTCTAACATTGTTTGGGATTGATCTTTAATTTTTTTTCCTGTGTAAAAGTCTGATCAAAAGTCATTTTTTATATCATTTTTTCACCATTTATCAAATTGATATGTAAAAAAAACAAATCGATATTTTTTAACATATCATTATTACATTTTAACTATTATTCTAAAACTATATAATATCAATTCAAACATATGATTTTATTTTGGATCAGAAAGTTATTTATATTATGCCAATTGAAATAAAAAAAATTCTATTTTTGAAAGGAGAATATTAAAATGAATTTGAGATTTTTTTATCTCTGTGTAGAAATTACATTTTTGGACTATTTTGAGGTA
This sequence comes from Lordiphosa magnipectinata, assembly GCA_037044535.1. Lineage (NCBI taxonomy): Eukaryota > Metazoa > Arthropoda > Insecta > Diptera > Drosophilidae > Lordiphosa > Lordiphosa magnipectinata. The sequence continues at coordinate 937,664 of JBAMBO010004113.1, forward strand.
TTCAAATAGAGTAATGTGACTTTTCTATATATTCCAAGTAACTTTCATTCAGTTACCCTCCCCAAACCGCCAAACCGTCCCTGGCTTTGTGCCACTCGAAATTTGTGCAAAAAATTTTTTGCGCGCGCTGGCTTTTTCCATCTTACTCTCCCCACTCATTTGCTCATGTAAAATAATTTAAACACCCAAAGATACACAGTTGTCTCTCATAGATACACGCACACACACTTACTCTGGTCCGCATGCGGTAACAGACGCGTCGCCGATCGTACGCACTCAACCCCGAATCTGTGTCCGAGTGTCGGAGCAACGAGCGTTAAATTTGCGCTAATTATTTGCAAGCTTTTTTGTCGAACGGAAAGAGACACTCTCTTAGTTATGAATAAAGAGAAAGCAACCCAAATGGTACATGGAGAATCGTGGGTAAATTTAAGGTTTGCACTTAACCTTTAACATTGTCATAGCCACTCACTCACTCACACTACCAAGCCAACGACTCACCCACTCACCTACTCAGCGCTCGTTGCGCATACGCAAACAGTGCGACTTGGATGCGGAACCCGGACAGGGAGAAAGAGCGGGAGCAGGGAAACCAACAGTAATTGGCAAGGTCGTTTCACCGTTTGTCGTAATCATGGGCAACGTTTTCGGCTTGGCGCTGGCGTTTGCTTTTGGTTTTGGCCACCGCCAAACGAACAAACGACAAAACAAACTTTGTCTGTTTGCATTTCGTGTTTTTGTGCTTCATGGAGAGCAACCGACCGCATTACATGCTAGCCAGTTAAGAGCTACTAACAGCAAAGAGAAAAGAAAATTTTCAACGATTTTTTGGCAAATTTGATTTATTTAATGTTTAAACGAATCTAATTTGAAACTTTTTATGCTTAGATGCTGTGGCAGTTACATGACATAACATTAAATCTTTAAAAGACTAAAATGAGGAGGAATTTGATGAAACTCCCACAACAAAATCAAAAATATATAACAGCCTTATTCACCAGCATATATCAAAAATCATACATCAAACATCATCCATCAAAAAAAAGTTGATTGGCTTATGCTGAACGCTTTGATGCAATTTTTAGGTAAAAATAATATGCGTCAAAGTTGTCGTTTTAATTTTAAATGACAGCTTAAAATTTTCTATATTTTTCATTCATCACAATCACAAAAATTAGTAAACAATCATGATTGCACATCACATTCGTTCATCACAACAATCGATTTTGAATTTGTGCTGGTAAACACGGTCATTCTTTCTATAATCAAATGATAGAACAATTTGGAAATTATATAAGCAGACGGGTTTAATGTTTTGAATAGTTTTTAAGTGAAATGCATTTTCTAGAATTTGTTGACTTACATTAAAAACGAATGATTCGTGATTAAAGAATGTACGTCTTTATTTTGCTAATTAATAAATAATACTATGTGCAGTAAAAGCTCCCAAACTATTAAGTCATTACTAAAGAAATTTCTTGACTAAAATATTTGATAAATGTTTGCAAACGTCAATACGCAAGCAAACAAAAAACGAGCTTTAAATTTATATTCGCTAAATATTCCTAGCTTTCTTAGAAACGACCGTTTTGTGAACTATTGCCAACTACATAATTGCTGCCACAAACTGACCCTGAGATGATTCATTTACCTAGCGTACTCGGACTTGTTTTCAACAGTTTTAACCGAGAAACTTTCGTAAGCGACTTTGTTTACCAGAGTTTCCTTGCACATAAATATGCGAAGTTTGCTGAATATTTTTATAAGTCGACTTTTGCATTCATAGGGGATTTTCACAAAACAATGCACTGATCCTATACTGTAAAATAGGGGTGCCCAGAATGAGTTCACGACCGCGTGAAAACAAATACAAATGCACAAAATATATTTCAAGCAATAACAACAACAAGAAATAGAAAGAGAAACCCGATTTTTGTTTGTGAGTGTGCCGCCGTGAATAGCGAAAAGCGTTCGGGCACTGCGAGAAAGGCGAGCGCTAACTACGCATAAGCAACATTCTTGTTGCTTTTTAATTTGCCAGAGACATACAAGAGAGAGAAGAGAGTCACATATGATGTTGTTGTTATAGGACGTGCCAACAACAAAATTTACGCTCGGAAAGAAAGAGAGGAGAGCTTTGCGCAAAACAACAACGAGTGCGTGGCTTGCGGAATGGGCTTGGCCACCCCAGCTCAAAAACTATATTTTCCCTCCAAAAGATTGGGAAATTTATATAAAATCTTAAAAAGAATATAAGGTAAATTTTTTATTCAACAATTTTTTCAAAAAGATGCTGACCTGTTCGTGTTCAGGTTCAGCTGGTCTTAGATTTTCATGGTTCGTGCTCCGGCTTCAGGGACTCTGAAACCCAAGCCGAACCGGTTCCGCAGGTTTCGGATCTGATCCGGCTCACAGCCCCTTGTCTTAGAGCCATTTTACTGAGCTGGTACAAATTATCAGAAACGGATAGTTGATAAGCAACTAAACAACTGAAAAAAAGCAATGTGCATGAGTTGACTTAAGCTATGTTCTCACAGGCAAATCACACAAGGCAACACGAAAATCTCCACAACAGCCATCCATGTTTCCATATATATTGGGTACACCTGATTCCAAATCTGTTATCTGTATTGGTACATCAACCTCAGTTTCCAATAAATAGCAATAAGTGAAATTTGCATGTCTGGAGACATTTTGAATTATGTGGCCTATATAAACGCAGCAGTCCATCCTTACCAATAAAAGCGATACTCAGGTGAACCCTAATTCTATGGAAAAATGGCAAACATTGATGGATTTTGTTGATTGATTTGTTTGATTTGGATTTTGTTTTGGAACCCAACCGTGGGTCAGCGAAAGACAAGTAAATTCATATTCGGTAGTTGCTTTATTCTATCAGAGGTACCAATCATGTGCTTTATTTTTGGAGTCAATCCACCTCACTCCTCTATTCACAGAATTTAAATTTACATTATAATAATGTGAACTAGAATCAAAATTAAAAGACAAACTATTACAACAATTCCCTAGTTTGAAATTAGTCAGCGGACATGTGATCTTCTGGCTAAGCGACATGTGGTTTATTTTGGCTTAAGACCGAAATACCGAAGCGAGTCAGAGCATTCTTAAATGTAATATTTTTGAATGGATTTGTATTTCCATCAACAAATCTATTCTAATCAATTGCTGGCCCAAAAGTAGGGCAAGACCAGAATTTCCAATTTCCAATAGTGTTCCTAAAATATTTTTGTTTTGTTATTGAATATATAAAATAATTGATTCCTTAAAAGGATAATGAAATGTTAAAGTTTTTATTTGTGGCAGCGACTGGAGTTAAGTTTGCAAAAGTTGTCTGATAAACTAACACAAATGAAACTTAAGAGGTCAAATCAATTAATTTACTCTGCAGGAGCCAGCGAAACCAGAGTTGGCATTATTCGAATAACGAATCAACTATGTAGATAACTATTTAAAATAAATTGTTATTTATACAGTTTTATTTGTAAAATTTTTTATTTAAATAACGATCATTCGAATAAATATCTAGATAACATTATTCGTTATTTAAATAAAATAATTCGAATAAATTATTTGTCTACAAAATAACAAATTTTTTCAAATAAAAAATTATTTTGTATGAGTATCAGGGTTCGGAATTGCTCGCGGGTGGACCATATTCTTTACGATTGGTCATCCATGGTATTTATCGCGGTTCAGTATTGCCGAAGGCATGCTTCACTGCGTATTAGAGAGAGAGAGAGAGTCAAATTTTCGTTCCCTTCTTGGGGAACTCTGGTTAAGACATGCCTAACAAAGCATATTATAAACAGAACAAGTCTTATGGAATAACAAAATGACAACTCTGAGCGAAACTAGGTTTTAAAATACCTTGACTATAACAAGGAATCTGAATTTTGCTGTGAAAACTTCCCACAGAAGAAAATCTTTTAATAATACCCGGTCCAGACAATGCAACCTGTGTAATCTCAACGAAGATTAGACGATGCAACATTTTATTGGAAGATGCCCAGTGCTGCGGGAGTTTAGATGGAGATACTTCAAAAAGACATATTTAACTGAGGTGGATTTTGTGACTGTTTTAAATGGAAGTGATGATGAAAATTGGTCAAAACTTGCAAATTACATACAGCAAGTAATTGTTTATAGGAAAAGCTTAATCGAAGAATTTTAGTTTTAAATTATGTCACTTTATGTTAATCTTCATGTTTTTTGTATTTAAATTAAAGTAATTATTCCTTATATGTAAAAAACAATGTTTATGTAATATTATATGTTAAGATAAGACTGATGATCTTTCGATCTTCTTTGTGCTGGGAACGATGCGGTATCTTGAGACGATCGTGGCAGCCGTGCGTAGTACCAGCATAGAGAAGAAAAGAAGATGTGGCTGACGGTTTACTAAAGTTATTTAAAAACTGTCAAGAATTTTGTTATATGTACGTAACCTTTAAGAAAATAGCGATGGATAAAGACTACTCCTACTACTAGTCTGGTAAAGGATTTAAGGATTAATTATCGCTCACTTAAATAACGGTAGGGAGCGTATAGACGCCAGTATCTCTATATCATCTGGAAGTACTATTTACTTTGAGTAATGGAAATTCTCTTTCTTTTCCTTTTTTCTTGCAGTTTTTTTGTAAAGTTAATAGCCCCAGAACAGACCGAATAATTGCTGGCCCAAAAGTTTGTTACAGGGACTCATAAATAAAATGTATGTGAATGGCCTGGATCAGCGGATAGCCAAGAACCTCCCTGAAATCGACTGTTAGCTAGCCCAACAAAGAGACGCGCCCGGCTTACTACGCTCCAGACCGCAGTTTATTATTGGTTCATTTTTTGTTCAGTGTATTGCAAATACCAGCCGACCGTTACATTTAAAATTCACAAATTTTAAGGAAACTTTGATGAAAATTTGGCTAAATTGGCAAAATTGGGAAACTTCTCGGACATATTTGATTTTATTATTAGTGAATGTAAGCAAAGTTTATGTTTTCAGTCTTGCAAAATCGAAGATCATGGCTTTTTAGCCAAATTTTTGCCTGTGTGAACTTTGATGTACTCTTAAAAAATAAACTAGTGAAAACGTTCAGTGAAATCAACAACGCTAGACAACACTATCAGCGACGGTATCTACACTGGAAAAAAATCAAGCCATTCGGGATCAACTCAATCCAAAAGGGTAATACAAATTGGTTGATCGAAGACTGTACACACGGTCGACGGCATCTTAGCTTACAAGACTATCAAGCACACGTGAGAGATAGCGATCAAATCATAGTTAAGCCTGCAGTTACTCGTTTGCCTTTGCTGTCAGTTTGTTCGCTCTCTCATCCTCTAACTCGGTTGTTAAGTACGATCCGTACCTAAGACCGTTTCGAATTAATTCAGGCTGACTCGTATTTTAAACTTGAATCTCATTGTCGGGATCAAATCATATTTTTTAAGCTTAAAAATTGTGTACATTAGTAGCATTAGCATTCTGCCATGTGTAGAATAGCATTATAGTGTAAGAAACTGACAGAATTGAACTTTGTGATGAAGTTAGATCTTCTTTCCGACGCCAGCTGCCATTGAAAATGTCAATAGTATCAGAATCAGTAAAACTGCGCCCATCACCTGACCTGTCCCAGTGGTTAAGCAAAACGGAAAATAATAAGTGCTGGCGATTTTGCCATATCTTATCTGAGGTATCAATCATTTGCTACCAGTTAGTATGGCCAACGAAAGTGAGTTTTGTTTGGGTGAATTACAATGGCAAATATATACAACCAACACACGCAATCGCGACGGCGTTGTTTTTGGCCATAAATATGTAATCGATTTATAAGCCAACGTACACACAGGGTGTTCCCAGGCGCCGACTAACGCGGCGTGTGCGTAATCTACTTGGGATCCTTTATTAATTTTGTTTCATTTTGGCATTTTGCAGTTGGCCAAAGTTTACACACATGTGTTTTATTGTGTTCACCCGCAGCAACCGCCTAATGTGTTATTCATGAACTAGTCTATGTTTTACAAATAAACCCAGATAGCTGCCCTAAATTTCGATTTATGTTACCTAAAGTTTGTGTAGCGCAAAGAACAAATATATCTAAAAAAAAAAAAAAGAAAAATACCAAGCAAAACTAGGGCGCCATATGCACACCTTGCCCGATCGGCTAGATAGAAAACAATATGGTTTTTATCACCGCATTTTGATTATAATGAAAATATTACACGCTGCATGGTGGGGCTGTTCGCGGGGCTTCTAACAGATATTTCTCCGATGCTTTACAAAGTCTTTGTTTACCCGACTTGTTTAGTGTTGCCAAATGTGCGTAATTTACTTAGCCCAATTTGCAATTCGGCGAAAATTGTTGTTTACTCGCATTAACTTATAATTGTTGTGGGTTATCGAACCGATCAAAAAAAAAAAACAAATAAAGGTCTTTGGCTGTTGGCCCAGGCTCTCAATTATGTCACCCTTCAGTATTTCAGCAGCTCATAAATTACGTTTAATGAATTTAATTGCCTTTGCACATAAATCTAAAGCGCTTCAGTTGAGTTTACGCTGAAAACGAAGCACTTGGCTTTGGCGCCGCGCAATTTATCAAAAGTAGCTGGCGAAATTTGCCAAAAACTAAGAAAGAACAATGCGACGAAGCAGATATACACTCGGAAAAGCAACACAACCGTTTTGACAATTCGAAGTAATCAAAAAAATATACTCAGAAACACAAATGTAATTTCAACCATATTAGTTGTCAATAGGAGAGAGAAAGTGTGTCCCTTTCATGTTTGTCATACACTTTTGTGCCAAAATCAAATTGACACACACTAGCCACGGAAGTACGATATGCTCGGCTTCTAGTTTGGGAGAGTTTGGCTTTAGCTTGATATAGGCTTATTTAAACAACATTGATTTTATTTTGTTATTCGAGCTCGATTTCATCCCCAAGTCGGATCCAATCTAGAAGGTCCGACATCGATTCAGAAGGTCCGACATTGATTTTAGCTCAATTTTCGTACTTGATTTGATTTCGAAATCGGCTTGTTGCAAGAATACCCGAGATTAAATTGAGACCGATATTCAACTATATTCAATTCGAATAGAGGTTGCCGCACAAATGCGTGAGATTGACTTGAGCTCGAAAAACTCATTTTGAACCCTAAAAAACAGCATCCCACAAGAAAACCAAGCTAATTTTCTATCGACCTTCTCATGTCGAAAGTGCTATAACTGGTAGGGAATTCCAAGGCAACAGATTTCTAAAAAACACTCGCCGCTAAAAACCTCTAAGATGACAGAAAAATTTGTGTGCTCATAAAACATTTTAAAGTAACGAAGATATTATTGCAATACGGGATGTTAGCCTTTTCATTATTAACTTTTATGTAAGACCGTGGATTGGCAGCGCAAAGCCGTGGAGGCACCGAACCAAGACCTAATGTTCTGAAAGTTCAGGCGTATTCAGGCGAACCCAAACATTGATTCAGCAACCTATACCATGGTAATCAAGAAAATAAGCACTTACGTATGGCACCTTTCCGAAGAAGTTTTAGCTTTGTCTTTCTTTGATGACAAAAGTTCCTAACGCTGAAAATCGATTGATGTGACAAGCAGTTGAAGAACAATCTGATTCTGATGAGAACACTAGAGTATACAAACTAGTTATACCGCCTACAAGAATGACAAATCTAAGGGAATGTAATTTACATAACTTCACTCTCGAACATCACTGAAATATGCAGTGATTGGAAAGGTATCAAATTTTTTTACCTAGGTAAGGTACAAGGTAAGTGTCCAAAAATATACCTAGGTAAGGTAAAAGGTGTACGGAATTTTCAGTACCTAGGTAAAGGTAAAGGTACAAAAAAGGTACTTTTAATTTTAAAAGAATGGTTAAAAATAGAATATTGTGATTTTATGCGATATTTTATTATTAAAATGTCTCTTATATTCTATCTCGATTTTTATTCACTTGAAAAGAGTATTATAATTTTTCCCAGCAGTTTGCAACGCATAGAAGGAATCATCTCCGACCACATAAAGTATATATATTCTTGATCAGCATGACGAGCTGAGTCGATCCGTCCGTCTGACCGTCTGTCAGTTTCTTCGCGAACGAGTCCCTCAGTTTTAAAGCTATCGAGCTGAAATTTAGCATAGTGTCTTCTTTTAGCTGTACGCTGCTAATATGTCGGAACTGCCCGGATCGGATGACTACTTCTTGTAGCTGCCATAGAAACGATCGTTCGAAAAATGTGTTTTTGTTTTTAATTTTAGCGCTCTTAAACTCGGTTATTGTTAATATTATATGTTATTAAACTCTGTGGAGATTAAGATAATTCTTGTGTGATAACTAGACATCGGATTTTACATATTTACATATTTTGAACCGCATGTGCGACTTAAGTTCTGAATGCACACATCTTATTTTTATTAAAAAACGATCTAATTCCGCCAAAAACCATTTTGCAAAAATTGCATATTTGCATAAAAAAATATGCAAAATATGCAGAATATGTAAAATATGTAAAAAACATATTTTTTTATGAAATGACATATTTCAAATACATTATTATCCTAGTAGGCCAGGGTTAATGTGTTCTTTTTGTGATTCTGTGCTCACCATTTTCTGATTTTGTTGCAAATCCGTTTTACTTTGTAAATCAACTTCATCAATTCAACTTTTAATTAATTAAAATGCCGAAAATAAGTGACAAAAAAACACGTTTGATTCAAAAATGGCTAAAAGAATTGGAATCAAACTGTTTTGAAATACAGGAAGACAACGTAGTCTGTCTTACTTGCAAAAACTTTCAAGCTTTTATCTGAAGTAAAGGACATTCTAAATGGTGTGAAAGAAGAATTCGGTATAAAACTGCAAAAAAAACTAAAGGACGTATTGGATCGGATTCCGGACTATGGTTCATTTGAAAATCTTAATCAAATATTTTCCAATTCTGATTCGGAAATAACTGACGCGGGGAAAATTAATATGTCTGACATATTTAAATTCAAATATGCACCGCTTACATCTTGCGATGTGGAACGCAGTTTTTCGGCCTACAAGCTAATTTTTTCTGAGAAACGCCAAAAATTTAAAATGGAAAATTTAGAAAAATGCTTAATTGTATACTGCTACAACAATTATAATAAAAACATTTTTGAAAAATAAAATTTTCGTTCGAAGTTTACAACGTTGTTGTGCGGGAGAGGTATATTCTCAGCATTCACATGACAGGAAGGGATTAATATATAATTCTAGAGTTTCCGAGCGCCTATAAAATTTGCTGCGCTTTCGTAAAGAGTCAAATGAAAATTTGACAAATTTCGCGGTTTTTGGTCTAAGTCTCTAATATACGCGTCTTCAATTGCCATCTATCCAACCTTCATAGTTATCTTAGGTCGTTAGAAAATTTTGCAAATTTCGCGATTTCCTTGACCATTTGATATACTCCTCCTATTTACCAGCCGGTTTACCCTTCTTTATGATAATCTAAATTCAAATGTGAATTTTTGAAATTTCGCGATTTTTTGACCATTTATTCGACATCTTCTTTATTTATCCGTGTACTTTAGCCGTCCATAAAATCTTCATAAAAATCTGAAATTAATGAACAATTTAGAAATTTCCCCATATTTTAGAACTTCCAAGGCACACCTTTCATTTGCTCGGTCTACAACTCCCATTTAACCGTCTATATATACCATCTTTATATAATATTTTTAACAATAATCTAAGCTCAAGAATAAGAATTTTTGCAAATTTCTCAATTTTTATACATTTTTTAAACATTTACATATTTTACATAATTATTACATATTTTACATATTTAGTGCATATTTTGCATATTTGTTTACATATTTTACATATGTAAAATATGCAAAATTTGCATATATTGAATATGCAGTTTCCAATGGAAAGTGGGTTATTTAATTAGTATAAATCCAAATTTTCACCTCAATCAACCTTCATTTAATAAAGTACATAAAATCCGATGTCTAGTGATAACATAGTACGAAAATTCAAGTAATTTATTTATTATTATTTTATATGAGAAATTTAAGAAAAATGCATTATAAATAATTCAAGAATCCTAAAATTTGTATATATTATGGGAGAATTCATAAAACCAATAAAAATGAATTTTCATTAAGGTACCAAAGAAGTTTTTCTCACTAGATTCCATTTCAAGGGCAAACATTCTAGGGCAGCTACTTGATAAAATTTTGCAGTTCTGCTGAAACTTAAATATATTATGAGGGAATATTTAGAATTGATAAATATGTAATTTGGTAGTTGTTGCTTACAAAGGTTAAGAGATATTCATACAACAAATTTTTTAATCAACTGGTTGCTGATGTCAAATAGCTATGTGTTTCTTCTGAATTTGACATTTTATATGGAGGACACTCAAAAATTTGTATAAATTTTGGCTTTCACAAACCAAGAGTTATCCCACAATTCTGTTTTTTAAGAGCAATCGTCTCTATGGGAGCTTAATGATAAATGAGCGGTAAGCGGAAAATAGAAAATTATTTTAAAATTTTTCTGAGAAAAATGTGGAAAATATTGGTTCTTGTAAAACTTTCAGAATCCGTGGGGTGGTTTTTCAAATTCCAGAATTTTTTTTAATTTTTACCAGTCTAATGCCCATGTGCTGTTAGAAAGTGTTTCTATTTGTGAGAAATAATGTGACGAAAGGAATTTTCTGTCGTTCTGAGTACAAGCCTTGAAGTGGAAAATCGTATGGAAGAAATTACATAATTTTCTTCATTTCTTGTCATTTCCAGAAATGAAGTTTCATTTCTTTGGTGGAAATTCTGAAACTTACATTTATTTTCGCAATATCTATAATGCCTCAAATTTCCATACAGACAGAGATAATAAATAGCAGAGTGTAAGAACGTTGCATTCTTTTCGGCTTTCTCCTTCAGGAACACGGGTACGCTATTTAACATTTCTTCCTATGATTAACGGGTATATCGGAGTCGGGTAGGGCCGGCTTTAGCTTAAGCTCCCGTTTTAATACAGAAAGGTGTTCTGTAGATGGGTGTCTGGATAGCTCACTGTGAAATGAAAAAGAACGAACCTTTTATCAATTCGTTCCATCTGCATGTCGATTTTAAGCATTTTCTTATTTTTTAAATATGTTTTTTCGTTAAATGAATTTCAGCAATGCATGAAGAGACAGCTTATTAAATTTTCAAAAATAGCGTAAAGCGTTGTTTTCAGATCGGCTTAGTAGTTTGAGTGCTGCCAGCAAAAATATATGATCAAATTTGATTTGTGCTTGAAAGCGCACAAATTTCCCATACAAAATTCAAGTAGAATTGGATCTTTTCATACCCTGTTCCCAGTAAAAATGGGAAAAGGGGATCATGAAGTTGCGCAAATGTATGTAACAGCCAGAAGGAAGCTTCTCCGACCCTATAAAGTATATATATTCTTGATCAGGATCAACAGCCGAGTCGATATAGACATGTCCGTATGTCCGTCTGTCCGTCTGTCTGTATGAACGCGTCGATCTCAGAGACTATAAGAGATAGAGACACAAATTTTGGCATGCACATAGTTGTATACCGTACCCAGATCAAGTTTGTTTCAGATTTTAAAAATATCCCCTCCTCCCCCCTTAAACCGCAAAGAACTGTCACAGTCACAATTTTAAAGTTAGAGTTAGAGTAAAGTTAAAGTTAGGCGGTCACTTCATGCAGGCAGCGTTGCCTGCGCAGGCCGCGTGTGAGCGCGCGTGTGTGTGTTTGTGTGCGCTCGTATGTGTGTATGCGCTTGTGTATGTGAGTGTGTTTGTATGTGTGTCTCAATTGAACAGGGTATTTTGTAGTCGGGAAACTCGACTACAGCGCTCTTACTTGTTGGATGTAGTGTGATCTTTAGAATGGAAAAAACAATCTTTTTCTTTGGATCCTTATCCCCTCGAGTGACACAGGACATCAATCATTCCTCCTCTCAGCGAACTCTATTGAACTCTTCGCTAGATATCTGCTAGATATGGCCAAAACAGCTTCACTTCATATTTCATATTGTCATGTCCAAGGCTGCAAAGCGGTCATGAACCGAAACCCTTACAACTGGTCCGGCTCAGGTTTTTGGATCTCTTGGACCGGACTATGAACCCATGACCTTTTCAACTTAAAGCGAAGAGTTTCCCTTCAAAAATGACATTAAGGCATCTTCTTAAAGAGAGTAAATCTCTTTTCACCGATTTCACCGTCAAAATAAATAGACAATTTTAATGATATTTGAGTTCAGGCGTAAGTTCTAAGTCTTACTTAACGATTTTCAGAGCTTATTGCCAATTGACAATTGATTCTCGTACCAACAATTTTGGAAATGGGATGAGTCCTTTGCTCTGTAAGCAAACTACATTTTATCTGGTATTTACTGCAAATAGCCTCGAAAATGCTTTATAAATTCCTTAAGTGACAAACCAAGGGTTTGCTCCCTGAACCGAACCTTGGAACGAATATGGCAAACATTGCCACAGTTCACAAGTGGAACAGCTTTATAAGCGAGGAGATAAATGTTTGCTTAAAAGCTTAAAAAAACAGTGGTATTAAATTTGGGAATAATTGTTCGCCATTTATATAAAACCCACCAGCTATGCTATCGAGGCAACGAGATTGCATATGTATAGGAAATTGGAGTTTGTGCCAAATCCACAAAATGCTATATGCTTGCTCGTCGGGTTGTCGGGGATCTTTCCATATCCAACGTTCCCAAAATTAAATAAGAAACTGTGTGTCATGGGTATTTAACATTACCGCAAAAAGTATATCGAGCTACAAAATACCCATGAAAATATAAATAAAATAATTTTGTTTCCAAGATTGTGTTGTTCGTCTTTTGTGGTAAATTTTTCTTAAAAATCGAACAACGAGCATGCTGTTTAAACGAAAGTGGACGTTTGGGATCTTACGGATTCCAGAATTCAACAAAGCGGTAAAAAAAAAGCAAAGAGATTAATATTTTGAGCATCAAACAGTTTTCAAATAAACCTAAATTGTTGATTAAACTGAAATAGTCTCCATTGTATTCGCACACTATTGTGCTCGTCTTTGTCATGAACCCATTCTTAAGCATTTAGCTACGTCAAAATTTACGCTTAAGATGGCAAGCTGCACATTGTCATACTATTGCAAGCTTTTGGACAAAGAGTTTCATTACGGAATGGTTGTTATCAAATTGTTCGAAAGTCAATTAAAAAGAATCGACTTAAGATCAAGACTGCAAACCTCTAAAACTCAGCAAAAGGTTCTTAACTTATGAAATCAAAATTTTTGGTTTGAACTACATTCATTAAAGTTTTCAATGATAAGTTCCCTATCCAAACAAAAATCCTTATCTTATTACCTTTTATGTGTAGATATCTTTAAGATTTCCGGTTAACGAAGTCGTAATTACAAATGCATCAAAATGCTATCAAAGAACATCAATACCTAGAATCTACATCTCATACAAGCAACTTTATTTTTACAACGAAGCTATTAGTCTCAATTCATTTCAATTGCTGTCATCTTTTGAAATTCAAAAAACAACTACATTTGTGGAACTGACGAGACAATTTTTGATAACACGCGTTCCCTAAGGCTCGGCTGTTAATGCTGATCAAGAAAAAGGAATAAATAAAGGATTGGCTAGTTGATATCGTAAACATAAAAAAAAAACAAATCGAGTAAATTAACATAGATTTTTTTTTTTAGAATTCGAAATAATTTGTTTGAAACAATTATGTGATAATAGGCAACACTGCGTATGAGTTATTAAAAAAAAACTTAAGAGCCTATTGGCGCCCGTTAAAACTCGACTTTTTTACTTTTGATTTTTTTACGCATACTAAACAACAAAAAGCACCATGACCTTACAAATTTCATATTCAGGAGGTTCAATCTAATGTACATATATGTGTCAATGGAACTAGGCTATGTGGTATCGCATCTACTAGTATGAACACTAGATTGGACCTCGAAACGGCAAAACGGTAAATAATAGGTCTAAGAACTCCCAAAGCATATGTTGTTAAAATTAATAATTATGAAAATCAAACAATTTTTCTTTAATTTTAAATGTAAAAGAAATTACTCATACGTTACCCAAATACAATTTTGTACAACGAAATCTTTAGGTCATTTCAATAGTTGCTTGAAACATTTGAAATTCAAAATGGCAACTTCATTATTGGAAAATGTGGCAGACGAGGATACTGCCCTTTTTATGGCTTATAGATCCCAATTTTTATAGCACGAGTTACCTACGGCTCAGCTACTGTTGCTGTTGAAGAATAAAGGATAAATAAAGGATTGACTACCTTGATATCGCGAATATAAAACATAAATGATCGAATAAATTAACATAGTGCTCTGTTTTTATTTTGTGGAATTCGAAATTATTTCAAATTAAATCCACGCGAACTTTTTATAAAGGAAACAAACATATGAAAATAGGCAATACTGCATATGAGTGATTCACAAAAACTTTAGAGCTTCTGCGCGCCAGTTAAAGCTCGATTTTTTTACTTTGGTTTTTGTTTACGCTTGTTATACTGCAAACAGCATTAAATTCGGGGGTTAGACCATGTACTATACAATCTGTGATTTCCGAAATCAAAATAGACCGAGAGTCTGATTTGGATTTTTCTGTCTATCTGTTTCCATATAAAACAATAATTCTGCTTTTACATTTTGTGATTTTAGTATAGAGGACCAGGTTCGTCTCATTTGTTTGCCACTAAAAAATGTAAAATTGGCTCTAACAGCACCTCCAAAGGAGGGCCAGGGCCAAGCTTCTCTCTTGCTCACTAATTTACCTTAAATACTACATTAATGTTTGTTTAACATATTTCAGTGTTAAAGCGAATGTTATGTAGTGGTAGCAGACTAATTTATGGAAGAAATCTAGGAGTTAGAGCCCGAGCGAGCGCATCGAATCGGGCGTTGCGGGCATCATTGAAACCAGCCCATTTTGGATTACGTACAGAAGAAATATTACTGTCTGTATGAGCACCTAGATCTCAGAGACTAGAATAGCTAGAGCAACCAAAATTGAAAGGTAGACTCCCATTGTCTGCACACAGATCAAGTTTCTAACAAATTTTTGCTACGCCCACTCCCGCCCCCATAATAAAAAGTGTTGAATAACTCCCTCAGTTTTTAAGAATCAATCTCAAATTTAATACAATATTCGGATAATAAATAGCCGAGTTAAAAATGTTGCATACTTTTCGGCTTTCCCCCCCTCAGGAACACAGGAAGGCTATTAAACATTTCTTTTCACCAGTAACGAGAGTATCAAGTTAACTTACGGTCTCGTTCTTAACTGTGAGGGTCGTGTTAGGAAATTTATAAGGATCGAAAATTTACAACCTCTGTGCGCTTCGTTGATTTAGCTTTCTTATATTATGTCCGCCTCAGACCATCTTTCGCCAGCTGTAAAGTTACTAGCCATGAAAAAGCTTATCATATTTGATTTTCAAATTAGGCGTTAAAGTGTAGATTTCTTTTCTTGTTTTTTTGATGGACGTTGACTTATAATGCGCAGTACATTCAAGTGGCCCATGAAACACCAAGCCGAGGCTTGTAACGCACAAACCCCAGGCAAAATAGCAGACCACCTCCCGCCCAAACGACCGAGAGGCGTAGCCACTAACGTGTGGCACGAAATCGCGAAGGAAAAACATAAAGTAATGTTAACTACGGGCTAAATAAGATAAAATAGTAATTTTTAAAGCCGGAAGAGAAGCTTCCGAGTTAATTATTGGGCAGGGTTTATTGTAATCAGCACAGAGGACACAAAACGGCTCATGCAAGGCATATTTAGTAGTACAACGATTTAGTGATAGGTGGATAAAATTACGAGTCGGTCTAATAGGAACGTTGAGGTTAATTTGGCCAACCAACTCAAAAGAGTCGATTTCACCATTAATTAGTCTATGTAATCTTTACTCCAAACATAACTCTCCGGTTAATAAAGCAGGGAAGGTTAATCAAAAGAGGACTACTAAAGCACGATGGTAAACGGACCTCAGGACTCCAGCTTAAACCATGAAGAGCAAACAATAAAAACTGTACTTGCATAGACTCAATTCCATCTTGATGGGTCGACCACACACATGATCCGTACTCGAGAATCGGACGGACAAGAGAACTGTACAAAATCTTCGTCGTATAGGGATTATCAAATTCCGTCGACCAGCGCTTAATAAACGCAAGAACACTCCTGGCCTTACAAACAGTAGCAGTAACATGGGAGTCAAATTTAAGTCGGTGATCAAGAATTACCCCTAGATCATTTACCTCATTGGCTGTATCATTTAAACACTCTAGTGGGACATTATCAAGCATATAAGTTAAGAATTGTGGCAAGCTTCTGTAACAGTGTTGAAGAGAGTATAAAGCAATGGACCCAAGTGACTACCTTGGGGTAGTCTCTTCTCAAATACTCCATACGAGTTATTTTGATTGATAGTATTTTGATAGTTTTGATATTTTTGTTATAATTTTACAGAATCAAATTCAAACAATTAGCCGTTGTGAATGTGTTATTACGGTTAATCAGTTTTGGTTGAGTTAACAACGATTCAGATTTCGGTTTCAGTGACTGATTCTCACAAAGTATACAGCCAAGTCCCCGTATCTCGTAGTTAGGGTATACAGAACTCTGGATGATGACACGCATTGCAACGCCGACATCGACAGACACACAAAGAGAAACAAAAAACGCGCGTTTGCCCTTGAAAATAAATTTTAGTTTGCAAAAAAGTGTGCGATTTTTTTGCATTTTGTTTTGGTTTGGTTTTTTTTTTTGGTGTGCTGTTTGCATTTCGTTTAAAATTTGATTCACACAAACGCAGGAAGACAAGTCGCCAAAAAGCAACAAGAACGAAAACAACAACAGCAACAGCAAGAAAGACAGCAGCAAATAAAATAAATGTTTTAGTTTGCATTGCGAATGCTTTGCATGTAATTTAAAAACTGGTCTAGTGGGGCCCCGAATCCGTCTCAGACCTTCGTTAACTTTGCCAAAATTATGCGCGCTACCCTAGGCCATACCCCACTGACACCGCGGGCTGCGTCAGGTCGTCGTAATTTATAGCGAGCTGCGAATCGTACCACACCGAAGCCAACAACAACAAATTTGGCAAATACGGAAGTTTTTATGTCGACTTCGTTGAGATTTTTGTTTTCCTTTTGTTTGGAATGTAATAAATTTGCAAAGCGCTTTGCTGCAGCCATTGATTTGTTGGATTTGTTATTGTTGTTGTTGTTGTCATTTTTAATTATTGCTATTTTATAATCCTACCTTAGTTTTTGGTGTTGCGGCTACCGCCTAATGAATTTGCTATGGCTGCATGAGAACAACCTTCAAAATGTATTCGTTGTCGTCGCTGTTGTTGTTGCTGCTGCTGCTGATGTGGTCCGATCTGCTCTCATGCTAGGCGACCTTTGTTATTTGAGAGCGTTCAGATTTTTGCATATTTTTTGGCCAAAACATGTTTAGTCAATGCTTACATAAGCCATGACGCGGATACAGCGCCAGCGATTAATGCGAATTTGATAGAAGAAAGTTTCATTTTAATGGCCCAATATCGTTCTTAATCAGCGAAGTATGAATACCCCCAGGAGACTCACTTAAGTAAATATACAAAGATTTTGGCATTAAGATAACTTTATAACTGAGGTTAATATATATATACATATACAATAATTTAGAATGGATTATGCATGGAAAACCATTTGGATGATTCTGGGATTGCGCATACGTACCGTACACAGGAAAAAAAAATGCAAAATCTACACGAAAATCTAGAATTTCTACACGTTTTGACCGGGATTTTCAACCCATTAGTTTTGTGAAGCTTTTCTGCATGCCGCGTTTAGTTTTCTCATTTCAACACGTGGCGTGTGGCTTTTCTGTATGCCGCGTTTAGAAATGAGAAAATTAAACGCGGCGTGCAGAAAAGCTATACGCCACGTGTTGAAATGAGAAAATTAAACGCGGCGTTTGTAATTCTTAACGTTTATGTATGTGGAGAGCAGTTTTCTAAACGAAAATTGAAAGAATTTAGTACTGATTTAGAGCTAGCTATTTCGTTTAGAATTTCCACACGCGCATGTAGGATTTCAATATCCAAACGTTAATGAAGAAAACCTAAACGTTCGGTGTGGTATTCAGGTTGTTGCATAAAAAATGTAGAAGTTATTTGGATATAAGCTGATTTTCTTATGTCGTGTAGACATTGCTTTTGCCCACACAGCACTTAGCAATACGTTTCGTTTAGCATTGACGATTCTACATGCGCCCTGCAGCCAATTTTGTTTTCTCTGTGTAGTTTAGATCAAAGCTGCAAACCTCTAAAATTTTGCAGAGCGTTCAGTCCGGGGGTTCGAACCCGTTGTAAGGTCTAAGATTCGGTTCCTGATCAGCGTGACGAGCTGAGTTAATATAGTCAAGTCCGTCTGTCCATTTGATGTTCCTATGCTATCTCCTCCGTCAGTTTTAAAGCTATCTTAATCAAACTTTGCACGGAGTCTTTTTGCACAAAGACGCTGCGCATTTATCGGAACCGGCCGGATCGGATGACTATAGCATATAGCTGCCATAGGAACAATCGGTCGAAAAAGTAGTTTTAGCTAGAAAAACTTTTTTATCTTCAATGCAAACATGCCCAAACCTCGTATTTCTAAGTTTTCTATGGTTTTACACAATTCCACCAAGTTTTATGAAAATCGGACAACTCTATAGTATGGCTACCATACAAAATATAGTTTTGAAAAAAAGTCCTAGCAAGAAAACCTTTTTTGTTTTCAATGCTATCGCTTGTAACTGATCAATATTATATGCTACCAAATGGACGGACGGACATATATAGATATCGACTCGGCTGTTGATGCTGATCAAGAATATATATATTTCCTTCTGGCTGTTACATACTTTTACACAAACTTAATATACTGTGTGTACCTTTGTTACAGAGTATAATTATAAAATAATAGTTAAGCAAAAATTTTTATTTTATTACTTATGAATATCACATTATGTCTTAATTGCATAGTTCTTGAAAAGTCTTAAACATTGGTACATTTTTTGTATTCGTAGCTTACTCCCTGCACCGTGAAAAAATTTTTGGTTAAAATTTAATGTCATAACAGTTATTTTCGGTCTCTGCTAAAAACAAAAAAAAAAATGGGAAAATAATTCTTAAATTCTTGGAAATCCACCAACAAGGTCGGCAAATGGTGGGCAGGGGGTGGGTTCAAGGTTGAATCGATATTTTTGCCCGATCTGAATAAAACATAACCACCCAATTCAGGAAAATTCTCCCCATTGATTATATAATAGGGGCGGGGGTGAATTGCTTGATAGGCGATCTGAATGAAACTCCGTTTGAAATCTTATGGACAATCAAATGGAAAAAAAATTCTCTCATTTTGGAAAGCCCTCTAGCAAAGTCGGATAATGGAGGGCGGCGGTGGAAAGGCCAAATATTATTTTTGGGCCCTTCTAAGCCTTATGAACGGATTAAATTCAAATATAACCGTTTAATTTTGGAAAATCGTCTATACTGATGGCGGCGTAGCGAAGCTTGCTGGGTTATATGCTAGAGTACATATGTACATTAGGGTGAACGCCGGTATGGTTACATGATTAAACTTAACCCTCACTATCCTAAATGTTTGCTTCGAAGCTCACAGAAAAATTACGTATACGCACGCCTCATTGAAATTTCGACAACGAAAGTGGAGACACCATTTTAAAAGCTGTCAAATTTGAAAGTCAAGCAACAAAAAAACGAGAAGGCCAATCTAACTGCGTCTGTGCTGAAGTTTTTATACCCTTGCAAATGCTAATTTTGACTTGGCAGAGTTTAATAACGCTTACAAAAAATCAAAAAAAATTCTAACTAAAACCTATTTTCCGACAGATAAACATCTGATTTCTACCAAATTTCGCGAATCTTTTTGAAAACATATCAAATTAACAATCGCCGAATTTAAGAACGATAAAATTGAAAACAAAAAAGTTTTTCTCACTAAGACTCATTTTCCGAACGATCGGTCCTGTGGCAACCATAAGATATAGGCACCCGATGTCGATCAACTTTTTCAAATTATTTTGAAAGCTTTTAATATTAATAATCAACTACCTTAAGAACGAAATACTTGAAAAGAAAAAAGTTTTTTTCACTAAGACCTATTTTCCGACCGATCGGTCCTATGGCAGCTATAAGATATAGTCATCCGATTTTCACCAAAATTTGCAAATCTGTTTGAAAGCGTATAATATTAATAATAGCCGAGTTTAAGGACTCTTACATTGAAGACAAAAAAGTTTTTCTTACTAAGACCCATTTTTCGACCGAAGGTTCCTATGGCAGCTATAAGATATAGTCATCCAATCCGGTCGGTTTCGACATATTAGCAGCGCGCAGTAAAAAGAAGACTCTGTGCTAAATTTCTGCTCGATAGCGTTAAATCTAAGAGACTAGTTTGCGTAGAAACTGACATACAGACAGAAGGACGGACAAAGCTCAATCGACTCAGCTCTTCGCCCTAATCAAGAATATATATAGTTTATGGCATCGGAAATGAATATTTCTATGCGTTGCAAACTTCTGGGCAAAATTATAAAACCCTTTGCAAGGGTATAAAAATACACACATTTTCTTGCTTATAGAAATAAAGAAAAATTTATTACTTAATATCATATTTACATTAATCTGACATAAACGAATGTTCACTGAAATGTACGGGCTTTTTAGAGTGTTGGAAAGTTCACATTCTTTTTGTACCCGAAAAGAAAGTTCGCAGCGCCAGCGCTGCAGGAGCTCTGCCTTCTACTATTACTGCGACAGCAAAATACATACTAAGCATACGCTTTCAAAGGTACTGAGTATATTATAGTCGGGCCTGACCGGTTTTCTTACTTGTTTGGAAGTGAACAATTAGATTTTTAATGATTTGGTATTTAAAAAAAAAACCTGATATGTGTAAAAATACATACAACCAGAGAAGTCTAGCACTAAAACCGACTTTAAGTGGAATTTTTTTTCTTGATTTTTTAAGACGAAAACTGCTCGAATTCGAGAGTGACAATTGATCTCGACCTTGAACTTGCGGGCGAGGATAGTATGTTATTGGAAAAAAAATCGATTTAAGGATTGTATAACACAAGACAATGCTAAAAACAACTCAAATAATAAAAAAACATTAAATAAAAAAAAAAACTTTGATCCTACGGGACTTGATCCCACGACCTCGATCTTTTCTAAGCGAATGTCTTGTCCACTCGACCACGGCCCTTGTTGCTCGCTGAGCGGCAAAGTGCCAACTGCATACATTATAAGGTATGATTTTGACGCCAGGTCTCGCTTATGCCAGATAGTCGTGTGAGCTATGGCGCCGTCGTCCGTTTGTTCAGTCTTCGAGGTCCCGAGTTCAAGTTCAAGTAAAGTAAGAAATAAAATTTTTTTATGGGTTCTTAAAATCAATCACAGCTTTAAAAAAAGTAGGTGGTGAAGTGTTAGTCGGTCGTGTCTCCTCTCCTCCCCTCCCCCTTCCCGTCGCCCCATTTAAGAATATTCAACTTAAGTCCAAGATGATCAATGATTGAAATCGATACTTTGTATGCTTACAACCAATAAGATCAATGAGCGCGTTCACCAGCATAAATCGATGACAAAAAATCGACTATTTTTGTTAAATTGTGTTGGTGAACAGGCATGATGTGCAAACATGAATGCTAATTTTCGTGATTGTGTTAGATGTGAATACATCAAAGAAATAGTTTGTTAGAATTGCTTGATTGTGATTTGTTATCGATAGCACACAGCTGTCAGTTGTAAACAAACAAGAAATTTAATGAAGACAAAAACAAAATGAATGTGGAAACTTCTTTGTTTTTGATTAATAAATTGGCAGAGGACGTGGTTTCGCAAGTAGCTCACGGAAATTCGTGCAAGGCTCTGAAGGCTCTACTGGTTGTTGCGGAGGAGGAGAAAATCTTGAAAAGCCGCCTATTCAAAACGAAGCGGCCTCGCGTGCGCTTCCAGTTGTTCTTTGAAGTGACAGTACAAAATTACCGAATGGACAAATTCAAGGATTATTTCATGATGTCCCGTGCATCGTTAAGGACTCTCAGCTCATTGCCCATTAAATAATTTATTAAAATTAACATTTGCAGACCATTCTTTGCGTTGCCCTGGATGAACTAATAGCGAAAGCAACTCTTAATAAAACCCAGCGTTATGTAATTTGGCTGCTGGCAAAATACAGGAGTTCTTCATATTACTAAATTACCGTTTTTAAATAGGAAAAAGATCTGACCATGAGATGTTCGAGTTTTTTGTGTACATTCCCGCCGGGATTACAACAAATTTTAAATGGCTAACAATGTTTTGAGGAAAATTTAAGTGGATTCTAGGAGCAGTTGCTGCTATTGACGACGGTCATATAAATTTAACAGTCTGTTCTAAATTTTATTTAGCTATTAGCTGCTAAAATTTCAAAACTTCAGCCAACACAAATATATCGATGACTCTGTTGCCTTAAAATTCTATCTAACACATTCACCAGCAGCCAAACACTTTTTTATTGATTGATGATTTATGTTAGATGATTGGTGTGTGCAGGTGAACGCGCTCAATGCTTCATATGAGCCGACTTAATTTCAAACCAAGAATATTTATCTTAAAAATTGCTTGATTTCAGTATTTTCGGATTGGATCAAAGAATATTCCGTCTTACCATACTTTTGACATCAAAACTGCTTAATATCTAGCACGATCGGAATATGCAGGTGTATTGAAACTACGGCAGGGATGAAGTAAGCTTTGCCTAATCGTTTATATTAGAACAAAGGAATATGTTTTTTGTCAAAAAGTTCCCAAAGATTATTATTTGTGTAACCTAAAAATTCGTCGGAATTACCGGAATTAGCTGCTTTAGAGCTGATTCCTCCTTTGTCTCTAGCCATTTTATGTCAGGCGTAAAATCATGAATCTATAGTTATGGATAATCAAAATTTCGGCTTAACTGGTCCAAACGTTAGAACTTGTTCAGCGAATATCGCACAGTTTTTTTTTTCATCCGTCCTGATTTGGAAGGACTTTTACTGAAATCATGGCTGCCTTTTCATACATTTCAGCCATCAATTTAACACAGACAGGGCCTACTACGTCATGACCTTCTCTTCTTTCAGGCATGATTTCAGTACTGAATTCATGAGTTAGTTTCATCAGTCATGAATTGGAGCAACTCCTACTTCTCAGGTCTGAATCAGCACTGGAAAATTCAGTACTGAGGCGTTGAACTGCAGAGAATTGTTGAAGAAGTTATAAATGTTAAGCCATTATCTCGCCTTTCGTTCATCTTTGTGATTGCATTTAAATTATATCACAACTTTAATCGTAATCCCGACTAATAAATTTTTGTTGACAGAAGTCGGCTAGTCGACGGCAATGACTGACTTCTAAAAAGAACAAAGTTTTATAACTATTGTAATTTATCTTGATTTTAATTTCGAGTCAGCGCTTGGCGATTCAAGCTTTTGTCCATTCGAAAACAAAGAAGAGTTAAACATCGTTTTTCACTGCGCCAAGATACATTCCCATACGCTTTGCACCAATTAGCGGCCCAAGTTCTGGTTGATTTAATGCAACGACTTGAGGGCAAGTGTTGTGGTGACTGCAAGTGCGATTCGGACTTGGTGCATTCACCTCTTGCGTAATGAACACCAACAGCGCCACCAACATTGCCTTGTACATGGTCGGTGGGGCCCAGGAGGAGTTCCCCTGGTCGGCCTGGCGCGCAGCTGCGTTGTAAAAATTAGAATTTCTGCCAGGCCAAAGTCGCTGAAGTCGCTGCCGCGGCCGAAGATGGCCAGGCAGCTGATAAAGCCATGGCCATAGCCAAAGCCACGGCCAAGTAATTCCTTTGGCTAACAAAATAAACTGCGCTACAAAATAATTGCAAATAAAATGCAGCCAGCTTCAGTGTTGCACCTGAAGCCCAGAATATCGTCTCTGTCGTCTTGGCTAGCACCTGTGCACGGCGTTTAATTCCATACGAAAACAAACGGCCTAAGCTGTGGAAAAAAGTGTTGCTGTGTGTGCGGCCGGCAGCAGCAAATGTTGCATGATAGGAAAGGAGGCTCTGTCCTCAGCCTCAGCCTCGGCCTCGGCCTAAGCAATGCGGCTGCAAAAGTAACAGCATCGAAGAGCCGTTATCAATATCTGGTTTGTCCACTCAGCGGGCGCTGGAGATGCGGCCCAGCACACACATGCACACACAGCGCCAAGAGCAGGACAAGATTGGGCCAATGTACCTGAGAAACAGCCACTTTGGCCAAAGGAATGCGTTCAGCAGAGGCAGCATGGAAGAAGCGGTCTTAGGGTAACAGCGAATGCTGCCATTTATATAGCACAATAAACATTAGGTGTTGCCTGCTCGCATGGGTGTGTGCCCGCTGTTGTTGTTGTTGTTGTTCCTGTTGTGGCTTCTGCTGCTGGAGTGTTATCCCGTGCCAGCGCTTAGTTAGCCAGCGTTTTGTACGCCCAGCGCCTTTGTAAGCTGTTGGCCTGGGCTGAGCAACGGTTCTTCTTTTTTTTTCTGTGGCTTTTTCTATTAAAATTACCATCAAGATTTACATTTCAGTAGACAACAGGTTCGGGCCATGAATCGGGCATGATGCTGTGGTTCCTTTTAGGCAAATGTGGGCAGCGACCAACGGACGGTCAGCCAGCGGGGAGTCGCCCCTACTAAATGCCTTTCCAGCATCTGCCCACTCGCTAACAGCAACGCGCAAGTCAAGTGGAAAATTGTTGCTATTTCTGGTTGCTCTCATTTTGCTTCTAATGTCCATATTTAGTTGCGATGCCACGCAAACACAGAAATTACAAGCAAAGTTTTTGAAAGAACAATTCCGAATAGCAAATATGGCTTATCCGGGCGGTGATTTAGTTGCCAAAAGTTGGACGGCGATGACAATTCTTATGGGAAAACTGAAATAGCACTTGGAACAGTAAATTGTTTTTGCAAAAATTGAATTATTCATAAATATACTCCAGCTGAACTTGAAAAGGCTCAACACTACTTTTTTTTTAGGAAAAATTGCAATATCTCATTTGTCCATTTCAACTAATCGAGATTGTTTGACTTAAATAATAGACAGGGACTTAGGCAGCTGTCGGTAGCTATTTGTTTAGGGAAAACCAACCGCGAAAGGCGGAGCATCCTTCACAGTGACCATGCCAGCTCTCACAAGTCGGCTTACTCAAAAGAACATTCAAGGGACTCCTTAAATAAATGTTGGGCTCTCGCGGGCCGGGGAATGAAATAGATACCGTTCGAAGGAGGTTTTCAAGCTGAATACAAGTAAAATATTCAAATATCTCTAGCACTTCAAGTTTTTAAGAAATCAATGGTCAAAGTTGATAAAAATGTCCAAAAAATTTATGAAAATGCATTTGAGGGATGCATTGAGGGAACTGTACTCTTTGAAGCGCAGTAACCCAAATTCCTGGCTTGGGTATTACCAGATTTCAACTATTGAAGCCCCGAACTCAGAACGACATACAATTCCTTTTGTCACAGTATTTCAAATAATTAAAAACACTTATTAGAAACAGAGTTTAAAAATCGTCATGCAAGTATAGTGCCGTCTTTGTGAAAGTTCTTGATACAGATATAAAATTAGTGTTAAAGTCGGATCCTCTATTCAAGCAAAAGCAATAGATGACGACTCGGAAAGTTATCTCCGAAATGTGTCATAATAAACTGCGTCGCAAATTAACTCGCAACAAATTGTAAACAACAACAAAGTCAATGCGAATCGGAGAACGGCGCCAACAAGACTCGCACACAGACTGCGCAACGGCTGCATTTTGGGCGATCGAGACGCTCTGATAACGGCTGTTTTTTCAGTTGTTGTTGTTGGGCTGCTCCGAAGCTAAAATTTTATGCCCACCACTGTTCTAAATCATCATCGTCTCAGGACAGAGTTAAACAAATGTGAAGAAACATATTTATCGAATTTATATTTCAATTTGGTAAAAGTGAGACGTACCAAGGTTTGAACCAAAACCTTCACCCAAAAACCTCGAACCTAAAAAATTTCGAATATGACCCATTGGTAAAATTTGGTTTGAACCAGCGAATCCGAGCTCCGAAAAACTGGATTGGGTTTGCAGCCCAGCTTTCAAAAACCAAATATGTATGCATCGAAGTTTTTATCTAAGCTGGAGACATCCATGATTTTTCACAATCGATGTTTTTGCAACCATACATGTGCATGGCAAGGCCATACTATATTTCTTATTAAATTTATTTGGAGTCCTTAAGAAAGCTAATATGACCAATCTGCGTTTCTTAGAGATTTTTGTATAATATTTATTTAAATTTAGTAATTTAATTGATATGGCGTTCAATAGCGTTGGTGTTGGAGTGTGTGGATATACAGCATGAATACATAAGTATTTGCAAAGTAAGTCTCCAACAGCTGCGCCGAATAACTAGAAAATTTTCAAGAAATGTCAAAAATCCTAACCATTTTTATACTCTGTATCAAAGGTACACAGAGTATATTAAGTTTGTGCAAAAGTATGTAACAGCCAGAAGAAATCATCTCCGACCCTGTAAAGTATATATATTCTTGATCAGCATCTTATAGTCGGGCTAAGCCGACTTTCTCACTTGTTTACGATGCCACTTTGCAAATTTCCGGAAGCAAATATGCCACAATTTCACTAATTATCCTACTTATAAGGGATTTGCATCAAAACACACACAAAATAGGAAATGAGAGGAAGTTTGCCTAAAAAAACACTGCCAAAAAGGTTTTCCACATACAAACACAGGACAGTGTTAAGGATAGCAAGAATTACAGATCTCCGATTTAAAAAAGATGCTTTTAACGATCCGATCAATGCTGACCAAGCTGCCAATGCGGTTGAGCATGAAATGCACATATTAATAGGCAAAAATATCCATCAACATCCAACACCAAAGCAATCACCATTAGACGATTCAAAATAAGTAAGAGCGCCGCTGTCGAGTGGCCCGACTTTAAAGTGCCCTGTACAATTGAGACACACATATACAAACGCATACTCACTCGCGCGCACACACACACAAACACGCGCTTGCAATCTGACTCAGACGCCCAAGCTGCCTGCAGTAGGCATAATGCTCCCCCCGCTCCTACAAGCAAAATTGTTTCGTGTATAGCTTTGGAGTTTTTTCTCGTATCTTATTTTTCTTCTGAGAGTAGATAGATATAAGGCTTACGATTATATATGTATATTAAGCCGAGGTTCTAACTTTAAAATTGTGGCTCTGACAGTTTTTTTTGCGGTTTAAGGGAGGAGGGGGATACTTTCTAAATCTAAAACAATCTTGATCTGGGTACGGTATACACCTATGTGCATGCAAAAATTTGTGTCTCTATCTCTTATAGTCTCTGAGATCGACGCGATCATACAAACAGACGGATATGGCTATATCGACTCGGCTGTTAATGCTGATCAAGAATATATATTCTTTATAGGGTCGGAGAAGCTTCCTTCTGGCTGTTACATACATTTGCACAACTTCATGATCCGCTTTTCCCATTTTTAATAGGAACAGGGTATAAAAAACGTTTTATCTAGCACAGTTTTGAAGATAGATGATTCGTACCTTCTAGAGATATTTAGTAATCAAATGGGGGGAATTAAAAATAAGTAAAAGGGGATCATGAAGTATGTAACAGCCGTGTATACGGTGTATACCGTACTCAGATCAAGTTTGTTTCGGATTTGGAAAATTCCACCTCCTCCACCTTTTAACAGCGAAACACTGTCAGAGCCTCAATTTTTAAGGTTAAACTCTGAGTTTGAATTCTGAAAACCACAATAGAATCCAAACCAAAACAACATTACACTAAGAAAAAACTAGAACGAATAATTTGAGTACGAACGCTCATGAAAATAAAATAAGTCGTTCTTGAATTTTCAAGAATTTCGCTCTTGAAATCGAGATAAATTCGTTCTAAACGTTCTCAATTGGGTTTTTTATAGGCAAGGGGGTTGAGGACAACTTAACTTTGAGAAAATAGCGGTGGATTGCCTGTCGCAGAGAGTGAGAGCGCATGCGCAGTTGGTCGTTGAGAGAATTGCGTTGGACTCGCTCTCGCAAAGCGAGAGAGCGCATGCGCAGTTTGTTGTTGTGCGATGCGTACGAAAGGCAACTGCGTTTATTTATAAGTGTGATTTCGTCGCGTCTTTTACCTTATGGAAGATAGCTGAGTTCGCTAAGATGCCCGTCGCCTGTGTGTGTTTCAGTCTTTCGAGGTACCGAGTTCAAGTCCCAGAAAAGTAAGTAAAAAACAAGAAAGAAAGTCGGTCAAGCCCGACTATAACATACTCTGTGTACCCTTACACTCGCATTTGCTCAGGAGTCAAACGGCCAGTTAACACCCCGCGCACAACGCGGTGCGCTCTCTAAGTTTCTCTCTCTCTCTCTCTCTTTCTCACTCGCACTAAGATTGCCTGTGTTGAACGGTTAGGGTATGTTGCTGTGGTTGTTGGTGGGGGGGTGGGTGGTGTTAACTGGCAGTTTTTTGCCCATAACTTGAGTATCTTTCATCCGATCTTTATCATTTCTTCAGCAAATCGATAAATAATTTTGTTTACAAGGTATCTCTAGAAGGAACAAACGCTCTTTCTCCAAAACTGTACGAGATATGAAGTTTTTTCCAAATTGCGGGGGCGGGAGGGGGCGTGGCAAAAATTGAAAATAAACTTGATCTGCCTGCAAGTATAAGAAATATATGTCCCATACATGTCAAACCTCTATCTCTTACCATCTCTGAGATCTCTTCGTTCATACAGACGGACGGACGGACAGACGGACAGACAGACAGACGGACAGACGGACATGGACGGACATCGAATCGGCTGTTGATGCTGATCAAGAATATATATACTTTATAGGGTCGGAAACGATTCCTTCTCCCTGTTACATACTTTTGCACAAACTTAATATACTCTATGTACCTTCGGTACAGAGTATAAAAATATCTATGTGGTTATCTCAAAAACAATCACAGCTTAAAACAAAGTTTCTGGGGGGTGATTGGGGTTGGATGGGTTGATAATGGTGAGTGGGAGGAGGGGAGGTAGACGGACCACGTCGGTCGGGTCGGGTCGGTCGTGTCTCTCTCACACCCCCACCCCAAATATTCTTTTTAAGTTTTTTATTTTGAGAATTATTCGTTCTTGGATCAAGAGCTGAAACTGTTGAATCAGGAATGTCGGCATCAAAAATGCACTCTTGAATCAAGAATTTTGCTCTTGGATCAAGAATTTTCACTCTTACCGTACTTTTGAGAACGAATGCTCTTGATTCAAGAGTGAAATTCTCTATTTTTACTCTGAGTGTTCTTGGTAGAGGGTATTTTGTAGTCGACTGAGGCACTCTTACTTATTTTTAATATAGTTTGGAATGGCGATCTCAAAAATCGATTTCAAAAATTTTTCATTGTAACGTTGTTGTTTTCATAATTTCGGCAGGTGCAGTTACATTTTAAGCCATATCTCACTTAATATTCAGATGGATTCCAGCAAGATTTCGGTTTAGTAGAATACAAGGACGAAAAGCATTTCAAATAAATTGATTTTTTAAAGATGCTTTCTAGAAATCCAGTTCATATCGCAAGATTTGGAAAAGAAAGAAATACATAAGTCAAGTTGGAACACCTTCCCGAACATTTATGCACGTACAAGGTGAGGCTACATTACATAATTCAGAGATCAGACACTTTTGAAAGACTTTTAAGAGGACCTATGAATGATAACAATAAGGAATCCATTCAACTTAAGGACTTACATAGCTTAGTAGTCTGTATAATTACCGAACCAAAACTTTAGGTTCGATAAGTAC
Source organism: Lordiphosa magnipectinata (assembly GCA_037044535.1). Classification (NCBI taxonomy): domain Eukaryota; kingdom Metazoa; phylum Arthropoda; class Insecta; order Diptera; family Drosophilidae; genus Lordiphosa; species Lordiphosa magnipectinata. Next base: position 967,608 of record JBAMBO010004113.1, read on the forward strand.
AGGAACTGGTCAGCGAACCGAACCTTACACTTGACAACGGGTACAAACCGCTGGATCGAACCTTCACCAAAATTGTACAGTTTTGCAGACTTGATTAAAACTGAGTTAAACAGACAAATCAAACCAACATATACGAGAGACGGAACCAGCTTCGACTCGTCCTTTTTAAAAAACGAACAGAAAACAAACAAAAAATTCTTCAAGAATTTCCTCGACACAAATTTCCATTAGTTTCTTAATCGACCGTCTTTAAAATCATTATAAAATGATTTCCAGAATGTTCAAAAACATTTCCCAGGGTCAGACTCTGGTGTACCGTTAACCCCAATCATAATCACTTTGCACAGTAGTCCTCGCCATGAGGCCAACAGCCACTGCGATAAGCACTTGGTCATCTTCTGGTTGCCCACTTGGCCATGTGCAAACGTCAATCGCTGCTTGCCACAGCAATAAATTTAAATTTCATTAAACATTTTACAAGCTTTCAAAAGGCATAAACGGATATTTAAAGCACCTACAGCCGCAGCAACGGCATCGGCAGCCAAATAAAAAAATCAAATCGCAGCCCAACTAGGAAGCAAATACACACCGTCTCTCCAACTGGGCAGCCTTACGCATTAGGACATGCGTTGGCCCAGTCAGAGGGGTGGAGCGGTGGGAGGGCCGGGTAACAGCACTCCGATGCATAAAACAATTTAAATATTGCCGCTGCACTTGCAACAACAGCAACTCACAAAACTCCAGTCGGGCCAAACTTGTTTGGGAAGAGTTCGCGGATGCATCTGCAATCTGAGTCGCCTGCTGCCGCTAATCTTCATCATCGTGGCGGCCAGCTCATAATGACGTTCGTCAACGGTGTCAGCTCTGGGCAAGTTAACTGCAATCGCGATCGGGATCGGATGAGATCGCGGGGCAGGGGCGGAAGATCAACACGCATGGGCCTGGGCATTAGCCGTTGTCCGCTGTCCAGGCGGCCAGCTCCATGTTCATTTAAATCTACAACTTTTGGAGGGACAACTTGACTGGCTGCGTCGTCAACTGCGCTGGGAATGGGACTACGACTGCGACTGCGACTGAGACTGGTACTGTAGCTGCCATGTGAGAAAATTGCGCACTGAGAAACCTTCGGGCCAGGTCCGGTTGCCTCGTATAAAATGAAAATTCTTAACAACAAATGTTTGCCCATCTAAGCAGGCTGGCATGCCGCATGCGAGTGAATGGACCCAGTGCCGCTGCCGGGACCTCAAGCTGGAGCTGAACAAGTGAAGCCAATGCGCTTATCTCGAATTCATTATTGAAATACTCTTTTCCTAGGGCCAATACTATGTGAGCGGCTGCGGCCGGCTGCCGCATAACGGTAAATCGGAAGGGATCAGGCAACATCTTAATGAAAATTGAATTTTATGTTTATTACGCAACGAGGCACTTAAGCTCCAAGCCAGCCCTGCAAACCAAGCCTCCTCAAAATGGGAATCTGCTGGCCAACCGCTATCGACCGACCCTAGTCACCATCATTGCTCTTCCTGTTGCAACAAGTTGGCGCTGGGACAGCAAGGTTCGGGGCAGACAGCGGAACATGTTTGGCTGATAAATGATATAAAACTAATGTAAATCCAAGAGGCCAAATAAAATTAAACCGCATCGTGCATACCCTTTCAGTTATTAATGAAGAAACGGAGATTTTAAGATAAAAGGTACTTGAAGTCAAGTCTTAATTGTGGACAATACAGTGTGAGTGATAGGACCACCGGACCACCATGAAGTCTTTTTAGCCTTAAAAAGGCTAAAAAGAAAAACAATTCAGCTGAAGCTGATGAGCTGCCCGCTTAATTGTTCAAGAATGGTCCGAAAATTGGAGTCTAAGTTTACTTTGACCATTATTAAAAAAAGGGGACCTTGCAGGGCTACTTAACGTGGGATCAGTTGCCTACCCATTAAATTTAAGATTCTTTCATCCATCCCATTAGTGTGGCTTCAGACTTGGTAAATACACAGCAAACCAGATATTCATATTGCGACAACACAGACTAACACCCAATATCTTTTTGCTGATTATATAGCCGACACATCGATAAGGTTAAATTCTTTGATGCCCTGTCCACTTTGCATGATGACTTTGAGAAGCACACAAGGCTCCCTCAAAACTGGAAAGCACCTCTCCAAGCCATTAGATACCAAAAGAGGTTTCAGGCGGGGTAAGCGGTTGCGTTTTCAGAGATTTAGAAGCAGTCCAAACTGATGGGCTTAGAGGTAAACTAGGGCTAGTCGAAGTACCTAACAACTGGACTGCTGCAGTGGGAGAGTACAACTTAAAGGTTATAAAGGATTTTGTCTATCTAGGAACAATGATCACCAGCGACCACATCAGATTTTACTACGGGCTCAGTAGAGAGTTCAAGAGCAGAGTTCTCTCTTGAAAAACGAAACTAGCACTTAACAAACCGTTTATCATCCCAGACCTGCTATACGGCGCAGAAGTATGGACATTAACAACCGCGGATGAGGCGGCGATTGGCATGTTCAAAACAATAGTCTTTCCACACCACAGCGGCTGCGCTGGATAGGTCATGTGACCCGTATGCTCCAGTAAAACAGGTGTTCGATCCGAAGGCAAAAGACTTTGGGCAAAAGGCCAAAAGAGACGATCGAAACTGAGACGGAAAGACCAGGGGCGGCAAGATTTTGCCGAGCTTGGTGCGAACAACTGGTGCCTCATACGACACTAAAGCGAATGGCGGGCATAAATAGCAGAGGCCGAGACCGTTAAGCGGTTCTGATCGACAAAGAAGAATAAAAAGAAGATAGTTAAGCTCGATTTACATTTAAGGGCTATACGTAGATCATATACAATTAATTTTGGCAAAATAAATTAAAAATATAAATACTTGGCTTTACAGCCCCAAAGGGCCAAGCCGAGCTTCTCTCAATCTCTTGGAATGTGTGCTTGAAATTTTTCGCACAAGGGAATGGGACCTGCAGCTTAACGCCAAAGCCGAGCGGCAAAGTTTGAGAAGCTTTTTCATGGCTAGTTACACTTAACAGCTGGCGCCAAGGTGAAGGTGACTGGATGTGTAAAAGTTTTTTTCTAAAGAAAGAAAAAACTTTTTATTAGATATTCCGACTCGGGATAGAACCCAAGCCTCCTGCACCAGCAGCCACACACACTTTCGGTGCAACACACCCGGCCCCATATAATTAAGACAGCTGTTAATGGGGGTATTTCAAAGTAATAGCTCATTTCCACTGCCAACATTTCTTATCATTTTCATTTTTTAATATTATGTCGTTTTTTGACAAATCGTTATCTTTTTTTCACGTTGACAAAAACAGCTGCTTTGTTTGTTTTAAATAAGCCCTAGTTCGGGCTATAGCGACATTCTTACTTGTAAAGAATCTGTTTTTCTCTAATGACTAGAAGGGTTGAAATCGTGTCAACCATAGAGGCACCTTTTTTTACCACCTCCCACTCTGCCACCTGTGATTTGTTCAATTTGTTATTTTTTTATTCCCTTGTAGAGGGTATATTAAAATTGTCCAGATGTTATAAAGCATAGACGGAAGCATCTCCGACCACATAAAGTATATATATTCTTGATCAGCATGACGACCTGAGTTCATATAGCCATGTCCGTCCGTCTGTTTCTAAGCTATCTCCTATGAGTATAGCATATAGCTACCATAGGAACGATCGGTCAAATAACTAGTTGAAAAAGTAGTTCTAGTGAGAGAGATTTTTTTCTTTAAGCTTTCCAGCTATGAATATTATCGGTTTCCACACAATTTTGATGAGTTTGATCCAAATCTGAAGAATATATCGTATAGCTGCCATATAAACAAACTGGCAAGAAAATGGTCAAAGTAGTGGCGCCATCTATTGCTGAGTTTGGAAAATAACTCAGCTAAGAATGTTCGACGAAAAACATTTAAAACCTTAATTTATATAACTTAAACAAGCTACAAGGGTATATAAACTTCGGTCGAGCCGAAATTAGCTTTCCACTATTTTTTTTTAAAAGTTTATACCTCAATTTATCAAATATATTTAGTTTTTTCGCGTCAAATTGGTTATCAAGTAATCTGTTTAAAAATTAAATTTAATCTTCAACTGAAGTGAATACACTTTTGTGTGGTTTTCTTAATAATTCTACTAAAAAAAATTCTAATAAAAAAAACGTTTTTGTACATGCCTTGAACCCAGGTCTGTTTGATTTTCTGTCTCATACCTTAACCTCTAAACTTTTGCTGCCAAGATGGAGGAGGCAGCTAAATATGCCATAATATATATATTTGATTATATATATACATATAATCAAAAAAGGGACAGTACAAATATTTTTAGATTTTTTTATTGAGTTTTAAAAAATGCCCTAAAATTGTCCCTGTAGACCATAATACCCCCTTTAAGGCATTCAACTTTTCAAAGCTGTTCAAAAGTGTTTTGTTTTTACACATCAAGTATTGTGCCAAAAAAAAATGGTGTGTGATCTCAGTAAAGGGATTTAAATATCGAGATTTTAGTACTTCCTTTTTGTCATTTGTGCTCAATCTGGAGCACATTTCTTCAAAGTAAATACGTCAAAGATTACCGTACCTTCTGATCAAGATTATTTATTGAACTGCCGAAGGAATGGAAAAGATCGGTAGAGCGATTTTCAAGTTATGAGCAAAAGAATGGTACAGAGTGTATTGCAGTCGGGCTTGACCGACTTTTCTAAGTTGTTAAGTGTCTAATAAGACAGAGAGAGAAGCTTGGCCCTGGCCCTCCTGGAGGTGCTGTTTTAGCCAATTTTACTTACTTACTTTACTAAGTGTCTAATAGGAACATTAGACATTATTTTCATATATTTGTTTCAATTAGAGTCGGCGTGGACTTAACTCAAAATTATTTTGAATTCCACGAAACAAGAAGAGATTTGTTCATTTATTTGATAATTTTTTTATTTATATATATCAACGAATCCCTATCCTTTATTTATCCTTTATTCTTGATCAGCATCAGAGCCGAGCCGTAAGGAACCCGTGTTATCAAAAATTACGCTCAATAATCCAAACAAAGAGGCAGTTACCTCGCCAGTGAAATTTTTTTAAAAAACCTAGTTGCCTTTTCGATTATCAAATGATGACAACGATTGAAAATGTAACAAAGATTTCGTACAAAATTGTACTTGGTGAACGTGTCGTATGTGTAATTTTTCACTAAGGTGGCCTTAAACCTGTCGCGCCCATTTAAAATTAAAATACAATTTTTTCGTTTTCATTATTATTAATTTAACAACATATATAAGCTTTGGGAATGCTTAAGCTAAGGTCCCACAGCAAATTAGTTTTCCAAAATTTGTATGCAAATTATAATAAATGGGCCAAACTAGCAAACTTTATTGCCATATTTGATCAATTTATTTTGGAAACATTGTTTCCATCATTATGGAAACATTGTTACAGTTTTAAGTCCTGCAAAATCTGCAATCATGGATATTTTGCCAAATTTTTCATCAAAATTTTGGGCAAATTATTGGCCTGTGTGAACATAGCTTTAGACCTACTTTTTCCCATTTTGCCGTTTTGAGGTTCAATCTAAGGATAATGCTATAAGGATGACACACTTCGGCATGTTAAATGTTTAGAACTCATGATGTTGGATACTATATGTTAGATGCTCTCAGTGTGATTAGCCTATAACTACAAGGCATCTATTTCCATCAGGAGGTTTAAAGCAGTGAGGTCTACTGTGTCTGCAGAGTTGGCCATGTCTTCCTTACGATTCTACTGGTTTGCTAGTTTCATGTTTGGTTGGCTTTAAATTAAATTCCCGTTCTTTCTATCGGGACAGTCGCTTGCTTATATTGAATTACACGATATTGAGCCAAGTAACTTAAATGCCTGTCGAAGAATATACAAATTGTTCTTAAGGTCTGCTTTCGTGATCGCGAGGGTCTATGCCTGGAGGAAAAAAAAAGGAAGAAGAAACCGCATACAAAGTCGCTGCTTTCTTCCCCATCTATTGAAAGGGGAAGTAAGTATGTTGCTGCCTTCTTCAGGGTCGGCCATCATACTGAGACTCAGTACAGAAGAATTGGTCGTAAACAGTGAAGACTGTTCAGCCAGTGGACTACATTTGAGGTCATACCACATAAGTCCGACAGAATGTTGGTAATTAGGTTATAATTGAGCTCTCTGTGGAATATTTTAGCTTAGGGTAAGCGACTGTCCATTGAGTTTTGGAGGGGCTATCTTAAATTTTCTTGTAAAGAGTACAAGCTTAGTTTTTGAAGTGTGTTTCGTTTAAACCAAATCTTGGCCAAGATTGCTGTTTCAGGGACTGCGAAAATTTTTCCGAAAAAAGTATGGACTGGATCTGCAGATGCAACCAAGTGGCAACCATCGTCCACTATAGTTCTTAGGAGTGAGTTCTTCTATTTTAATTTATTTATCTTATTTTAACCAAACACTCCAAACCTATTTGTACTATTTCAATCAAAATATTCTTTCATTTTCTGTACTAAAGATTTAAGGCCAATTCGAAGACAAAGTTAATGTATCCTCCCTAGCTTGATTAGCTAAAACGGCCGCCATGGCATACCAAGCCAACCAAGGGACAGCGACATTCAGAACCAAAAGCCACCACCACCAACAGCTAGGCCAACTCACAGCAAGCGATCGAGTGTCTGCTGCCCCCTCCCTTCCCTTACTCACACACACACACACACACACACACTCTGGGCCATACAATTACATGAAGCACATGCAACTAGGAAGCAAAATGATCTGGCCTGCCAGCAGCGCCAACAACAACAACAACAGCAAACGCTCAAAGACCTTGGTATGGGGGCCCATTGCAACGGGCAAACGGGCAACGGCAACCTGCCACACGCGGCCTACGTAAGTGGCAAGATCGCACACAGCTCAGGTCCGGAATCGCGCTAAGGATGCCTAGCTTTAGAAAGGTGGGCAGGTTGGTAGGTCCATGTGGGATGCCAGTTTGCTGCCTGCTGCCATGCCCCCAAGTTGTTGCATTGATTTAGCAAACATGCATTTTTATAGCCTTACAACGCGCCCAGCTAACAACAACAGTAACAACAGCAACAAGTTTCTCTATTATGTGTACCCAGCCGGCGGGGAAGTCTACACTGGAAAAATTCGGCGCAGCCAAAAAGCAAGAACACTTAATGAATTGACACTGAGAGTAAGCTGAATATTGGACACACCGGACACATGGCCGGTTTCTGTATGAATTGATAACTGAAATTTCGAAATTTGTAAGAGTGTTTGCTTGCAGTGCTTTCTAGGGATCCCAATCACAATCACCCTCTCCCCACCACTGATTATTTTGATAGCGCAAGAGCGCAGCTGCAGCTGGCGACGCCTCGGTCCGCTCAGCCCGGCGGATTAAAGTGTTATTAATGTTTATTATGCCTGAATGAGTTTTAATGTTCGCCGAGGTTATCATTAAAATGTTGTTAAAATTTGAATACCATGTGAGAACAAACACAGCCGTGCGATCGTCTCCAGATCAACATTGTCTCTGAACGCTCTGTAATTGGCTGGGGATTCTTCCCCCGAAGTCGTGGCAGGAAGAGCGCGTACTTTATTTTGATTGAAGCTGCCATGGAATTTCTTTTGTGTGTTCTCAGAGATTTTTTAATGATCGGTGACAGGATTATTAAAGTCATTAAGCGGCCACTTGCAGTTGTTGTCCGAGTCGAGTTGTTGTTTTTGTTGTTGTCGATTTTGTCGGTGGCGGGGCAGCGGCTAATAATGTTAACTGTAACTGGCGACGGTAGTTGTAAAAGTTGCAGCACGGTTGCACCGCCCGCCCGTATGCTGATGACGCTGCCCAGATACCAAAGTCGAAGCTGATGCGGTTTATGCCTCTGATCATAAAGGCGTAGCGTCGCTGCTGGAACACACCGGCTTGGTCGTGTGCTGGCGCAGTATCGTGTGAATTTCGGTATGGGTTATGGGGTTGTTTTTAATTAGGGACATAAGCAGTAAAGTGGCCTACGGCCAAATTATAGGCACCAGAAATACAAAAGAGAATGGGAGATCGCTGATGGAAGGAGTGCATAAAATATATTTTGTAATTGGTTATAATACACATTCTCTCTGAATATCTAATAGAAAAGTGGAAAGGCAGTATTATCTTTATGGCAAACAGGTGTTGCTCGAATTTCCAATTTGTTTTCAAATAGATACATCAATTTTAATGGAAGAAATTGTTCACTAACTGAGCCTAAATACGTATTCATCAGACATCAAGATAATAGGGGTAAGCGACCTGCCCGATACAAAGTTTATAAAAGCTTTTCCAACGCAGAGAAATATTTGTTTCCCTTCGATGTTTTAAATGTTCTTGATCTTGTCGAGCAGTGTCAGTACGACTGCCAGTCTGTCCATCTGTCTGTTTCCACGCAAAGTAGTTTCTCTGTTTCAAAGACATTGAGCTGAAGTTTGGCAAAGATTCCTCTATTTACTATTTTGTCGAAACATACCGACAGATAGATAACAATACTTTAAATCTGCCGTAGAACAATTGCTGGGTCTCATTACATATGCGGTAAAAGTGTTGAAATGTCTGTGTGAGAATGCTGGTGTATGCAGATGAATGTTTATATGCAAAAGTAGAAAGTCACTAAGGCCGCACACTTAAATGATGCTTTGTGTAATAGAGTTAATAAAATTTTAAACAAAAGAACAACACTATCACTATAAATGGTTGCGACGAGGACACAAAGTTTTAACTAAAAATTACTCATACGCCATGTAAGCCACAGCAAAACTTTAACAATGTTATGAGTACTGCATTTGCAAAAATTTGGAGGAGTCCAACAGGCAAGGTGAATGGCGAGTGGAATTTTCTGCTTAAATATTTTATGAACACAACAAAAAATTTTCCTAAACTTTTGGCGGACAGGAAGGAAGCATGGAAAATGAACAACTAGGCGGCCACGGGTGCTTTAGGAGTTACCTGCATCGTTTCGGTCACGACTCCTTCCCAGAATGCACCAGAATGAACCTGGTGTGAAAGAGGCCAAATAGAAGACGCCGAAATCAACTTCTTCCACTTCGGACGATTTTTAGTTGAACGAAAGAGGATGGCATCAACCTTCGGAGCACCGATAGGAGCCGATAACCTAGTTGCTGCCATGATTGAGAGGAAATAAGTGTGCGACGCAGTAGTTGAATTTTCTTATATTTTCAAAATCTTTGTGTACAATTAAATATGTTGTGTAACTCCGACAATTTTTAAGATATCGATCTCAAATTACAATTTTTCATTTATATTTGTCGGCTTTGCCCCCTCAGGAACACAGGAACAAGGCTATTAAACATTTCTTTCCTTGAGTAAAGGGTATATCGAGGTCGGGTCGGGCCGAATTTAACTTACGCTCTCTCTTACGTCAGAGCACTCACCAATACTCACAAAGAAAAGCACCAATACCAATAAGCGAACACATTGAAATTGGGTAAGGCAACAACAAAATCACTTGAAATGGTTGTTGGTCAGTTTGCTTGCGCGCCAAACACCAATCAAAGAAGAGAACAAAACCGGTTTTTGTTTTACGCGACGCATACACACGAAATCGTTTGCATGTGTGTCGTTTTTTATACCTCGCGGCCTTCATGTACACGATCATTGATTTCCTATCCTCGGTGTAATTACAAAAACAAAACTTACCCAAAGAGCACCCGGCTGGACATCGCTGCTATAAAGTATATATATTTTGGATGAAAGCGTAGATCTCAGAGACTATAAGAGATACAGCCACAGGTTATGCCATGCTAGGGAAGCCGGAAATAATATCGATATATCGGACATCGATACTTTTGTTTAAAAGGACGATATATCATAATCGAATATTTTTCTGAGTCGATGTATCCGATATCGAATATATATTTTGGTAATATTTTTCGACGATATTTTTTTTGGTTCCGGCCACAAAAGCGAGGTTACGGAGTGCATTCTTTTGGATATTCGTGTGCTCCAAATTAGAGGTATACCCGTGACGTGAATTTGAACGTGTCACGGTGTGTCACGACGTGTGACGACGTGATCGTGAGCAAAGCCAGAGTTTCGTGAATGAGAGTCCTTGATCTGTGCGTGTTTCGTGAGTGATTTAAAGTCAAACATCTTAAATATAAGTCATGCAGTATTCACTTAATTTTTAAAACAGATTTGTCCAATCGAAAATGTTTCTGAAATTTTGGAATTTTCCTGAATTATATCGCGCTTTCCATATTTAAGAAGCTCTCAATGCAAGTGCTAAACAATCCACCAAGCTCTGCAAATAGTGAGCCTTCGTTTTCTGCTGATAGCAAATTATTAGAAGAAAATCGACTTATAAGTTTTTTAAGTAAAAATATGGAGCTATTTCAAAAAAAAATGAACGAAAGATATATTTAATTTTGTATTTTTATACACTTGAAAAGTGTATTATATTTTTGACCAGAAGTTTGTGACTCATAAAAGGAATCATCTTCGATATTTATTCTTGATTAGCGTGACGAGCTGAGTGGATTGAGCTTTGTTCTGCGCGAAATTTTGCACAGAGGCTTTTTTTGACTGCTGCTGCTAATATGTCGGAGCCGCCCGGATCGGATGATTACTTCTTGTAGCTGTCGTAGAAGCGATCTTTCGGAAAATGGGTTTTAGTGAGAAAAACAATTTTATTTTCAATGTTAGCGCTCTTAAACTCGGTCATTTATATTATATGTTTTAAAACTGATCTGTGAAATTTGGTCGAAATCGCTAACCGTTGGAGCGAGCTATTTTAAACGTATTAAAACTTCGGCATAGACGAAGTTAGCTTTTCTTTCTCGTTTAAGTGTTAAAGTTGGAATAAAACGCACTTTATTTAATTTATACATAGCTGCGTTGTATTTATCGTGCGTGAACTTTCGTGACGATTTCGTGCGTGAACCGTGAGTGACGCGAAAAGCTAAAAAATAATTACGTGCGTGAATCGTGTAGAATCAGATTTTTATTTCGTGAATCTTTCGTGACGTGAATGAAAATTCGCTCACGCGCGCACTTCTACTCCAAATTATTTCATCCCGAGTTTACTTTTCAAGTTAATCACCATTCCTCAATCCCATTAATAGAAAATTCATGAATAAGTTTTCACAACAAGTTTCTGAATGTAATGAAATGAGATTTTCCGATCTCTTCTCTCTATCTCTGTTTTATTTTAATTCATTATATTATCTTATTTTTTTCCTTTGTTCCTACATAACTATAGGTTTTGGATTTTTCTCTCTCTCCCTCTTCTCGATCTCTATGTTATTAACGTTTTTGTTAGCTCTAATAACGTCTATGACTACAATTGGCTGTGAATAGGGGCATAGTTGGCCGGACGGGCAAATAAAATTCCGGAGTCGTTATTAGTTTATTTTGTAATTTTATTAGATTTTCGTTGATAGGCTTCCTTAGCTCATAAAAAATTTTTTTGTAACGTATGTATACTTTTGTTGATAGCATTTCTTTTTCGACTCTAAATAAATAAATAAAAAAATATATTAATCAAACTAGAAAGTTTTAGCCGGCTCGGGGTCATATTATGTCTTAACATATCTTTAAACAGGAACACACAAAAATAAATATATGTTTACAAAACAAGAAAGAAAGTCAGTCAAGCCCGACTATAACACACTCTGTACCCCCCAAAGTTTTTATATATCTGATCAAGTTAAGTTAGAAGTCACACAAAGTGGCAAAACAGCCATAAAGTGTGTGCAGTGCTGCCCATCGCCGTTGCAGCAGGAGCTTCCCTTCATAATTGTTTGTTTTCCTTATAACTCGATTATCGCTCATCCGATCTTTATCATTCCTGCGGCAATTCGATAAATAATCTTGATTACTAAATATCTTTAGATGGCAAGAACCATCTACCTACAAAACTGTGGGAGATATGATGTTTTTCCAAATTGCGGGGGCGGAAGGGGGCGTGACAAAAATTGAAAATAAACTTGAACTGCCTGCAAGTACAACCATCTCCGAGATCTGTGCGTTCATACAGACGGACTAACAGACAGACAGATAGACGGGCATGGCAATATCAACTCGGCTATTGGTGCTGATCAAGAATATGTATACTTTTTAGTGTCGGAAATGATTCCTTCTCCCTATTACATACTTTTGCACAAATATATAATAATATGATACTTTTTCAAATATCTGGCAACCCAATGCCGTACCCAAATGAAGTTTGTTTCAGATTTCGCAAATTTCAATTGATGACTTAATAAGGTCGGAAATGTTTCCTTCTCCCTGTTACAGGTAGGTACATTTGCACAACTTCATGATCCCCATGTGGGATGTTAGATGTGCTCAGTGTAATAAGCCTATTACTTTAAAAACAATTGGAGCTTTTCAATGAAAAACTAAAAAGTTACATTCAACAGTTTTCCATCCAAGTATCTTGATACTTTATTTTCTTGTAAATTTTAAATTATATTTTCAACTTCAAAGCAGCAGATTCATAAAAAAAATTTGTTTCAGTCTATATTTTTGTTGTCTGTGACGAAGTGTCATTAACGTTTGTCAACTCGAATGCTTTAATATATGTTAAACAAAGTTAGATCCGCTGTGCTTTAAGCCAGGATATAAATAGTTAGGTAAATACAATTTCACGAAAGAAGGTCTTTGAAACGCGATAACTATTTGAAATCCTTTGAGTTATATTGCCAGTGCTTGAACTGCAATTTTTTCTAGGTAATCGCTTTCCTTGAGAAATGCAATAAAATCCGTCAAAAGGCGGCTTTCGCCTACAGTTCGTTAGAAGCGCGTTAGCAAGGAGCAGCCAGGTTATTGGTCATCTCCACTTAAAGAAATAAGGCCAAGAATAGGTTGTCCTTGGCGCTGTTTTTGTTGCTATGTTCCTATTTTGCGTCGCACACGCCTTTCTTGGCAACTGCTCCAGCGGCTACAGCCGCCGTTTCATCTTTTAACGCTTTTCATGTCAAGCGGCATTAATGTTGGCACGTTTATCAAACTGCAGCTTACAGTGGCGGCGGCGGCAGCTGAAGCTGAATTACAGCCAGGCCAAGTGATTACCGTGAAGCCGTCAAATGACAGCCGAACACGTACACATCAAATTATTGACAGCCGGGTGATGTCTTCTGTGTACAACCTGAGGAATTGCAGGAAAATTTGAAAAACAAAGTCGTCAAAATGGGAAAGGTGAAGGGCTGTCGCATTGTGTCATGTAACGCGACGCTGCTATGACACGCACCAGCCACGCCCACGCGTGGTGCACTCTTACCGACGCCCTCCACGCGTGTGCATTTTCTTGGTCAAGGTCATGAACAGGAGGAGCCCCGTTGCATGCGCCTGAGCCAAGCAAAATCAGCGAAGAGGAAAAGCCAAGAGCCAACTTTACAAACACGCGCCGAAAGGAGACAAGTGGGTGGAGTGCTCAGCGAGCTGGCAGCAATATTGGCAAACGCTTTAATTTATATGCGAGCAGCAATCGATTGAGATTGCGGGACAGCAACACAATGGATTTGCGCTCGAGAGAGCGCTTAAAAGGTTACTAGACAAAGGCGGCCACCAATAAAGGAGGAATGGGAGGCACCCATTCAAAGGTAAACTCAGTGGAGAGCTGCATATAGTGTGTACAACACAGAGCCGGACTCGGCGCAATTAGCAGCCAACAAACTGCGGAGACTGCAATTTTAATTGCCAGGCGTTGAGGCAGCTGGGGACAGCATTTGTGCATTTTTTCGACCGTTAGACAACGACGACTACGACTACGACGGCGACGGGATCGGCGTCTCATTTTACAATAATCAGCGACTGCAAAATGGAGCACAAACGTGGCTAATTGTAAATTGTTGCAATTTAAATTGTTGCAAAGAACAGTAAACAGTGTGAGCTGCAGAAACTGGTCATAAAAATGCTGTTAAGGCCTAAAAGCAATTGCTGCACCGCATCAACTGGACCTGAACCTGAAGCTGGACCTATTGGAAAGCCATTGGCCGTCTGGGGGCATGACGTAATCGTTAAGAGGCATCGTTAAGGGTCCAAAGCATCGTAAAAATTTGTGCATTAATAAACATTATGCAACATGGGACAGCAAATGATGCGACAGCAGCACATGAAATGTTGGATGAGAAATTTTTGCAGCTAATGCCATACACTGAGAATAGTTTCTATGAAAATGTAATTCTATACTCTTACAGAGGTTGTTGTGACTTGTTCAGTACACAAAGAAATGAACCTGAAAGCTTTGAATTTGGAATTAAATTTTCTAGCTTTAAGCACGATTTTAGCAAGCATGAACTATCAAAACTCGTAAAAACTACAATTTATGGCCAATAACTGAATCACACAGTCAAAAAATTGTCTGCATTAAGTTTGAGGAAAAGTATGTAGCCGCCTCCAACCCTACAAAGAATATATACTTTTGATTAGCATCAGCAGTCGAGTCGATATTGCCATGTCCGTTTGTCTGTCCGTCTGTCGCAGAATCAAATAGAGATGGTAAAAATTCGACATGTATGGCCCTTAAGGTGGTTGATTTGTATGAGTGGAAAATTGTTCTCAAGTCGTAAGTACAAAATCAAAGGAAAATTCCTAGAAAATTTCACCAAGAAACCATCTATAATGAGTTCCTACCCTGCAAAACAACCTCCAGTTTAAAGGACATTTTAAATACACAGTCCTTTCCAACTGGATTGGGAAACAAATTTTATTTTTCTATTTAGAAATCGCGTATCTACAAAGAAAATAAGGTATTGGTGAAGAAAATCGATGGCTAAATATCGTAACTGGATCAAGTTGAGTGGAAACACTAAAAGTCAAACTTGAGTATTTTATGTGTTTAATGATAACAATTTTGTTGTAAAATATCTCATAAATACCACATTTTAATACAGAGGGTATCTTAAAATTGTGCAGATTTTTGTAACACATAGAAGGAAGCATCTCCGATCACATAAAGCATATATATATTTTTGATCAGCATTACGAGCTTAGTTGATTTAGCACGTCCGTATGTCTATCTATTTCTATGCTATCTCCTCCATTTTATAAGTTTTCTATGCTTTTTCATAGTTCTACCAAGTTTGATGAAAATTAGACAGCTATATTATTATAGCTACCATACAAAAGATAGGTACAAAAAAAGCTATAGTAAAAAAAACTTTTTTGTTTTCAATGCTATTGTTCCCAAACTTGAGTTTTATTAAGATTAAATGCGTCCCCATAATTCTGCGAAGTTTGATCCAAATCTGATGACTATAGCATATAGCTGCCATAGGAATGATCAAATTTGTTGTAAAATATCTCAAAATTATCTTATAAATACCACATTCTTGATGTTGGTATTAAGTTGTTCCTCCATATTGCCCATGAAGTATATTTGTAAGAATTTATGCTGTGCGTCTTCAACAGGTTGCGATGATCCTTTTCGATGGTGAATCTGGCCTTGAATCTTGAATGTCGGATTAAATCTGTGTTCTTGGATAAAATCTGCGCCCCAAATGAAGTCATTTTTAATCAGTCATTGTATTTTTGAGTATTTGCTAGAAAATGCCGTGATTCTGGTGTATCGCCTCGAAGCAATGAATGCCATTAAGGCAACACAATCCAGGCGTTTCTCCAACCAACTTAAATGCTCCACAATGCCCACAAATAACGTCTATTGAACGAAAGGATGCGAGCTGTAATCCATTGTGCAATCGTATAGAAACGCTGCTCGATTCAAATCAACACTAGAAGCATTTCTTCTTGCACGTCGAAGATTCTTACGTTGTTAATCTGTGCGATGAACTTGATGATTTCTCATTGGCAACCGATTCGATTAACGGGTTGCCTCTCTTTGCTCTTGTGTTTCAAAAATACGAATTCGGGCGATTTCTCGTCCTTCCCATTGAATTGATTCGTAACGTTACGAAGCTTAATTGCCTTACGACTTTTTTGGGAAAAATTTGATCTTCTGTGTCGCAGCATTTTTATTAATAATACTCGCACAAAACAAACCAATCGACAGGTTGACCGAATAATCTGTAGTGATTGAGACCAATCGATCTGACAGATGTCATTTGTTCTCTATATTTTTGTTAACATTAAGATTCGAGTATTTTCTACACTCAGTAAAAAATGGCGTTCTAAAAGGTAGCACAAATTTCTTACTTTTATACCCATTCCGTTCTCAACTTTTACGTTCTTAAAACAAGACCACTTTCTCAAAAATATACCATACGTTCTAAATCGACGAACTGACTAAGAAAACTCGTTCTTAAATTGTGTCTTGAAATTTGACTAAAGTGTTGGTCATGATGATAATTGCTATAAATAATATATTTAAAGTTAAGCATCAATTATGTTATATTATTACCAAAAAAGTGGTTAAGGATATAATTTAAGTACCTAAATAAAAATAATTAAAAATATTTAAAATATTAAAAAAACTCAAAAAAAAAAATCTGCCCCTACTGTGACTTGAACCTACGACTTCAAAGTTGAGAGGCCACCGCTCATCCTCTTCACCAAGCCGCTCGTTGTTGCTACGGTGTCCAAGCCACTTATACGGGCTAAGTGCTTTTGCCTGCTGTGCTTTAAGTGTGATTTAAGCGCCGCCATTCACGTGTGAATTCAGTCATTCAAGGTCCCAAGTGTTCGAATCCCAGTAAGGGTCAGGTAAAAACAAAAGAATTTATAAAAGTGGAGAGTTCTCAAAATTAGAAAAGCGTTCTCCAAATCTTCGTTTTTTTTAATAAGCCCGGTGTTCTCGGTGTTAGAAAAAACGGACTTACCCTAACTACTATTGAGAGCGTAAATACACGTTTCGGTATATTTAGAACGGATTTTTTCCTGAGTGTAAGCATGTGGATATTTTTAAAGGATATCTTTCTATATCTTTGCCGGGACAGCTAGTAGAGTAAATCAAGTTTGTGCATTTGTATGTAATAGCCAGAAGGAAGCGCCTCCGAGCGTTTTAAACTATATATATTCTTCTTACCCGTCATTTACCCGTCTATTTACCCGTCAACAATTGCCAACTACTAAATCTTCACGACAATATAAGCTCGAACTTATTATAAAATTGAGCAAATTTAGCTATTTTTTCGGATAAATTTTTCAGCTTAGACCAAAATAAACAAACCATCTTCGTTTTATTACTCTTTCATATAGTTATAGGCCCACAAGCACTTACAAAAGTCATAAAAAGCTCGAATAAAGCCTAGAACTGAGGGCGTTCGAATTTTCCTTTCGTTACAGTATTTCACATAAATAGAAACACTTTCTAAAAGCACATGAGCATCAAAGCAAAGATCAGGTGTTTCTAGTTATATGAAATAATGTGACGAATGGAAAATTCGAATGCCCTCAGTATTAGGCTTAAACGAAAATTTTTCGTAAAAATTTTTAAATTATAGTTTTTATACACTTGAAAAGTGTGTCATAATTTTGCCCAGGAGTTTGCAACGCATAGAAGAAATCATCTCCGACCACATAAAGTATATATATTCTTGATCAGCATGACGAGCTGAGTCGATTGAGTTTTGCGCGTCCGTCTGTCTGTCCGTCAGTCTGTTTCTACGCGAACTAGTCCCGCAGTTTTGAAGCTATCGAGCTGAAATTTTGCACAGTGTTTTCTTCCTGTAGCAGCCATAGAAATGTTCGGTCGGAAAATGGGTTTTTGTGAGAAAAACTTTTTTGTTTTCAATTTTAGCGTTCATTACCTCGGTCATTATTAAGCAAAGCTAACTTCATCTGTGGCGAAGTTTTAAAATACGTGAAATAGATCGCTTCAACTGTTAGCGATTTCGACCAAACTTCGCAGATCTGCTTAAAAACATAAAATATTAACAATAACCGAGCTTAAGAACTCAAATATTGAAAACAAAAAAGTTTTTCTCACTAAAACCCATTTTCCGACCTAACATTTATATGACAGCTACAAGAAGTAGTCATCCGATCCGGTCGGTTCCGACATATTAGCAGCGTGCAGTAAAAAAAAAGACTTTAGCTTGTAAATCTCTCTTCTTCGAGAGAGAGATTTCATTTTCTTATTGGAAAAAAATTTAGTAAGAAGGTACGTGTTCCAGTTAATGGTTCATCCCTAAAAACAGGGTTGCATCTTTCGAAAAAAAATTTCCATTTCTAGTTAAGAGTTATTTTGAAGTATAAATTAAATTTGTTGATCGTGTTATATGGTTGACGAAGAATGTTTAAATTATAATTGAAATTTAAGTCGTTTTCTTCAAAAATAATATGCTAAATTTAAAAATATTATCGCTCCAGTCATGAAGCATTACTTGGCAATTACTTACTTGCCCGTTTGTTGGTATATAGGTGGCGCCAGCATAAATAGATGGCAAAGTGGTTTTGGTTGATAAAACAGACCATAGTTGGTCTTGCGAATAATTATTTCAATGTTAAAGCAAATTATATAATTTATTCTTTTAATGCAACCTATCCAGAAAAATAATGTTAATTACATATCCAAAATTAATTTAGCTTGTCAAAATTGTTTGACTGGTGAATTTTGCTAAATCTCCTAACAAAACACAGGAGGTTTGAAACCAACCAAAAGTAATTTCGGTGGCACCTAAGTATTGGAATTTGGTTGGAAAAGGTTTCTGTGGCACCCCCGATAAATACTTCAGATTTGGCAACAGAATCACAATAATATCCCTTAAATAATTTGCAAATGAGCCGGAATTTCAGCCGGTAAAAATGACCTCACCAAGACCATGTCTATCATCAGGCGAAGGCTCAAAGAAATCCATTTTAATAAATTTCAATGTTGTCTCAATTTCACATTTCGACTCTATAGTTCGAACCTGTTTTCTCAGTGTACTCCTGCTTTTCCTTTCCTGGTTGACAATACACTGGAGTAGGCTGATTCTTGACCCTCCTGTGGTGTGTGAATTTTATGTAATAAGCACACACAGCAAAAAGAGCTAAAGATGAAGCTGCCCAGTTATAACGAGCTGGACTCGCTTGCTGCTGCCGCTTCCTCTGCCCCTGTCTCAGCATTTAACGATGCGTTTATTATGAAGGAACGAAGACGAGGATGCGAGAGTCGGGAACATTTTATGCGCCGCTTCATTCACCTTTATCTATGTTATCAATACGTTTAGAAATTTATTTTACGAGCATGTAATTAATTGGGCAGGGTAACTAATATCGGCAACAATGTATTAACGTCAATCTGACAGCTTTAGAACGGAGGAGTGTAACGATTTTATGGCTGCATTAGAGTAAAATCATTTGATGAACGACCAAGGAAGGCGCCAAAATTTGAAGTGCTTGCTAATTATGTACTGGAAAAATAACTTTAAGTCCCCTTCTTTAAGATAAAAAAAATTGTTTATGGTATCAATCAAGGTTCTTACTAAGTCTCTGGCCTAGATGTTTAAGTCGGTTAGTTGATTTTGTCGGAATTGTAACACAGTTCAATGTTTTACTATGAAAACTTTTGTTGTCAAGCAGTACTGCCCCAAATTCTCGAATGCATGACACCTACTTATATTCTAGCATATATTGGATTGGCAATAGAATCATGTGCAATTTTTTGAGGAAATATGCTTCATTGAAAATTTTAGTTTTACAAAAATTTAATTGACTTCAATTGCCATCCAAAGCCATTAATAATAGGAATATAAAAAAATCTGTAAATTTACATCCGATTCCATTCTTGTGAATTACTCACACTTAAAATTTATTTCAATTTTTTTTTTTTGGTTCCAAATCGCGAACCTTGGTAAGAAAATTGGTCGCCTTAATTGAGGCAGACTAAGGCAGTTATTTTGTGGTTGAATAGAGTAAAGAGTATGTGTCAATTATATCGATGATTTATAACTTGTGACTCGTATAATTAAAATAAAGGTGCCACGGAAATATCTTCCAATCAAATTCCAAGCCGGAGCTAAATCTCTGTGTCCCAGAAATCTCTTTCGGTTGCTTTCAAATCTCTAGTGTTTTGTTAGGAGATTTAGCACCACTCAAACAATTTTGAAAAGAAAAAATAATTGTAATAATAATAATAATAAAATAAAAGAAATAAAATTGGAAATGTAAACCACATTATTTTTCGGGATAAGATGCATCAAATGAATTAAATATTTAATTTTTATACTCTGTATTAAAGGTACACAGAGTAAATTAAGTTTGTGCAAAAGTATAAAACAGCCAGAAGGAATCATCTCCGACCCTATAAAGTATATATATTCTTGATCAGCATCAACAGCCGAGTCGATATAGCCATGTCCGTCTGTCCATCTGTCTGTCTGTCCGTCTGTCCGTCCGTATGAACGAAGAGATCTCAGAGATGGTAAGAGATAGAGGTTTGACATGTATGGGACATATATTTCTTATACTTGCAGGCAGATCAAGTTTATTTTCAACTTTTGCCACGCCCCTCCCACCACCGTAATTTGGAAAAAACGTCATATCTCCCACAGTTTGGATGATAGATTGTTCGTACCTTCTAGAAACATGTAGCAATCACAATTTATTAATTATTTATCGATTTACTGAAGGAATGATAAAGATCGGATGAACGATACTCAAGTTATGAGCAAAAAACGGCCAGTTAACACCCCCCACCCATGGCCCCAGCATTCCGTTCAACAGAGGCAATCTTAGTGAGAGAGAAAGAGAGAGAGCGAGAAACTTTGAGATGAGGGTACAGATTAAGGGTACAGAATATGTTATAGTCGGGCTTGACCGACTTTCTATCTTGATTTTAATAACAAAATTAGCGTTTTAACAATTGTTCGCAAAGCCTACCGAATGCTGCCGTAACTATTTAAGCCATCAATTAAGCACTCAACCTCAGCTGGCGCCATCTACCTACCATCGCGCTAAGGGCTGCCTAGTGATAATTCAGGACTGGTGCGAAAATATTTTTAAACTAGCTGTATACTCGGCGTTGCCCGGGTCTTTTGCATTGAATGGATATGTTTCTTATGACAGCGCTTATATTTAAGTTTGAAGTGGCTGCAAGTTGATACTAACATTTGAGCCCACATATCAAATTGCGAGTTCGTAACCTAAACAATTTCTGTCAAATTTAAAATGTCTAACACTCACAGAGTTACAGAATAATTTTCCATATCACAGCCTAAGGCTGCCTTTTCACTTGTCATATATCTCTAAATAGTCG
This sequence comes from Lordiphosa magnipectinata, assembly GCA_037044535.1. Classification (NCBI taxonomy): domain Eukaryota; kingdom Metazoa; phylum Arthropoda; class Insecta; order Diptera; family Drosophilidae; genus Lordiphosa; species Lordiphosa magnipectinata. The sequence goes on from JBAMBO010004113.1 coordinate 988,724, forward strand.
CCCAGCGGTGCAAATTGACATTACATAATGAACTACTCCAACGTAACTCTGCCATCAGTATGAAGGAAATAATCCCGCACAATCTACTTTATTTTGCCATACGCATGGCCGCTTTGTACACGGGCTACCCACGGCCAGCATTACTACACTCAACAAAAAATCAATCCATACGGGATCAAATCAATCCCACATCCGAATACGAATTGACTTGATACGACTATTTTAATCCCAAAAAAGGATTAGATTTATCCCGGGGTAATCTGAAAACAGATTGAATTAAGCAAAAAATTCGAGAACAATTTAATCCCAATACAGGACCATTTTAAGCATGTTCGAGATTGTTTATTAGCTCGATGTGTAATATTAATTTGATCCCAGGAAAGATACCTCTCTTCTTCCTTTACTCCGCCATATTTCATAGGACATACTTATACACTTTAAGACCCACACCAGATTTGGTTTATTTAAAACTTCTGAAAAACAAAGAAATATAAAAATTGTTTGCGCTCAACTGGGATTCGAACCCACGACCATGCGCACTGAACATGGTCGCTCACGACCGTTGCCTCATGTCAAAAATGCAACTAAAATTTTGTCGCTTTCGCTCTCTAATCAAAAATGCTACTTAAATTTCTTTGATTTCGAAGGGGACTGGAGTAAGCACATTTGGAATGATACAAGTGCGAAAGGCTTAGGCCAATCCCTGAAAGCTTGAACTGTAAGTCGAGATTGAATTTTCAAAAAGATATCCTGACTTTTGTTTTCTGTAAAGTAATAAAAGATGTATGCTAGAGCCGACCTGTCAAGCTCTTGTATCACGATTCAGTATACTAAAGATGGAAAAGTATAAGGGTAGGTAATGCACTTGTTGTACGATGCAATTAACTATTGATAGCGAAGTTTATGGGTAAGTAGTGTACGTGCATTACAGCCAATATGAATGGGTAATAATGTAGTAATGCAGTGGTTTTTATTTTAGTTTATTTTAAATGATTTTATTTGTTATTACCAGAGATTAATACCGCAACCGATGCCGTAACATTTAACCTAAAGCACTTTAAAATTTGTAACCGAAACCGTAATCGTAACCGAAATCCTTTCTATAACCGTAACCCTATAACCTTTATTAACATAACCGGATATGAGTACCGAGACAAAGACAAATATTTGGGATAATTTCGGTTTTTCCACTACTAGTAAAAATGTCGATGAACGTTAACTTATGTTAACTTATGATGTATGTATGTTCAATGAGCATTTGAAATACATAAATTGCTCCGCACTGTTGCTAATGGGCACAAAGGAAAACGAGAGCGAACGAGCAAAAAAGAGAGTTCAGCTAACCAAAATCTTTACTTTCCTCAACTTTCTTTATAAATCGTGATATTACACTGTCAATTTGCTTGGATGCTGGCAAGCTTAGCCGATCCAAAAAAACACGATTTCTGCTCAAATTTTTTTCTGAAACCTTAGGTGTGGGACAAGATTAGCGAAATTGTTACTGCAATAGTTGAAACAACAAGAATGCAGAGCGAACTGTTAGTTTTTGGTGATTTTTATTCTATCAGGATTCAATGTAAATCTTAAGTCGAAAGCAACAACTCAACATTGACCAAACTCTTGGTTCACGAGTTAAAATTTAGAAAACCAAAACGACAATGATGCTTACCGATGTGGACATTTTTTTTTTTTCATCCGAGATATAATTTTTCTTTATCTGCAGTGCAGAAAAAAATAACTGTATTAAATTGCTATCCAATATGCACACTCGAATACATACAATATTAATTCGATTAAATTATGAGGGAAGAACAGTCCCAATCCAAGTTTGTCGGAAATTTGCAGTGATGTTGACGCTTATATGATGGCACGTGGTTTCTTATCTTTTAGTTAAACTTTTAATGTTAAACTTTAAAATAGAAAAAATATAACTCTGTACATATCAGAAATTTGAACTCAGTATATTTACTGAATGCTGCTTTTGTCTGCAAGACTTGTCATAAATAGTGATATTTTATACTAATAACCTGAAATAGAATAAGATTAATAACCGTAAGCCGTGCCGTAACCGTAATATAACCGTAACCGGAAAAAAGCGCTCGGCCATTCGGTTCGGTATTAATCTCTGGTTATTACTTGATAAATAAAATGTATGCTTTTACAAAGCTTAAAATTGTCCAGACCACAAATGAAAAAAAACGTCGTCATCAGGGGGCATGTCCACTTTTGTCAGCATTTTAAGGACGACCAATATTTCAATTTGGCTTTTTTCCAATTTTTGGTTGGCTCTGCATAATCGTGTTTTGAGCTTCCATCACTTTTGCCATTTTAGTTTTCCACTTTGCGAGTTTGGTTTCCCGACAATTATAAGTATGTTCACTAAAATTTACTAAGAACTAAGCCAAATTCAAGTGACTCCTCGCCACGTATGTATGTATGTTTTAATTCCATGCTACACTTACACATTTGTACTGCATAAAAATATAAATGAAGAAAATAGCAGAAATGTCAAAAAACGCTTATGGATGAGGGGAAAAAGCACAAAAGCAAACGAAATAGACATTGGCTTGTGTGTGGTACGATTCTTTGTTTCTGTTTGTTTTCGATTCCAATCTCTCTAACGAAAAGCTGCGATTGTAGAGCATTACTTTTTTGTCAGGCATAATGCATACTTTCGACGAAACACATTTAGCTCTCTGCCACTAAGCGGTTATCAAACTTCTCTAAAGAGAATCTCTTATCAAATAGAACCTGTTCTATTTGATCAAAGAAGACTAAATTTCCCTAATACTTAGAGATATTTGATTTGCTATTACACTATCGTCAGAGAGTCTCGTTGGAGATATATGACAAGTGTAAAAGCTTAAAACATTTCTGAGATGTAGACTTGAATCACTCTTGAACTAGTTCAACCGGCTGGTTCACCTAATTTTAAGTACCATCAAGTATCCAGTTCATGGCTTAATCACCTTTTGAGATATGGCTCCGAAATACATTTAAACCGGTTCCATACCTGAAACTCCATTTTACCAACCTACAGTTTAAAAATCACGTTCATATCTTACATAACTTCTGACATAGTGCTCTGAACCGCTTTTTAACCGGTTATAAACATATTCCATACAGACTCCGATTCATTCCATATTACCAACCTACAGTCAAGTTCATGGCTTAAATAGCTTCAGAGCTATGGCTCTGAACTACTTTTGAGCCGGCTCAAGACCGGTTAGATATAGGTCCTGGACCAGTCAAATATCCAACTCCTTATTAACAGCTTCTTGTGGTCGGGCGTGGCGTACCAGTTGTATGTGTGGCTGCTGGTGCGGGAGGTTGTGGGTTCGATCCCGCCTCGGACCATCTAATAGAAAAAGTTGTTTCTTTCTTTAAAAAAAAGCTTTTACACACCCGATCACCTTCACCAGCTACTGGCGCCACAAGTAACAAGTTCACAGCTTAAATAACTTCTGAGATATGGCCCTGATCTAGCCGTTTTAGCCATTTTTAACCGCTTTCGAACCGGTTCACAGACTTCAGATATAGCCTATCTTGCCTGTTCCCGTTTCCGAATTCGATTGATCGGAATTGATAAGAGTTGGTTTTTCTAGAAACGATTAAATAATTCGGGCAAATCTTTTTGCAATCAAAGATAAATGAGGTTTAGAAATATAAAACCAAATATCACTTTATGTTTTTGGTAGCGAGAACATTTCCCAATTCCGATTTGGCATGATTTGATAGAAATCGAAAACGAGAAAAGGTCTGTATGACATTTTCCTGATAGGAATGAACATACTGTGAAAATTTCGTGAAGATCGGTTCAGCTGTTTAGACGCCTATAAGAAACAAACATACATACTTTCACATTTATATATGTTTTTAAGAATATGTTATTTGGGTGTGTCCTAGAAATCTCTAGCGATTTTCGTAAAAACGTTAGCACTTTAAATTAAATCTGATTGACAGTATATGTGAAGGGACAAAAACATGCCCGTCTACTAGATTAGTTGATTTGAAACCGCCTGCTCAAAGCCAAATAGATTTGATGCGTACGGGTTTGCTTGCATATGATCTGGTAGCGCCGCTCTTACTTGTCACTTAAATAAAAAAATAAGTTCAATTTTTGTTCGAAGTGCAAACGTTTATACGAAAATCTTAGTATGACGGAATAGAATGCGTTTAAATTTATATAAGGTTGTCAAAAAAGTCTTGCGGTATTTCCGCAAGCTTGTCTTTGCAAGCGCGTAGTTCTAGTTGTATTCGTCGCATCGGTTCACGCTAGAGCTTTTTGGAAAGCTCTTTTCACGCGCTAACACGTGTTTGATTTATTGTTGTTTGTTTTTAGTCGTTCGTGAGTTATAGCGTCGCAAACATGGAGCAAAATAAAGAGAAAATACGGCATATTTTACAGTACTACTACGATAAAGGCAAAAATGCATCTCATGCTGCCAATAAAATTTGTGAAGTTTATGGACCCGATACAGTTTCCATTTCCACCGCACAACGATGGTTTCTACGTTTTCGTTCTGGTGCAGAGGTGATCGAAATTGCGCCACGGTCCGGAAGGCCTGTCGTCGAAAATTGCGATAAAATCGCTGAATTGATCGAAAGAGACCGGCATAGTAGCAGCCGTAGCATCGGCCAAGAGCTGGGCATGAGTCATCAAACCGTTATAAACCATTTGAAGAAGCTTGGATTCAAAAAGAAGCTCGATGTGTGGGTGCCACACGACTTGACGCAAAGAAACATTTTTGCCCGTATGGATGCATGCGAATCGCTTCTGAATCGCAACAAAATCGACCCGTTTTTGAAGCGGATGGTGACTGGCGTTGAAAAGTGGGTCACTTACGACAACGTGAAGCGCAAACGGTCGTGGTCGAAAAGCGGTGAAGCTGCCCAGACGGTGGCCAAGCCTGGATTGACGGCCAGGAAGGTTCTTCTGTGTGTTTGGTGGGATTGGCAGGGAATCATCCACTATGAGCTGCTCCCCTATGGCCAAACGCTCAATTCGGACCTGTACTGCCAACAACTGGACCGCTTGAATGCAGCACTCATGCAGAAGAGGCCATCTTTGATCAACAGAGGCCGAATTGTCTTCCATCAGGACAACGCCAGGCCACACACATCTTTGGTGACGCGCCAGAAGCTCCGGGAGCTCGGATGGGAGGTTCTTTTGCATCCACCGTATAGTCCGGATCTCGCACCAAGTGATTACCACCTATTTCTGTCCATGGCGAACGAGCTTGGTAGTCGGAAGTTGGCCACAAGAGAGTCCTGTGAAAATTGGCTCTCCGAGTTTTTTGCCAATAGGGAAACGAGCTTCTATAAGAGGGGCATTATGAAGTTGGCATCTCGTTGGGAACTCGTCATCGAACAAAACGGCGCATATTTGACTTAAATCGCATTATTATAACCAATTTTATGAACAATTGAAAATTCAATAAAAATACCGCAAGACTTTTTTGACAACCTATATTTATTTAATAGTACTAATAAATAGAAGTCAAAACGAGAAAGGAAAGCTTGCTTCGCAGATCAGTTTGAAGACATTTAATTTTAATAATGACCGAGTTTATGAGCGCTAACATTGAAAACAAAAAAGGTTTTCCCACAAAAACCCATTTTTTGAACGATCGTTTCTATATCAGCAACAAGAAGTAGTCATCCGATCCGGTCGGTTCCGACATATCAGCAGCGTGCAGCTAAAAGAAGACTCTGTGCAGAATTTCAGCTCGATAGCGGACAGACAGCGGACAAAGCTAAATCGACTCAGCTCGTCATGCTGATCAGGAATATATATACTCTATGAGGTCGGAGATGCTGAGTGCTGATGCTGATGCTGAGTGTCTTAAACTTTCGAACATTTCCAAAAACTCTGGCAGACTCGATTCCCCAGATCCCCTCCATGAGTTTTAAGTCCGGGCTGATCGTTGGCCAATATAAGACCGGAATGCTTCTGAATAAAAGAGAAGCCTTTGTTGTGTATAAGTATAAAGGCAGCTTTACACTTTTCATATAGCTCTAAATTTTCTAAATATTTAGAGATATTTGGTTTGAGTCTCTTTGTATGTATGACAAGTATAAAGGCAACTTTAGTTTTAGTTTCAATTAAACAATTCAGAGAACTTCCAGCATGACCAAAAGCAGACCAAATCTTCAGGGATCCATCACACTGTTTTCGCTTTTGCACTAATATTTATGGAATCTAATTGGACCGTCTAAATTAAACTTTGAATTAAATTAAACCACAATGTGCAACTCTGTTGACCCAAATTTGTATCTTTCAGCAAATGCCACACAAGCCTTTAAGTGAGGTGGAGGTAGTTTTGGTGCAGGCACTTGGAAAGTATATGAAGGGTTGTTGTTTTCAATAAGAACTTGATGAATTCGTCTTCTAGTTACATTGAGGTCTAAATGTCACTTTATAACGTTACATGAAATGACTTTCTGACACGCTAGTCGGCGAATTTCCCGTTTGCAGCGTGCGTCTATGCTGGTTGGTCGGTCTGCCACAGCGTTTCATCTCACCATTATAATCGAGGTTTGTAAAAAGAAAATTGATATCGTGTTCCTATGCCGGTAGAGCTATAGCAGCAATTTTAGTGCCACTTTTCTTAAGCCCCATTATTAATTCCCGCAATTTAGCTTACTAATGAACTCCACGTGGCATGCTAGGATAAAAATCACTCAAAGAATAAATTATTATAAATGCATCCACAAGTTACCTTTCGTTATTTTTGAATAAAGCTTATTGGGTGTACGGGACGCTCAACGCCAAATGCACATCAAACTTAGCTCGCACATATACTTATTTCCTAAGAAAGTGCGATCACATCACACAAAATTCATGATAACGGTACAAAGAATAATGATCAATGAAGAAAATTTTAATCGGCATCTAAAAGTAGACTGCAAGAACACACTTTTGTGTAAATGAAATCTCTTGAAGTTATGTTACACCGACGGTTTTTTTCGAGCGTTTAGCAAACCAAGGAATACCAAAATTTCTAAAGATTTCCTGGGCCCCCATAACCATTTTACCATTTGGTTGGCCAGTTTGTTATATGGCAGCTAACGATATATTAATCAGATTTTCATCAGACACGCCCAAATTGTGCCGAAACAGATATTATTAATAATTGGCATGTTCAAAGCCGCTACCGTTATATGTTGAAATGTTTTTCTCACTAGAGCTAGGTTTTCGACCGAATATGGGAGCTGTATGCTCCAGCCATCCGATTTTGATCAATCTTTGTAGTATTGTAAGTAAATGACAAAGTTAAAGATGCAACTATTGTAATCAAAGATTTTCTTACTAAGACTTTTTATAACACCAATCTTTTCTATGGCTGGTATTCTATATAGTTGTCTGATTTTGATCAAGGTTGGTGGAATTATGAAGAATCAAAGAATACTAATAAATATAATAATAAAACAAACAACAACAACAACAACCACGTACGGGGGTCGGGTCCGGTGATCGTCTCTCCTCCCCCTCCCCTCCCCCTTTTTTTTTTTTTTAGAAAAATTGCCCTGAAATTTAGAACACAATTTCTGTTAAGGCGAGTCGCCTTTGGCCCTTTTTAGAGGTCGATTTTCTAAAAATTAGGCCGAAAATTACACTTTTTAGGGCGAGTTGTTTTTTGAGTGTACCCTTTTTCCTCCACGAGTAACGGGTTATAACCTTAACGAGTTATAAACTTAATTTAACCGATTACCTATCGACTTAAAAACTGCTTGTTAATATCACTTATAGTTTTTGTGTAATTGGGTTTTATACTGTGGACGTGGAAACAGACGGAACAGGCGGACATGGCTGAATAAACCCAGCTCGCCATACTGATTAATACTATTTATCTTTAAAGTGGTCGGAGATGTTTGCTTCTATGCTTTACAAACATCTGGGCCATGTTAATATACTCCCGTCAAGGGAACTAAAAAGGCCAGTGAGAATTGCACAAGGGACAGCCATTAAGTATCAATTGTCCGCAAATATTGACCGACTTGGTATCGGAAAAAACCACCGTGCAATGATCTTTCATGCATTTCGAGTATTTAGTTGGCAGTCAGTTCTTCTGCCCGGCAATACAAAAGTACTTTGATATAAAGCATTTCGTTATAGATTAGACGAAATGTCTAATGACGTTTGCTCGATTTACCCTCCCCGATTGACCTACTTAACGCACACGCGATATACTCAACGATAGTTGAATGGAACTGGCGGTTCCTTTGATTCAAAAGAATTATTGTACATCGAATCAGCCGGATTCACTCTCCATATAATTATTTCGTTGCCTCAGGCTACGCTGTTGCAATTACCATCACTTGGCCTCCTCAGCTAATTGTTTAACTATTTGGTGAGTTCCATTTAAAAGGCAAAAGTAATTCAGCCAAATACTCAACCCGCCTTCGGCATTCCCAGCATTCACATACGATACATTTCCCAGCCCCATCGTTGCATACAGCAAATACTTCAGCACATTTCTCATGCCTGACCATTTATGGCACATGGATGCCGATTGCCGAGATCTTCGCCAGATCGATGCACAATTTAACGGCCGGCCGCGGCCTTTTCTAACTGTCCCTCTGACAAAATGCCGCAACCTGCAAATGTAACTGACAGACGATGGACGATGGCGATGCCAATGGCCACTGCCAGGGCACAACTGGAGGAGAGTGAGAGAGAAAATAATACTAAGTATACCATGGGTAAGTAGAAAAAATAAATCAAATTTTCTCATCAATCTCATCGAACATGAAAATGCACTTTCAAAACGCATTAAATAAACCATAACGGCACGCATGCGCAGCATCGGGGGCAGAGGCGGCGAGTGTGGTAGGGAATACAGCCAGGGAAGGCCGAGGCCGCGTAAATCTTTCACTTTGAGCAAAATGCAGCACAGCTAACTGCGGCTAACTGGAAAACTAGCGGCAAGAAATAACGTAAACGATAAATGCGCATGCGCAAGTGCACAACAGCAACAACAGCAACCGCCAGGAGAAGGAGAAGGCAGCTGGCCAGAGCCAGAGATGCAGACTCAGCATTCGCCATGGCCTGGCCATATTTGGCATTGGCTTTGCCAACTGCCCAAACTCAGGCTCCCCAGCCCAGGCCCCAGACACGTTGCGACTGCGCTGACAAATTGCTGCGGTTGTTGTTGTCGCCAGCATCAACAACAGCATCGGATATGCCCGAGTCCTCCGGGCACAAATTTGGTAGCACGCCGTGCGGCGGCAGTCAATAGTGTCCCATAATTCATAACGCAGCCGCAGCGTTTGCCAAAATTGGCAAGCCGCTTGATAAGCCGCCGCTGCAGTGGCCGCCGCGCAACGGCGCGTAATAAATCTGGGCAATTTGTTGCGCACTAATCGCAGAGCGGCGATGGCCGAAGTTTTTCAATTGGAAGTATCTATCGGCTTATTGGATGCAGGTGTTTCGCGCAGTGCCCAAAATCGCCGCAGCGGGAACTTTTATTAGTGGGCCAAATAAATCAGCATGGTAATTATAAGAAGCAACTGGAAAGACGGGAGATGCGCAGATGCAGAAGAGACGCAAGCAACATTCGTTAAATTGAATCCCATAAGATCTGATCTGCTCCTGATCCGTTGTTGCCAACTGGAAATAAGAAACACTGAAGCCCATCCTCCCTAGCCGTCTCCATCATTCCTTTATGGACTCACCAGTAATAACAATAATTTAGCCTGTAAATGAAATTAACATGCATTACACAACGGCAATGGCCAATAACGGCATAAACCTGCCATTGATCCTTGGGGGCAGCCCATTGGGCAACTGCAGCAATTGCAGCAGCCGCCATCAAGTATTCCCTGCGCATGTCGGGCTAGCTGACTGGCTGGCTGGCTGGCTGATTGACTTGGCCTGGGCTGGCATCAATGAAACTCTGCTGATGCTTCACGCTGTTGCAGCGGCCTAACGGTATTGTGGAAGTCAGACTCAAACCCAAAACCACTTCCCCTCACCCTTGGGTATCTCTCTAATGGCGCACGCATCGCGGTATTGCTATCGCAGTTGCCGCTTCAATGGTCAGTTGAGTGACCAGCGAATGAACTGGCTGTTGTTTGTCCAGCATTCTGTTCTCTTCGCTGGGCGCCATGGCGTATGCATTTTTTATGTAAATTGATTTTTTCCTCTATTTTTCCTGCCTGCATTTGTTGTTGCTGTTTCTGCTCGGTGCCTTTTCTCAAGGAAAACGTTGGCTGTCATTAGTTATGATGGATGATGTTTGAAATTATTTAAATATATTCAATTAATATAAGCAGATGTTAAGGCCAACACAACATAAACAACACAAGCAACTGAAGGAAAAGAACCTGGAGATAATTTTAAGTGCTTGTGGCGGCAGTTGTGAGGATTTGGCGGATTTATGTAAAACATAATGCTCATTTCCTTTATCGAGCGGGAGTTAGGCCTCTTAGTTATGGATGGCGAAAAATAAATTTCGAGTTTAAGCAAGCACATTTTGTTTTCAATCCAGGTGGGATGTCAGATATCCATTTGAGAGGTGACAATTTCCAAGACAATACTTATCCATAAAGATACAAAGAAACAAACAGAAAAAGATGTCCGATCAGAGCCTGAACCGGAGCACATATGAATTTACACGCTGCAATTACATATCCAGTATTGAAAGATTTAGTATAAATCTTCAAGTACGACTGTCTGACATTAATGCCCAGGCCAAACAGCTTTAGCAAAAGCTGAACTTTTTCTAAACTAAATTTTATAGATTGATGCGCATTAGACTGAACATAATTATATGGGAATTTTTTTTTTTAAATGTTATATTCCTTAATACGCAAAAAATTTGTAATAACTTGTAATTACCATAATGAAAAACCAAAATACGAAATTTTAAGGTTTAATCCCTGCGCCATGGCCTTAAGTTGCTACATAAAATTTCAATTTCTACTTTTTCATTTTACTTTTTCATCAAAGTAACTTTTGATATGCCAAACGTTGTTGTTGAATTTAAAATGTATTTTTAAAAATATTTTATACAAAGCAAAATGCAGGATATAGAGGATTTAAAACGCATTTATTTGATTGGAGCTACCATCAAGAAAAGATGTCTTGGCGGTTCTTCTGCATAATACAAGAGGACACAAATACTCATTAAGGGACAGCTTAAGCCGCACTGTCCTTTAAATTGATTATGTATTGAAATCATTTGGGCTTACCATGAAACCAAGAAGAAATGTGTGCAGAAGCTTAAGCAAACTTTAAAGAAAAAATGCTTTTCGCGATAAAGAGTTGTATCGAGACAAAGAAAGGAATTTTATGGACCATTTAGAAGGCATTTTAGATGGCACTTCAGAAAAGAAAGAAATATTCGCTGTATCGTGTTCTATATGGTGTGAAAATTTCTTTTATACTTTCCATGTGTGATGAGAATATGTCGCTGTTCATTTTATAGTTTCATTTTCCCGTTAATGCAAGATCGTCATATCTCAGTTTTCCTGCAGTCGATATTGCGCAAAGATTCTTCGGCTTTCTGTTAAAACATCAAATTTTCAAATTTTTTTAATGAGCATTTTAAATTTATGATATTTTACTAGGTTAACTAGAAACTAAAAGAACTATTTTCCCTTGGTTAAGTCCATTGAGAACTTTGAGAGCGTTGTCACATCATCGAATTTTTTGAGCCATGCCAGTCTTTAAGAAAGTGAGCGATATGAATATTCATGATTTGTAAAAAAAACCTTTAAAGCACATCGATTAAATTTGATCAACATTTTATTTTATTCTTGGGCAAATGTCAAATTATGCAGGATTCCAAGCGAACAAATCCAGCGTTACGTGAAATATGCTAACCCCAAGGAGCACTTCATCTCAAGGTATGTCACATGCCGATTCTACCCTTTTCATTCTGGCACAGCATTTGATTTTTTCTAGCAAGCAACCGTTTTTAAATTCAGCAATAACGTTTGGCATCTCAAAGTTTACTTTGTTGAAAAAGTAAAATGAAAAGGGGAAATTTTAATTTTATGTAGCAACTTTAAAGACATGGCGGTGGTATTAAACCTTAAGATTTCGAATTTTGGTTTTTCATTAGGTTTTTAATTTTTAATCACTAGAAACTATTACGAATTTTTGGCGCATTAAGGAAAAGAAAACTACAAAGAAAATGTTTCATATGTCCCTTATTTGTCCCTTCAGTCTAATGCGCATAATAAGAGATGGTTTTGAAAGACACGTGCGACAAGTGGGTTTAAATAAGCGAGACAACTTGTAAGGTTAATTTCTAAAATATTTTTAAAAAAAATTGACTTTAAAGGCCTGTATCTATCTGTAATTATAAACACTTTGGCTTTGCTTTGATACTGTGACGACCTTTAACTTTGATTGTATTCTCTTAGAAAAAAGATCCAAAGCATTCTTAAGAAATTTGATTTGTGTTATGAATTTTTGTCGGTTGTACGATAAGTTCCGTTTTTTAAGTAAAAGTGTGTGCAAAAAGTGTATACTATCAATTTTATCCGATCTACTTACAAAAAAGCCCAATAAGTCTCAGCAATCAAAGGCCAAGAGTGCAATTTTTTTAAAATCTACATTTAACTATGTATTTTAATATCCAAAAAATATAAATTTACATTATAAGATCCTAAACAAATGAAAAGGTAAGGACTACTTTACTATTTTTACTTAATATTCACCTTCTTCTCTTCGATATATATTAAATCCATTATAAAAGCCCACATCGAAGAGAATTAACTGATATATATATTTATAGTATAGAATTCATGCTATGAGTGCATTTTTAAGACTTTTCCACTTTATGTTCGTAGTCAAGCACATTTGTTTTTATAATAAATATTTTCTGAAATATCAAATGAGATATCAAACTTTAATTTAACACTGACATAAATGCTCTTATTATCTTTAAGCTAGCTGATTTTCATGAAGATTTGATTCTATAGAGCAAAGGCTAACGTTGTCTACAGCATTGGGTCAGCATACGCTCACTCTGTTAACTGTTAAATTCTAATGTTTACGTGTTCCGGTATCCGAGAATCGAAATTTTTGAGATTCTTAAGGACAGAATGAACCTTAACATTGTCTCGGTATAAAATAGATTGCAAAGCAAGTACTTAGTTTCGCAGGATTTTAACTCAATATAAAACCCGGGGACCCTCATTATGAACCCATGCTAGCATCTAACAACAGAAAAGTTTTTGTTTAACTAATTTAGCAGATATATATTCAAGAATTTTATCTATTTCTCTTCAAGTGCAACTAAATCAGGAAAGCAGCTCTGACAAAAATACCCTATCTGATAGTGGAAACGATGTTTGAAAGGTATGAAAAGAAATAGGACAATAAAAATAGCTCAGTATTTTCAAAAAACAGTTCAGTGGCATCAATTACGTTAAATACGTTCACAAAATAAAGAGATGCTCTTAAAAGGTGATCGAAAAATTCGACAGTTTTCAGAATTGCATGAATTGTCAAAAGTTCTTTTTGCTGTTCCAGCAAATTTTTCTCCTTTAAATTTTACCGGTTCATACCGGAACATACCTGTGTACCGATATAAAACACCAGGTAACAATACGCCATAGAATACCGAAATACATTAGAGCCAGGACAGAACCTTTTACTTAAATCATACTTTTTGTTACGTACCAGAACCGGAACAGAAATCTAAAAAATATATTGGTTTATCGCTAAAAATATTTGTTCATCGGTCGGTTGATCACTGCCGCCGTCCTTTAAAATTGTAAAGTAGATTATGTCCGATGTTTTGAAAACATCGTAAAGACTAACCCCTATAGCTTGACCACATCTTTTGATAAGCAAGCCGACATATTGTTTCCGTTAATGTTCATGTGATGGACAATCCCATCGAATAATACTCGTGGAGTAAAATGTATGTAACATTCAGAAGGAAACATTTCCGACCCTATAAAGTGTATATATTCACTTCAGCATCAACAGCCGAGTCGATAAAGCCATGTCCGTCTGTTCGTATGTCTTTATGAACACCGAGATCTCAGAGACTAGAAGAGCTAGAGCAACAAAATTTGAAATGTGGACTCGTTTTGTCTGCACGCAGATCAAGCTTGTTTTCAATTTTAAACACGCCCACCCCCGGCCCCAGAAACATCCTAGCCATCCCCCTTTAGGAAGGCTATTAAAGATTTCTTTCCATGAGTAACGGGTATTTCGAAGTCAGTTTGGGTCGACTTTAACTTACGCTCTCGTTTGAAATGGAATCCTAAGACTTATGAACGAAGCCCACATATACAACTTTATGTATTTGGAATATTTATATGAGAACTTTAAAAAAATCCAAAGGCTTTTAATGAATATAATTTCAAAAGAGTGCGAACACTCACATATTCGCTTTAGAAATCACAATATTCGGAAATTCGTATACGGAAGCAGGCGTTCATAAAAATGAAGAGGGAACCACTTAACCGGAATGAAACCTCGGTTCTGCCAGCCCCAAAAAAACCATGGAACGTACCGAACTGGTACACAGTGTAAGATTTTGATTATCTAGGGGGACTTAAATCGATTGCGGCCGTAGTTTAAGAGATATCGGCTTCAAATTTGAAATGGAAGAGTTTTTTGGCCATACGGAAGTATATTTCTAAGATGAACAACATCGGACTAAAACTACTCCACCCTCCCATACAACATCGCATTTTTCAGTTATAGCCAGAACACGATTTTTATATGGGGGCCATACGATATAGTCAACCGATTTTGATTAAATTTTGTAGAATTGTGTGATAGCACTTAAAATTAATAAATACCATGTTTGGTGACGCTATCACTAAAACCAAAAAAGTTTTTCTCACTAGAACTAGTTTTTGCCCCGAACGTTTCTATGGCAGGTATATAGACGTCTGATTTTGATGACTTAGTAGAATTATGTGAAAGCATGTCATCCTTATAAATACTAAGTTAGGAGACGCTACCTTTGGAAACAAAGAAGTTTTTCTCACAAAAACTAATTTTCCGACCGATCGGTCGTATGGCAGCTATATGCTATTGTCAACTGAACACTCCGGTTACGACAAACGTTAGAGCCTACATGAATTTCAAGACTTCGTGCAAAGTTTGTTAAAGAAAGTTTTAAAACTGACGGCGTAGGTAGCAAAAAACATGCGAATTTTAGGTGATTTTGTTCGAAAATTGGTCTTACAATAATATGAAAAACTCAAAATGGCGGAAACATGGTGATGCTTTTTTTTTTTAAATATGTTCTGGGAGACCATCCGCTTGTCCTCCATGTAGTGGCATCACCAAACTCTATAGAACTTACAAGTTGGAGTCCATAAAAGGAAAAAGATTTTTTCCAACTTGCCTACTTTTTAGATGTTTTTAAAAAAATTATATGAAATATTCCAGTGAAGGTACAAAACCCGGTATTGAAAATTTTGCAGTTCCACTATTCAAGAATAAGTAAAAAACAGCTCTTCTTGGAAACCAGATTCTCATGGCTAAATTTGAATCACTTTAATTTTGTGCCTGATGCGCGCTGTCAAATGGAATTTTTCAAGCGTTGCAATCTGGCCTGTTTAACGACTATTTTATTGCTGTTAATGATATGTTTACTCTGATTTTTGTTTGTTTTCATAACAACTGGATATTTTCTAACATTTCAAAAATAAATCATTCAATTTGGTGCACTTTTTTTTTTTTTATTTAATTTCCCCTAGGTAGGCAAAATCTTACACTGTGCGGCGGTTAAAAAACTGTGTCTGGTGTCGGCTCAGACCAGTCCTTAATTGTAAGATGATGGTTGACGGAAAGTAATGTGGCGCACACATACTTGTGCATTTGCAACGCATATTTGTGGTCCTTAAGTTTTTGCTCGAACCATATTTAAACAAATTACTCGGTGCAGAAATATTTTATCCAAATGAAGAGATGAATTTTGAAACGAGGACCTTGAACAATCTTATTATTTGAAATGGTTGAACAAAGTGCTTTGCTCTAAAAGAAGATCATCTCAAAAAGAAAATAAATTATTATTCCAAAGAATTGAGCTGTACTAACTTTTCTAATGACTTACTCAGCGAACAAGTATAACATTATTATAAATAATTGAACCGTACCGGGAGGTCCATGCACAGAACCGATTTTGTAAAATTGATGTAAAATAGAAGCTATTGTATTTAGATGAGCTGTAGAGGTTACCAATTTCTTGCATCAGCTAGAGCAGTTCATGTCAAAAGTCTTTACCGTGCCGTAAATTAAACTCTTAAACACCTATTTGTAGGATTGTTTTATTCATTATCTACATTCCCCCAATCGCATTAAGCATTCGCCCCGTGGCCACTCCAGATAAGCAGAATTAAAACTTAATTAAAGATGCCGTGTAATTGTTACCATAAATTGAGACAATTTCATTATCACCCCACAATCCATTTACAACTCAGACGTATTCATTGCTCGAGCAAAAGTTAATAAAATAATTGAAGAATATGGCCATCTTAACTCTGGTGACATTACAGCAACATCAAGAACACGACAACAAGGCGAACAAGAAAAGCGTGAAGCAGACAATCAATAAATTCGAGCAGCCAGACTGGGCCAAGCGTCGGTGAGGGGCAGGACAGAGAAAGGACGGTGGCAACAGGTACGGGCAATTACGAACTGTTGGCAGCCCTAGACTGCTGCTGCTGCTGTTGCTGCTGTTGGCTTCAATTTCAAAGATTTCTCCTGAAAATTGAATACCAAATAAAGTGCAATAAAACAAAAGAAACGAAGCGACATGAATATGATTTACATGCAGCTCGAACTTGGGGGAAAAGGAGTGAGCTAAACTCGATGGGAGTAGCAGCAACAGCAGCGGCAGCCAGGGCAATTGCATTTTCCGTTGGTCGTGCCACGTTTGCCACCTGTTCCTGTTGAAGACTCTGAACGGCATTCGCTTGTCTTAGTTTGCCGTTATTGTTGCTGGCTTTCGTTGCCTTGCCTTTATATCGTTAGCTAATTTTATTGTTACAATAACTGTTGTTGCTGCAGTTGCTGCTGGCATAAATGGCATTGCTGCCGCTGCCGCTGCGGCTGGTGCCTCTGGATGCTGCCTATCTTTCGCGTATGTTATGGCCGGCCTTGCTTCGACTCGTATCAATTCTATTAAGCTCAGCAGCATTCCCACCCTCCCGCTTACCCCCCTCTCTATTCAGCATGTGACTAATCATGCAGAGCCAATCATGCCACAAGTTTATTTATTTTCACGTTGCAGTTGCAACGCAAAAAAAGTGGGTAATCCACTTGAAAATTCCTCGATTTTTCCTTCTACTTGTTTTTTGCTTAGCTGCTGTTGTTTTTGCTCCCTGTTATCGGGCGACTATCACGGCTGCTTGTTCTCGTTATTGTTCCCTGTTATGTTTGCTCGCTGGTTGGTCCGCTTGGCCGGTCGTTTGGCTGGCTTGGCTGTTAAAACTTTTATAAAGTGAGTTATCTGCTGGGCTGTCGCGGGGCATTGGCGAAGTCGACTTTGGCATTGGCATTTTATATGTCTTTTCTTTTGCACAAACTGCACTTGTTCTTGTCGTGTGTGGCTCGGCATCAGCAGCCGTTAGATGTCCTTGAAAGAGCTAACTGTTTCTGATAGCTGACGGATGTAGTTAGTGATGCTAGAGATAAACGATCGAATTCTCTTGATCGCATTTTAATTGTTCACTTTGAAATGTTTAGTGCATCGTCAAATGTGAGAACATGAAAAATCGTTTTCCCTAACACCGCCAAACATCTGCATTTCAGTTCCCAGGAATCTTCAAGTATCATCCATTTTGTAAGCCAGCAACAACGTGGCCCATTCGGCTGTCATGTAAAAAAGACTTACGAAAAAAGGTCACTTGTAACATTTATAATGTTGACAGCTTATAAGTGGCTTTTATTGGCATGGGTGAGGTTAGATTGGATTGGGATAAACATGAATGTTTGTGCGTTGAACTTTACAGGTTAGCGGCAGATGGTTACACAGTTGTTCCAAGTTTATATCTTTAAATTATTTCAAGTTCACTTTTAACGTTTTGATCAGTTATCAATTGAATATTGGGGCCCTGCATGAGTGGAGTAAAAGAGTCCATTAACTCATCTTTTGAAAAACAGGTTCAAATACTTGAAATCTGACAAATTTTTAAATTCAAGCTGCTCAGCTGTCATCCTAGTGACTCCAAACAGATCAAGCTTCGTACTGATCGAGTTCCAGTGCACTCTACTGCAGTGGTTCTAAGGGTTAAAGTCAAGTCAAATAAAGATAACATTTAAAAAAGCTCTGCAACCAACTTTGTGTTTTCATTAAAACATGATTCTTACCACTTGTCTTTTGCTTATCTTTTGGACTGCATCCCCAATTTTAAAACTGTGCAGCAATTTCTACCCCTATGTTCTGAAAAAAGCTTGTTATACCCTTGCAAAGGGTATTATAATTTTGCCCAGAAGTTTGCAACGCATAGAAATATTCATTTCCGACCCCATAAACTATATATATTCTTGATCAGTGGGACGAGCTGAGTTCATTGAGCTTTGTCCGTCCGTCTGTCTGTCTGTCCGTCTGTCTGTCTGTCTGTCTGTCTGTCTGTCTGTCTGTCCGTCTGTCTGTCTGTCCGTCTGTTTCTACGCAAACTAGTCTCTCAGTTTTAAAGCTATCGAGCTAAAATTTTGCACAGAGTCTTCTTTTTACTGCACGCTGCTAATATGTCGGAACCGACCGGATCGGATCACTATATCTTATAGCTGCCATAGGAACCGTCGGTCGAAAAATGGGTTTTAGTGAGAAAAACTTTTTTGTTTTCAATGTTAACGTGATTAAACTCGGTCATTAATAATATTATATGCTTTCAAACAGATTTGCAAATTTTGGTCAAAATCGGATGATTATATCTTATAGCTGCCATAGGACCGATCGGTCGGAAAATGGGTCTTAGTAAAAAAAAACTTTTTTGTTTTTAAGTAAATCGTTCTTAAGGTCGGTGATTATTAATATTAAACGCTTTCAAACTAATTTGAAAAAGTTGAACGACATCGGGTGACTATATCTTATGGTTGCCATAGGACCGATCGGTCGAACATGAGTCTTTGTAAAAAAATTTTTTGTTTAGTTTTGGTAGCGTCCTTAAACTCGCTGATGACTTATTTTATATGCTTTCAAATAGATTCGCAAAATTGGGCCGAAATCGGATGACTATATCTTAAGGCTGCCATAGGGCCGATCGGTCGGAAATTGAGTCTTAGTGAGAAAAACTTTTTTCAGACGTTTATCTGTCGGAAAATAGGTTTTAGTTACAAAATTTTTTGATTTTTATGTAAGCGTTCTTAAACTGTGACATTTGCATTTGCAAGGGTATAAAAACTTCGGCACAGACGAAGTTAGCTTGGCCTTCTCGTTTTTTATATCTTCCGGCCATTAGTTAACACGACTTTTTAATTTTCCTTCGGGTTTTCGTGTCGCACGTCAGCGCCCTGCGCCCTTTGGTCCAGAGTCGGGTTTGATTCAGTTCAATCGGTGGAGTTGGATAAAAATATTTCCCTTGTTCCACTGGCACATTCTAAAGGTCATTCTGTGAATGATCTAAATGTCATCATTCTTTCTGTGTATTTCCTCATAAGAGATAAAAGTTCATTAGGTCACTGTTACATCATTTGACATTCGCCAGGGCACTTTTAGCACTTTTCCGCTAAAAGGCCAGATTAACTATCGAAATGCCATCGAATTCCCAAGTGTCAGCAACATAAACAGCTGTTGTGTCAATGGCGTTGCCATAGCGGAGAGGGTTTTAGCTCAGTGGGAGAGGGTTTCAGCACAATGGGGAAGTTGGAATTGGAACGCATCCACTTTTTATTCGCTGAACTAATAAGAATTGAGTAAAAGGGATCTTGATGATCAAACATTACCGACCCTATAAAGAACACATATTCTTGATCAGCGCCAAAAGCCGATTCGATAGAGCCATGTCCGTCTGTCAATCCTTCCGTCCGTCCATCTGTCCGTATGAACGCGTCGATCTCAAAGACTATAAGAGATAGAGCCAGAACCGTACCCAGAACATGTTTGTTTCAGATTTGGAAAATTACGCACAGTATTAAAATATTATATTCCAACGGATTAATAGATACATGTGGCTAACTTTAATCGTTCTATGAACCTAAAGACCTTTCAATAAAAGTCTCTGATTGGTGTGTAATATAAATTTTGTTTGTATAAATAAATAAATTGAAGAGACTTTTTTCCGACTGATCCAAACAAGTTTAGAAATGTGTGACATTTGGACTATGAGCTGATTGATGTATTCGTTCACGTTATTGACGTTACGTTACCCTCTAAGCCAGCGTTGGCCAACGAGAGGGAGGCCAAAAAGTGAGAGTGTATTGGTGTTTGAAAATAAAGCGCCATGAATTTGCCTTGACCTGACCGCATCAAAGGCTAGCCAGCTACTAAAAGGCTTTTTGCTCTCTTCTCCCCAGCTTCGGCATGCGTTCGGCTCGTATATGTGTAAATAGCGAAATGTCTTCGCCCCCCAGGGGATGCACTATAGGAAATTTTCCCAAATTTCACACATTAATTAATAACGGCCCAAAACCAAATCATCACTTAATTAATATCTTAAAAACTAAGTAAGATTTTGCGGTCTAGTTTTTTGCTTTAAGTTATACATACCGTTGGGCTATATTTGGGAAAAGGTGGGCGTGGTAGCACTTCCTTAAGAAATATGATACATTTTTTTTTTCCTATTAATTTAAATAAATAATACAAATAAAATTGTAAAACTATTGCCGCGTAATCAGAAACACAGTTTGCGGCAGCAAACACAATGCAAATGTGGGTTTCCTGAAAAAAATTCGGCTGTTATTTTTTGAAACGTAACTGTTGTTGCGAATAAGCTTGAATCTGCATCCGTGTCTTTTTGGTCGGAATATGCTTGATTGTAGTTTGCTTGACCAGTGCCGCCATCAAAGCTGTAACTTAAAATTAAATCTGCAGTTAAGAAATTTGTGCCCTGAGCATTCATTACGTGTAATAAAACATCATCTTGCAAGCCAACAATCAGAGCAGCACTGACTTTAGCTTTCGCATCAGAAACAACCATGCCTGATGGTCTGCAATGGCTTTTACTTTCAGTCACTTCCTTATAAATCGGAATTATATCGCATTTTTTATACCCTTGCAAAGGGTATTATAATTTTGCCCAGAAGTTTGCAACGCATACAAATATTTATTTCCGACCCCATAAACTATATATATTCTTGATCAGGGCGACGAGCTGAGTCGATTGAGCTTTGTCCGTCCGTCTGTCTGTCTGTCCGTCTGTTTCTACGCAAACTAGTCTCTCAGTTTTAAGGCTATCGAGCTGAAATTTAGCAGAGAGTCTTCTTTTTACTGCACGCTGCTAATATGTCGGAACCGACCGGATCGGATGACTATATCTTATAGCTGCCATAGGAACCATCGGTCAAAAAATGGGTCTTAGTGAGGAAAACTTTTTTTTTTCAATGTTAGCGTCCTCAAACTCGTCCATTATTAATATTATATGCTATCAAACCGATTTGCAAATTTTGGTCAAAATCGGATGACTATAACATATAGCTGGCATAGGACCGATCGGTCGGAAAATGGGTCTTAGTGAAAAAAACTTTGTTGTTTTCAACTAAATCGTTCTTAAAGTCGGTGATTCTTAATATTAAACGCTATCAAACTAATTTCAAAAAAGTTGATCGACATCGGGTGACTATATCTTATGGTTGCCAAAGGACCGATCGGTCGGAAAATGTGTCTTAGTGAGAAAAACTTTTCTGTTTTCAATTTTATCTTTCTTCAACTCCGCGATTGTTACTTTGATATGTTTTCAAAAAGATTCGCGAAACTTGGTCGAAATCAGACGTTTATCTATCGGAAAATGGGTTTTAGTTAAAAATTTTTTAGATTTTTATATAAGCGTTCTTAAACTCTGACATTTCAAAAACAGTATTTGCAAGGGTATGAAAACTTCGGCACAGACGAAGTTAGCTTGGCCTTCTCGTTGATCTTGCAGTCTCTAATTACACTTTATTGGTCTTTTGTAAGTCCCTGATCCAAAATTATTGCCAAGGCATCGTCGGCGGAAGACCGCGAAGGGTCTTTGAGTGGGTGTGACATTATGTTTCGGATCAAGTTTGCCTTTTCCGGACTTTTAGAAAACAACTTAAGAAATTCTGCGAGGTCAGCTTGCCCTTTTTTACGAGCAGCTGTGCTTGCTGCTTGTAAAAATAAACGCACGTTATCTCCCTCAGATATGGATAGATTAGCAGTTTGTTTCCTCCGACCGTTAACACCCTAAAGCGTAAATGGTAATCGGGGACCACCAACTGGGTTCATGTGCGTCTTAATAGTTATGAATTGATTTTGCTTAAGCCAGTCAGAATGTCTACTTCGGTTACATTTCCGCCACTTTATCTCCAGATTTGTACAAAACATCCTGCTTTTTTCTTTTAAATAACTTTCAGATGCGTCTGAAAGATTTTGGCTTAACCCCTCTTTAAAGCAATCAAAAATAACATGCTCTTTTGCAGATCGACTCGTCGCTTTTTTCCACTTGCCAAACAAGAAGGCATTCGAAAAAATGAGGTTGTCCTAAAAAATGAAATTTTGCAAAAAATGAGCAAATATGCGGATTGAGATAAAGTAAAACGGAAGCGGAATTGATGGCTCTGCAAGATGCAAAAAGTCACAGCCCTAACAAATCTAAACAAAATTTGGTAGAGCTTTGCAAAGTTGATTTTTCTTCACAAATTTTTTGTGTGAGATGCCTTACGAATACCCTCAATTACCCTTGATTTCTACAGATCAAAGATACTAACGCATAGTACATACCACAACGATTACATTCCCTCATTAATATTTGACAAAACTCTCTGTTTTTATTAATTTATAGCAATTGCAAATTGCAGCAGAAAAACACACACTTAACATTGAACTGTCTGTTAGCATCAGCTGCTCATTTATCAGCTGCTCATTTAACAGAGTGCTGTTAAGTCATATTTTCTGTTATGTAACATTGAAGACTGATGTGTTTGTGAACTAATGACAAAAAATTTAAGTTTTGAACACTTTTGGAAAATGCGTTTATGCCTAATAAATGGCCAAATTTCCTATAGTGGGATGCTGGTGACCATCGCTGCTCTTAACTCTTTGATTTAAGCATGATTTCTAGATTCTTTGCTTAAGCTGCTTTTACACTTATCATATATCTCTAAGTAGTCGGTTGTCAAAAAAAATTTTGGAACACGGAATCACACGGACGACGCGACGGCGCTTAAACTCATTCGATTATTAGGCATATGAAAGAACTGGCGATAAAATTATAATTAAGAATGTAAGCAGTTGGCACTTTGCCGACCGAAGTGCCTTTTTTTAAAAGTCAATTGACACAAACATGACACAGCTGATATAGAACACACGAACAACAACTCGTACCGAAGTCAAAGTTACAAAAAATCTCCAAACACAACTGTGTTATCGAAACGTAGTGAGAAATTCCCTTTACGTGGCCACCTACTGCGATGCATGTTGTGGACTAACCTCATTCACCTCTGCGCCGCTGGGTAGCATAGGAGAGAGAAAGGGAGACGATAAAACATACGAAGCAGTGTCTGTGAGTGCCTACGCTGTGAGTCATGTCATAAGCTGTGGGTTAATGAATCAATGAGTTGGTAAGCAAAAATTAAAGGATGGATCAAATCTATACCAAAGTCTTGGGGACAACTCATGCAGGGCTTTCTGTGCATATATTCCTTTATAATTAATTCTTACTACTTTTTACCCATTATTGACATAAAGAGAACCGAAAGCTAAGTTTATCTGTGTCTTAGTTTTTCTACAATTGGAATAGTTAGCTCCTCTGATCTATTATATGTATTTATTTGAACCGCTCCTCTTAATCTCAATTAGTTTGTGTGCTTGAACTAGAAAAGCTCAGTTTTGAGAAGCTTTTTTCATTGCTGCATACTTCACAGCTGATGAAGATGACCAGTAGTGTAAAAGTTTTTAAGTAGATCGTACAAATATATGTAACAGGAAGCAGGAATGTATGGAACAAAGCATCTCCGTCCACATAATGTATATATATATTCTTGATCAGCATTAACAACCGAGTTGATATAACCCCACCGAGAAAAAAACCGAAAAGGTAAGTTAAAGTCGGTCCTGCTCGACTTCGATATATCCGTTACTCAGGGGAAGAAATGTTTAATAGCCTTCCTGTATTCCTGAGTCGTATGCAAGTATGCAACATTTCTTTAACTCGACTATTTATTATCCGATCTTTAAGAAAATTTCAGGGATTATAGATATTGCGAATAAATATGTAAGTTTACAATTTGTTATTAAACTTTTTTTATACCCGTTAATCGTAGAGTTTAAAGGGTATACAAATAGGCTTTTTACACTGAGAACATCTGGCATCCCACATCAGAAGTTAAAATGCTTAATAACAATTTGCGATTCCAACATTTGTAGATTTTGGTTTTGTCAAAATAATAAGTAGGTTGGTGTCTAAAAGGACCACCCAACAAAGATGACAAATTTTGCCACGGCAAATGTTCATGACTCATGATGTGGGATGTTAGATGTGCTCAGTGTAAAAAGCCTATAAAATCGAGCAAATGTATGTAGCAGGCAGAAGGAAACATTTCTGACCATATAAAGTATATATATTCTTGATCAGCATCAACAGCCGAGTCGATATAGCCATGTCCGTCTGTCTGTCTGGATGAACACCTAGATCTCAGAGACTAGAAGAGCCAAAGCAATCTTATTTGATATGTAAACTCCTATTGTCTGCACGCAGATCCAGTTTGTTTCAAATTTCTGCCATTCACCCTCCCCCCTTTACAATTAATAATTTTATGTGTGAATGTCTTAACGACCTTTATGATAATCAAACCTTCAAGTTTTTGCCGGCTCTAGGTCTCGTTATGTTTGTACATAACTTTAAAACAGGGACACACCACATCACCAAGGAGGTTAGTTGACCGTACAGATTCATTGATTCATTGGTACTATCTACCAAATCATCAGCGGTCTTCACCTGGTAACACAATCAGAAAACAATTGCCTCCTCATGCCTGCAATGCCTTGGGAGCATCAATGCCACTCAACAGCAAAAACAGACACAACGAGCCAGATCCGGGCTCTCTGTGGCCTTTGTACGTGTGTGTGTGTCCCAATGGATTTCAAATTTAATTTTAAATAACTCCTACAATTTGTTTGACATCGATCTCAAATTTAATATCTCTTGTCTTTTCAAATAGATCGTAAAATAAATAGCGGAGTTATAAGAATACCACCTTCTGTCATATATTTGCATACATTTCTGTTTTTCCTTACGGAACACATCTTTTGTCTCAGGAATTCTACTCAGGAATGAAAGATGTAACGATCGTCCTACTTCAATGTAAGACCGAAAACTATTTATTTTCTATTCTATGTATATAGTACATTAAATACTGAGTGTAAGCTTAAAGTGTTCCTCTCTTTAGTTAGAAAACTGATTGCAATTTTTTTTTCCAACGAACGATCCTCCATTTGGCCCACTGTCATACAAGCTCTAGATTCACAAATATATCTCAGTCACACATTAAGAAAGGTTGTCATTATCACATAGCGGTCCACGGTTCGTTCATGACAGAGCTGGAGATTCCAATACTATTGGCAGTGCAAATGAGGCAGCAGCCGCAGCAGAATGCAACAAGCGTAATTGATAAAAACCGACAAATCTGTTGATGGCTATGTTAATACCTAGGAGTACGCCTAATCTGGCCGGGGATGGGTTGGTCGGACCAAACGATCTTGTTGATGGCAGGAAGGCAAGAGAAACCTAAGATTGTCTGTTAGTGCCGGCATTCTGATGCTGGTGACGCGTGGAGAGCCAGTTACATTGTCTGTTTCTTTGTTGTCGTTGCTATTAACCAGCGTTCGATACATCTAATGATTATCGCCATTATTGCGACCCATTCCTGTTGTTAAGGCTAGCTACTGCGCATAAGGCAGCTAACAATACAAGTGCAACTGCAACTGCAACCCGGTTGCAATTAGGCTGGGCGTGGGGCATGGCTGCGGCGCATAAATTGCGTTAGGATAATGATCGCGCTTTGGCACAGTAAATCGCATTGCGAAATGCAACGGACACGAGAGTACAGTTCGAATGTGCTGCGATGAGCCTCCCGAGATCTAAGATGGAGCTCCAAGCTGAACTGGTTCGACAACAAATTTGACGCGCGCTGCTACAAATGAGCGACCCGAAAGAAAGAAAGAAAGCTGAAAGCTGAAGGAAAACCAGTAGATGGCTCGGCACCAAGCACCGTTTGGACCACGCATGCCGGGGCGCCATTTAAATTGAGATTTATTGCCAGCTGCTGATGCACCTGCAGCAGCAGCATCTTCCAACGGCTTGTCTTTTACAAGCAGAGACAAAACTGTAAAGCGCTTTGTCCTGGGGAGCGTGTGGCTTGTGGCAACTGTTATATATAACAGTCAACAAATCGTTCGCCAGCCGAGGCAGGCAATGAAGATGAAGTTATTAGGCTAGTTATTTCACGAGCTTTGGGGCATGAAAGGTGACCGCTTTATGCTTTTTATCCAATGGAAATTGAGACATATTCTTTTAGGATTAATTATAACTGTGCCAGATATATTCAACTACACAAACAAACAAAACTTAAGCCAAAACTTTACCAAAACTGATTATATGAGTTAATATAGCCTGGCCCTTGATTCAGTATGTTTGAGATTTCTATTTGTTAAATAATTTGAAATTGTTTTCGGTAGGTACTTTTACATCTGCCACTTTGTCATCTGTCACACAAAACTAACATATGTATAACAGAGTAAATTCCTACTTTATCCAACACAAAGCAGCTATCTAGAAGATGTGAAATCGTCCCATTAAGTCGGAAACGTCAGATGAAGTCAAGCCAGTTTCGAATTCAAAGGTTAATAAATATTTAACAGTCGCTTAAATCAAGGTTTTCCAATCGGTTAAGTAGTTTGAATCAGGGCTGCTAGCCGGTTCGGAGTCGAACCGCGCCGTAGTATTCATTTTTAATTCAACCTCAATTCTTACTTTTTGGATCCAAGAAACTATATTTTTTGTCATTAGAACAAAAACAGCTTGCAATGAGACAAATTGCTGAATTGTATAATCGTCAAAAGAAACTTATTAATAAAAGCACCAATTATTCTTCACCCGGTTCATATTCTTATAAACCTGAAATGGAATCTTTAGCCGAGGAGCTAGAAAATAAAGAATTAGTGACAAATACGTAATGAACGACTTCTTTGCTTCTTATGGAGAAATTCAAAGATTTCATAACAATTCTAATGTCTTAAAGTTTTGGGTATACTCTAATTGGAAAACACAAGTATTAGTCGAATTTTTTTTCAGTCAGTTATATTTGTTTTATCCATAATAAGTTTAAGGCTGGAATGACACTTTCAATTTTTAGGGACAATTTTAGTCACAATTTTTCATCGTTAGTGTAAGCGAGTAAGAGTATGCTTAAATTCGCCGCACCATGTTCTTGAAGAGACTGAGACAATTCACAACAGCAGCTTTTGTCTTTTAACGAAAAATGGCGAAAATAATTCTCTTAAAATTGGTTTTTCCAGGTACGGAACAACCTTATTCTTTTACACTAGGCAACAAGGTGCAGTATATTGAAGGGTTGGTTGTGATTCTAGATGATTTTCGTGTGATGAACATGAATCTGTTTTCAGAAATGATTCATCACGTCGAGATTTTGAGTAATTTTAGCTTAAAGTTGTAAAAGAATCAATATTTTGACCCTTTTTAGACGCGTTTTGTAGGGTACCTGTATTTTTGTTTTGACTCGCTTTGATATTATAGTAAAGTAATCCCAAACATTTCAACGATTTTATTCAACGAAAATATAAATTTTTTTAGTAATTGTATACGTTTTCACAAAAAATAGAATATATTGTTGCTGCCCTAAAGTATGCAATGGGTGTTGTTGAACATTTTCATTGAAATTATATACAAATTACTGGCCTGTTGTACTGTTTTTGCAAGGCAGAGCTGTGGGCAGCAGATTCGTGTTCAGCACACGAAAATCATTTAGAGCCACCACTAACCCTTCAATATACTGGACCTTGTTGCCTAGTGTAATTAAATAAGGTTGTTCCGAAATCTGGTTCGAACCCGACGTTGGTTCACCGACCTTCTAAACCCGCTCCGTGAACCCGAACCCAAAAAGTCTCGCGGGTTCGAAACTCGGAGTGAACCAATCCCGTTTTAAGAGGGGTTTGCAGCCCTGGTTTGAATACTATAATACTATTGCTAGCAGAAATACACCTATTAAACGCGAACTCGAGCTGATCTGTAAAAACTGGGTATGCGGTGTTGCTACTTGATGCCTTATTCGCCCCGTTCATAGGCCTGTTTGAATGTCGTGTTATACAGTGCCACTCAACTGAATAGGATTGACTTTTTTTTAGTTTTGAAACGTTGCATCTCTTTAACAAGCACTCCGATTTAAGCGAAATAAATTTTGTTATAAAAGAAATCAGTCATTTGTGAAATAGCAAAGTTTCAGCTCTGTTAGTTTGGTTTTAATATCATTTTAATTATTTTTTCCAAAACATAATAAAAAATCTCTATTTTTTTGGCTCAACTGAATAGGTTTGACACTTTTGACTTCACTTTTTGATTGACTGCGTGATTGAAAAGAGTTGGATTCGTTTGTATTCCAAAATTTAAAGCAACTGCTATCAGTTTTTTGTAAAATGGGCCGCGGAAAACCTTTAACCGATTTTGAAAAAGGTCAAATTAAAGGCTATATTGAATCTGACTTAAAACACTATGAAATAGCCAAGAAAATCGGTCGAAGTCAAAACGTTGTGACTAATTTTCTCCGTAATGAAGCAGACTATGGAAAAAAAATGAATGGAGGTTATATAGCTATATCTAGTGATGATTATTTTGATATATCTGAATTTTGATTTAAAAGAATCAAGGGCCTATTTCACATCTTCTACATAGCCCCATTTTTCACCTAAGCTTACAGAGTCAACTCCAATTTTAACTGTTACTTGGCAGCTATCTCATAGTTGAGCAATCGGCCCTAAAAGCAGAGTTTCCCAGCCATAGCCCCTGGTGGCCGAATGTTTATAAGCCGAATACTTGCCGTAGTCTTTTCTCACTGAAAGTCTGTAAGTTAGTCGCAGTCCCTTGCGCTGCAGTATATTGCCGATCAACACTCCTAAAAGGCACTTACACATTTTCTGTCTACGCTTCTTGGGGAACCCTGCCTTAAAGTATAATTAAGAGCTTTAACAAATGTAAATTACAAAATTAGAGACAGCCCTGCTTGTTGTCTATGTACACTCAAACCAGATGTTGATAGGATCGCTTTCTAGTCCTTGTTGAAAAGTAACGAGAGCGTAACGAGCGTCGGCCCTGCCCGACTTCGATATATCCGTCACTCTTGGGAAGAAATATTTAATACCATTCGTATGTTCCTGAGGGGGTCCGCCGAAAAGTATGCAACATTTACAAAATGGCTCGGCTATTTATTGTCCTATCTTTATGAAAATTTGAGGGATTATAGATATTGCGAATATATATGTAGTTTGAGATCGATTTCTTAAAAATTGTGAGATCTATTCATAATTATACTCTGTACCAAAGGTACAGTGAGTATATTAAGTTTGTGCAACAGTATGTAAAAGCCAGAAGGAACCCTATAAAGTATATATATTCTCGATCAGCATCAACAGCCGAGTCGATTTGGCCATGTCCGTCTGTTCGTATAAGCGAAGAGATCTCAGAGATGGCAAGGGATAAGGGTTTGACATGTATGGCACATATATTTCTTATAC
This sequence comes from Lordiphosa magnipectinata, assembly GCA_037044535.1. Classification (NCBI taxonomy): domain Eukaryota; kingdom Metazoa; phylum Arthropoda; class Insecta; order Diptera; family Drosophilidae; genus Lordiphosa; species Lordiphosa magnipectinata. Next base: position 1,018,576 of record JBAMBO010004113.1, read on the forward strand.
CTGCAGGCAGATCTAGTTTATTTTCAATTTTTGCCACGTCATATCTTCCACAGTTTTGATGATAGATTGATCGTACCTTCTAGAGATATCTTGTAATCAAAATTATTTATCGTTTTGCTGAAGGAATGATAAAGAACGGAACGATACTCAAGTTAAGAGCAAGAAACGGCCAGTCAACACACCTCATCGCCCACCCATAACTACAGCATTCCGTTTAACAGAGGCAATCTTAGTGAGAGAGACAGAGAGAGAGAGAAACTTAGAGATGAGCGCGTATAACTCGTGAGCAAATGCGAGCTGCGACATTAAGGGTACAGAGTATTAGCCTATTTCCACTGGCTTCATTTCTTATCATTTTCATTTCTAAAAATGATGCTGTTTCCATTGACAAATCTTCATCATTTTGATATTCGCAATGCCACGTTGACAAAAACAGCTGAATGGTTTGATTTAAACAACAGGCGCCACTTTCAAACTCACGGGGAGTTTTTGCAATATTTACCCAAAAAAAGACATACCCGGCAGGAAAGCAATTACGTGGGGCGAACGCATTGTTAACGCCCTGAATAATCAGCAGAAAGCTAAATACACAACTTATTTTGACTAAATTATATTATAAACAAAATTGCGCCTTATTTTTAAATTCAAATCAATAGTTTATTGGTGATGACACTTTCTACTTCCAGAGAGTAACGAGTAGTGCCAGAGAGTAGCGAGTACTTTTTAAAAAAAAAACCAAATTCCTTCGTGGTGAATGCCATCATTTTTGAGAAATGAAGGAAATGAAGGGCAAAATGCAACAACAATTTGTAAGGAAGAAATGATATCATTTTCTTCATTTCTTGTCATTTCAAGAAATGAAGCTTCATTTCTTTGGTGGAAATAGGCTATATGTTATAGTTGGGCACGGCCGACTTTCTTTCTGGTTTTTTATTGTGGAAGCGGGAGTGGGCGCGGCAAGAATTTGAAATAAACTTGATCTGCGTGCAGACAATAGGAGTCTACATTTCAAATTTGGTTGCTCTAGTTCTTCTTCATACAGACAGAGAGACAGACGGACATGGCTATATCGACTCGGCTGTTGATGCTGATCAAGAATATACATACTTTATATGGTCGGAAATGTTTCCTTCTGCCTGTAACATACACTTGCGCGAATTAAGTATATCCTTTTTACCCACGGATCGGATGACTAGTTCTTGTAGCTGCCATAGAAACGATCGGTTGGAAAATGGGATTTAGTGAGAAAAACTTTTTGATTTGGATAATCTTATAAATTTTCTTTTATTTTTTGCTTTTTAAATTCTGTTCTTAAATTTAATCTTTTAAAATCGCTTTGTAAACAGTTTTAACATCCTTGCTAGGCTGGTGTACAAATGCCAGAGTTTTGACCCAAAAATTTGGTTTCTGACACTCATTGCAAAGGACAGATTGTATGCATATCGTGCAACTTTATAAGCAAGACAGCTTTTTGAAATTGTGTAAAAACTAATTTGGTTTTTATATGTTAAGATTTAGAATTTTCATGGTTGTATAAGGTTGTGGTGTCTCGGAAATTTCGAGGAACTTTTGTTTTATCGTTTGCACTTCGAATTCAAAACTTTTTGACTTTATATGTCAAGTATCAGAAATATGCCATGTCATCCACTTAGCTAAATTGGCTTCAGGTTAATACCCAAAAATTTAGAGTTAAGCTTTAAGCAATGTGGTTGAAAAAAACGCATAGTCTTAAATGTATTCTCTTCATAAGAAATTGAATCTGTTTGCAGTTAAGTTCACCTGCATTGCTCATTTGCTAGTTAAATAATCAAAATGCAAATTAGTTGGATGATCCATTTGACAGAAGAAAATGTCATACCATACAAAAAATTTTAAATTCCTAATCAAAATGGCACTTAACATCCGGTTCAGTCAAAATTCCGTTTAACGAACTTCCATACAGTGAAGGTTAGGAGACCCTAACCCAAGTTTATAGTGTGTATTATTTTGTATACTTTTTGAATAGATGCATACGCCTCGGTTAAGTATCTTCAAAAAAAAGTGACCAATGTGTGTGCGCCACACATTTAATTACAATTGACATTGATTTGCATTTGCACGCCAATGCAACGAGAACGGGGCGTTAAGTAGCCAAAGGCATCTAATGAGTTTGCCATGTGGCAGAGCTTAATTTCTGCATGTCAGTCAGTCAGCTGCAAGCAGGAGCTGGGTACAAAGATGAAAATGGAGATGGCGTTGTCAATGCTGCGACTAATCCTGCTCATCATCTACATCTACAGTTGCCAACACGAATGCGATTTTGAAAAATCACTAAACCGGTTGAAGCGTTTGATGGAAAAGTCGCTGGCGCTGGCGCTGCTGCTGACTTGGCACGAATGTTTTCGGCCTGCCACCTGCTGATTTTATCCTGGCCGTTTGGTGGCTTGCCTGCCCCTCGGTTTGATTGTCTACCGTTGATTGCCGCTGATGTTTGCAGCTGTGTCGCCGTCGTCTGCTGGAAATTAAGTTGCTGCCTGGCAACATTTACATGCTGGCTGGCTGGCAGCTTTTGATGTTTTAATGATAAGATTTGCGCGATTGATTTTTCCTGGGTGTCGAATCGAAGCCTCATCAGCCACAAGATGTGGCGCAAAAACGTGCCCGGTCCATCACACACGCCCACCTCGTCGCACTTAACAAGGTCAATGGGTTAATGCAGCATCGGGATGGAATGAAAAGAAAACACACGCCCACCAAAAGCGGCGTACGCTCGGATGGATTACAATAATTGCATGCTTTGGAGGCAATCCAATCCGCAAGTGCAACTGTAAGTGCCACCGTTTGCTGTGCTGGCGGGCGACTGCGAGAGGAGGACGATTGACAGCGAGGCTGGAGCTGCCACTCAACCCCAGACGGCGCATGTTGGCCATCAAATGTCTCGGCTAAGCATTTAGATTAGAGGCAAAACGACGACGACGACGAGTCTTCCGTCAGGAATGCCATTTTTATGGAGCAGCACCAGTCGAGAACAATCGACGGCGGGGGCTAATCTAGTTAAATTGCTGCATGCAACAATTGCAGACACACACACGCTCACAATCAGATGCAGGTACGAGATACTCGAACAGCGAGCGGATAATTTTATCGGGCTAATTGCGAAAAGTGCTCCTGTTGCTCCAAACCGGGGCCAACACACAAACCGACAGTGAAAGACAAGCGCACACGTGCGGCGGGGGCTGTGGCCAACTGCCTCCCGATCCCGATCTACCCGCCCCGCGCCTTGTATGTAAGTGACACCTACGAGGAAGCCGCCGTGCAGGCAGCAATTGTGCCTGCCGTACCCACAAATAATAGCTTCATTGGCCAAATGGCAAGGCAATTTCAATGCCAGTGGCCAAAATGGGCAACTCATGAGCTTCGGCCATGTCATGGAATAGAATCTGGTCTGAAATTTGCATTGTCTTGGCGCGGTCGGCCACTTTGCTGGCCAAAAATGGTCGGCGGCTGACATTATTGTGCTGATGCTCCCTAATGGCCCGAGCCGGGCATTTAAGTGTCCATCAGCTTATCAATTAAATTTAAATAAACTTATTAATTGTCAGCCCCGGCCTGGGAAGCACTACTCACATGTGGACGAGATCGAATGCACAAATTCTTGGCCAGCGATTTGGTAGTCGCGACGTTTCGGCATTTACTAACCGCGACCGCGTCGGTCCAACCAGCAAGTTGTGCAACAATAAGTGGCAGAGGGTGAACACGAGTGGAAAATATTTTTGAGCTTGCCACTTGTCTGGAACTTATGGAACGCGCACATGGCGCCAAAGGTAATGTGGAAGACCAGGTAACTGTGACAGCCACCTGAAGGTTATGCCCGCTGCGTTTTGGCTCTGGCCCACAAAAGTCAGAAGAAAGCAAAAGCAGGGAAAAACTCGGCGACAAATGTTCAAAATTACTAAAGCCGCTTATGGGGGAACTGCATATTGCTGCAAACGTGCATATGTATGTATGTGTGCTGTATGGTTAAGTGATGGGGTCGTGAATGAGACATTACACCGCAAAAAAGTGCATAGTACAATTTAATATGAATATATTAATTTCTAAAATGCAAGTTTTCATATTAGATTTAAGTATAAATGACTTCATTTTAACTAAAAACATATTACCACCAGGGCTGCAAACCAGTTTTGAACCGAACCGGTTCGAACCCGGAATTGTGGCTTTTTTTACTGTGAACTAAACCCTGAACCGAACCACTAGGACGAAAATAGATGAACCCGAACCCATTCCGAACCCATATGCGCCAATCTAACCAACTCGGTGCATGCTACTGCAGAAACATGTCAGCCGAATTGTCCAGCATCAAAAGTATGTACATACATTCATACAAACAGAAGTATGTGCCACAGGCAGCGTTGCCAATTCAGCTATTTTTCCCACCAGATATAGCTATTTTGTAAGCTCGAAAGCCGTAAACTATTCAGTTCTGCCGGTGCCTGCAATTCTAATTATTTGACATTGTTTTAAATTAATCTCTCTTAAGTTTTAGCATTTTTAACAGTCGATATTTGGTGGGAAAAATAGCTAAATTGACAATACTAGCCACGCGCCAAAAATTGGAAGACATTAAGGCATTTATGATCAAATCATGAAAAATAGTTCCAAGTGTGGCGAATAAACACTAATCGATGCTCAATTTGGTGAGTGAAAGACTGACAAAAGTGCAAACGAGAAAGCATAATCAATGTTTAGCAGAATCAGTAAGTTTGGAAAAAATATGTCTGTACATATCTACATTCATGCACACAAACATTGTGTCGGTCATCTAGACTGCTCGATAATTGGCATAAATGTTCGAATTTTTTTTAGAGATCGGACTGAAGATTTATACCAGCGATGCCCCGCCGTGTGCTCTTTGAGTAAGTTTTGTTTTTGTAATTGCACCGAAGATAGGAAATCAATGATCGTATACATGCAGGGCGCGACGTATACAAAACGTCACACATGCAAACGATTTCGTGTGTGTGCGTCGCGTAGAACAAAAACCGGTTTTGTTCTCTTATTTGATTGGTGTTTGCGCTCGCAAGCAAACTGAGCAACTACAATTTCATTATTGGTATTGGTGCTTTTCTTTGTGAGTATTGGTGAGCTTGATTTATACACTAGCAATGAAGGAAGTCCATATCCAGCACACGAGCACCATCTCAAATAAACATTATATCTTTTACTGGTATAAAAATTGGTGGTCGTCCATAAAACATAAGTAGTCCACGATCAGTTGCTGAGGTTAGAAAATATAAATCAAAATGTGCAAATGCAGGTTGGCATAAGTATTTTGACAAGATTTCAAAATTGATTTATTCTTGGCACAGGAACTCAAATGCTTAAAGAATGATTGATTCTATGAAAGATTTTCTATTAACTGTAAATTGAACATACAAATGCAAACAATTGCTAATTTTATCGTTTTCTAAGGATCCTTTATGCCAGAAAACAGGATATTTTTTATAAATTTTATTTGTTCATGGTATTGAACCTATTTATATAAATTCAATCTTACTAATATTATAAGTGTGAAACTTTGTATGTTTGCCGTTTGTTACTCAATCACGCACAAATGGCTTAACGGATTCAAATGAAATTTGGCTGCAGATGATGTATAATTTTTTTTTAAATAGTCCGAAAAACCGCGAAATTTTCAAAATTATTATAAGAGAATTTATGAAAGCGGTTTCACGCAAAAATGGCTGAAAGGATTCGAATGAAACTTGGCACACAGATAGTTAATAGCCTGGAGTTGAACATAGCCTATATAACTTTTATTTAAATTATAAAAAAAAACCGCGAAATTTGCTAAATTATTTTCAGAGTATTTATTAAAGCGCTTGATGATTAGATGACAATGCAAGAGTTGGTAAATAGAAGATGTTGATCCAATGGTCAAAATAATCGCGAAATTTACAAAATTTTCATAGGACCTTAGATTATTATGAAGATTGGATAAATTCCAATTGAAGACTCATCTATACAAGGTGTAGAACAAAAGCCGCGGAATTTGCCGAATTTTTCCAATTTTTCGGATAACTTAAGATTATAATGAAGATTTGATGGATGACAATGTAGACGGATAAATACGAGGTGTAGATCGAACTGTAAGAAAAATTGCGAAGCTTGCAAATTTTTCTTATGACCAAAAATTAAAATAGTTTCTACTTAAACTATTTTTAAGTGTTGCTTGGATTGGTGATCCCAAAAATCGATTTCAAAAATTTTTCATGGTACCGTTTTTAAATATGAATATTGTTCATTTTTTTCGGTAGGCGCACTTACATTTTAAAACACATCTCACTTCATAATCATTAGATGGAGGCAAGCAAAATATGAATCGAAAGGTAATTGAATTGTCAATAGTCGCGTAGAAAATTGTTTTCAAATCGGTTTAGTAGTTTGATTACAATGAAGTTTGTTTCAAATTTTTGCCGCACCCACTCCCTCTCCCCACAATAAAACACAAGAAAGAAAGTCGGTCAAGCCCAACTCTATTATACTCTGTAGCCTGCAGTAGCATAACTTGGTCATAACTTGTCCAATAGATGGCGCCACAACTTGATTTTCAAAACTGAACAATAGATGGCGCTACAACTCTGACCATTTTAAAACTTACAAATAGATGGCGCCACTGCTGTAACCACTGAAACTGACTTGTGGTCGCAACTTGAGTATAGTTCATCCGATCTTTATCATTCCTTTCGCAAATCGATAAATCGATCAAAATTGATTTCTAAATATGTCTAGAAGGTGAAAACGTTCTTTCTAAAAAACTGTGGGAGATATAACGTTTCTTTCAAATTGCGGGGGCGGAATTGGACGTGGCAAAAATTGAAAATAAACTTGATCTGCCTGCAAGTATAAGAAGTAAATGTCCCATACATGTCAAACCTTAATCTCCTATCATCTCTGAGATCTGTTTGTTCATACAGAATATATACTTTATAGGGTCGGAAATAATTCCTTCTAAGGGAGACATACTTTTGCACAAACTTAATATACTCTGTGTACCTTTGGTAGAGAGAGTATAAATCAGGGGTGCCCAAGCCTATTCCGCAAGCCACGCATTTGTTTTTGCTTTACGCAAAGGAATAGCCCGCGCATACAATTGACGCGGCCACAAGATTGTTAAGAGCAAAATTAATTTGTATAACGATCGGATAATGAATAGTCGATGTTTCATTTTTTTCGGCTTTTCTCTCTCTCGGCTCTAAAACAGAGTTCCCCAGCCATAGCCCCTTTAGGCCGAATACAGTCGGTAATGTACAAACTACAAGTCAATCCCTCTCTCGACAGTATATTGCCGGGCAACACTGCTAAAACATATTTCACATTCTCTGTCCCCTCTTTTTGGGGAACCCTTTTCTAAAGTTAATAATACAATTTCAAAAATATTGCTCATTTTGTAGTTTATAAAATAAAACTAATGATGCTTACGGTCTCTGGTCTCATAATTGAGCAATAAAACAAAAAGACATTTGTCAATCCAGTCAAATCCTGCCTTGATGTCTTGTTTCGTACATTGCATATTGGTCAACTATTGGAATAAACGCAAAAGAATTGATTTTTTCGTGTTATTCTTTAAAAAATAAAAATCCATGTCTACTGCACTGGATTTACTGTATGCCTCTCTCAATTTATTTTGGATTCTCCTAATTTTAAAATTCTGAAAGGACAAACTTTGCCGTTCAGATTTGCCGCTAAGCTGTAGGTCCCTTTCTCGTGTACAAAAAATGTGAGAGCACACGCCAAGATATTGAGAGTAGCTCTGCTTGTGGCCCTTTGGCCATTTTAGTTTCGTTTTAGTCCCCCAGCCGAACGTCCGTTAGAGATCTTCGCTCTAATAGTTTTCCCTAAAAAAATAAACAATTTCATATATTATCATTTTCAGTGAGTTTTTAAATCACGCACCCATTCCTAACGCCTTTTCTTCGATTCTGTGTCTGTCACTGCTGTTTCCGACTGCGTGGGTATTTTTGTATGGGCCGTGTTTTTTCTGGCACAGTAGTTCAAGCTAAATGTCATAAGTTAATTAGATTAAATTGCAAATGTGGATTCACATGCATATTGTTACATGTTTTGTTTGTTTAGGAGGTTCCATGCCATCCGAACCTGCCGCTGTCAATGTCAGCTGACGCTGCCGCATTGCATACCCACGGGCTGGCGATGTTATTGTCTGAGGCACCGCACAAAAGTAGGCAGCAAAGGTTGGGTCGGACTGTGCCTGGCAGGGGGAGGGCAAACAAAAGACGCGCCATTTTACTCACTGCATTAATTAAAGAAGCAAACACAACTTGGCTATGCACTCGAAAATTCAATAAGTTGAGTTGGCTGGGAATATGAACAAACAAATGAGAAAATCTCGACGGTCGCCAGTTTTGCTTTTCTAAGTTACGTTGGTTTTGCTGCAAGGAAAGAGTTGAACTTTTTTGCCTCGCAAGTGAACAAGCCAACCCATCTCGAACGCCCATGCACAAATGACGCTCAGCACCGGCTGTAAGGCAGTGGAGATGGCTGCCCACCTACGCACCGAGCTTTTTGCGGAGCCGCACATGTTCGTACGCACTTGTTACCTTTAAGTAGGCAATGCGCTTAAGTGTTACGCATGTGCGTATGTTAGTGTGCGCCATTTGCCAGTTGCTCAACATCGGCACTGAAGCAGTCAGGACTCAGCCATGCAATGGCATGCAATATTTTTAATGAAATATGCAACGACAACACTCAGACGCAGCCCCAATTCCCCGCTCTGTCCGGGGGCACCAACTGTGTTTTCCGCTCCCGTTTCCATTTCCATGTAATCATTCTCAGCCTCCGTCTAGATGCACGTGGCTGTGTTAGATACCGAGTCAAGTGGCTGCGATTTGCCATTGTCGAGTTAGACAAGGAGTCGCATTTAATAACCTCGCCGAATATTACATTCTTCAACACTAAGTGACCCAAATTGCCAGCAGGCACAGCGACAGGCGTGGCAACAGTGCGTGTGCGCAGCATGAAATATAATTGCAGAAGTCTTTAACTGGCCGTGGGGCAAGATGTAATTAATGAATTGCAATTTGCAATTGCACACACAACGCAAGTGGCCTCAGAGTGCAGCCATTTTCCATTTAATTAAACTAATTCAATTTGCAAGCAAACGCCTTATTAATATTACGCATACGCCACCATTTCCGAATGCGGGTTTGCGCCTAAGCCAAGACAATAGACCACGCCGATCCAGCATTCAGGGGAAATCAAAGCTGGGATTTCATACATATTTATTTTCCACCTCCAGCCACAAACAATTCCCCAGACATTTGCCACAAATAAAATGTAATCAGCAGTAAATCAAGAGCCGCCTGAGCTGCAGGTGAAAACTTGAATACTTATGCGAGTCGAATGGGACAATGACGATGCTGACGACGAGGAAGCCGGAGCGAGACAGGCAGGGCAACTGTCAGTTCATTTGCTCAAGTGATAAGTCACACCCACAGACGACGTCTGTGAAAATATTTGAAATTATGATTTGTGCCGTTGGCCACACTCAAATGCACTCGAACTCTGGTCGGGTGGTGTCAACAGCTCAGAGCCCCAGACCAAATTCTGAAATCTTTGCCGCCAGTTGACAAAAGTTAATTATAAGAAGCATTGCGTGATGTCAGACCCTTTCTGTTTGCTGTGCGTCTTATGGCATTGCCTCAATGAATTATTAAATCACCAAACTGACGCTGCTGAAGACAAAATAAAACGCTGCCACTATTTGCTCAGGCAATTTGTTAGGGATTTTCAAGGCTGAACACAACAATTGTTTGCCTGTCAATTAGTATCTTTATATATACGTTCTTTTATAATTTCTGTTATATTCATTGAGATTATGCAAAAATCAACAAAGAAACAAAAATGTGAAAAACGATACAATTGCTCAACTCGCACATCCAATCAAATAGAAAAGTTATAAGCCAGCTGTAAGAAGAAGACGCCTCAATAAATCCAAAAGAATATGAAATAAAGTTTAATAAAATAATCACAATTTTTGGGTTTAGCGACCTGTTCTTAGTTATTTAAGAAATAGTTGTAAGCCGGCTCAAGGTCGTGTGTGTTTTATGTGCCTTTAAAATTGGTTTCCTCCAATATATTTCGATATGCCGTCGGCATTCGTTATCAGGGAGAAGAGCAACAGTGTACAATCAGTCAACTGTGGAGTTACACGCGACCTTAAGCTGGCTTACAACTATTTCTTAAATCACAATGGGCTTAGTCCTGTTTTAATTTGATATCGTCGAGGTGTTGGCCGATGCTAAGTATTAAGCAATTTTAGTACTACCTCTGAAATATGTCAACAATTTTGTAAAGCATAAAGTGATCAACCTCAGAAAAAAGAAAATGATGTGCCGAGTTCATAAAATACTAGATTGGTAACACTGGGCCATTCCCTGTTTGCTTAACTTCACATATTTAATGACAATGTTGAAACATTTAGTTTTATTTACGAAATGGAATTTCTGCTGCAGAGTGTTGCAAGTTGATAAGGATAAATCAAATATCGATTGGTCGAAAACGTGAAATACTTCCGTCCGGCCAAACTGACATCAAAGATTGATATTTGATTGGTAAAGGTAATTTGCACAGAAAAGGTCGGAAATATGGCTTTTGCTTTACTATTGTGCGCAGACATATTGTCCTGGTTAACCCATTTTGTTATTTGTCATATTTTTTGCTCGGTCATACAATCCTTTTCATTACTTCAGCAAATCGATAAATAATATTGATTACTAAATATCGCTAGAAGGTAAGAAACATCTACACTCAAAAAAAAAAATCAATTCATACGGGATCAAATCATTCCCAATCGGTAATGAAAACAACGTAATCCCGAATATGCTGGACCCGAATATATACCGGGGTAATCTTAAAAAAGATTGAATTAAGCAAAAAATTCGTGAACAATTTAATCTTAATAAGAAGATACCTCTCTTCTTCCTTTCCTCCGCCATATTCAATAGGAAATCTACCCTTATACACTTCAAGACCCGACCCACACCAGTTTTGGTTTTTTTAGAACTTCTGAAAAACAAGGAAATATAAAAATTTATTGGGCTTAACTGGGATTCGAACCCACGCACTACTGAACACGAATGGAATGGCATCTCATCGCACATGACCATCGCCATAGTTTGTTGCCGCATGTCAAAAATGCTACTTAAGCTTTGTCGCTCTCGCTCTCAAATCAAAAATGCTACTGAAATTTTGACGCTCTCTCTTAATTATGAACATGTGATCTCGAAGGGGATTGAAGTAATCACATTTGGAATGATTCGAGTTCGAAAGGCTTGGGCCATTCCCTGGAAGCTTGAATTGTGTCGAATATCCAGTAAATCGAGATTGAATTTTCAAGCTCATGCCGGGCTTACTCCAAGATTAAAAAGATAAGGAAGACAATATCCTGCCGTTTTTTTTTCTGTGTATCTTCGAAAATATGACGTTCTTTCCAAATTGCGGGGGCAGCAGGGGGCGTGGTAAAAATTGAAAATAATCTTGATCTGCCTGCAAGTATACGAAGTATATGTCCCATATATGTCAAACCTCTATCTCTTACCATCTTTGAGATCTGTACGCTTTGAGTACAGACGGACAGACGGACAGGGCTATATCGACTCGGCTGTTGATACTAATCAAGAATATACATATATACTTTATAGGGTCGAAAATGATTCCATCTCCCTGTTACATACTTTTGCACAAACTTAATATACTCTATGTACCTTTGGTACAGAGTATAAAAATCTTAAGGAGTTAGTAAACGTTCACACATTTTGTAGGTTGTGTTCCATCGCGTCACACAGTCTCGCGCTGATTTTTAAAATTTTTCTATATGCAATAGGTTTCATACAGTGTGAATACGGAGTTTCTTACAAAGTGTGCGAACTCAATTAATGTCAAACTGAAGTTTCTAAAAAAATTGTTAAAAACTAAATTTAGAGTATGTGCATCGCAACGAACTGTTATTATAGAGTCGTCCAGTTAATCTATTGAGGTAACTTGGTCATTGTCTAAATCAAGAAATGCTTTGGATACAAATAAGCAACCTTCATTAACATTACATCCTTCATAATTGCATTCCTTTTCTGCTCTGCAGTTGTACTTTAGAAGTTCTCCTGCTCGAACCATATTCGCTCCATTATCGACGGTGATAGTATAAATCTGAACTAGAGAAATGTCGTTGGATTGAAAATCATATTGAATGATAGCAGTAAGATTACAAGGAATTTCAATATTTCCCTGTATGTGTCGCTGGAAAAAAAACTTAATTTTGTGAACCGAACCTAATTTAACGAAAAATTGGTCGGGTTCGGGTTCAGGTTCGATGAGTCAAATATATTAGGGGTTCGGTTCCCGGCCCGGTTCGTCGAACCCAAAAATACCGAACCGAAGCGGTTCTAAGGGATTCGGTTCCGGACCGATTTGCATGCCTCGGGTAATTGTGAATTATCGAATACATTGTTGCTGCACCCAAAGTCTGCAATGGGTGTTGTTGAAAATTTTCATTGAAACTCCATACAAATTACTAGCCGGTTGTACTGTTTTTGCAAGGCATAGGCAAGGGCAGTAGACAATTTTGGTTTTTATTATATGTATTCAAAATGGTATATTCTCGCTAAAACTAAACGTACAATTCTTTGGAATAGTTTATTTCAAAGTTAAGAAATTTTAATTTACTATAATATCAAAAAAAGTCAAAACAAAAGCATAGGTTCCCCACAAAAAAGGCATTTGTTAAAAACTTTAAGCTCAAATTACTCAAAATATCGTCCTGAATGAAAATTTCTGAAAACAGATTCGTGTTCAGCACACGAAAATCATCTAGAATCACCACCAACCCTTCAATATACCGGACCTTTTTGCCAAGTGTTATTTAATTATACCAAAGATTTATGGATATTATAGATGTCTCATGTGAAAGAAAAAACGATTTTTCTTGGGAGCTAACATTGGATCCCAAAAAAAAATAAAAAAAGTTTGTATGAGATGCAGTATCTATATATTTAGTTTCTTTGATTATACTTAACCATCGACCGAAACTTAGACAAAAACAAATCGGGTCGCTAAAATCCATTTTCAATGACGTAAGTTTTGGGAAAATCTTTTTCCATATATGCGAGCGAAGCCGTGGGGATAATCTAGCTGTTTATATATATATAAAAGCTCTTCTGGGAGGTTATTAATGCAGCTGAGAAGGTAAAAAAGGTAAACTAAAGTCGTTCAAATGTATGTAACAGGCAGAAGGAAGCATCTCCGACCATATAAAGTATATATTCTAGATTAGCACCAAAAGACGAATCGATATAGCCCTGTCCACTTGTCCGTCAATCCGTCCGCTGTCTGTATGAACACCTTGATCTCAGAGAATAGGAATATAATGTTGAATAACTCCTTTTAACTTTAACTTCTAAACTAACATTTATATACCCAAGATCTATAATCTCTCAAATTTTAAAGATCAGTTCATTTGTGAATACACTGCGAAAAGCATTTTTTTTAATAAATAGCGTAGCTTTAAGAATATCACATTTTATCATACTATATATTTGGGATCGGTGACTGTTAATAAAAAATTATGATGCCTACTTTTAGGCTTTCATTAATAAGTAAACATTAATGTTATGTTGTGCTCTGTTAATTAACATTAAGGAAGGATATAAAATGTTTCTTTCGCTGAGTTACTGGTATATCGAAGTCGGGCTGGCCCGACTTTAGATCACGCTCTCGTTACTTTTGGTTATGAAAACATCGACGACGTCGAGTCGTTCTTATCTTGTAAGCTATTAACCATGTTTTGAATTATTAAGGAGATAGTTTAATAAAGTTACAAATAATAACACTCCTGCATAATGTAGTAGACTTCTTAGAAAAGAAATGGATAGGGTTAGTTATTAAATTTTTGCTTTTTTAATTAAATTTATTCTGTTCTTTTTGTTTGACTGAATAGACTTCTAGTTTAGTAACAAGGATTTTAAGCTAATTTATATTGTTATTTATAGATTCTTGTACTGATAATTATAATTTTTAAAATGTATTATTTTAAATTTCTTTACCTACGCGATAATTTATATGTCTCCCCTGACTTGTAGAGTTAGGATGATAAATAAATGAAAATTTGTCATAAACTCATAGTTTAGTTATATTTCTTAATATTAACTTTTGGTGTTGTGTTGAATTGGAATGTACTATCTCCATCTCGTTCCATCTGCTTCTTAACTAATTAGTGTTGCGAAATTTTAACGAATGCCATTGGCTACGTTGCCATTGCTACACTGCGAGGACCAACTTTCCACGTGAAATTTTAAAAGCAACAAATCCCCAAATTGGTGGACAAGTAAAATGAAGTAATGTTCTGGCGTAAAAGCTTAACTCTTTACCTGGCACTAAAAACCAACGACAAGACGACTAGCTGTTAACTGCATTTGCTCCACTGGGTCGTCTGAGGAAAAGTGTAAACAGATTTTAGTCGGACACCACCAGAGTTGCGTTGCTTGTAACACAGCAAAAAGTAATGCAGTAGCCTCCCCCTTTTTTTATTGTCGCAACACTTATCTCTGTTTTTCTGCTGGCTGCTTATTGAAATGTGATTTATTGACTTGACTGGGCCGCAGGTGCAATGCTTCTTCCGCTTTGAGGTTGCTTCCGCAATTACATTTGACACTTGAAATTGTTTGCACCAAGTCAATAAGAAGTGCTATTGCTTCTATTGACTGAACTTCCGGCTACACATCACATAATTCCCACAAGAGCCCAGTTGGAGAAACAGTTTTTAATTACAGGTTTCTGTTGGAAATTACCAATGGCGATTCCGCTCGTAACGCAAGGAGCGGCCACTTAGAAGGGGGCCAGAGAGGCTCATGCCAACACATGCATTTCACCTAGAATTTCCATGTTGCCGCACGCACTTTTGTTGCACCAGTTCTGTGCTGCTCGGTGCGTGCCTATTTGCTACCCCAACATAAAGGAGCCCCTGCCCCGGCCCTTTGTGTTTATGCTATGCCAGTTCCACAGTCTGCTGCATTCATTAGACTAAGCCAGGTTGCGCTGGGTTGGACTTCGGCTCATAGCCACTGCAAGAAATTAAATTGCGTTTACAGGCTCTGGATGATGGAGGCTGCCTAATGGTGTTACATGACTTAGGGCCATCTTGCCAGTGTTATTATTATGATGATTACTTGTCTCTGCTATCGTTGCCTTGCCCTGAACGTCTTGCTGTAGGGTTAAAAAATGCGGCCTAAATGGGCTTAAGTCTTTTCCAAATGTTTGCTTAGCCTGGCTTAAAACAGGACAAATGACACGCTCCTGGCCATTTGTGTATAAGTTAATGACATATACTGACGTTTAGGAAAACTTTAAGTCTTAAACTAACACCCGTGCATATACACTAAATGTCTGGGTAAATGGTGAGGTAGGTCTTTTAACAATTAGCGTGTCAAAACGGGACCAGTCTCAACCCACCTGGAATGCTATGATTTTCTGTCAGTTACATGTGTTACTTACTTAATCACTCAATTTCAGTCTCCCGCAGAACCGGAAGTGCATGACCAACGCTTGGTTGGCAAACTTCCAACAACACATCATGCAACCTGTCAAACTCGCCAAGTTCCATATATGCTGACTGAATATTAAACGAGAGCGTAAGTTACTGTGACTTCGAAGTACCTGTTTCTTTATAGGAGACGTTATTTACGTACATATGTACACCAATTTATTGACAGTTTATTGGTCAAAGTGGGTCAATATAGGTACAACTTTTTGGAATAAATGGATTTCAGCCACGGCTTACTGCGTAGGCAGCGGCTGAGCAAAAAAAAATATAAATAATTATAAATAAAAAAGAGACGCGTCTAGACGCTTTGAAAGCTGGTTATACTTTTATTTTATTTTCTCAGTTGTCAGTGGCAAATTCACTGCTCACATTGCCGACCCCCGCTTTAAAGTCAGGTAGGTCAGGCTCGTACCAATAGGAACTCGATTCACAGATAGCCTTTTCGATTTACAACGTAAATTGTACAAGGGGAATCACTATGGTGAGTTTGAAACCAATTCATAGCCCAATGCATTCAGTATTGTGTGCAGGTGCATTTTCCTAATGGAAAATCACTTTTATGACTTATCAGACTGGAAATTATGGGCTTCCCGTCTCGATCTGAAACCCTCGTGAACTTTAGCTATTTACAACAAAAACACTAAGCTTATAGAGTGAATTGAGAAGGTTGGAAATCGAACTAATATTCTCACCATGTTTCGCTCACACAAACAACGTTTGCCCAATGCTAAATGTGCCATTTCAGCCTAACTAATAGATGTCCGGATATTCCTAAATTCCGACTTATTTGAAACTGAGAACCAAACCTTAAAGTAAACCAAAGTTTAGAAAATTACTAAGCCTGAACCTGTCCCGAACCTAAAATTTCGGTTCGGTTCAAAGAAATCTAGAAATTTTGCTGTTATCTGTACAATATTGTGCAACAAAGACTCGAAATCGCTAGAAAAGTATAATGGATTTTTTTTATTAATTCTAGAAAGACGTTTAAAATAAGCAATATAAACGCTACCCACAACAAGCTTTGTTTATTAGATTCTTGATTCCACGTTCAGAAAACGACGAAAGCTATCTCCACGATTTTTAAGCTCTCCAAAGGGGGATTTAAATAATTACGTAAATAATAACGAAGAAACCGGCTATATAAAAGATTTTGACATCTTATCTACCATCTCATAAAGTGTTAGTTGATAGGGCCTTAAAACTTTATTATTTTGTCTGATCAAAAGTATACAAATTCTGAATATTTTTTTTAATATTAAATTCATTTCTATTTAATTTGGGTAAGACTTGGGCCGAACCAAGGTTCGGAGAACCCAAAAACATTGAACCTAAGACTTCCGAACATTAACTATTTGCAAATTTCGGTTCGAAACTCAAACTTAGTGGAGCAATTACACAGTTCTACAAATTGAGACCATTTGTGAGTATCTCGAGCATCTTTAACTAATCCCATGCTTAAGCCTAGTACTGAGGGCGTTCGAATTTTCCTTTCGCATCTTTAACTAATCCCATGCTTAAGCCTAGTACCGAGGGCGTTCGAATTTTCCTTTCGTCACAGTATTTCATATAATTAGAAACACCTTGGCTTTGCTTTGATGCTTATGTCCTTTTAGAAAGTGTTTCTATTTATGTGAAATACTGTGACGAAAGGAAAATTCGAACGCCCTCAGTACTAGGCTTTAAAACGAGTTGGCATGTCAAAGTCATATCTTATTTTCCGTTTCCAAGATATTGGCAATAAACTAATTTTCGGACTTTTTAACGTTCTAGAATTTTTGTAGGCCACACTAAGCCTTAATTGCTGATTTTATGAAGCCTCTAGAATAGTATACATGTCAATGCAACTGAGTAAAGTCAAAACACGCGGTATAAGTAATACCCATATTGTCGAAATTGGCCTTCAAAGTAAAGTTTTACTTGATTTATAGCAATTTTGTCGAACTAAACCATCTGCCACAAGCCGTTGTTTTTGTCGGACATTTATTGGAACCATCTTATTATATACTAAAACATATGCACTAATTATGGAAATTTATGTTGCATTTTTGTCAGGACCGTAAACAAAGTTATAACCCGTTAAGCCCAAAAATCAAGATTTTAATTTATGGGAGGACAACTAGATTCCCACCCCAAATTTTTATAGCAGTTCAGTCCTTAGGCTCACCTAGGATTCTCTCGAATGCGATTGCATTCCACACTTTTATTGCCATGTTGCTTACTGCATACCAATTCTCCAATTCCGTGTCAAGTATGACGCTCGTCAGGTTAAGAGCGGCTGGTGTCCTCTCCACTCCCACTATCAGCTCACTTCACTCTTGATTAAATGTCGGACGGACAATAGAGGCATTTTCTGCGTCTGGCTTGACCTCCTGACAGTCTGTACTTGTTGGGTCGTTCTCGTGCTTATACCTCCAGAGCTAAGCTCCCGTATTCTGTCAGCAGACATTATCAGAGAAGATATAACTGCAGATATCTGGTATTTCAACTAGCGTTTTTATAATTTGGAAATACTTCAACAACCGGTAAACGTTATCCTAGCATTCCATAAATCTGTTATCGTACATTGAAATAAACATTTAGTTACGCCAATTTTATATCAAGTTGCCTTTTAAAAACTGCTATAAAAATTTTGAGTGGGAATCTAGTTGACCTCCCATAAGTTTAAATCTGGATTTTTGGGCTTAGCAGGCTATAACTTTGCTTATGATCCTGATAAAGATGCAACAAAATTTCCATAATTAGTGCATATATTCAACGATATGATAAGTTGGTTCCAATAAATGTCCGACAAAAACAATGGCTTGTAGCAGCTGGTTTAGTGTGACAAAATTGCTATGAATCACCGACACGATCATCAGTCGATAAATGCAATTTTTCTGCCGTTACCCTCCAGAAAGTCTATTACTGTACGTATGTCTTTGCTCGGTCGGAATACAAATTAGGTAACATTTTCGCATGCCCACTTGCACTTGAGCAGTGCTCAAATTAAGCCAGTTGTTAACACATTTCAGTTGGATTTGATTATCGCAGATCAGGTGGAGGTTTACAAATTGAGATATGGCAGTCATAAAACTCCCTTCATGGTCTTAAAACTGGCAGTAAAAAAGTTGTAAAACTTTGCCATAACCTGCAAATATTTCGCTTTATATGGGATTAAGTTGTTTGCGTGTTTGGTAAACTACTCACATTTCGTTTGCATGTTACTGTGCTGGGAGTGTTATTATTATTTTGTTGTTGTTTGGCATGCGCACAATGCAGCTATGTGGTACCTAGACCTAAGGCTAGTCCCCTACAGGATGCTTAACACTTGATAATCACATGCAGCGCCTTCCCTGGCTCAATGCCGCCCGAATGCAGTTCTAGGTGGATTCTTCTAGCATGGCACACTACGTTCGCTAGGCTAGGCATGTGGGAGTTACAGTTAGGTTTAAATGGCTCTGGACTTACCGCACACGCTGACAGTTTTTGAGTTTTGGGGGTGCATGTTGATTGTTGTTGGGTTAAGTTAATGAGAGAAATGGAAAAGTATTCAACTGTCTAATCTAGCAAGCGCGTTACTTTATCTTTGGATTCTTGGTTAAATGTTGATTGATGAGTAGCTTCTCCATGATGACCGGCTGCTGCTCAATGGTTGGTTTGGTTGATTGAAGAGGGTCGCTCCGTACGTATGCTTGGGGGCTCATTTCCTCGCATCTCACAGTTCGCTTTAGCTTTCGGTTTTCTCACTTGAAAAGTGTTTGCTTTACAAATGTCTTAGGTCTAATAGTTAAGTTAGGGTCTGAATTTCTTGGCTGGCCAATTTCTGGGATTTCTTTAGATTTTGTACTCTTGGTATACAATTTTTGCATTTTACATTGTGCTCGATTAGTGCAAGGCTAATGCCTATAGGATTATGGATTACTATTAAACCTCAAATGAATTTGCACTACAATTTACAGAACTTTGTGGTATACATAGGATTTGATATAGAGAGAATATAATATATGTCTGTTTGTATTGTTTAACGTATTGCTTTATATTTAGTATATATTTTGGTTTAGAAAATTCTTCGATTTCAAGAGGCTAGGGAATACGTATACTTCAAGTTAACCTTATCTAGATGGATTATTGTAGTGGATTATAATGGCAAGCGGTTTAGACTTTAATAGGCAATATGAGTTTAGAATATCAATTGAATTTTATTGAGATTATTTAAGTTATATTGTGGGAACCGGTGGACCCTCAAAGTTAGCTGTTTACCTACTAAATATATGCAAATTTAATGACTAATCTATGGAACTAGAACCTGTTATAGGTATTTCAATTGGGCAAAGTTTAGCTGTACTTAAATGTGTGTATCTATATCCGTATACGGGTTTGTTCTAGAAACTAATGTATATGTATATGCTGATGGGTAAGACAAGTAAACTCTAACTGCTACTTAATATGTTGACGTTATTAATATGTTGTGGGGATTACGTATACTTTTTTCTACTAAGGTCTTTAAAATGTCTTCTTCCGGTACAAGTGCTATCTGAAATGCTCTGCAATAGCTTTTACTTAATATACTTCTACATGTTTCGACACTAAGTCTGCGTTATTTCTTATTCCTATTGAATTGGTGTTTTTTCTTACAGATATAGAGTCAAAATCGAGATATACAATTCTAAAACTTATTAAACTCTAAGCTAATGCTTTAAATCGTACAGTTAATAGCGTAGCAAACACTTTATTCTAAGTGACGTTCTCTTCGCGATTTCATTGATGGGATCAGGGTCCATTAGCAAGCGAAATAAAAGCGAATATTCTAGATTTACTTTGACTCTGTCGCGGGCGTTAGCATTTAAGGGCTTCATATTTTACTTTTACTTGAAAACTTTCGAAAAAATCAAACAAACAAGAACCAAACTCAAACTGGAGGCTGGCTTTTTGGTAGCGCAGCTTAGGTTGATTGAAGACTTAGCAGAGAAGTGCTGATGTGTTGCTGATGATATGCACTTTCATTTCTTTACTCGTCTCGCGCTCCCATTCGCCTGGCAGTTCGACTCTCGGGCTTACCTCGGCGATGCTGGCGGCAGCGGCGGCGGCGGCAACGGCGGCGGCGGAGCCCGCACATCCGTCTCAATGTGGCGCTTGTGGGGCGTCTGCAAATCGAGTGCCGCATACGCGGCATGAGAATGGCCGCCCACGCTCAGTGGCGACTCGCGCGGCCTCAGTGTGGTGGGAGGTCCGCGAAAGAGGGCGTAGGGATTGCCAAAGTAGTCCTGTGAGGTGGCCATCATGTTGATTGTGGTAAACGTGTCGCTGTAAAGTAAAAGAGGGGGGTAGATCAATTAGCCGGCTGTCATGGCAATTCACGAATTATGAAATGGCAATGTTATGTACATTTGGTCAGCTGTTAAAATTAAAAGCAAACATTGCCGTGGTTTGTTGCGCCCATGTCCATTCATGTTTTTTAATTTTATAGTCATGTAAATATGCCCGGCACGCGAGTGCATTTAATTTTTTTGTTTGAACATGTCCGCCTGATTGATACCCAGCCCAGCCGACGCAGAACACATGTCGAACACACTATAATTGACAGCCAAGGACACGACACGAAAGGACTACACGTGTAATTAAGTGCCGAGTTGCTGTTTTAAGTGCCAGGCAATCACGTCGATTTCGTAACAAGACAATTATGGCCAATGGGAAAATTCACTTCATTAGCACGGAGTATGAGTGAATCACAAGAGCAAGGGCTGTAAAATTAGCATTCAAGAATGGTGACCGTAATATGATAAAGTCAATTTTTATCTCAATAACCAATGTCTCTGCAACAAGAATGATTGCGGGCGGAAGCAAAGGTTAAACCTGCTCTGCTTTACTTTGTTTCTTATTATAATAAGAGGATAATGAGTTTAAGCAAAGTATGTAGAAGGACAAATGAAGGAAGCAGCTTCAATGAAATCGCACAGAAATCAAGGGTACTCGATGTCTTGTAGTCTGGGAACTCGCGCTTAAAAGCTTAACGTAACTGCCACCAATTCGGAAATCCCAATTTCGGATGAAGCGCTCTATCTTTTCTTGTGGTGCAGTATCATTTGGTTGGTGGGATGTCATATAATAGGGTGCGTTTGTCTTAACTTATCAATGAAAAGTTCATTGTCTATCCAAATTAAGCATGGAAAGCAGAAATAAGAAATGAGCAAAGAAAAACGTGACCCAAGTTCGGCAAAAAGAATCCGACTTATAGGAGAACGATCTCTTAGCGTTAAAGACGCACCACTCATTGGTCGTCCATTGCAGACTGAGGACAATCAGAGGAAGTCAATGGTTTATGAAAACCGTCATTATTCAAAACGAATAATATCACACAAAGCATTATTAGGAGACCTCTTAAGATTACTTGGTTATGTAGCGAAGCTCGAAATGTTTGTGCCGCATAAGTCTTGATGAAACCTCATTGGGCATAGTCATTAATGAAATTCATTGCTCAAACATCAAAAATTGGTTGTTTACAATAACGTCGAGCGCAAGCAATCATGGAGCAAGAGAGATGAGGCGGCTCAGGCTACATCAATATCCGAAATTCACCAGAGAAAGCTAATGCTGTCTGATTGATGGAATTGGAAAGGTATTGTTCACTTTGAAATAATTAATTCGGATATGTAATGAGTTCTGCCGATTTTCTTTTCTCAAAGGTGTTTGTTTAGCCTTGACGACCGTGGGATATTTTATTGGCCCTTCCGTCCAGCTTTACACCGATTCAACCTTTAACACTTAAACGAGAGCTTAAGTTCGCTATGTTACAACTCGTATCATTTTATTGTTCCATAAAATACATTTTAACTCAAACGCTCATGTGTAACCCGAACTTTTTTTTATCACGTAAGCAAAGAAGAAACAGCCCATTTCAAACCGCTGAGTAGACAACCGCTTTCTCCAATTTGCCAGCGCACTTATTTACATACATATATATACCGTCGCTTCATTAGCAAGATATGGCCTTTGGCCAAGACATTTAGATACACTTAAGTCAGTGGAGTTTTACTTGTACTTGTGGAAGGGTCTATTTGTGGTTCTGCCACAACTTCAAACACATGAATAACAGAAAATATATCATTGAAGTAAACTTGGTGTGTGTTGTTATTTGGCGGTTGTTATATGACAGACAGATATGGCTATATCGACTCGGCTGTTGATGCTGATCAAGAATACATACACTTTATGGGGTCGGAATTGATTCCTTCTCCCTGTTATCTCCATATGAGTCTCCATCTTTTTCGAAGCCCGAGCTGAACTTGAAGTGCAGCACAAACAAGTTTAAAATAGATCAGTTGTAAATTAACATTGGCTACTTTCAATATTGAGCTAAACGGGAAGGTTGTGATTTTGTCGTTGTGAATTCTTGGCTAGTTAAATTTGAACCTAATCCATTTCCTGAAAATCGTCCAAAGGATATGAAAAGGGATAATATAATATAATAAAAGGATATGATAATATCAATTTCAAATAGATCTTAGGGGAACTGTTGGTTTTTGAGTTCTCATTTAACATCTTCAGGTTTAACGTTTTCATTGCACCATAGTAGTGACAGAACTGCTTTATTTACTTCTAAGCCGTTGTTCTAAGGGAAATTTCAATAGCTTAGAATGCTCGAGTTTCAAAAGGAATTATTACAGCTATGCTCCCCTTTGATGACTAATAGGCATGCTCCTACTTTCACTTTCGCAAACGTTTTGCGATTTGAAACTGGTTTTTCGACCAAATTTGATCTCCAAATCGCAAAACTTTTGCGAAAGTGAAAGTGGGAGCATGCCTATTAGTCATTATTTTGCACTTTTATTAGAATTACAAAATTTTATTGCGTTTTCACTCTCAAAATTGATAAAATGGCAACACTGCTCCCTAGCAACGTTTCTCTTAAAGTATTTTAAAGTTAAACACTGTCGGGTTTGGTTTTGGCCATTCCGTGATCAACCCATTTTAACTACCCCTTTGGCTTAAGTTGATCTCGAATGTTTTGATTTACTTTTCAACTGTACCATCTGGGTTTTTGGTTAATTCATTTCCCTTGGATCTTTCCAGCCTTCTTTGACTCAATACAGATTCTTTATTTCAAACACCAATTGGGAATGGCCTTACAATTTTTTGGGCTTAAAATACGAAAACTTTGGACTTCTTTGATGTATATAGTTGTTACTTTTGTTTTCTTTCAAGAATGTGTTTGGGTTGACTTAGAATTTCTTCGACTTCGACAAGAAATATTTTGTACTAATTTTAAAATTTAGTCGGAATTGATTTAAGACTACTACAACCTAAAAGTATGCTCAAATAGATTTTAAAATAGTTCGAAATGTACTTAATATATCCCGAAACAGTCTTATAACAAGCATTTCGGGATTAAAATAAGCTGTACTTAAAAAAATAGTTGTTTACTTAAATTAAATATGTTCGGACTTACCGTACTATTGACAAAGCTTGTACTTAATTTACGTACAAAATTCTTGATTTATATTCTGAGTGTAGGTTTTTAAACAAGTGTTGTCCAAATTGCCAAAAGCCTATCCCATGGGATAGGAGCTCATAATTCTCCCGGCTTCGCAGCCGACACACGTATAGAGAGAGAGAATACGTGTGTTCTATAAATAGCACGCTAGGCGGCTTGCTCTCTTACGATGCGCGTGTTCGGCTATTTGTTCTCTCACGAGTCTTTGTTAGTTTGCTTGTTTCTCATGCTGAAATGTCAACACGTTAACTTCGTGTTTCGCTGCTATGCACACAAGCTCAAAGCTTGATTGTGTGAGTTTGGACACCACTGGTTTAAACAGACGGACGGACAGGGCTAGATCGACTCGACAACCGATGCTGATCAAGAATATATATGCGCATGAACTTCATAGGCATCCGCTTAATCCTGAAGGTTCTTAGGGTCTATCTGTTGGGAAAGGCAATGTTCACGATGGAAGAGCTGAAGGCGGTGCTGAACGGGCAATCCTGGAGTCGGTTGGCAAAAGAATTACTAGATGCTTTTAAATACAGAGCAAGAGTATTCGCGGAAGCTTCTTAGGATAATAACACAGGTTTACAAGGTTTTGCAACAGTGAAGATAGCAATCGCTCCTGATGTATTTTTGCTGAATTCAAATCAATTGACCGTTTTCCCCCAGCACTTTCGGTTTACGAGATGCTTGCATAAACATGTGCTTAGCGAGGTTTCTTTACATTTGTTGGTACTGTGGCCACATTAAGTGTCCTATTCCAACCAAATTTGTTTTAAGTTAAGCTGTATTGAATGCCGTTGCAGAAAAACCAATCGCCAAGTTTTGTTTTTTCTCATAAGATACAAATTGTTTGATTTCAATATGGAAAACGTGGTTATTTTCCGATAAAATCCATTTATTTCCAAGCTTAAATTCTAAAATAATTCTGAAAAACTGTTTGCTATTAACAAAGTTTTTAGAAATTACTAGTTGTTAGTCTTTTGCCTCCTCTAATTTACTATATTTTCAGTTTTTCGATATCATCTCGCTTTCAAAAATGATAGCCCAAAAACTATAAAAATTTTCGACTTTTCTTGCATAATATTTAGGTACTATGAAAATTTGTTGTAGGTTGAAAATAACAAAGTAATTATTGAAAAACAAAAGAGTGGAAACTAAAAAGTCATTTTAAATTGATTTTTGTGAATTTAAAGACATTTTTGAGCCTAATATTGTTTTAAAAATGTAAAGAGGAGCCGAAAATTTGTATAGTTCTCGATCCATAACTTTCGAGATCGAGATGATTAAAAAAGACTGAAATATTATAAATTAGAAGAACAAAGGACCATCCATAGATATTTCTTAAGATGTTTTCAGAACTCCGACATATTTTTTAAAATTTTTTAAGCCTGGACCTGGGTAATTAAACTATATGTTATTAGTTAAATAACAGGTGTAGGAGCCTGGGACGGCCCCCTGAGGAACTAAAGGTCTGCTATCTCGCGACGAGCGGGGATGGCGGGTGGAACTGGATTAATAATAATATACTGTACAATTCATCGGTTAAGGCTGACATGGCTATAATGCCATGCCTAAATATACAAATTGTTTTTATTTTTAATAAAGATCAACTAATACTACTACTACTACTATACGCATGAACTTAGTGAACCCACGTTTACTCTACGATTAACGGGTATAAACATGTTTTAAGAAATCATCAGGCAGTGTTGTCCATACCTTTATAAAAATCTGGTAACACCCTTGATCAACGATCAAACTTAAAGAGGAGAAGGTCGTAGTTCACAGAGTTAAATGCTTTACTGAGCCAGTCTAGCTAAAATCAGTTTAATTGGCACCATTACTTTGATTTGAGTATTTCCTTGATTTGTGCTCAAATTATGCACCATTTAATCCGGTATTATGGTTAACATTAGATAAGCGATCCAAGCTTAAAAACATTGGTAAACACCAAGCGCCAATACTCTAACAACAATAAGCTAGCCATTTGGTGCATCATACAGATGAAGGCAAATGGGAAGCAATCAAATTAGCATATTACAAAACCCCATTCAAAGCAATTAAACACATGAAGCAGTAAACACATCACGCACAAATTGCTTTGAAATACCAACAATTTGAGATGTAAGCTATGGGCAAACGCTTCAGTGTATACTCAAACGACTCATTATACCCCATTGAATCGGCCAACACTTGACGTCACTTGCAATTAAATGTTTGCTCTCGTGCGCCAAGCCACCCCTTACCTTCTACTTGTCCAGCCGCACACCCTTAGTGCATACCAAAACTCCAACCAATTGGCAAGCTGAGTCGCGATTGCAATTATGGCAACAGAAAAGGAAAAAGCCTTGCAGTTAACGCTGCACAGAGTGACCAATCCATATGCATTTTTTAATGACCTTTTTTTCTGCGTAGCTTTTTTGCATAATTTAACGCAACAGCTCAAGTGCTGACTGATTTTCCGTCTGGCTGAATGGCAAGACGTTTACGTCGGCAGAGTCTATAATGGTTGCTTTTAACTTTTGCATAATTACGCGTAAGAAAAGAAATCTCACGCTTGCGGATGGAGCTGGAAACTTTACAAGAAACTGTAAACTGCGACCTGGAGCGAGCATGTCAAAGAACGCGGCACGCACCTTGAGAATTGTTTTAACTCACTTGGCCCAACTTTTCAAGACATGAAAAGCAGGGAAGAGTCAAAACCGCACCGCGGCGCTAATGGCACCCCCAGAGAGGGGAACGAGGCGGAACAAATCTGGAGCAATAGCGTCAAGTGCACGCAGTCTGCTGCACTGCATCGAGCAGGGGCACCGAGAGCGCAGAGCTTTAAATAGGCCAGACGAGGTGAGACGGCGAACACCAACAACTACATCGGTGTCACCTACTGAACTGAGCAAGGCCCCGAGAACCAGGCAAAGTAATCTCTGTCGCGGAGCGTTTCACAATGTTGGGCGGCACGCTGGGGCTGTTAATGAGTGAAGACTAGTGTCTGTGTGTGTTTGTGGGAGTGTCTAAGTACATTGGCGTCGTGCTGAAAGCCGGCAGACGGACACAATGGCAGCAAGAAGCAACTGAGCTGGATTTTTGCCTACTTTCGTGCGCTGCCTTGACGGTTAAGATTACAAGCTGTGAACAAATACATACGAGTATATCCGCATTTATATGTATTTGTTTGTCTGGAAGTGGGCACTCTCAATTAAAAACAGAAACAGAACATGCAGACATGTCTACAAAATACCAAAATTGTATCTTCACGGTCACTGCACTGGGCCATAAGGAAAGTACAATATATTAAAAAGTAAGAGCGCTGCAGTCAAGTGCCCCTACCACATGCAGAAGAGTGGGTATAAAATCAGTTTGGGCAAAACTTCGCTGTCTTTTTTTGTGCGATCTCATTGAGATATTTAGAATAGATAGATGTTAGGGTGCCGCGAAATAAAATTCATTTGGGCTTAATTTTAAGGTCAAAGTCCATATTAAACAAGTAAGTTTGCTGCAGTCGAGTGCCCCGACTGCAAAATACCCTGTACCAAGTAATGTTGTATCTATGGCTTTGATTTCCCAAGTTAATATTGAGTTAACTTCTTCTTAACTTGGGGTGTCTTTGCTCGAATCTTATTGTGGTTGTCAGAATAGATGGATATTGGGCCTAACTTAATATATAAGGTTGTCAAAAAAGTCTTGCGGTATTTTTATTGAATTTTCAATTGTTCATAAAATTGGTTATAATAATGCGATTTAAGTCAAATATGCGCCGTTTTGTTCGATGACGAGTTCCCAACGAGATGCCAACTTCATAATGCCCCTCTTATAGAAGCTCGCTTCCCTATTGCCAAAAAACTCGGAGAGCCAATTTTCACAGGACTCTCTTGTGGCCAACTTCCGACTACCAAGCTCGTTCGCCATGGACAGAAATAGGTGGTAATCACTTGGTGCGAGATCCGGACTATACGGTGGATGCAAAAGAACCTCCCATCCGAGCTCCCGGAGCTTCTGGCGCGTCGCCAAAGATGTGTGTGGCCTGGCGTTGTCCTGATGGAAGACAATTCGGCCTCTGTTGATCAAAGATGGCCTCTTCTGCATGAGTGCTGCATTCAAGCGGTCCAGTTGTTGGCAGTACAGGTCCGAATTGAGCGTTTGGCCATAGGGGAGCAGCTCATAGTGGATGATTCCCTGCCAATCCCACCAAACACACAGAAGAACCTTCCTGGCCGTCAATCCAGGCTTGGCCACCGTCTGGGCACGACCGTTTGCGCTTCACGTTGTCGTAAGTGACCCACTTTTCATCGCCAGTCACCATCCGCTTCAAAAACGGGTCGATTTTGTTGCGATTCAGAAGCGATTCGCATGCATCCATACGGGCAAAAATGT
This sequence comes from Lordiphosa magnipectinata, assembly GCA_037044535.1. Lineage (NCBI taxonomy): Eukaryota > Metazoa > Arthropoda > Insecta > Diptera > Drosophilidae > Lordiphosa > Lordiphosa magnipectinata. The sequence continues at coordinate 1,047,000 of JBAMBO010004113.1, forward strand.
TTCTTTACGTCAAGTCGTGTGGCACCCATACATCGAGCTTCTTTTTGAATCCAAGCTTCTTCAAATGGTTTATAACGGTTTGATGACTCATGCCCAGCTCTTGGCCGATGCTACGGCTGCTACTATGCCGGTCTCTTTCGATCAATTCAGCGATTTTATCGCAATTTTCTACGACAGGCCTTCCGGACCGTGGCGCATCTTCGATCACCTCTGCACCAGAACGAAAACGTTGAAACCATCGTTGTGCGGTGGAAATGGAAACTGTATCGGGTCCATAAACTGCACAAATTTTATTGGCAGCATGAGATGCATTTTTGCCTTTATCGTAGTAGTACTGTAAAATGTGCCGTATTTTCTCTTTATTTTGCTCCATGTTTGCGACGCTATAACTCACGAACGACTAAAAACAAACAACAATAAATCAAACACGTGTTAGCGCGTGAAAAGAGCTTTCCGAAAAGTCTAGCGTGAACCGATGCGACGAATACAACTAGAACTACGCGCTTGCAAAGACAAGCTTGCGGAAATGCCGCAAGACTTTTTTTTATAATATATTTAGTCACAAGGTTAATCGCACTTATTTTCTAGTTTTCAAGAAGCAAAGATAGCGTTTCTACTTTGATAGTTTTTGTGGATTGCAAGAATTGCTGATTTGTTGAAACTTATTAACTAGCCATGAAAAAGCAAAAATTCTCTAACTATTGCCGTTCGGATTCGGCGTTAAACTGTAGGTCCCTTTCTCTTGTGCGAAAAATTATAAGCACACACGCCAAGAGATTGAGAGAAGCTTGGCCCTGGCCCTCCTGGAGGTGCTGTTTAAGCCAATTTTGCTTTTACTTAACAACGGTAAAACGACAACGTCAGTCACATACAAGCCTGTTCCGGTTTTCACTTTCGACAAAAATTGTCGAATTCGAATTTGTTAAATGGGCTGTTACATAAAATTGATTGGATTAATCAGATTAAAATGTTGCAACTTGAATCCGTCAAGTAAAGAGTAAGTAGAAACTGAAGGTTTAATACGTATTTTCTTAATTGTTTAATAGAAAAGATAACCTATAAAAATTCGAATTCACTTTAGGGGGTATTCTCCATGTCGAAGCTGTTTTTTGGACCTTTTTTAAAAAAAAATCTTAAATAAAATATATTTGAAAACGCAGAGTTTTTCCGATACTGTTTTTTTTTATTGTGGTACAAATAGATTAAAGTAAACAAAAAAATGTTTCTGCTTCGATAAGAGGGCTGTTTAAAAAGTTCTCGACCGTCAAAGTGGGGGGTCCAAGAAAAAGGTATAGTGCAGGCGGCCACGATTTCTCGTCCCAGGTTGTGTGAAATGAAAAGTAAAAACAGTACAGATGACATTCTGGTCTGATCCTCGAAAAAATTTTTGTGATTTTTTTTGACAAAATGGCGGCCATTGAAAAATGAAAATTCGATTTTGTGGCCTTTTTTGTAGTTTAGTGTAAAAAAAAATAGTAAAAATTTTTTCAAAATTATGATAGAGGGTCAGACCAAAATGGTGACAATTCTGCGTCGATTTCACTTAGTTTCACATGGCCGCCAGTTCGAAAAAAGTGGTTTCGAGATAAATGCGTTTAAAGTTTGAAGTAATTTTTTTTGCAAAAAAAAAAAAAATAAATCAAAAATGTAAAATTGCAATTCTGCGTCGATTGCATTTTGTTTTATGAAAATCGGTTTAGTGGAACTGGAGAAATGTGGCTTGGCAGTCCGAAATAGTTGGTTTGAAAGTAACCAAAAATATTACTGATATTATATACCTACAGATATTAGTCGTCGATGCCAGGTGCATACAGCGGACCTTCTTCATCTTCAAAAAAACTGTTTTCAGCAGCAGCTCTCTCTGCTCTGCGTGCCATTCTGCCCTTCTTTAGATGCGGCCGCAGCTTTAGTTTGCATTGTGTTGGATGGCCTTATGTAATTATCGATTAAAAATCGATTAATAGTCGATATCGTTCTGAGGCGACAACATGTTACCATTCAAATTCAAGAACTAGCCGTTATATCTCAGCTTTAATTATTCGAAATTTATTTACTCAAAAATGACTCGACAAGAAAAGTCCTGCATCGCTAAACGGCTGCGTAGTAACTGAAGACGCCGAAACATAGAACGCGTATAACGAGCGAGCAAATGCGAGCGACGGCATTAACTGTTACAGAGTATCTTATAGTCGGGTTTGACCGACTTTCTCATTTGGCTATTCTATTGTAACACTCTCCTTCGCTCTCCCATGTGACAGAGCGTGGCAGAGGCAGCGCTGCCAAGCCACGGCGTCATAAACAGTGTTGCCAACATTTGCCGAGAAAAAAATCCGTTTCTTTTTATATATGCAGTTATATCTTTGTCACTTCTGGTGTGCCACAAGGCAGCCACCTCGGCCCTTTCATTTTTACTCTTTTTATTAATGATCTCCCTACAATATTGTCTTATTCTCGGATACTTATGTACACCGATAATGTAAAACTTATTTTATCTTTCAACGACCCGCCGCATTCCATCAGACTGCAAGATGATTTAAACCGTTGTGCAAACCTTTGCTGGCTACCTATACGATTGACAATCTACCCTTGGAACGAATATCTACAGTCGTTGATCTTGGAGTTCTTTTTGACCCAATCTCCTCTATTGTTAATAGGGCGAAAGGTGTACTTGGATTCATTAAACGTTGGTCGAAGGAATTTAATGATCCATACACCACAAAGCTCCTGTTCACTGCTCTAGCCCGTCCTGTACTTGAATACTGCTCGTCCGTCTGGTGTCCGCAATATAAAAAGTATATCGATCGAATTGAATCAGTTCAAAAGCAATTCTTGCTTTTTGCCCTACGTGGACTAAATTGGGACCCTAACCTTCGTTTACCAACGTACTCCAGCAGACTTTTGCTTATTGACCTTCCTTCGTCAGCTTACCGTAGAACAGTCCTAGGCGTTTTTTTTCTTCATAAGCTAATCATTGGTGATGTAGACTCTACCGAACTCTTAGGCCATCTTAACTTCTCCGTTCTTTCTAGGCCAACTAGAAACTATTTACCTTTAATCTTGCCTATATGCACAACTGATTATGCCCAGCACAACCGTTTTCGGGTCTTATGTCAAAATTACAATGATCTCAATCAACCGAACTCTCTCTCTTCTCTGTAAAAACGTCTCTCTATAATTATCTCCGGGGAAATCTCTGACCACTCCCAGCAGTGAGTAGGGGCATAGCTTGCCGGACTGGCTAAAAAATCCTCCCCCACCGGGTCAGAGATTTTCCGGCTATGTAGTTTTAAGCTTTACGTATACATTTTTATACCCTTTTTATAATTTTGCCCAGAAATTTGCAACGCATATAAATATTCATTTCCGACCCCGGAAACTATATACATATATTCTTGATCAGGGCGACGAGCTGAGTCGATTGAGCTTTGTCCGTCCGTCTGTCTGTCTGTCAGTCTGTTTCTACGAAAACTAGTCCCTTAGTTTTAAAGCTATCGAGCTGAAATTTTGCACAGAGTCTTCTTTTTACTGCACGCTGCTAATTGTCGGAACCGACCGGATCGGTCAAACCATGGGTCTTAGTGAGAAAAACTTTTTTTTTTCAATGTTAGCGTCCTTAAATTCGGCCATTATTAATATTATATGCTTTCAAACTGATTTTAAAATTTAGGTCAAGATCGGATGACTATATCTTATAACTGCCATTGGAACCATCGATCGGAAAATGGGTCTTACTGAGAAAAACTTTTTTGGTTTCAATGTTAGCGTCCTCAAACTCGTCCGATATTAATATTATATGCTTTCTAATAATTTTTTTTTTAATTTTTCAATATCCTTTACGAAAAATACTTCCAAAATGCTTTAGTTGCTTTATAAGCTCAACAAGATTTCTCCAATTCGCTATAGTTATGAAGCATAAGACTTTGAAAGCAAATTTCTCAAAATTGTCTACCTGTATAATATTAATATTAGTATCTGAAGAAATAATCCATTTTTTTATAAGTTGAAGTTTAGTGAAGCATACATTGTCATATTGTGCATTTGCATTAACTGCAGTAAACTCAAGAGGTATTCATTCATTCTTCCGGAGCCAAGCCTTAAACTCCGGGTTCTGCAGCCAGACTTTTCGACTTTTTGTTTGAAAACTTTTGGCATTTTTGTGAAACGATCCAATAACTTGGCTAGCACTTTGAGATGACCGTTTCCTCAACGTTAGAGGTGGCAGCTAGGGTCGATAAATGACTGACAAAGGTGACAAACTATCGACTTGCTTATAAGTTTTGCAAAATGACTCCAAAATAAAAATAAAGCTGAAAAAAGCCGAAATCATTTTTAAAAAAAGCCCGAATTCCCGATTCCCGCGGTTCCAAAATTTTTACCGCAATACGGTTTTTAAAAAAGCTAGAAATGACGGGAAAAAGGCTAATTTTGCAACACTGGTCATAACTGTTTACGGCACGCGCTGGCTGACCGAGTTCGAGTACTCGATACTCATTCTCCCCCCTCTCCCACGCTCCTTCTAGACAAAGTGCAACAGCGGCAACGCAGTCGCGGGCAAACGCGTGCGAATTGCATGCGTAGCAGCGCTGTCGACATTGAAAAGGGAAATGGCAGCCTAGGCGAGTCAGGTTAAAAGAATTAGAATTCACTTTGGCTCGAGCACCCAGTGCAAACAGACCAGTATTTTTGACAGTGAGAAACGCATATAGTGAAAAACTCAGACAGTGACCAGTGCAATTACAGTGCCCAAAGTACAACGGCATTGAACTCAGTGTAGGCAGTGACAATTAGTAATACCAATCAGTATATCCGGACAACCTCGGTAAGTCGTAACACGCTAAAGAGAATTTCGTAGTTACACTTGTTAACAGTATTTTGGTGCCATTAATCAAACATTATCTCCGTCCTTCCTTTCCTATCAACCACACGTGGGTATTAACCACGCGCCTAAATTTCTCACCCCTTTCCCTATTAACATTATGTTGGTATTAACCACATTCCAATCCTTACCTAAAAACTTACCTTATTTACGTTGGGTATTAACCACGCTCTTATCCTCAATTCTCTATTAACCCCTTCATGGGTATTAAGGACATCATTATTACCTGTCCTTATATGGATACTTTCCAACTTACCTCGTGTTGGTAATAACCACACTTACATTTCCCCCTTCATCCTTACTCACCCTGTGTGGGCATCAACCACCCTTAACCCCCGCATTTGTAGAGTTTAGTCGGTCTAACTAATTTTCAGCCTCCTTTACGATATATTTTCTCGAGTGACATTCTCCCTAGGAATTTCGGGCCCCGCTACAAACTCGTGGGTGTTGACTACGTGCGTCTCGCAGACCCCAATCCCGCTCGTTATATCGGTGCCGCTAATCTCGCATTCAAGCTTAAGTCGCACATAGTCGCGAGCCGTACCTCGATTTGAATATTCCTCAGATAAGGGAAAGATATCTCTAAAAGACCTAATCCTAACCTTCCTGAGATTCCCCCCATCCGACACTCGGGTATTAACCGGGCGCCACTTCCTACTCATCTTTATTACCCTCTTTGACAAGGGTATTAACCGTGCAATTCCTGACCCTGCCCTTTCTCTCGTGAGTATTAACCACGAGTGTTCCGACCCCCGACTATCGAGAATCTTTCCATCCCCCCATTGCCTTGTATATACTATCAATCGTGCGCATCTCGTAGCAGCCGTGATCTCATTCGAACCCTACTGAGCTCATTCTGATAAATATTAGAGAACTTAATGGCATACGATCGACAACAATCTACGTGTGTCACCTCTACCCCATTGGTGGCCCCGTAATTTACAAATATTCTTGTAAATGACCTTCGGCCAGACTGAGTGTACCACCCCGGCCGAAAACTTCGTTACGCAATATGTATATTTAAAATTTGTAATTTGTTTTCGTTTGATAAAATGTTAATTTTTAAGTTAGATCCAACAACGTCTGTGTTAATATTTATTAATATTGTGTTTTTGTGACTAATGCTAGTATTTTAAGTAACTATGTTTATTTTAGCAGTAGGAAGAAGTTTAATAAATAACAATAACAACTTAGATGCTAAATTTAAATTTATTTCGCTGCTAGAAACATAATATCTACACTGAGAAAAAGAATCAATCAAAATTTCAAGAACCTTGCAATCTTATAATGGGTTTTTGCGACCTTATTTTGATTTAGTCAAAGTTTTTGTTTGTGCTGGCTCAAAGGTCAGGATTGATTATAATTTAATACAAATTAATATCATTTTTAAACAGAGATAACTCACAACATTTCGGAATAGCCATTGGTAAGTCTGGACAGGCTGTTTCGGAATTAACCACAATTCACTCATCAGCAGACGTTGTTGCTTTTCACACTTCAAGCAATCTTATAAAAACAATATTGAAAAACCTTGAAATTAGCTTAGAAATCTTAAAAACAATGTTTATCATCTCTCAACTTATCAACCATCCTACAGTTTTCTGTAAAGCATCAGTTGAAAATTTTGATGATATATATAGATTTATTTTGTTAAAAAAAAAAAAATTTAATAAATAAACAACTTTTGGTTGCAATGCAACCCACCCCTCCTGGGGGACTCGAACCATGACCTCTTCGTTTAATAACACATTGGCACGGCCGATTAGCCGATTTTGCCGTAGGGGGTCAACTTTAAGGCGCAGTCAGTTGCAGTATAAAAACTCAGGCTGCGAAAATCACTGCTCTTATACTGTAACTGGTTGAGCCCAACAGTTGACGCTCGATAGTAGAGCGGTGGTGTCTGTGTTTCAATGCGCAGAAGGTACTTGAGCTCAAGTCCCAGTAGCGGCGGAATAACTGGATTGCGATTCTTTACCCATTGTGCAACTCATTATTAAAAGTATAAATTTATTGCAAATTCTAACTTTTTGCCGTTTCACGTGCTTTAATTTAGTGATGGCCATTTTGTTAATATTCAAATCAAAATCGAATAGAAACAATCCAATGGCTAACGAGTTATGTGACTACATTTTTTCACAACGCACTTTTCTGCCAACCAAATGGCCATATAAAATAGTAGGGGGAAAATGTGGATTTGTCCAAAATGCGAAAATGCAAAATGTAGTTGCAGTGAGGACAGTACATAAAGCGACGTTTCTGAAGGTTTCAAACGAAAACTACATCGAAAAGGCTCTTTGGGAATATTACAAAAAAAAGGAAAGCTAACTTCGGCTCGACCGAAGTTTATATACCCTTGCAGCTTGTATGTATAATTTATATAAGTTAAGGAATTAAATGATTTTCTTCGAGCATTCTTAGCTGAGTTATTTCCCAAACTCAGCAACAAGATGGCACTTCTACTTTGACTATTTGATTGCCAGTTTGTTATATGACAGCTATACGATATATTCATCCGATTTTGACTAAACTCCCCAAAATTGTGTGGAAACTGATAATATTCACTAGTGGAAGGTATAAAGACGCTACCATCGAGAAGAAAAAAGTTTTTCTCACTAGAACTTCTTTTCGACCGATAGTTCCTATGGCAGCTATAGTTTATAGTCATCCGATTTGGACCATACTTGGCAAAATTGTGTGGTAGCATATAATAGTGATCAGTAACAAGTTTGGGAGCGATAGCATTAAAAACAAAAAAGTTTTTCATACTAAGAATTTTTTTCAGACATATCTTTTGTATGGCAGCTATTCTATATAGTTGGCCGATTTTCATAAAACCTGGTGGAATTGTGTAGAAGCATAGAAAACTTATAAATACGAGGTTTGGGCACGTTTGCGTTAAAGACAAATAAGTTTTTCTCACTAAAACTACTTTTTCGACCGATGGTTCCTATGGGAGCTATATGCTATAGTCATCCGATCCGGCCGATTCCGACAACTGTACAGCGTAATTGTACCAAAAGACTTCCTGCAAAGTTTGGTTAAGATAGCTTTAAAACTGACGGAGGAGATAGCATAGAAACAGACACACTGACGGATATGGCTATATCAACTCAGCTCGTCATGCTGATCAAGAATATATATACTTTGTGTGGTCAGAAATGCTTCCTTCTCTGCGTTACAAACATCTGAACAATTTTAATATACCCTCTGCAAGGGTATATAAACACGAGACCAGTCTTTTTAAAAATATTGCATCCTTTATTCTTAGACACTCATTATAATGTCATGCTAATTAATGCTAACCTCGGAACTGAAAAGTACTTGTGTTATAAAATTTTGATCAAGTTAAACTTAATGCGGAAAGCAGCACAAACTCCTTAGCAGGACAACACTGAATTCAGAATTTTTACAAAACTGATTAATGGCATCAATCATGATCAATTTTTCTGAGTTTCAAACGTTTTCAAAATCGTTGTCTTTGGAAATATTTGAAAATAACCACCAAGATGTATTTCTGGATCGCGATACTTAAGTGTTAAGGTATTGGTAAAAAATCAAACGTATGCATAATCAATGACGTACCGGTACGTACCGGTATACCGAAATAAATCCAGATATTATTTAACTTGCTTGTATCTCGACTATTGTGCATCCGATCGTTTATAAATTTGGTTTTAAAGGGAATTCAGCCAAAATCGACCCTCCCTTATTGAAAGGTACTGTATTTATCTAAGGTCCGAACAAACTGCCCTGCAGCTCTACGCCTCAGTACTGAATTTGTCAGTGCTGATTCAGACCTGAGAAGTAGGAATTGCTCCAATTTATGATTGATTTCAGTACTGTTTTGAGTACTAGCCATACCATGAGTTCAGTACTGAAATCATACCTGAAAAAATAGAATGTCTGTGTTAAATTCATGGCTGAAATGCAAGTAAAGGCAGCCATGATTTCAGTACCAGCCCTTCCAAAACAGGACTGATTCAGCTCTGATTCAGTACTGAGCTGTACTGAAGGGTAACTACAAAATTCTAGGAGATAGATGGTTATTCTCCAACAGTCTATATCGACTCGGCAGTTGTTGCTGATCAAAAATATACACTCTTTGTTGTATCGAAGATGCTTCCTTTTGGTAAATTCACTACTTTGGTATTTCACTAGAAGTTGAATTAAGATAATTTAAGTCTTAAAATTTTAAGATTGTTTTTGAGTTTTGATGTGAAACATCTTTAATTTCGGTACTGAAGACTTTAGTGGGAGTAAAATTTGATTTCGGCGTCACGTGACATTGACGACATTCATATTTTCATTAGTCGAATTTAGCTAGACGAACAGCTGTCGCACTGGCCTCCTACCTACACTTACTTTAACATGAAATTTTTTATCTGAAGTTGAACTCCTTTTCTTTGGCATTCACCTAAATAAAGAATAGTTATCAGCTATACCTACACTATCCAACATGAATTTAAAAATTTAATTTAAACAAAAAAATTATAAATCATTAAGTTAAATCATCCCTTTGAGTTAAAATGAAATAATGTGCAGCAGTTGGCTTACACATACAAAAATTATGCAATCTATTAAACACGAACACACATACATAAAGTAAACTTAATAAATAATTAATTCTAGGTTAATTACAAACTAATGCTTACTCTTACAAACTATTACCAACTATTCCAAACGATGAATGATGATTGGCCCCTCTTTGAGTTTTATGAATAAAAATCTGAATTTATAACGTTTAAAATGAACCACTAAAGTCTTGTCTGTTCCTGAGCGACATGTAACATAAAAGGGTAGGAGGAGTTCTTACAGGGTATCTCCGCTAACGTACAGCGCTGGAGATTATGGTTGGGTAGGGTAAAGAACGCGAGCGTCGTTTACCATCTTAGGCCTCGCCCCCAAACTCAATACGCTCCTTGTTCTCATATTAGCCTCTATTTTTTTATAATTGAGTACTGATGTTAATTGGAGTATTTTAGTTCGATTTCGTGGAGTCCAGCTCCCTGTCTAGATTCCGTAGAGGTCCTATTTTTAAAGTTTGTGTGGATACAGTTATGGAATGGCAACAACCCACCCCACTGCCGAATGAGTTACGGAACCAGAGGATCTCGCCCGCCGTGCCCCTCTAACTGTGTGTAGGTGATAATGAAAAACAGTGCCCTGAAGGAAGACAACCAACCTCTTTTCGAAGACACCCTAGCAACCGCTACAGAATCGAATCCAAACCTAGGTACTCAGACGCTGACAAAATTCTAAGAGCCCTTCTAATTACATAGCTCCGGAAATCCGCTTTTGAAAATTGTTAAAGCGCATTGTCAGAGCGAGTACAGAGCAACCATCAATTCGCTCTGACAATGAGCATAGACCTGCCAACTCGTTTTTTTTGAAACAGTTGATAAGTTGTCGAATAAATTTTCTGCAAATTATGAAACTTGTTTGATAATTGGTACCTTTAAAGAATTGAGCACAAAAGTGAAAAAATTAAAGCAAAGCAAAGAAGACCAAAAAACAAAACTACATTTATTTGCCCCACTGAGTGGAGCTGATCAAAGTGGGCGAGTCGCAATCAATTTTATGGAATGAGGCCAATAGAAAGCATTTCTATACCGGCAGCTGCATCACTTGTGGCGGAGAATCCTTCTCTGTACGCTTCTCCCGGTATGCCATTTACCCAATGTATGCACACCACCCGAGTCTAAACGTTCGCAGTCTCCACAGTCCACGGAACGGCCCTAAGCCCTTGAAGTCTCCAAAGCCCATTATAATAGTGGCTCTTTCGGCTTACTGTGGTAGCTTCCGTTGCTAATATTGTGGCTACCTACCAGCCACCTTTAAAACCGTATTCACCTAGTTTTTCCTTCTCTAATAGCCCGCAGCCCAAAATAAAGGGCACGGCTTCTACCTCCCCACACAAAATGCTTCCATGAAAAGGAACCATGGGCATTGGCATTGACAGCTGAATTCCCCTAGTGACCTCCATTTTCAATTTTATACACTCTTTTATTTTATTTGAATTAGCTTGCTTATTTTTTTTATACAAACAACAGCTGACTCTTTCTGTTGCCTGATCACCCTACATTGTCAAAACGGCTCGGGAAATTATCAAACCATTTCCGCTCCGACAAAATTGTCAGCGTCTGAGTATCTAGCTTTAACAAAGAAAACTTTGCAGCCCTGCTCAATAGTTGTCTATCCTTTCGTTCGCTATTATTACTTGCCTCATTAAGACCGTAGACCCTTCAACTTTAGCGCCAATTCCTAATCAATGCTGCAAATTAATTTGGCTCTCATTATGCATTTGCATGTCCTTTCATTAATTGAACTACTAGACAGGCGCGCAACATTATCATGCATCCCACAGCAATGTGGCATAAGGAGCAGCAGTTGAGCGGAAGAAAGAAGTTTGTACTATTTTTGTGTTTTTTTTTGTTTGTTACCAAGTTCCTTGTTGCTGTGCTATCAGCACGAGCACTGGGCAACTTTTGCCGTCTTTTTAGTTCTCGGCTCCATTCCGTGTTCCTTGAGTGGTGACTTTGCAGCGCATCGGGCACAGGCTACAGATAATCCTTTTGTTTGCTTATTGTGTTATCCTGTCGTTTTGTGGTTTAGCGCTTTAAGACGCCAATAAATTGAATTTGCCGCCAGAAGACGTCCAGCTGTGGCCTGCAGTAAGTCAGCTATCCACTTGTTTAGTCAAATGCACGGGCACTGTATGTAAGCTGATTTGCTCTCATTGCATTCGAGTTGATTGTCAAATGGCTTTGAGTGTTGTTCTTTCCCGCTTTGCGACTTGCCATGACTATTTGATTAGACCGATTCGCAAAACAAACAGAAAATGTTATTTAGTTTGTGTTATTACATAAAATAAGTGCTGCCCCGCCAGCACGCCCGTCGCCCAGAGACGCAGAGCCTTTTTTGGACTGCGGCCACGTGCGTGGGTCCTGCTTCCATTTGTTTGCATGCGATTCCGCAAAGTCCTGTGCGTGCACTCGGGTTATTCCGCCAGCTCAGGCGTTTGACATGAAAAATGCATTTTATTGGGATTATTTTTATATCGTGTCCTGGTCCCACGGCCCTCCGTCTTCCCTCTCCTCAATTAAGCCAGCTTCAGCACCGGCCATTCAAATTGGTTAGGCTCGGAACGTGGGTAGCCATTAAAGCATGTGTTCCAAATGCAAATACAATTAAATTTACATTAATGTTTAGATAGACAAGCGCCAGTCGCTTCACCTGTTTTTAATACGATTGCAGCGAATTTGCAACCAATTTCGGCACTTTTAATTCAATTTTGCAATTTCAACGTACAATAACCACGACCAAAAAGTCCTTTGTGTAGAGTGGCCGTTGTTAATGGCCAATTACGTGCCTGGTTTTTTTGACTGACTTGTGTGTGATGTGGCTGTGGGTGTCCATTATGACACGTGTCCATATGGCCGGATCCATGTCCAAGTCGCGACCGTGTCCAAAGAGTCGCTACGTGCTCGGCTTTGAAACTTTGCGCTTTTATGATGAAAATAATTTCATCGCCCCCTCAACCCGCTTACCTTGCGGCATTAGTTTATAATTTTCATTGTGTTCGACGGTTTGTTTTTGTAATGCATTTAATGTTGCAAATACGTGCAATAGTTAGGGCTCTGTGTGCCTAATGAACTCAAATTGAACATAAAAACAATTCCACCGAGTTAAATAATTAATTTACTATCCAGATCGGATAATACTCTGGCTAGTTGACTGCTGTACCTTTGAAATAGCCGCAGAAAGAGTCGTCTGCTTTTGAGTTTACTATAACCTTAATTGCTAATGTAAAATTTAAAATAAATGCAGTTTTAATTGTGAAGTTTGCAAAATTACAAATCATTTTCTTTTGCTCCATCTTGAATAACATTATTCATGGAATGTCCCAAATCTTAAGGGAAACTGTATCTGCCTAGGCTATACAAAAATCGGAGGCTCCAACTACAATCGTCCCTGAGATCGACGCGTTCATACATACAGACGGACAAACGGATATGGCTGTATCGACTCGGCTGTTGATGCTGATCAAGAATATATATACTTTATAGGGTCGGAAATGATTCCTTCTCCCTGTTACATACTTTTGCACAAACTTAATATACTCTATGTACCTTCGGTACAGAGTATAAAAACAGGTAAGAGTGCTGCAGTCGAGTACCCCTATTGCAAAATACCCTGTTTCAAGTAATGTTTTTTTTTTGCTTGGACTTTGTTGCGGTTTTCCGAATTCAAACCCAGAGTTCAAACTTAAAAATTGAGGCTCTGACAGTTTTCCGCTGTTAAAAGGAGGAGGAGGAGAGAGAATTTTCAAAATCTGAACCAAACTCGATCTGGGTACGGTATACACCTACGTATATGCAAAACGGTGTCCAAGCCACTTATAAGGGCTAATTGCTTTTGCCTGCTGTGCTTAAGTATAACTTAAGCGCTGCTGTTCGCGTTTGAGTAATAGCCGTGTGAGCTAAAGCGCTGTGAGCTAAATGAACCTAAAATAAAAATAAAAACATAAAAAATGTGCTTCTGCCGTGATGTGAACCCACGACCTCCAAGTTCAAGTGCAACGTCTCATCCTCTTCACCACTGGCTATGTACTACGAGTGGGGGTGTGGTCCCTCCCGTCCGTCCGTATGCAATGATTTCGTCGCGTTAAATTTCTAACGATTTTTTTTCTGCTTATTACCTTAAAAAGACGCTTTGAGGTCTTACATTGCCTTACATTTTTGGACACACATAACCTTAAAAAACATATTTATTGACTAAAATGTAGGCCTTTCTATTACCTAAAAGACCGTTTTAAAGTCATACATTGCCTAAAATTTTAGGTAACTTATTACCTAAAAATCAAATTGATTGCCTAGAAAACTTAAGGTGATAGAGGCTTGAAATTAAGTCCATATATTCCTTGGCTGTCATTTTAAGTCATATGGACTTAAATTTCAGGTAACTTTTAACCAGAAAACAGAAGGCTAAACAGCCAGACTTACAGCCATGGAAATCATCTCCGACCCTATAAAGTACACAGAGAAAAAAATATGCAAAAGCTACACGAAAATGTGGGATTTCTACACGTTTTGACCGGGACTTTCAACCCATAACGTTCGTGTAGCTTTTCTGCACGCTGCATTTCAGCATTTGTAATTCTAAACGTTTGTGCAGAAAACCTACACGTCGCGTGTGCAGATCAGTTTTCTAACCGAAAAATGTAAGAGTTCAGTACTGATTTAGAGATACATTTTTCGTTTAGATTAACACACGCGCGTGTAGGACTTCAACATCCACACGCCGCGTGTAGAAAACCTACACGTTCGTGTGGTATTCAGATTACTGCATGAAAAATGTAGAAGTTATTTGGAAATTTTCTAATTTGGTGTAGACTTTGCTTTTGCCCACGCAGCATTTAGCTTTTCTACACGAGGCGTTTGTTTCTTCATCAGCATCAACAGCCGAGTCGATATAGCCATGTCCGTCCGTCCGTATGAACGAAGAGATCTCAGAGATGGTAAGAGATAGAGGTTTGAAATGTAAGGGACTTATATTTCTTATACTTGCAGGCAGATCAAGTTTATTTTCAATTTTTGCCACGCCCCCTCCCGCCCCCGCAATTTAGAAAAAACTTAATTTCTCCCACAGTTTTGATGATAGATTGTTCGTACCTTTTAGATATCTAGAAATCAAAATTATTTATCGATTTGCTGAAGGAATGATAAAGATCGGATGAAAGATACTTAAGCTATGAGCAAAAAACGGCCAGTTAACACCCCTCACCCCCCCACCCATAACCACAGCATTCCGTTCAACACAGGCAATCTTACTGAGAGAGAGAGAGAGAGAGAGAGAGAAACTTAGAGATGAGCGCGTATAACTCGTGAGCAAATGCGAGCTGCGACATTAAGGGTACAGAGTATGTTATAGTCGGGCTTGAACGACTTTCTTTTTTGTTTTCTGAGTGTATCTGCCAGTTCTGCCGCGTCTGAAAGATGTGGACGTCCAATTTGACAGCGCCCGGGAGTTACCACTTCATCGCTGTCCAAAGTTATCGTCATTGTCGAAGAAAGCCATTTTAAGTGCTTCAACTTAAAATTGGAGATTGTTCTGTTGCACTTGGGCAACTTTTTCTGTATGAAGCGTGTAAGATTTGTGATTTTTTTTAGTAATATTATTTTTTATCTTGACGCTTAAATTTTGTATGGCTTTGCTCAAAAATCCAATTCGAAATCGCTTTGTCTCTCCTATTATTGGCAAGCCATTCATCGAGAAGAGTACGAAGACACGAATACGAAAATTTACGGAGAACGGGCAAAAGGACACTTTAAAATAATTACATTTTGGCTAAAAGTGGGCGAAAGTCAGTTTTCACTCCACAGTGCACAGCTGTTTGGTTAGGTTTTCTCTGGCTAAGGATGTCACACAAAACAAATTAAAAACGAGAAGGCCAAGCTAACTTCGTCAGTGCCGAAGTTTTTATACCCTTGCAAATGCTGTTTTTGAAATGTCAGAGCTTAAGAACGCTTACATAAAAATCAAAAATTTTTCTAACTAAAGCCCATTTTCCGACAACATCTGATTTCGACCAAATTTCGCGAATCTTTTTGAAAACATATCAAAATAAAAAAATCGCTGAGTTTAAGAACGATAAAATTTAAAACAAAAAAGTTCTTCTCACTAAGACTCATTTTCCGACCGATCGGTCTTATGGCAGCCTTTAGATATAGTCATCCGATTTCGACCAAATTCGCAAATATATTTGAAAGCATACAGAATAAGTAATCAGTGAGTTTAAAGACGCTAACATCAAAATCCAAAAAAAATTTCTTACTAAGAACTATTTTCGACCGATCGGTCCTATGGCAACCATAAGATATAGTCACCCGATGCCGATCAACTTTTTCAAATTAGTTTGAAAGCTTGTAATATTAAGAATCGCCGACCCTAAGAACGGTTTACTTGAAAACAAAAAAGTTATTTTCCCTAAGACCCATTTTCCGACCGATCGGTCCTATGACAGCTATAAGATATAGTCATCCGATCCGGTCGGTTCCGACATATTAGCAGCGTGCAGTAAAAAAAGACTCTGTGCAAAATTTCAGATCGATAGCTTTAAAACTGAGAGACTTGTGTTTGCGTAGAAACAGACGGACAGACAGAAGGACGGACAGACGGACAGACAGACGGACAGACAGACAGACGCTCACGTCTGGACGGACAAAGCTCATTCGACTCAGCTCGTCGCCCTGATCAAGAATATATATAGTTTATGGGGTCGGAAATGAATATTTCTATGCGTTGCAAACTTCTGGGCAAAATTATAGTACCCTTTGCAAGGGTATAATAAACATATAACACAAAGAACACAATTGCAACATATTATTTGCAAATTACATACCTTTAGCTGCATTTTCCATATTTCATACAAATTTATTGATCACTAGCAGCCAACCCCCTTTTTATGCAAAGTTGCAAATAAACAGCAAAGCGAAGATCAGACTTTGCAGCTCTTGTAAAAGCCCACGGTTGCATTTCGATAACTTTTGTTTTTTGAATTGTGGTACTTAAACTATCCTCTTTATATAGCTAAAGTCAAAAAATTTCGTCATGAAAAATCCGACTTTTTGGCAAAAATTTGGCCATGTAGCCCAGTGTTCCTTTTGAGCAACGTGGGACGGGTCTGAGTGGAACACGACCATTTGATTTACCAACCAATCATTCGCCTTACAGCCCTGAATTAGCACCCAATGATTTCTTTTTATTCCCAAACATCAAAATTAAACTGCGTGGTGAACGTTTTTCTACGCCATATGAAGCTGTTGATGCGCTTAAAACCCATGTTTTGGAGGTGCCTCAATCGGAGTGGAAAAGTGTTTCGAAAATTGGTTTGAGCGAATGCAAAAGTTCATAAATTTTCAGAGAGAATATTTTAAAGACAATAAAGGCATTTTCATATAAAAATGTTTATTATTATTCGCTATTCTCGAAATATAAATAGTACCCCACTGCGTACCACCACTAAATGAATAAACACTTAATGCCCTTCTACTCTGGGAGCAAGGAATACTTAGCTTAAAGTCTCTTTTAAGGTATATTTCGAAATTTTTCTGTTGTGTGTTTTATGCAAATCTTTATAAATTTTTAGAAGAGCGTGACCTAAATGAAATTTTATTTCTTTTTTTTAACTATTTTTTCCATTTCAAGCCAAAATTAAAAGTTTGTCGGATATTGGCGTTGACTGCCAGTTGGTATCAAATGGCGCAATCAAATGCCTGCAGTCGGCGAAATATGCTAAAGCATCGCAATTACTTGACTTTGAAATTAAGCATGGCAGGAACAGGAAGCAACTTTTGGCGATAAATGCGTTCAAAACCTTAGCTATTGGCAACTTGTAAAAATGTTGCCTTCCACTTACAGTTGACATCACGCTGGCTAGAATAATATATATTAAAGAGAAGCATTCTTCAAAATCTGACATTTGCACTGCTTTTTTCAAGTAAAGGACTTAAATAAATGATTACTTCGCTGAGCACGCTGTCAACTGCTTGGGAGGAAGTCAATATTATTTTCCTTCAAGTGGAGAACATTTTCAATTCATTCGTATTGTGAATCCGTTTGCAAATTTGGCTTGCCTAATTTATATCCAAGTACCCAAGGCCATAAGGGCTTAACACCAGTTCATTGAACATGCTGTTACAGTTGATGCCGGCGACACTCTTGCCGGGTCCTTTACATGTTCCAACAACTGTTGCCACTCAAAATCAATGTGTTTACATAGACGAACATTAAAGCCAAATGTATGCAGTCGATTCCGAATGCTTAGCAAAAACTATTTAATTCTGACTTCACACATCGTTAAGAAGTCTCCTCACAGACGATGCACCTCTTGCTGCCGGGGCACGCCTTGTGGCATGCAACACTTTGCATGGGGAAATATGCATTCATGGCGGCTGTTTTGCATTTATATGGAATGCCTTCAGCTCGAATTTGATAGAGATGCCAGCTCGTGGCTAATAAAACGCAAACAAAAATGCTTGCACGCCGGCCATTTGCATTGCCCTTCCACCCAGGTAAGTGTTCCAGTGTGCTCGCTGACATATTAACACGTCAAGCGCCGTCTGCATTGGCAGGTAAAATAGATGCCCCGTGCCAATGCCAGGCGAAACCAACAGCTCCACCTACTAGGACGCAGGCGAAATGGCATATGATTTTGACAGCCAGCAGCACCTTTAAGTGTCCGCCACTTAAAGTTGCCACAGTGCATGGTCCTCTTCCTGCAGCAGTTAAGTGAGTAATTTGTAATGCAAATGCGTGACGGAAGTACAATAAAAACTTGGCGGCACATATTGACGGGGCAATTAAATTTTTAATTACCATGTGTGCAAATAGTTCCTGAACTTTACTTTCGCACTGCATCTCGAGGTTCGAGTATGTGCCGACATTAAAAATTATTAACAGAATTAATGCGAAAAGTTGGCAAAAGACAAAGGCAAAGACAGGCCAAAAGCCACAAGAAGTTGGCCCGTCGCCGAAGCAAACAACAAAAGAGGAGAAACTGCCGGCCTTACACAGACAAAGAAATGAATTAAAGTTGTTCCTTTTTGCCGTGAAAATGTGTGAGCGAAACGCATGCGACCAGCAGCATTCGGGATAAGTTGCCATTTTGTTTTTTTTTCAGCTTTTAAGAGCTTTCACAAATTGAGAGATGGAAGCCTACATTGACACGAACTCAGTGAGCAGCATTGCGATGCGTCGAAATGTCTTAAAGTTGGACATTTTCTAACACAAGCGTATTAAAAAAGGGTGCAACTTACCAGAGCGCTTGCAGGTTGTAAAGCTTGTAAATGATAAAGATACTTAAAACTGCAGATAAAGATAATTAAAATTTCCAACCCCATCTAGTTTTTATAACAATTTGCACAACTGACTGAATGAGATATCAACTAACACTAGAGATGTAAGATTTTACATAGATCTTGATTAAGGTACGTAAGCGCGCACTATGCAAAAAAATTCGGGAATCTCGATCCTGAAAAACAGAGTCTTCTTTTTACTGCACGCTGCTAATATGTCGGAACAGACTGGATCGGATGACCATATCTTATAGCTGCCATAGGAACCATCGGTAAAAAAATGGGTCTTAGTGAGAACAACTTTTCTGTTTTCAATGTAAGCGTCTATCAACTCGGCCAATATTAATATTATATGCTTTCAAACAGATTTGCAAATTTTGGTCAAGATCGGATGACTATATCTTATAGCTGTCAAGGGTCGGAAAATGGGTCTTACTGAGAAAACCTTTTTTGTTTTTAATGTTAGCGTCCTCAAACTCGTCCATTATTAATATTAAATGCTTTCAAACAGATTTGCAAACTTTGGTCAAAATCGGATGACCATATCTTATAGCTGCCAGAATACTAATCGGTCGGAAAATGGGTCTTAGTGAAAAAACTTTTTTGTTTTCAAGTAAATCGTTCTTAAGGTCGGTGAATCTTAATATTAAACGTTTTCAAACTAATTTGAAAAGTTGATCGACATCGGGTGGCTATATCTTATGGTTGCCATAGGTCCGATAGGTCGAAAACGGTTCTTAGTAAACATTTTTTTTGTTATTAATGTTAGCGTCCTTAAACTCACTGATTACTAATTCTATATGCTTTTAAATATATTCTCAAAATTTGGTCGAAATCGGATGACTGTATCTTAAGGCTGCCATAGGACCGATTTGTCGGAAAATGAGTCTTAGTGAGAAAAACTTTTTTATTTTAAATTTAATCTTTCTTAGGCCCAATTTCTCAATGTCCGGTTAGTCAAACTTACCGGCAGGTTGGCCGAATTCGCGGTCTCATGCTGTCTTTGGCGAGAACCGAGCGGCAAAGTTAACCGCTGCCTCATGATGGGGTCAAATTTTAACCTGCCGGCAAGTTTCGATAGAATTATCGATATTTTTATCGATCGACAAACAGCTGTGCCCAAAATTTGTATTGTTTACTTTGTCAATTGCCAAAACAAAATGTTTATAAATAAACAAATTTGGAAAATAATGGAAATGGAAGATTCAGGCGGTAAGACAAGAAGATACAGGCGCGGAAATATGGAACTTTCTGTTCAGCAGAATAGCAGCCGCCGCATTCATGGCATATGTTTTAAGCGCCACGCCGGCATAAAGCAAGGCAGGTAAACTTACTGCCCGCCGTCTGCAAAATCGAAGGACCCACCTGGTCAATGGCACCACCAATTGCCTCATGCGATGTGGTATACCGATAGTGATCTAACCGCTGATCCGTGTGCACCGCCAGCACCAGGAACGGTATTACCACAATGACCAACATGGTGGTAACAAACTCATTATGTCAAATAAATCTTGCTAGGATTAGAGCAAATATCTTCGCTAAGTAACAGGTAAAACCTTAACTTCAGTTGTGATTCAATTTATTATTATGATTTGGATTGTTAACAGGAATCGTGGATTGTTGTCAGAGAGCAAACTTATGGTGGCGCTGCGCTCTTATGCAAGTGGCTTCTTCCTTATCATTGCGGGCGACTTCTGTTGAGTCCGACTTCATTCGGCAAACCGTGCTATCCGTGTCATCACAAACAGGCACTGACTGATTGATTTGTGCTAAAATTTAAGAAGCCAATTAAATATTTTTAAAGCTTACATATCATAAATAAAAACGAACCATAATTTTCAACCACATTTTCCAATCCTGTGGCTGAGCTTAGGATCATGCCACGAATTTTTTGGAAATAGACAAGACTCCAGCGGGGCTTTGAAAGCCGCCGCAGTTCCAGAAGTCTCCAGCTTCTTAATTGCGAATTATTTTCGCGATCGTTTTTTTAAATTCTCGTACTTATCCCGTAAGTCTTTCCAAGGGCGATGAACTCTGGCATCGCGGCATACTGATCGCCACGCCCAGGCCTTCTGCTTCCAGGTCTCCGCATCCAAAAATGGATTTGTTTGACTCTAAAAATCAACAAGCGAATGTTCCTCAGCCGCAGAAAAGTTCTTCGCTCTTGGTCTTTTCGGTGTTTCACAGTGATTCATCATCGCATGCAATTTTATTTAACTATTTTGAAAAATAACAACCAGCGACAACAATAGCATTAAAAAATGCCAAAACAAACAGCTGTTTCGTCTCCAGTGTCAGGTCACACTTTTGCAGCGATAGCAATTAATCGCTATCGGGTGAACCTGCCGGTAAGTCTCGCTGAGAAAACCAAAAGACTTAACCTCTGGTAATTCCATCCGGCAAATTTGACCGGCCGGTACCTAACCGCAACTTTTGAGAAATTGGGCCTTAAACTGATAGTTTGATATGTTATCAAAAAGATTCGCGAAATTTTGTCGAAATCAGATGATAATCTGTCGGAAAATGGGTTTTAGTTACAACAATTTTTGATTTTTATTTAAGCGTTCTTAAACTCTGACATTTCAAAAACAGCATTTGCAAGGATATAAAAACTTCGGCACAGGCGAAGTTAGCTTGGCCTTTTTGTTAAACATAAATTTTCCCTGGAAAATCCGCCAACAAGGAAATTTACCTAAAAATTTTGATTTTGGAATAGTTTTTTATACGGACGAAAGTATGTCCGACCCTATAAGCCAGGGTTGCAAAAAACTCCTTAAGAGCCGCAGGGGTTCACTCCGGGCGTCGAACGCCTGAATCTTTTTGTGTTCGTCTTCATCAAATCCATCAAAACTCATACACGAACTTTTGCAATTTTCTAATATTTTTAAGCTGATTAACCAACACCTCCCATTTACCCGTCCTTAATTGCCAGCCATCAAATCTTAGCTATAATCTAAACTCATTATAAAATATTGTAAATTTTGTGAACTTTTGGTACTTCATATTTAACCTTCTATTTACCCATCTTCATGACAATGTTAGCTCATATAAGAATTTTTTCGCAAATTTCGCGATTTTTTTAAACCGATTTCAGTCTGGCCAAAGTGCTTCAAATAAAAACAATTGACACTTTTGAAAATTTTGTTTCAGCAGGAGTTTTATTGGGGTGAGTACTAAGCTGAAGCGGTATTTTTTCATGCTTAAATCTTTATAATTTTTGGTTTTGGTTATCATTCTCCGTTCAGTAACTAAACTTGTAAATTACTCCCAAATTAATTCGACGATTGGCATTACACATTAAAGCCCTCTACACAAAAAAAAAGTTTTCGTTGGTTAAACTTATTCTTAAAGTAAATTTTACTGCGAAATATTGTACCACGTAATTTGAGCTGGTTTTGTTTAAAAAAATTTTCCATACAAATAGTTAATCTAGCGTAATTTCCGTGTTTTGATTTGTTGTTGTTTTTGAAACTACAACTTGCAGTATAACACATTGTACCATTGAAATAGTACCTCGCACGTATCAGTAGTTAATATATTTTGTTGTTATTTTCAGTCAGTAAGAGTTACCATTAAAATAGTTCTCTTGATGCGCTGAATTTAGTTGCAGAATTTATATTATTTATTAGTGAATTCGTACTTGGGAATTACAAGTGGTCTCATTTATGCGAAGTTCAAGATATTATGAGTGTTTACTTATGAGCAGATTCAATACGAGTAAGCGGCAGCCGAGCCACTTGAGATGGCATGCAAATCGTTTTCTTCAGTCCATGGGCCCCGAGTTCGAGTCACCCCAGAGTAAGAAAGTTTTTTATGAAATTTTTAATAATTCGATGTTTTTCAGAATTAGTACATTGGTATTTGGGCTGTGGTGTGTGGTATTTGTATTGTTTGTGCTATTTGTACACTGGTGCTGTGTTACACTTTACGAGTTTACTGTAAACAATAGTAAAATAACTATTTTCATTGGTCGGAGCATTTTCAACCGTCATTTCTGGTTGAAATCTACTGTGCTACCCCGTAGTCATTACGATATTTGTTTACGCCTATTTTACTGGTACCTGGCGGTAAGTTCAACCCAAGAAAATGTGGGATTTTTGCAGTTGTTAAGTAGCGAGAAGTAATGTAAAGTTTTCATAAATAAATTTTGGCAGGACAGCAGTCGTAAAATATTTTGCATGAGATTTTTACTTTACTTCTCGTTAATTCACAACAGCGTTGAGGGCTTAAGCTTAAAACTTCTTTTCATTTAACATAAAAGGAAAAATTAAAATGAAAACGATAAAACAAAATCAGTCTATTTGATTGATTGGGAGAATATCTTTGCAGAGAACCTCGAAACACCACAAACAATTCTGACAAACAAATTTTTTCAAATATTTCACAGATACACCCATAGCCGCAGACGCATCGATTGGCATCCAATTGGCACCCAATGCCAATGGCGTAACATAAAATGAGAGGCACACGCTCACAGAATGCCACAGTCCAATCCCGGCTGTGTGACACCACCTCCGGATAGTAGAGCGAGGACGCGAGGCATTGAAAAGCGGCGTGAAAATTGCCCAACTAAGCCACAGCAAGCAAAGCGACTGACACACTCTCTCGCCGTATATCTTCATTAAAATGCAGTGCATCTTTAGCGTGGCGAAAGTCGCCCGGCGCTGTCAAGCGAATAGAGTCGATTCCCAAGCTTCAATCGTGTAAGCGTCCGCGCGTGTAATGACAATGGGGGCGCGTGGCTTTGACTTTGACATGGCCGGCGGGCACTGGGACGCAGGACACAGGGCACAGCGCGTTACCATAAATTTCAAATGCAATGCCCCGTGACCAGAGCTGTGGTTGCCGGCTGTGGCTGATGCTGCGGCTTTGGCCTCCATCAGCACGAACGTAAATGCCAAATCAATGGATGACGCAGGCCGCTCTAAAATCGGTATAGGAGATTGGATAAAGCATTAACCAAAATATAAACAAACCTCCTGAAAGCAGCAGCACCTTATAAAAATCAAGAGGATGACAAGCAGGAGCGCAAGAGGGCTCGGTAAACGTAAACGGGACATGCTGTAAGTGCAAAGCAGGAGCTGGCGCAGTAAAGAGACCCATCATAAACTGATGCACATTCCGGCTAGGTGTAAATCACGTAGCACTCCGATGTCTTTTACAGTTCATGTTGTTTTCCACAATAAAATTGAAAAGCATCCAAAACACCAAAGCAACCACCAGAAAACAACAACAAAACTACGACTGCTACGACAGCAAAGCGAAAAAGTTTTAAAACTAAAATGACAAGCGCACGTGCGACCTGGTCGAGGGGGGAGGAGCGATGGCAAACTTGAAGTCGGCACTGGAAGAGGCTGCTTGCACCGTCTACACAGCCCGACACCTGCAGCGGCGCTGGCACTGTGGCTGTTGCTCTGGCAGAGTTATGGTTAGACATCGATCTCACGGGAGCCAGAGCCCGCACTGCTTAAGCCGAAAAGTTTTTGCATTTCTCGTGCGGCTCATTACAACTCCGATGGAGCAGGAAAAAGGTGCTCATATCCGACTGGCAGTTCTTTCTGGCAAAGGCGTGGCTCCATATGGCTGGGCTCACCTCTGGTTGCGTACCTTTATTGGTCCAGAAATGAAAAACACGCGCCATGTATTTTGTTTATTAAAATTAAGCTGCTTGAACATTGACCAACCACGTACAGTGGGTCAACAATATAGCAAAAGCATTTACTTTTTGAAATATCTTTGCTTTTTAAACTCCAATTTGCATACGCGCTAATGCACAGTAATATCTAAGGATCTTTTAATTGGCTGGAATAGGATGTAGGCAAAATATAATTTAAGAATTCGATACAGAGAAATCTTAATTCGAATTTTATTTCCAGATCAATGGTCTCATCCGGGCTTGATAAAATTGGATTACCAAATAAATCAGTGGTCATAACAGTATAGTGGCATCTGCTCTTCTGACGAAAGACATTTGTGTAGATTAAACGAAAGACATTTGTGTAGATTAAATAAAAGTAAGTTAAGTGCACACGAGGCGTACCGACTTTCACCTGAGAAGAAAGTCTTCACAAAATGGTGGCAGTTTTAAAAACAAATGTAAGTTTTTACTATTATCACAAATTTGAACCTGTTAAAAAAAGTGAAATACAATTTTATTTAAAACAAGTGAGAAAGTCGGTAAAGTCCGACTTTAACATACTCTGTACCAGTTCATTTGCCCCCGACTATAATATTATAATACATCCAACGAGTCACGCTCCAAGGTTCTGTCTCTCTCTCTCTCCCAAAGAGTGTGTTTGTTTGAATACAGCGGTGGTTGGCTGAGTGGGTGGGGGTGGGGTGGTCGTATATCTTTTTTTGCTCATAACTTGTGTATCGCTCATCTGATCTTTATCATTCTTTCAGCAAATCGATAAATAATTTTGAATACAAGATATCTCCAGAAGGAACGAACAATCTATTATAAAAACTGTGGGAGATATGACGTTTTTCCAAATTTCTAGGGTGGGAGGGGGGTGACAACAATTGAAAATCAACTTGATCTGCCTGCAAGTATAAGAATATCTCTTACCATCTCTGAAATCTGTGCGTTCATTCAGACGGACAGACAGACAGACAGACGGACATGGCTATATTGACTCGGCTGTTGATGCAGGTTGCAGGATGCAGTTGATCAGGAATATATATACTTTATAGGGTCGGAAATGATTCCATCTCCCTCTTACATACTTTTGCACAAACTTAATATACTCTGTGTACCTTTGGTACAGAGTATAAAAAGGAAGATCAGGGGTCGTGGCAAAAATTAGAACTAAACTTGATTTGCCGCCAGTATAAGAAGAACAATTAAATTCTGACCACAATAACTATATATATTCTTAATCAGGGCGACGAGCTGAGGCGATTTAGTCAGTCCGTCTGTCTGTTTGTACGAAAACTTTGCTGAAACGTTGCACAGAGCCTTCGTATTACTGCACGCTTCTAATATGTCGGAACCGACATGAAATGCTTTCAAACAGATTTGCTAAATATGGTCAAAATCGGGTGACTATATCTTATAGCTGCAATAGGCACCATCGCTCGGAACATGGGTCTTTGTGAGAAAAACTTTTTTGTTTTTAATTTTACAGTTCTGAAACTCGGTGATTTTTACTTTGATATGTTTTCAAATAGATTCGAGAAATTTGGTCAAAATCGAATGACTTCTGTCGAAAAATGGCCTTTAGTTGGAAAAAATTTTTGATTTTAGTGTAAGCGTTCTTAAACTCTGTTTTTTTAAAACCAGCACTTGCAAGGGTATACAAACTTAGACAAACTAAAACTTCTGGTTTTTATGCTCTGTACCCACTGAAAATGGGTAAAAGGGGATCATGAACACAGAGTCAGAAAAATCCGAGATAAAATCAATCAAAAAATATGTCGGACGTCGGATATGCCCGAATTTTCTCAAACCAAGTGCGAGAAGATTGATTTGAGTACGAAATTTTCAATGCCGGAATTCTTGTCTTGATCCCGATTTTAGCTCGGGAGAGCTTGACTTTAGCGCTATATAGGCTAATTTTAAAAACACACGACATTCTTTGATTTTCAAACTAGCAAGTCTTAGCCGGCTCGACGTCGTTAGTTGTCCGCATACAACTGTAAAAACAGAACACAACCAACACCACAGTGGGGGCTGTTTGGGTGAACAGCTAGCTTCTCATGTCGAAAGAGCTATAACTGGTTGGGAACTCTAAGGCCACATATGTGCAAAAAACACTCACCGCAAAAGCCCCTAAGTTGATAGTAAAATTTGTATATGTATACCGATTTAGCCTGACTGTATTAAAGAGAGAGACTTACTCTCTCAGTTTGAAACTTGCTCTCGGCTTCATTTCGAGTCAGGATGATGTGATTTTTAAGTAGGATCCGTAAGTGAAATGAGCATGTTAATATTGATACTACTCAAAAATAGTTCAACAAGAACATTAATTACTAAAAAATTTTGCCAAAAAATGCGACAAATGGTTGGTTTGGTTGGTTGGTTTTGTGTAATGGTTTTTATTACATTTTAGTGATTTTGACCATGAAGACGTTAATTTTTTTGAACAGGTCCAAAAAGTGTTGTGTAGGCCTGGTTAAGAAAAGAAAAAAACATGAAAACTTCAGGAGTCTATTACAAAAAAAGTGCATCGAATAATTTAATAGAAAAATATTAATTTCTAAAATGCATTATTTCATATTAGATTAAAATATAAATGACTTCATTTTAAATAAAAACATATTACCATTAGCCTACCTTCAAAGCGCCGGATCATGAGAAAGATCTCACCAATTGCTGTTGGAGAAAGTTGTTAGCAGAGAAAGAGACTCTTTTCTAAGCCAAACCATGCTAAGTGTGGTCCGAACACTTACAAAAAACTAGAGCTGAATCTGGAAACACTCAACTATTTTAATGACCGTTATGACACTCAAGCAATCTCACTTATATGTCGGGCACGCTGTGAGATGCTTAGTCTCAACTACAGGCCGCACTGGAGCTCTGTTAACACAGATTGTAGCCTCTCTTGCACGCAACTAAAGACGTCATGCATCTTCTAGGGGTATGCCCAATTTTATCTGAGATAAGAAGCGCCCATCTGGGAAGCCGTTTTCTATCAGAAGCAGACGTCATAAATTGGCTAAATGGCAAGAACTGGACAACATTTTCCTCCTTTCTACAACAGGCGCTAAAATATAGAACCGCTATTATAGATGAATCTTTGTAACTTTTCTGTAAATTATGATAAATTATGTATCTTTTCTCCTTATTTTTGGTCTTGGTCAAAGCTTAAATCGAAAACTATGTTTTTTTGTTTAAAGTTTTTGTTTGTTTATATTGTTAACAATGTACAAAAACTCAAATGCTATGGCTGACGGTTAAAAATCAAGCCAAAATTCTTATTAATAAATATCTACTACTACGACTACTACTATTACCATTATCTAGTCAAAATGAAAATTGTTAAAATCGAAGTGTAATCCAGTTAATTTAAAGTTTGTCATATTTCATTTTATAATTGTGTAGACATATTTATTAATATTATGCTCACACTTAAAAAAAACTTGTAAAGTTAAACATGTTTTAAAGTTAAATATTTTTATCAAATATATAAATGAAATATTTTTCATATTTAGTTTTAGTTTTCCCCATACTTGAAGCGTAAGGAAAACATATTGAAATCAAATTTTACACATGTAATTTGAAAAAATCCAATGGTTAATATGAAATATATTACATTTTACTAAGAAAATTTGTATACCCATGTAGAGGGTATATTAAAATTGTCAAAGTGTTTGTAACGCATAGAAGGAAGTATATATATTCTTGATCAGCATGGAGAGCTGAGTTGATATAGCCATGTCCGTCTGTCCGTCCGTCTATTTCTGTGCTATCTCCTCCGTCAGTTTTAATGCTATCTTAACCATACTTTCCACTTTGCAGTATTGTGGTACAAATACGCTGCACATTTGTCGGAACCGGACGGATCGGATGACTATAGCATACGGCTGCAATTGGAACGATCGATCGAAAAAGTAGTGCTAGTGACAAAAACTTTTTGGTATTATCTACTTTCACATAATTTTGGGGGAATTTGGTCAAAATTTGATTAATATACAGCAGAGATGGGCATGCACACATATCGTCACACTTTTCACACGCATACAAGCACAATTTGCGTGCGCCGCATTCGTGTTCTATAAATAGCTTTCAATGCTTATAGCGTACGTGTGATTTTGTGCAGTCGGCCGCAGCAGAGGTCCTATGCACACGCTGGCAGCGCGCTGCCTCGTGTGCATTGGAACGTCGCGACGCGCCCATCTCTGATATACAGTATAGCTGCCATATAAAAAACTGGCAAGAAGTTGGTCAAAGTAGTGGCGCCACCTATTGCTGAGTTCGTGAAAAATCTCAGATAAGAATGTTCGACGAAAATCATTCAAAACCTTTATTTATATAAATTATGCAAAATAAAGTTAGCTTTCCTCTATTTTTATCCACTTCAAAAATGTATTGTAATTTTGCCCAGGAGTTTGCAACGCATAGAAGGAATCATCTCCGACCACATAAAGTATATATATCAGCATGACGAGCTGAGTCGATTGAGCTTTGTCCGTCCATCTGTCCGTCTGTCTGTTTCTTCGCGAACTAGTTCCTTAGTTTTTAAGCTATCTAGCTGAAATTTTGCACAGTGTCTTCTTTTAGTTGCACGCTGATAATATGTCGGAACCGCCCGGATCGGATGACTACTTCTTGTAGCTGCCATTGAAACAATCGTTTTTTGTTTTTAATGTTAGCGGTCTTTAACTCGGTCATTATTAAAATTAAATGTTTTCAAACTGATCTGCGAAGAAGAATCCCTGTACTTGAATACTGCTCGTCCGTCTGGTGTCCGCAATATAAAAAGTATATCGATCGAATTGAATCAGTTCAAAAGCAATTCTTGCGTTTTGCCCTACGTGGCTTAAACTGGGACCCTAACCTTCGTTTACCAACGTACTCCAGCAGACTTTTGCTTATTAACCTTCCTTCGTTAGCTAACCGTAGAACAGTCTTCGGTGTTTCTTTTCTTCATAAGCTAATTATCGGTGATGTAGACTCTTCTGATCTTTAAGGTCGCCTTAACTTTTCCGTTCCTTCTAGGCCAACTAGAAACTATTTTCCTTTTATCTTGTCTAGATGCACAACTGATTATGCCCAGCATAATCGATTTCGGGTTTTATGTAAGAATTACAATGATCTCAATCACCTGCTCTCAACAGAACTCTCTCCCTTCTCTCTAAAAACGTCTCTCTATGATTATCTCCGGGGAAATCTCTGACCACTCCCAGCTGTGAGTAGGGGCATAGCTTGCCGGACTGGCTAAAAAATCTTCCCCCACCGGGTCAGAGATTTCCGGTTATTTAGTTTTAAGTTTTACGTATACATTTTTTATTTTTAAAGTTTTCTTTTAGATAGTTTTCTCTCTTTCTCTCTATCTCTGTTTTAGTTTAATTTATTATATTATCTTATTTTTTACTTTGCTCCTACATAACTATAGGTTTTGGTTTTTTCTCTCTCTCCCTTTTCTCGATCTCTATATTATTAAAGTTTTTGTTAGCTCTAATAATGTCTCTGACTACAATCGGCTGTGAATAGGGGCATAGCTGGCCGGACGGGCAAATAAAATACCCCCACCGTGTCGGTGTCGTTATTAGTTTATTTTGTAATTTTATTAGATTTTCTTTGATAGGCTTTATTAGCTCATAAAATTTTTTTGTAACGTATTTATACTTTTGTTGACAGCATTTGTTTGTCGACTCTAAAAAAATAAAAAAAAAAAAAAAAAACAATTTTTAAGTATTACGTTTTTTAGAAAGAGGACTATGTCCTCCTGTGCTCCCGTCAACCCTTACCCCTCCCCTTCCCTCACACCTGACCCCTCCCCTTCTGTGTAAGAACCTTTCCAATTTTGTTGGTCTAGTTGGTATTAAAATTTAGTGGTGTACTGTGTGTTCTTGATCAGCAACAACAGCCGAGTTTGTCTGTTTTTTGCACTAATCGTTGCCTTAGAATTCCCAAGCTCAATTTAATTTTGAGTATTCTGGCATCCAGCCGACTTTGAAATCAAATCAAGTGCGAATATCGAGCTCGAATAAAAAGATAAAATCAATCCCGTGTGAGCTTAAGTAGGGATCAAGACAAGAATTCCGGGATTGAAAAATCCGTACTCAAATCAATCCTTCTCGTACTTGGTTTGAGAGTTGAGCCATCTTCAAACCAATGTGCAGTGGGCACTGCTTGGCACGAGGCCTTAGTTCAGACAAACAGATGGGCTTCCGCCTCAACTGGTCCTCCGCGTCGTTGCCGTTGACGCTTGTTGTTGTTTGTCGACAGTTGCTATTAATGCTATACAACTCCCGCTCTTCACCGCTCGTTGCAACCTGATGCACACTTTTTTACGACCTGCACACGCACACGTGCCCAGGTCCTGGGCAAGGACAACAGCAGCTGGGTGCCTCACCAGTGGGCACTGTATACGTGCTTTTTGTTTTGCCATTAGCTCTCCAGAGGGCAGCAGCCACATTAAGTGATATTTGTTTTACATGAAAATCAACTCGTCCTGGCATGTGGCGTACTTCCAGTCCATCTGGTCATGACCGTACTAAAACTTTCATTTCAATTGCAGGATTGCTTTGCTAATTGCATTCCCGCCTGATTGCTGCGCGTGGTTAGCTGAGCTCATCATGGTTACTTAAGCCAGTTTTAATCAATCATCAATCTGTGTGCGTGGCAAATCGATAAGGTGCATTAATGCTGACACTTGCGTAAGTCGGTGTCTCTCAAATATTCACAGTCTTAATGAGCGCCAGACGCTGATAGCCGTACACCGCAGCACCACAAATTCGATTCGTAGATGTATGTGTGTCAAGCATTACAAGCCAACATCCACCGAAGCTATCTTTTCAACCAAATGTTCGTTTTCTTCGGTTAACCAAAAACTTTGCCTAACCCACTTAGATCTCGGCTGTGAGTGCGCATGGAGTGAAAGTTGTTGGCTGCATCAAAATCATGGCGCCAAATGCTAATGCACTAATTAGTTCACGCTCTTGACTGTCTGGCGGCTGCTCTAGCTTAGCATTCAGTCATAAAACCCAGCCACAAATGATTTAAAATGCACAGACATTGCAAATAAAACGGAAAACGTGTGGAAAACCTTTTAATTTTTATGCATTTATATAAATTGGCCAACTTCGGTGACTAGGGGCCATTTTACAGAGATGATAAGGGAAAAGTAAATTCTTATTGAAGGCTTTCTGGTGAAATCCAGGGGAATCGGGGTCGGAAGGTCGGTGAACCTCGCCAATAGCCATTGCAGCCCGTACACTTAACACAAAAATTAAACAATTTGGCCTACCGCAATACACACCTAGGTTTAGTTTTCAACTCTGGATTAGTCAAATATTTAAGTAATTTCTATTTTTTGCTGAAGGTCCTTCGAGTAATACTTGAACTAAAGCGAAGAGAATGCTTGTGTACCTTTAAATGTATTACAAGAGAGAAACTGAATGGCGAATCCGCACGTCAAAGTTTTAGTAGATTTTTCATGTCTAGTTGTTTTACAGCTGCCCAAAATAGTTGGTGAAGGTGACCGGTTGGGTAAAAAACTTGCTTCATTTGATGATCCGAGGCGGGATCGAACACACGACCAAAAAACAACTCACCCGAAAAAGACCCAAATTCGCCCTTAATATTAGAAATTCTTCTATTATTTGCTGTTCTGTGTCCCAGAAATTCCACTACTTTTTGAAAAGTAAATCGAACGCAATTCCGTTTCGGTTTCGTGTTCTCAATTCCAAATAAAATTGCTCTCTTTTTTACTTTTTGCAAACCACTGGTCCAAGCGAGATTGGCACTAGATCAGTGTTGGTCAATGAAAGCGAGGCCAAAAAAAGTGAGAGTATATTGTTGTGCTTCGAAACGACCGGCCTGTTTACTCTCTTGGCCTCAGCTTCGGCATGCGTTCGACACGTGCATGTGTAAATAGCGAAATGTCTTCGGCCCTTGGGGGTACCGGTTATCATCGCCGCACCAGATTCATAGGAGAGAATCCGTAGAAGTGAAATTGAGAGCATGCCTATACATTTTAAATTTGCTTGCTCTAGCCCTTCTAGTCTCTGAGATCTACACAGAGAACAAAAAAACCAAGAACTTTGTACTTGAATGAAGTAAAAACGGTGTCAATAGTACGATAAGTACGAAAATACTTGATTCAAGTACAAAATTCTTATTTTAAGTACGTTTTTTTCAATCCAGAAATACTTAATTTAAGATTGACTCGGGATATATTAAGTACATTTCGAAAAAATTTTAAATTTTTGAGATCATACTTTTAGCTTGTTATGGTCTTAAGCTCAACCCGATTTACTCTTAAAATAAGTGAAAAATATTCTTAATTAAAGTCAAATAAATTCTAAATTCAACCCCAATACATTCTGGAATCAAAACAAAAGTTCATAGTATTAGTACAAACTGGTCTTGGTTAAGCCCATTAAATTCTAAAGCCGTTCCCAATTTGTTCTTGACAATATGCCTCTGTATTGAATGATATAAGGGTTGGAAAATTTTAAATAAACGAATTAACATAAGACCAAGATGGTTTTACTGTACGTCCGAAATCTACCCTAACTATATAACCAAAGTGTTAGAATCAGGAGCGAATTTTAAGAACAGATTTGATTTAAAATAATTCGCATTTTTCGTAGCACACTTTTTGGAGCTATCATTGTAAGTCTATTTTGTGCTCGATCCAAGATATTTTGTACTTGAAGTAAGTACGCACATTTCTTAAATTTTTCGCTTTACTGTAAGTACGAATAGTTCTTGATTCAAGAACGTTTGTGCTCATTTTAATAACATTAACAGTCATTTTCCGATTCTAGAACGTTTTGTACTTATTTTAAGTACACGCAAGAACAAAACATACTTATAAGTACAAAACGGTATATATTCTATCCCGATTGATCTAGAACTTTCCCAGCCGTTTTTTTCTGAGTGTAGGTGTTCATACAGACAGACGGACAAACGAACGTACGGACAGTAGGATTGTCGATATTTCTCAAAAAATCCAAATCGATAATATCAAAATTTAAAATTTGCAATATCTCTATAGCGTCCAAAAACATCGATATATTGATATTTTCTAAAACTTAAGAAAACTGAGAAGTTTTTAAGGAACGTCTTCACCTTAAATCAGAATGAGATACAAAAACTAGATAAAACTTTAGTTATGCACAATATTTCGAATAGGCAAGGCTGCTGTTCAAAATTGTTCTGATTTCAAGGCTGTTGAAAAGTGTTTCTTTTCATGTCATTCTGCTATGGGTGTCTGCAGCCACTAGCTTGCGTAGCGGATGCTTTCCGTTTTGTTGGTACTGAACTTTCAAGAGCAATTAAGTATCGAAATGCAATTTCAGACAGCATTAGCTCTCCAATAAGCTATTGGGTTCATGTCGATATCTTCAATATATTCCAACACTGACACCTCATTTTGCAGCGTATGGCTGCATCCATATGATTAGTTCTTAAATGCAATTTTTAGTTATATTACCAGATGTTTGATCAGTGTTGCCATATAATTTGCCATAGTAATTTTTTCTGATATATCGTTTATAAAAATATCTATAATCGTCATGAAAAATATCATATCGGAATAACTCTACGAGTAACGGGTATAAAAAGAGTGTCAGACTGTTTCACTGACCAATGACTCAAGAACTCACAAAGATGAGTAACGGTCAGGCAAGTGAAGGGAAAGGGAAAATTTTTAATTTTAAAGTTTGTTCATCAGACTTCGCACACACATGTAAAATCAAAGGTTCACGACAAATTTTCCACCTAAATTTCATTGACATTCACTTGTATGGCCTTGTATGGCCGTTAGTCGTCTTTATGAGTCCTTCTCCAAGTTTGCAAAATGTCAGACGGAGGGGGATGCAAGACCAATAATTAATATTGCGTCTATCTAAATGCAATTCGGTATGAACCAAGTAAATCGGAAGTTAATCCTCCAATATGAGAAAGTCCACCTCCAAGGTCGGAAAAGAAGGTACGGGAGAAATATATAAAAATCACAATTTTAAATTTAGAAAAATCTACCAGTAAGGTCGATAATTAAGGGGTTACGGTGAAAGCTTATTTATCAATTGCAGCTGCTGAAATGCACTGTTCAAATATATTTAGAAATGTTTATTTTAGGTTTTTACTAGAACCAAGGAATCCAGAACAATAGTCCCAGATCAACACAACTTGTCTCGATTCCTTCAAATATAGAAAACCAATAACGGACCGATATTCCCGTTCAAAAAAAAACCCCAGTAACGATTTTAAAGTTAACGTCTCTCAGGTGTACCTCTGAATCCCAAATACAGGTACTTATTCGTTCACCCTCGTGTGTTGTGCATAACAAGTTCATGCGTTTAACAGAAAAAATATTTAAATGGAAATGCGACTGCCAATCAATTTCCACTGAACAACACCACATTTAACCAATGAAATTTTTATTAGAAACCATCGCAAAAAATGTAACTGAATTGTTTTTTTTCCTTTATGCTAAACCAATTGACTCTTTAGAGTGTCAAATAAATTGAGGAATAAACATTTTAAAAGCCAATCGGCTGGTACTCGAAAATTAAAGTGTTTTCAATTTTTAAATAGTCGCGGCGATACGCGGCGTGTGGATCGAATTGAAAGTTCTTTTTATATTTGTGTTTTAAGGGTGCAAGCGATGACCATAAAAGCCAAAGGCATTTAAAGTGGCCACTAAGCGGCCTAGTGAAAGAATGCCGGGTGCGGCACGTTGGCTAGCCACAGTCAGTGGCGAGTATAAAGGAATCCGACGACCACGGCGCAAAAGTTTATTGCATTTGCCGGCGGTGGAGGAAGCGGATGCAGCGTTGGCAGCCACACCTTTATTGTTCCCGGCCAGATGTAGCATTTTTCTTGCACTTGACTTTCGACTGTTGACCTATGGGGCTTTAAAGCCTACAGAAGTTACCCGAGTACACGAAAGTTATAAGCGGACGCTTAACGACGGACGCACTGAAATATGCAACAAATTTTTTACGGGCCAACGCCAACTGCCGCTCTCCGTGGGCAATTCGCAACTCAGGTATCGTAATTATTTTTGACGGCAATTTGTTTCTGCTGTTGTCGGCAAGTTGTAAACAAACTTACTAATGCTTTTGTCGACGGCGACGATTTTAGGGGATGGGGCCTTGATTTATTTTGAAAGAGGCCGTTGCATTTAGTCAATGGAATTCGTGGTTGGCCGTGCAACGCAGCCACTCAGACTGTTTGAGTAGTGCTCCAGTCTTGAGACAGCCGACCGAGTTGGCAGTGAATGTGAATGGAACACTGTCCTACATTTTCTCATTAAATTGCCATGGTGAATTCTCGTTGCAGTTAGCATTGCAACAAACTTGCCGCTAACAAGGCGTTCGTGCGGCCAACGTCAATCATTTGGCCACGGCAAGGTGATTTTTTTGTGCCAAACTTTTAATTGGCCTGAGCAAAATTCTAATTGTTTTCTCCGGCAGGAGCTCTAACGTGTACCATTTAGTTGGAAAGCTACATTTTCAACGTAATGGGGAAATAGTTTTGTGGTTTTTGAAAATGTTAAAAGACAATTCGTCCCAAATCTCAATAGAAGCTGCAGCTAAAAATTATGTCACAGAGTTGAGTACAATTTACAATCAGAGCGATTTCAGGAAAAACAATCAAGGGTAGCATATTAATGGCAAAAGTTCTTCATAACAAAGGGCAAATTTACAAGTTAAAATCCTTGTCTTGCGGCATTGTTGTAAAGTAATAGTCCAGCGTCATTTACAGCCCACTATTATCTCTCCCCAATCGCAGATATCACAGCACAGTGTCCAAAGAGTCATTGGAAATTGCTGCAACTTTACTCAGAACACAAAAAATGGAACGTTTTTTATATTTTACCTAAGTACAACCGCTATCAGGTAAGATAGAAACTACAACAATTAAAATCCAAGTAACATATTTGTATTTTAAGTCAATAAATTTCATAGTACTTTTTAGCGGGCTCTAGGTCTATAAGTTATGATTTAAGATTTATTTCCACCACAAAGGAGGCTGGTTGATCGTATAGCTATTTCACAAACTACCACAGTTTGCTCATCTGCGATCTTTTGCCCAACTTTAATGAGTTTGCAGACGCTACCTGCTAAGATCGCTTGGGAATCCCAAGTCAGACTTGTAGCAAAAATTCCGCCAACTGTAGCAGAACGCTAAGTCAAAGAAGCTTTGAATGTGTGTGTGTGACCCGCATCGGCCCTTCTGAAAAAAAGTTCTATGATTGAAATCTTAAGGTCGCTAAAACAGTCATGTCAATACATTTTTAAATCAAGTACGTAAAATTTTAAACCGACTTCTGGTTTGTTCTCAAAAAAAAGTAAAACGTTTTTATATCCTTGCAGAGGGTACATTAAAATTGTTCAGATGTTTGTAACGCATAGAAGGAAGCATCTCCGCCCATATAAAGTATATATATTCATGATCAACACGAGCTGAGTTGATATAGCTATGTCCGTCTGTCCGTCCAATTATTTCTATGCTATCTCCTCCTTCAGTTTTAAAGCCATCTTAACCAAACTTTGCACGGAGTCTTTTGATGCAAATACGCTGCACATTTGTCGGAACCGGCCGGATCGGATGACTATAGCATATAGCTGGCATAGGAACGATCGGTCGAAAAGTAGTTTTGGTGTCCCCACGTCCCCAAACCTCGTGTTTATATTTTTTCTATGCTTTCACATAATTCCACGAAGTTTAATGAAAATCGTCCAACTATATAGTATAGCTGTCATACAAAAGATAGGTCTGAAAATTAAAGCATGAATTTTACAGAGAATGAGAAGGTTTTTCTTTTGGAACGACTTGTTACTATGATGGGATATTAAGCAGTAGGTCGAAAGCTATGTTCACACAGGCAAATAATTTGGAAAAATTTTTAATCCTATAAAATCTTTAATCATGGCTATTTTTACCAAAAATTTAGCCGTATTATTTGGATGTGTAAACTTAGCTTAAGCAATGAACTAGGGGAATCAGAATGTGCATCTGTAATTTCAGCAATGTCTGCAGGTGTTCTTTTATATTAAAGGCACATCCAATATTTTCCATTTTTGGTTTACTTAATGACAATTCAGACTTTACTGTTTTTAGCAGCAGTTGTTTTTTGTTTTCAAATATTTTTCAGTGTGACCATATGCGCGGATACATAAAAATACTTAATTTGCATAAGCATGTTCATAGTCTTTAGATCAATGAGGATGAAGTAGATTGCTACGAAATTCATCTAGATGGTTAGCATTGAACATGAGCAAAGCAAATGCAGCAAATCCACCAAGATTTGTAAAATCACCAACATGAGAAGACGGCCCTTAGTGAGAAAATCTTTTTGTTTTCAATGCAAACGTCTTCAATCCTCGTATTTCTAAGTGTTTTTACATAATTCCACCAAATTTGGCCCGATCCGCTGACTTTATATGTAAATAATACCGAGAACTAAAATAAAATCCTATCAAATATGATCCAAATATCAAATACAGCATCAATAGCGTGCTTTTATTTAAGTTAATAATTTTATTAGGTGTGTTCCAGAAATCTATAGAGATTTTCGTACATGATAAGAATAAGGTCGGCTACTAGATCATAGGTCGGTAAAACCGTATGCATTAAATCTACTTGGCCTTGAGCAGTCGGTTTCAAATCGCCCTCTAATCTCGTAGCCGGGCATATTTGTGGCACTTCACATATATTATAAAGGCAAGCAGTTTTAATTCGAAATGCAAGCGCTTATACCAAAATCTCCAGAGATTTCTGGAACACACCCGAATAACTTGTTTTTTATTCTTAGATGATTGACTTCTCAGAAAGTGTCAAACTTGATTTACCTGGCGTTGGAAGAAGTTAGTGAAAAATGGCTTAAGAGGGGCAAAAACGGGCTATTAATGGAAATTGCGCGAATTGTAGCATGTAGCATGGTGTAGTTGAAGTTTCCTAATAAGAGCACGCGCTGGTTCCGACTGTATGATTAGTAGATGGGGGTGGGTTCCCATTAGGTTTACCTGGACTTCTTACTCGCGGCTATATTATACCGAATCTCATTAATATATCGCATGCTAAATTCCATTTAATTAGATCGATCAAGGGGTTAGGATACTTAATAGAAGAGAGAGAAAAAAATACTTGGTGCTAGCTCTATGAATTGGCGGAGCCAGGTCAGTGCGGCAACCGACGCTCCATGGGCTGTGCTGGGGTTATTGCAAAAGCTGGTGCCCTCCCTACCATGATCACCTTGCTCCTAAAATTGATTGGTGATCCCAACAAAAAATAAAAATTTACATGTAAATCTTCCTTATTAAACGATGCTTGACTCCAAATATTAAGTTCTTTTAGCAATTCACAATTCTGTTATTTATTCACAAAAATCATTTAATCTATTTATTCTAGTCCCTAACATAACTTCTGTTTCTCCCCAATTAATAATTCAAGGTGTTTAAGGAGGGTTAAAATGATAATTAAATTAAATATAAAATGTAGATAATACACGAAATGTATAAATGTATAAGGTAGATAATAATAAGTAGATAATATTAAGGCATGTAATTAAAATAGGTTTTAATGTAGAAAGAAAGGCGGTTATCAAAAAATAATTAATTGTGTAGGTTAATCAAAAATTTCGCATAATATTATTCTTGTTTCTTTCAGTGTATAGAGAAAGTTTTAAATTTAGTTTAGTTTAGTTTATTTGGCCAACCTTCATTGGTAGATCAACGGTTGTTCTATATTTATGCTATGCGTTTGCTTAGCATTTGTCGGGCTCTCAAACAACCGATGTAAAGAGAAGATCCAAATCAAAATAAACGTAAGGGGGCCATAAAAGACTTAACTGACTTACCGCTATTCCGCGGTAACTTAGGTGTAGCCTGTAATGATTATAATTATGATTTATCCACATATAGAAGGCCACGTTTTGAGATTTTGGTGATGATCAATATCTTGGGTTGGTTGTGATTCGATTACCTGTTTCTGTTCGCACTTTTGTTGGAAATCGTGTTGAACTCAAAATTGGTTAATTCCTTTATTCCTCCTTTATTCTCTTTTTGTTAACCACATCTTCCTTCTTTTACATTTGCCTTATTTGTTGCAAAAACAAACAATAGAACCAGAAAAAAATTGTATCTGTGGCTACGGCTAGTAATCAGTAGCTGCTTTTCGTGATATTCTTAACTCGGCGACACTATATGCACTGCTGGGCGTGGCACTCATCTCTATAAGAGGGCGTTTACAATTTTTGGCACGATCTCCACACAATCATCCACGAGCAACCATTTTCAAGTGGTGAAGAAAAAGATTGGCCGGAGCTTGGCCTTGTGCACTTCGATGTGGACGAGATTTTAAGCGGGCGCTTGAGCTTTTGGTGCTCACCACCTAGATGTGGGTGGAGGTTGGCTTAGCTAATACTAGGGGCCACTCCCCATTAGATGGCGAGAACAGACAAATGAGCGTCTTATGCGCAAAAAAATTGTCTCTCAAATAATTACCCTTATTTCATTTGGGTCTTGGCACTTTTATGGTGTCCGGATCTTCAAGATCCGTTGGAACACCAGGAAAAAAAGTTATATATCACGCAGGCTTCTTTACGCTTGGTCCGGGGTCTATTTTAGCGGCAGTGTGATTAATATTAAAATTGATTTTCACAATTGGTACACTGTTATGGTGACTATCTGTTTATATAGGTCACTCAGAGTGGTTTTCACTTTTGAGTTATTTTAGAGCTTTCTCGCAGACGTTGTGTTCTGGATGCTGGTGCAAATTGAATCGGCGGAAGTTAAGCTTGTCAAAAGCCACTTTGACGCGACTCGGAAATAAAGGTGACATGACTCAGCTATACATGTTTCTTAAGAACAATTCTGATCGGCAGATCTATTGAAATTGCATTTCTTATATTAAAAAACAATTTGTTTCTAAATAAAGTTCGCTTAGACAGTTGATATTCATTTGTTTTGTTATTTTAATTCCCTAAAATATCAATAACTAAATTCGCTACTAAAACTAAGCTAAGCCACCATTTGGTACGTTGCCATATAGAAGGCTGTAGCATACTTTTAGGCTTTTCTGTAAGTTTTCTTTTTGATTTGCTCAACCCAGCGCCACGGCAAAATCTAATATTACAATTGCTCAGCGTTCACTTGAAAGTTGGTAAAATCCCGATTCAGAATACAAATTAATTGAAAATTCACTTTGCAATTGGCTTTCATACCACAGTGCACGATAACACATTCCGCCAGTAAATTGAGCTCTTCCCTCTTAACCAACACCAACACATGCTGGCCACGGGCTCATTTCATTTTAAATTGAATTGAAGCCAAATACATGCCATGATTTCAAATTGTTTGGTTTGGTTTACTTCTCATTACGCAACAGCGGCGTCGGGTGGCGATCCGTGGAGCTTTGCATTTCCATAGAACTGGATCTGGCTCTGGGGCTGGTGCATTGGTGCACAAAACTACACAAATTGCTGACATATTCAAATCAATGTGCCCCCGCAACAGAAATTGTAACATGGATGAGTGTGTTTGTGTGCTATAGCGCTTGGTATCTTCCCACTCGCAGCAGTTGCAAAAACAAACATAAAATTAAATAAATTGCCAACTGCTCAGAATGAGGCTCGAATATGTATGTATTATATGATGAACGCCAACTTTATACGGTGCAAAGTGCAACCTTTTATGGGGTTCACGTTTCGGCATCCATATCCGATAACGATAGCGAAATCTGCTCAGCATTTGCTTACTGCGCTGGAGAAAAGAAAAGCAGACTAAAAGGATGGAGCAATACAATCAGTGGAATGCATGGAATAAATGTTCGTGGCATGTTAAGTGGCATATTTATGTAAACTGGTTTGATTTTGTGCCAAAAAAGTAAACAAAGTCAGAGTGGAACTGAAATGAGCTCGAGTTGGGGCCAATTACTTGCGGAAGCCATTTTTTTTGTTGGCTTTATTTGTTGATATAAAATAAAGTAGAGAACCGCAAGAAGTACACAAGCAGACTGCTGAAATGTTGGCGAAAAGGGGGAAAAAAATTGTGGTTAATACTACAGTTGATATAAACTGTTCGATCTCGTAATAGCCAGCTTACTGGCATTCAAATTCGCTCCAAAATTCAACCCATGAGAGATTTATTTCGATAGCTTTAAAGCTGAAAAGATTGTTCGCAAAGGTACACAGATTATATTTTTGTGCAAAAGTATGTAACAGGGAGATGGAATCATTTCCGACCCTAAAAAGTGAATTTATTGTTGATCAGCATTAACAGCCGAGTCGATATTTCCAAGACCGTCTGTTTGTCTGTCTGTCCGTCGGTATGAATGAGGAGATCTCAGAGACGGTAAGAGATATAGGTTTGACATGTATGGGACATTTACTTCTTATACTTGCAGGCAGATCAAGTTAATTTTCGCCCTCTCAATTCTGAAAAAAACGTCATATCTCGTACAGCTATTTAGATAGATAATTCGTACTTTCTAGAGATATTTAGTTATCAAAATTATTTATCAATTTGCCGAAGAAATGATAAATACCGGATGAACGATACTCAAGTTATAACCACATGAAAGTTACCTACACCGCAGTGGCGTCATCTATTGGTCAATTTTGAAAATCTATCATTGTTCAATGCAAGTAGTGGCGCCATCTATTGTTCAGCAGATATGCTCTCAGCTGCTACTTCAGGTACAGAGTATATTACAGTCGGGCATGACTGACTTTCTTACTTGTTTTTCTTACTATTTTAGGTGAAAGCACACAATTCCAATTTTTTTCTGAGTGTACGTAGAATTTGATAGTAAATCCGAATGACCTACACAACACAGGCGGTTAAACAGCTCATAGCTCCAACGAACCCCGCAAGCACACAGATGCCACCGTAGACAAATGTAGACAGGGATGTAAGGATACAGACGGGCAAACAATCTGTTGGTATGACAAACTCACTGACTAACTGACTGACGACGTTGGCACGCTACA
Source organism: Lordiphosa magnipectinata (assembly GCA_037044535.1). Classification (NCBI taxonomy): domain Eukaryota; kingdom Metazoa; phylum Arthropoda; class Insecta; order Diptera; family Drosophilidae; genus Lordiphosa; species Lordiphosa magnipectinata. The sequence continues at coordinate 1,089,350 of JBAMBO010004113.1, forward strand.
TACGCCCGCCAGTGAAAAATGGCTGTCTGTGGCGCCGCATGGACAGCCACCCGCCAGGCAGACAAAACAAACAGTCAGACGAACAGACGGACAGGCACAAGAACTCGGTTGTACTGTTGTTGCTGGCTGCTGTTGCTGCCGCCCTTAGCCGACATAATCCCTTTTCGCTCGTCCCTAAACTCGACTGTGAAGTTAAAATTGCAAGTAAAGCTTTTATCACGTGTTTATGACCCCCATCTCAGGACACCGTGGAGCAAGTAGGTGGCTTCCTCTAGACAGGATTTCGTTTTTGGCATAGAAAACAGCAGAAAATCGAATTCCTCCGCCTTGTGTGCCATTTACTGTGCGCTGTGGAGTGCAAACCATAACCGAATACCAATAAAACTTACTGCCAGGTTGCTAAAGTTGCGACTATGGGATTGACCAGCTAAATCAGAGTTGGCCATTTGGGCTTTTCTCGAACGGGCATCAAGTGGCTGGCATATTTCATTCAATAAAACTAGATTCGTCAATTTCAAAGTATTTTTCTTTCTCTATTCAATATCTAAAGTCCGATTCTTTAGCCAATTTGGCCAGAATTGTTGGCAGCACTGTTCACTCTTTTGCCATAATCATCATCTTTGATCATCACAATGCGCTTTGTGACGTTGTGTCAGCTTCAAGTGCTTTGGTGCTCAGTTTCTGTGGGCGCAAAGCTCTGCATATTTTACACAATCTTTTGGCCCCCTCCGTGACATCGCCCACCATGTTGCATGGCTCGCACACAAGAACAACTTTTGCATGAGATTTATGGTGCGGCTTGAGCGGCTGGAGGAGGGCAACTGCACGAATCTATTTCGGCAATGCCTTTGGCTGCCTTGGTCTCGAAACTGGGCATACTTTGCTTGCCTTTACGACCCAACGTTCGTGCCCCATGTTCTCCATTTGAGCTGGGCATTCATTCGATTGGCTACTTTCGCTCATCATAAAGCGTACAATTTGGCAAGTATCGATTTTGATTTGATTTCCATCAATGTTTAGCAAATGAATTGAAAGTCATTTTGATTGCCACCGAAGGCCTGCTTGGGTGTTGGGACGGGTACATGAATAAATTTCGGAGCTGGAATAATTCTATGCATATGCTGTAAGATTTTAGCATTTTAATGACATGTTTATGGCAGGGCCAATCAAATGGCCAATATACCGTATATTCAACTAATTTTCATGTAAATGATGCCCCGAACATAGAGATCAATTGCAGAGCAGCATTTAAGGACACGGTCAGCCAGACTGCCTACCAAAGCCGACAAGTATCCAGTGTTTGGTTAACAAACAACATCAACATGAGGGAGAGATGGAGAAACAGTTAAATCCTCCGCATACCTGACCTGAAGTGGCTGCTCAAAGTACACATTCAGTTTGGTCTTGGATGCGAGTGCTGGCCCAAAAACACAAACAAAAAACAGAACCGAACGAAACCAGACCAAGCTAAAAGGCATACCAAAACAAGGCCCATTCCAAAAAAGTTATATGAAAATGACATTTGAAATAGATATTTAGTGCACGTAAAGGATGCACTGAAAAGAACTGAATGAAGTAACAGTTCTTAAAACATAGTGCGGTGTTGCTTGCGAGTGTTGCAGACGTCTCTGTTGTGACTTATGCGCTTTGTTTTAGCTTGAAATTTTCGCACAAGAGAAAGGGACCTACATTTTAACGCCGAATCCGAACGGCAAAGTTTGAGAAGCTTTTTTATGTCTAGTTACTTCACAGCCGGCACCCATAGCTGGTGAAGGTGAAAGAAAAAAAACATTTTATTAGATGTTTCGAGGCGGGATAGAACCAACACCTCCCGCACCAGTAGGCACACACACTATCGCTGCACTGCACCCGGCCACAGTAGCCATGTGCACTTACAAATAAAGGATTGGCGTAGTTCCTGGTCGATCGGAATACAATTTATACCGCTTTTAACTTACAATTTTAACAATGGTTTGTTCTTGGATGTACTTAAATTATGTATGAAACATTCTATAGTTCAAAACTTTAATGTCACATAAACTAACCCATATCAAATTGATATGAATCTTATTTACTTTTTTGTGCAGCTACCAAAATTCGTTGGGAATGACAAAACGATCCATTTTTGTAAACTCAAATTTGCTTAGCCTTTAGCTTTGTAGCCTTTAGCATAAATTATTTCGCTTCTCTTAAACAATTCATATAATTTCGGTTACTTTTAGTTTTACCCCAAAAACTGTTTTAATTTCATTCCATGAACACAAGAATGCTCTTACACCCTTTTTCCCAAATGTTAAAATCCGTAGAAAATACAAATATTTTCCAAGTGTATTTAAGACTAGTGAGAGTCTTGGCATTAGCATATGTCAGTTGCCTTTAGGCAAGGACATAGCACAGCTTCTATCATTCGGCGGCTTCAATGCTCTAGTCGCATTAACAGTAAAAGCTAACATTTTTGCCGCTTGCTATTTATAAATGTTCCGCAAGCGCACACATTGGTATGGATATCTGCAGCAAGAATAATTGCATTATTTTTGTCTGATTAAAAATGCAGTCTGCTTTTAGGCGCTAGCGAAATTTCTCGAAATATGAGGAAATTATTGGAATCCTTGCCATCCGCTTTGAGTTTGCTAATTGAGAAGTTATCGATGGCCCAAACGGGCGGCGGAAAAGCCGTTTGGTCAAAAGAAAATTAATTGCAAATGACAAACACTTGACCAAAGGATATCCTTTCAATTTGCTGTCTTCCTCTTTTGCCATTTGCCAGCCATCGATGACATTTAATTTCCGTGTTTGCTCAAACTTTAAGTTGACCCAGGGCGCTTCACAAAGTTCTAGTTAAAAACTTAGCAGAGCAGGTGAGGGAATCTTAGCACTATTCCCCTCTCCCTTTCACTGGCTCTGTTGCCAAACTTTGTTAACTAGCAGCACAAAAACAACAAATCATCAGGCGTACTGTATAAATAAATTCAGGCAAACAAAGCACAGCCCAACAAGGCTTACAGTAAACGAGCCAAGTACCAGAGCCTGAGAATCGACAACATCTCGTTGGCAATCAGGCACCCACCCAGTTGGTGCAGCGCTCCCTTGAATGTTGCAATTTTAAGGGAGTCGCTGACAGCCGCGGCGACATTTAGTGCATTCTCCTCACTCAACCTGCTTTGTCTCCATGGCGGCGTCTGGCGTTGTGGTTAATGAAAAGTAGGATTTTACTTCGCTAAAATTGGGTCGCAGCTCCTGTTTTTGTGTCTGTTGCCGTTTTTACTGCTGTTGCAAAACTGCTGGCTGCATTTACTTCTGGCTGCCATTTTCTGTTATTTTATGTTTGGTTCGCTGGCAGTCGGCATTAGGAGAGACGGTGAAGTTCCCAATTACCAGAGACACTCGGCTGACTGTGCAGTTTGCAAATTTTTATAAAGTTTACCCTATATGCACACAATCAGAAATTAATTTAGTTTTATCCGGCTTATTGAAGTATTATAACAAATATTTACAAAACAGAAAAAACTTTTTAATACCATTCAAGCGCAGGCATAATAGTGTATTATAACTACATTAATAAATTGATTTTAAGCTGTTAGGTACATTAACATTGCGCTCTGGATATAGACGTTAATCTGTACAAAGTAGGGATGTCGAAATATCGATATTTGAATAACTAGTGACGATATTTTTGTAAATACTTTTTTGGGATTCTGCCACAAAAAGGGAGGTTTCCTGAGCGTATTTTCTTGGATATTAGTAATATAAGAAATATCCAAGTGCATGCCCTCATCTATATTTAAAACATTTAGTCCGTATGACTGACTGTTTAATTGACTCTCTGATTTGAAATCGCCCACACCAAGATTTAAGCAAAAATGTTGTATACTACGTTATGGTATCAAAGAGCGCTATATAAATGAAAATAATGGATGAAAATGGTCAGAAAACTTTGTATAAAAAATAGAGGAAAGCTAACATCGGCTCGACCGAAGTTTTTATACCCCTTTAGCTTGATGGCGCCACTATTTTGAGCATTTGCTTGCCAGTTTGTTATATGGCAGCCATATGATATATTCATCCGATTTTGATCGAACTCCCCAATCTTGTGTGGAAACTGATAATATTCACAACTGGAAGGTAGAAAGACGATAACATTGAAAACAAAAAAGTTTTTCTCACTAGAACTACTTTTTCGACCGATAGTTCCTATGGCAGCTATATGCTATAGTTATCCGATGAAGATCAAACTTGGCAGAATCGTGTCGTAGCATATTATACTGATCAGTAACAAGTTTTGGAGCGATAGCATTGAAAGCAAAAAAGTTTTTCAGACATATCTTTTTTATGGCAGCTATACTATATAGTTGTCCGATTTTCATAAAACTTGGTGGAATTATGTGAAAGCATAGTTAACTTAGAAATACGATGTTTGGGACGTTTGCGTTGAAAACAAAAAAGTTTTTCTCACTAAAGCCACTTTTTCGACCGATGGTTCCTATGGCAGCTATATGCTATAGTCATCCGATCCGTCCGGTTCCGAGAAATGTGCAGCGTATTTCTACCAAAAGGCTTCGTGCAAAGTTTGGTTAAGATAGCTTTAAAACTGACGGAGGTTATAGCATAGAAACGAACGGACAGACGGACGGACAGACGGACATTGATGTCCTGGAATCTAACCTTTCAATTAAGTCGAATGCTACTGGACTGGATGACATTAACCCTTAGTTCGTAAAAATAAATCTCCCTTAAATTTTGATCTACTTAACTTATATTTTTAATACCGCCTTAGCCACCTCGAAATTTCCGAACTCTTGGAAATTAGCTAAGGTTGTTCCTTTGCCCAAATCTACTAATGAGTACAGACCAATATCTATACTTCCGCACTTATCTAAAAATTTGAACATCTGATGGCAAAACAAATTAACGAATTCATGACTTCAAATAATCTTTTCAATAACAATCAGTCAGGTTTTAGAAAGAAAAGAAGTTGCACCACAGCAATTCTCATAATAACGGAAGACATTCGAAAACAAATTGACAATGGAAATATAACATTATTGACACTACTAGATTACAGTAAAGCAATCGACACAGTTAACCACGATGTATTAACTGAACTAAACTGAATCGAATCTATATGTTCTCAAACACAGCTGTTGACCTGCTACAATCTTATCTTAGTAATCGACAACAACTGGTAGCTACAAGTACGGCTTCCTCATCGCTATTGACCCTAAAACGTGGTGTACCCTAGGGATCAATTCTCGGCCCTTATTTTTTTCTGTTTATATCAATGACTTGCCATCAGTCTTGTCTTATTGTGAATTTCATATGTATGCAGATGATGTTCAACTTTATGTTTCTCGTCCCATGTCGCAGTTTAATGAATCTGTTCAAATATGTACTAGAGATCTATGTAAAGATAATGACTGGGCAAATAAGAATGGCCTTAGCCTAAACCCAGTTAAGTCGAAGCAGCAAGGTTGTTAGCACTGTAGGATTGCCATCATTGAAAATTAACAATTTACCAATACAGTATGTAGATCGAGCGAGCAACATAGGATTTGCTTTTAATCAAACATTAACTTGGAGTGAGAAAATTGTATGGACTTCTCAGGCAACTGTATCTGACTAAAGACTTTATACCAACCAAGCGGAGACTATTAATTGCTAAGACATATTTAACTTCAAGACTATTTTATGGCATTGAGGTTATTGGTATTTCTGACGCCAGAAGCCAACACAAAATGAAAGTGGCATTCAATAATATCGCAAGATATATAATATATATATTCGTACTCGCTTTGACCGGATATCAGACGTTTCAATAAATATATGTATTTAACCTTCCATTACAATCTTGGAGGGTTATATACACAAATGAGCCGTCGTATCTTTTTGAAATGTTAAGCTTCTGCCATCAACTACCATATAGTTTGAAAACAATAAACAACGCCACGCAGCTTAAATTGATTTTAGGATCTCACACAATAGAAAAGAAGAAACATAACAAAAAAAAAAAAAAATAATAAATTGTAATACTTATTATTAATTTAAATAATTAAATTACTTAAGATTACATCTAAGTCAAATTTCATGTCATTATTTTATCACGAAGCTGTTTCTGTTATTTTGCCCTTGTGACTAACGCAATAATATATAAGTTTTTTGTAACTTGTAGCGTTAGGATGGTATTTCAAAATAAATAAATAATACTTGGACAGACGGACATGGCTAAATCAGCTCAGCTCGTCATGCTGATCAAGAATAAACATACTTTGTCGGAGATGCTTCCATCTATGCGTTCCAATCATCTGGACAATTTTAATATACCCTCTACAAGGGTATAAAAAGCGTTATCTTTAGCTTTACTTTCTGCATTCTGTGTAGGCAACAAAGATTATAATCTTAATTATAAATAAATACAAATTCGGGCCTACGCTTAAGCCCCACAGGCACACCTTAACGAAAAAAGTATTAATTTTGTTCGTAAAGAGGGAAATCCACTAAATTGTCCAGAGCTACGACCAATAGAGCGAAATTGAGCAATTGTTAAAAAAAATTTGAGGAAAGACGGTAGAGTTGCCGAAAACATGGATGAGTGGAAAAAAAAAATGGTGGGGGCAAGTCGGAAAGTCCCCAAATCAGGTGTGCCTAATGAAGGGGGTCAAACAAAAAATTCGCTTTCAAAATATTTGGTGTATTAATAATGTTTATATTTAATACGTAAAAGGAAAAACTATCTCTGATTAATAACGTTTGAGTTACAAATGAAACAAAGTGTGCAGTTTTTTTCCGGTCTATTCGTTGTTTCGGCCCCTTTCGAGCAGGGCTGCAAACCGGTTCAGAGTTGAACCAGAACCATTTTTTCTTCCTGAACCCGAACCTAAACCGAAGCAAAAAAAGTTCTATTACATTTTCCAATACATGTAAGCCTTGGAACAAAAACAGCTTACAAAGGAGCATTTTGCTTTATTGTATAATATTAAAAACGAGAAAGGAAAGCTAACTTTGTCTGTGTCGAACTTTTGATACACTTGAAAAAGCTCGCTCCAAAGGCTAGTTCAGTTTCAAAACATTTTATTTTAATAATGACCGAGTTTAAGAACTCTAACATTGAAAACAAACAAGTTTTTTTTTCATAAAAACCCATTTTCTACAAGAAGTAGTAATCCGATACAGGCGATTCCGACATATTAGCAGCGTGCAGCAAAAAAAAAAATTTCAGATCGATAGCTTAAAAACTGAGGGACTAGTTTGCGTAGAAACAGACAGAGAGACAGACGGAAAGAAGGTCGGACAAAGCTCAATCGACTCAGCTCGTCATGCTGATCAAGCGTATATATACTTCATGTGGTCGGAGACGATTCCCTCTATGCGTTGCAAACTTCTGGGCGAAATTATAATACACTTTTCAAGTGAAGGAACTAAAGGAAAGGAACTAATAAATAAAAGCTTTAAGAATGATAAATAAAAAATTAATGATTCTTTACCCTGACTATCTTCTGATGAAGATGAAAAGCAATACTTATGCTTTAAAGTATATATGTAAAGAATTTAACAATGTCGCATTTGTTGTATTAGCTGTTCCTGCAACACAAGTATCAGTCCAGCGCACTTTTTCTACGCATATATGTGTTTTATTCATTTGTTTTATAATGATTAACTTATTCCAAGTGTGTTAATTGAGGGAATAGAATTTCCCCCCACTACACAGAGTCTTCTGTCCATTTGGCCTTTTTTGTTGTTTTCAGTTTTTGCCCTTGTCCTGCCTTTGGAATTCTCAAACAGTCATAGCAATGGCCTCTGCCGACTTGCAGAAGATAGGCAAAGCCTGCTGATGATAGCAGCGGGAGTTTTTTGAAACAGCTGTACAGTCGACCATCCTCCTTTGTGGTGTGTGTGTCTTTATTTAAAGATTATAAACAAACATATATATATATAGATTGAACTTTTGCGCAGTCGACTTACGCTCTCTGACAACTGGTAATGCAGCGTCATACCGACCCATCACTACACTAACTACTCGTAATGCTGTGTCGTACCGACCGGTACGATTTGCGGACATTCCCTTACAAAATTCGTTAGGCAAATAACATGGCTGGTGGTTAGGCTGGTGGCTGTCGCTAACGAGTGTTAGCGGATTCGCTAAAACCAACACCGGTGCTGCGGTACTACAGTGCACTGTGATTTCCTATAGCGACAATAAGAATCTCAACGCGGACTATAAGTATCTCAGTGCGGACTATTGCTTATCAGCACTCAAAATTGAGAAAAAAATTGAGCAGCGTACATTTTACCTCTAATACTCATTGCTCCATGACTTATTGACCTGGAGCCTGAATATGATATTATCAAGCCTCTAAACTTCTATATATGAATAAAATGTTAATGTTGTAATCTGATGAAATCAATATTTTTCTGATCGGGTCAAGTAAATCCAGGACCATATCCATTGTATCAGCCATCATTTCAGTATAAAAATTACAAATGGCTTAGTCTTAATAAGTACAGGCTATTGGCAAAGGTCATACCAAAAAAAAGAATGAACTTTGTTGACTTTTGCATTGGCTTAATTCTCATTTGTTACACGACAAACGCTTTCTCAGGCTGGCGCCAAAAATACACTCTGTCTGGCATTGGTCACTGGCTGCTGGCTTGAATCGCCCATGGCATTGGTTAAAGTAATTATCAAATGCAATGACACAATCGGTGTCAAGTGTCACGCTTAGCGATTGCTCTGCCTTCAGGCATTTAAATAGATAAAATAAGAAGTTGGGGGCCAAGGTCATAAATAAGCAAATCGCCCACATTTTGACACGACAAATTACACAGCAGCTTAAAGCGTAATTCTCACTAGCCCCTTGAGCATGCATGGCTCGAATTAGTGGGTGTGTGTGTTGATTGTGGAATATTTTCACGCCTCAATAGCGCACATTTGTCTTGTGAAGACGAACAGCGTTTTCAACGTTATCATTTTAAACAGGCACAGGGTACATGGCACTGCAAAGGACGAACAAGCGACCAGCACAAGGACGAAGGCCAGCCAGCTGGCAAAAGCTGTCTGCAAGCGGAACATAAAATGCACTTGGCAGTGTCTCCTGTGTCTGGGCTGGACTGGGCGGTGACTGCAGTTTAAAGCCATATCGAGGATGGCACGTGGCCAGTACTTACAATGCTTTAAATTGGATAAAGCAGCGCTTAGAGAGTGCCGGCCAGGTGTAAATAAAGCTTACACACACACACACACGCCACTGAATGTTACCTACAGGTATTCTATGTGCCAACTAATTGACCATGACCAAGGATCTTAGTCCCTAATAGACTTTGAGCTGGCTCTGCCTGACGCAATGGCATATTAGGCAGTCGTTTTTCTGGACCTAAATATTTTAAATAATTCATCAAATGCCACATTCCGTATGAGCCTGTCGTGTGCCATTGTTGATGCTCTTTGGGCATTTCTGGCTTGTAATAAAATTAAATATTGATGCAGTAGATGGCCAAGAAAAATGCCAATGTACGACCACAGGCCTAATAAAAGTGACCATGGGCATTAGGTAATCAAACATTTTGCGAAATTTACGGTTTAAGATTTCCCCCTTGCTGCTTGTCCTTGTCCGAGATATTTTATTACTTTGAGCATTTTTGAGTATTTCGGCAAATACTTTGCATGCATTTTTAAATTGAAACAATTATGAGGCCACTGGCTTAGGGTAGACAGAAATGTCTTGTTTAATTGGCAGCCTACGCAGAAAAGTGTGCTACAGTTTATGTAAGAGCTGAAAGAAAAATTCTATCTCGCTTCCTAAAAGATGTATGGAAATTCATTTAACAATTTGTGGTTGGCTGGATAATTGCTTTAAAGTGCAATGCGCAACAACAAAAAGCAATAGAAAATATATTTTCTTATTAGATGGCAGGTGTTCAGGGAGACTGCGAAATGGCAAAGCAATTAAAATACCAAATAGAATCATCGGCACATTTATTATGACAAATATACAGGATAGATTAATTATGTACGAAATTTTAATACCTTTGCAAAAGCTCGCATAAAGTGATCATACTGATTACTGATGATAGATTTTAGATTCTGGGTAATTCAGAGTAACTAAGAATCAAATTGTTAACTTTTAAGTTTTTGCGCGCTATCGTCCAAATCTAAAAGGTTTGACTCCGGTCTTGTCTTGAACTAAATTATGTCTCAGGTTTTAGGTCGTTGAGTTCTTCGTTCACAACATCTTAGTCAATAGTTCGGAAGTTCTTAATTTACATAAGATGTTACATTATTGCAATGAGGCGAAATTTGTGTTTGACAAAAACCCCCCTTCTGACTTTGACTCAATGCTTAATTAAATGCTGTTAAATTACTGTTTTTCCACTGATGTTTTATGTGTGTGATGATGCTTTGCTTTGCCTACTGGCCATTTTCTTACATCAAAAGCGGAAAGCTTAAAATTAAGAAACATTATGAAGGACTGTTAAAAAATTGTCAGTATTACGAGCAACTATTTAAGAAACGTTTGATGGCGGAATATTTTTAAAGTACTAGGGCGAAGAAAACGAAGAAGAATGAAAAGTCTAAGGTTTGGTTTGGTTAACGCTTGGACCGGCTCCTTACCTTATCGAACCTAAGGATTTGGTTCGATACTGGGTTCATGAATTTTTAGATCGTTGAGACATTCTTTTATTAAGAAAATTAAAACATATTGGATCAAAGAAAGCGTTCAGCTTTCGAAGCTTTTAAGAACTTAAATCAATACGCGAATGGACCTCAATTATTATATATATCATTCATGCATGCCTGGACTTAATAATGGAAGGCTATCATAAACTTTAAATACATCTATTTACGAATTTGTTTTGCCATTTTACATCTTGTAATATGTCGGCTTTAAATATGATTTTTATAATCTTTACCAAAGGTACACAGAGTATATTAAGTTTGTGCATAAGTATGTAACAGCCGGAAGGCATCATTTCCGACCCTATAAAGTATATATAAGGTTGTCAAAAAAGTCTTGTTGGTATTTTTATTGAATTTTCACCCTCCCCACCCCCTTCCTGCCAACCACCACTGTTTTCAAACACAATCTTTGGGAGAGAGGGAAACTAAAAGATGAGCGTATAACGCATAGAAAGCGTAAAACAACGTATAACACGTATAACGAGCGAGCAAATGCGAGCGACGGCATTGACTGGTACAGATTATCTTATAGTCGGGCTTGACCGACTTTTTCACTTGTTAAATCATACTGCTCCGATTCAGCACTATAATAAAATAATTTTTTTCCAGTCAATGTATTCGTAGGTGTAACGAAAATCTCTGCTAATCAAATTATAATGCAAAACCAATTTTCGGTGTCATGAAAATCTATTTCGGTTGGTTTTAAATCTCATTTGAGATTTCCAGGTTTTCTTCATTGTAATTGCTCTGTAAGTTCTGAAATTACTGATTAAAGTGATTCTTTGAACAAAACCTTCCTCAAAGTAAAGGAAGTCCGGTTTTGCAGGTTAACAATTCTTGGGTCCGGTTTAATGAACATGAAAACTTTATTGCTGCCATACGAACACAATCGGTCCAAATACTAGTTTTTGAGAGAAACTTCGATCTGTTGAGCTATTCTATATTATTTTACTTTAGCTTTTTTTCGCTTATTAATTGAAAGTTTAAGGGGGTGAGAGAATATGACCTTTAATTTTCTTTTTTTGGAACTTTATCGGCGGCCAAGCACATCCTCCTAATTTTATCAGTGTGTATGCGCTGAGAAAATCCTTGATAAAATCAGCTATATCAGCTATATGACACATAGCTTTGAAACTGACAGCGTGGAAAAGCTTTATTTAAGGGCATATAATGTAAGTAGAATTGGCTCAAACAGCACCTCCAGGAGGACCAGGGCCAAGCTTCTCTCAATCTCTTGGCGTGTGTGCTTATTAACGTTTCGCACAAGAGAAAGGGACCTACAGCTTAACGCCGAATCCGAACGGCAATAGTTAGAGAATTTTTGCTTTTTTTATGGTTTAGTTGCTTCACAGCTGGCGCCAGTAGCTGGTGAAGGTGATCGAGTGTGTAAAAGATTTTATCCAAAGAAAGAAAAAACTTTTTCTTTTAGGTGGTCCGAGGCGGGATCGAACCCACAACCTCCCGCACAAGCAGCCACACATACAAGTACGCCACTCCCGACCACAAGGGCATATTTATACACTGAAAAAGTGAATTATAATTTTGCCCAGGAGTTTGCAACTCATAGAAGGAATCATTTCCGACCACATAAAGTATATATATTCTTGATAAGCATGGCGAGCTGAGTTGAGCTTTGAGCGTCTTTCTGTTTTGACGCTAACTAGTCCCTCAGTTTTGAAGCTATCGAGCTGAAATTTTGCACAGAGTCTTCTTTTGGCTGCACGCTGCTAATATGTCGAAACCCTCCAGATGGGATGACTACTTCTTGAAGCTGCCATACAAACGATCGTTCGGAAAATGGGTTTTTGTGAGAAAGTCATTTTGTTTTTAATGTTAGCGCTCTTAAACTCGGTCATTATTAAAATTAGATGGTTTCAAACTGATCCGCGACATTTGGTCGAAGTCTGTTACCTTTGAAGCGAGCTTTTTCAAGTGTATTAAATTTCGGCACAGACGAAGTTAGCTTTCCTTTCTCGTTTTATTTGTTTATAACTTCAAAAATTAATATCTTTAAAACTATAACAGTCTCGGTCTTTTTGAAAGCACCGTAGCTTAAGTTAAGTTTAGGGCAATAAAATGTATATTCTTAGAACCTATATCATGGAGATTATCACTGAGAAAAGTTTTTATATAAGCTTTAGCAACAATTACTTAATATTATTAAACAATTTAAAAGAGTTAATGAATTTGTATTTTGATAGATACAGTAAAATACTGTTCAGCAGTATCAACACAAGACGTGTCCGATAAACCAAACCTGAAAAATACAGATTTTAAAAAACCCTTTTTCTCCATTTTTTCGTTTTTGACGTTTTTTGGAATTGCATATAAAAATAAAAATTTATTTTTGCAAAACCGAAAATCACGTTCTGGTGGGAGTGTCGGGATCTTATTTCGGACTTTTTTTTTCATTTAAATTAAATATGGTGAATTTTAAAACCATTCGGTTTCAAAATATGTAAAATGTATTACAAATGAATAAAATTGGCGAAATTTACAAAAATGCTCATTTGAGCTTAGTTTATTATAAGGAATAGTTAGATGGCAAATATAGATGGTTAAATAGAAGTTGTAGACCGAGCGATCAAATAATTGCGAAAGTTGACTAATATTTCATCTTTGGTTATAATGGTCCAAAAACCGCGAAATTTGCCAAAATTTGAAAGGTGTACATTGAAATTTTGGGATATTTCTAAATTTTGCATAAGACCTAAGATTATTATGAAGATTTGATAGAGGGCAAGAATACACGGGAAATAAAGGAGGTGTGGACCAAATGGTCCAAAATATCGTTAAATTTCAAAAATTCTCATTTGAGCTTAGATTATCAAAAAGACTGGGAAACCGGCGGGCAAATAGGAGGAGTAGATCAAACGAAAATAGCGAAATTTTTAAAACTTTCAAAGGACCTAAAATAATTATGAAGATTGGATAGATGGTAATTGCAGACGCGTATATAAGAGGTCTAGACCAAAAACCGCGAAATTTGCCACATGTTTATTTGCGTATTTACAAAAGCGCAGGCTTTTGGTGTAGCAATGCACGCCGGGTACCTGCTTTGTAAATATGTATTTCAAAATAGTTTGATGGTAAATCTTTTAGCCATTTTTAATCAAACGTGATTTTTATCGCTCATTTTCTGCATTTTAATTGATTACAAGTTCAATTTATGAAGTTGATTTACAAGCTGAATCAGATTTGCAACAAAATGGTGAGCACTGAATCAAAAAAAGAACACATTAGCCCTGGTCTACTTGGATAATAATTTATCTGTAATATGTAATTTCATAAAAAATAGGTTTTTGCATATTTTGCATATTTTTATAAGCAAATATCAACTTACGCAAAATGGTTTTAGCGGACTTAAATCATTTTTCAAAATATGCTAAATCCGCTGTCTACTTATTAGAACGAGGTTTGGTGACGTTTGCATTGAAAACAAACAAGTTTTTCTCACTAAAAATAGTTTTTTGACCGATCCAGACGGTTCTGACAAAAGTTCAGCGTATTTGTACTAAAAGACTTCGTGCTAAATTTAGACAAGATAACTTTAAAACTGATGGAGGAGATAGCACAGAAACAGAGAAACGGCCGGACAGACGGACGAACAGTCGGACATGGCTTCATCCACTCAGCTCGTTATGCAGATCAAAAATATTTATACTTTATGTGGTCGGAGATGCTTTCTTCTATTACAAACATCTGGCCAATTTTAGTATACACTCAGAAAAAAATTTGCCCAGGTATTTAGAAAAATTTTCTAATAAACATAAAACGTTTTCTAGAACTTGGAAAAATTTGCCATCATAAATGGTTTGGAAAAAACTTTTCTTAAAACAAGAAAATTTCAGATTTTTCTGATAATTTTGGCGAATTTTTCTAATATTAGTTTCTTGAAATTAGGACAAAATCTACCTTTGTTTTTAGTATAAAATATCCCTAAAATAACTATTTTAATTTCCAGCAAAACAAGTCCGCTGATGAGAGAATTTGGTTATTCTCGAAACAGGGATCGTTGTGCGGACATACCCAATTGCTATTCCAAAATGTTGTAACTAATATCTGTTGATTTGTGTTGGTTATAAAGATTTAGAATCAACCAAAGACCTTGAGCTAGCCAGCTGTAACATTGATTTTAATTTCCTAAAAACAGGGTCAATCCAAAAAATTACGTCCTTTTCTAAATCAGATACCTACATAGATGAAAAAAACCTCTTCAGAAAATAAACTACAAAATTAGAAACAATTTTTTTTGAAAAATAAAAAAAATGCCACTCCATTCAACCACCATACAGAAAACTAACAGTAGCATTTTGGACGTTACACATCAAGCATGTGCCGTGGTGTACTGTCAAAATTACTCGCGTAATTCGCGAGATACCCGTAGCAATGCTACAAAGAGTGATCCAAAATGGGAACATCCGAATTAACCATTTTCATTCGAATGAAATTATATTTAAAAGTAAATGTCTTTCATCCCATTCTAATCCACCATCCAATTCCATTTTTTTCTGACAACTTCTTAATGGATCACCCTTTATTTAGAAATATTGTTTCTTAATCTTATGGTGAATCGGCTTAGGACGTATTTTAAGCCATTTTCTCTGCAAGGATAGATTTCAGATTTCAAAAATTAACTCGTTCTTGAGTATTTACATACTCATGTCAGATTAAAAAAGTAATCATATTCAAGCTAAGTGGCTGCACTGTTTTGTTGACTTATCGAACCATATTCGATAAGTCGCTAGAGAAGCTTAAAATGCGTGTTCAACCCGAATTTCAGTTCAATATCGTTAAAACCAAAAAATTTGGTGCAAATCGGCCAGATCAGTTATATGCCAGCTATAGAAATAGAGTGCCGATTTGAACAAAATTCAAAAAGTCGCTTAAGGAGCTTAAAATACATGTTCAAAAAAAAATTCAATTCGATAGCGTTAAAACCAACAAAGTTGGTTCAAATCGGCCAGATCGGCTATATGGCAGCTATGCCATATGGCAGCTATGCCATGGTCCAAGTCGGAACTGATTTCGCAAGTCGTATTAGGAGATAAAATACGAGTACAAACCAAACTTCAGCTCAGTAGCATAAGAAACAACAAAGTTGGAGCTAATCTGTCAGATCGGTTATATGGCAGCTATATAAAATATAAGTCTAAATTGAGTGAATCAAATTTGGAGTGAATATCTTAAAGTTGATGCCAAACAAAAAACGCAAATAAAACCACCAACTGATTACAAAGAATAAAAAGTGACTGATGAAAACTGCGCCATTGAAAATAAACATTCTCAATTGTTACATTTAGTGAGCAACTCATTTTGGTTTACACACTCATTAACAACTCAAAGTCGATAATGCGTACAATACAAAGCACAGTAATAAAATACTCTCGGATTTAACGAATCCTAAAATTCTTACATGACGTGAATTATAACCACATTTTCCAGCACATTTATGTGATTTCAACAAGCTTTTATCTAATGGACACTCAAACAATTACACAATATTCATGAGCTGTTTCGACTCGCCATTTCCAGAACTTAGCCGCACCTATAGAAAACACACACAAACAATCTGCTGATGACAAATGCAACGACAATTAAATGTAAAAACATAAACCCGAGTAATTGCAGTGCATGAAAATGAAATTTGTTAAATATTTGCAGACCCCGCAAACTACCTCTCTCCACACACCTAAGCAGTTATTGTTGTATAATTTGTACAATGTGTCGCCATTTGAGTGTTGCCTGTGGCCAGGATTATGTTTGTTAATTTCCATGTCGTAAATAAATTATTAAACTACATGTATTACAGAGGCGGAGGAATCATAATGAGCCTCCGGATGCACCGGAAGAGACTCAGTTAAATACAATACAGAGATATTAAGTTGTTTTTAATGTGCTCGAGTTGTGTTTGAATGGCTTCGGAGAATTGGACGACAATGTCACAGAGCCGTCAGCAACATGCCAACGAAATCGAATTACTTCCGTAGTTTTGTGGCACTGCACTCATATATCGCCATTCCAATCCTGTGTCAGCCAGCAACCGCAGAGCCAACTTCATCTCGGGCACTTCGCATGCCCCTGTTGTTGTCCACCCCCCTCCCGCATTGACACATACATAACTCGCCTGCTAACTTGTTGGACTTTTGTAACGGTCTCCCCACATGTGCACCAGGCAGCAGTTTGGCTTACACACACTGCACAAAATAACCCCCCGCCACTCATTCACTCACTCGTCGAGCCAGACAGGCCTTCAGCCAGGCTGGACACTCAAGTCCCGATGGCTGACGCTCCGTCGGGTGAGTGTGTAAATTGTCCTGTGTAAATATGCAAATTTTTGTGTCCTTGTTGTTGGTGCTGTTATTCTTTTCGAGGCATTACGAATTTGTGTAAACAAACCCAGGCGTCCTATAAAAGTGGAAAGCCTGTAAAAAATTGTTGATTATTTAACTGCACGTTTCGATACAACTAATTGCATTTACTTGCCGACTTTTTCGATTCCATTGAGACATTAGGGTAAAACTTTCAAGTTTCTTTGTGTTTGATTTTTGCATAAATTGAGAGAATCGCTCAGAGGCAATATTGATTCCCATGAACTCATAAACCACACAAATCCAAGACAAACTGTTCCCCTGAGAGCGATTAGGTAATTTTATACCTTTTGCGTCTCGCAATCTAGTAATTCAAACTGATATTTTTCAAAACACATTCAGAAGTTTGAATTACAATATATTTTACTACTTTTGACAATTCATATTTTAATTGCTGAATGTCTACGAGGGTTGGCTATAACATCCCGAAAAGCCTGCTGAACAGTAAACAGGCTCGATTAGCCAACTCCATTGGAAGTTTGACATTGTTAACAAAAGCCTCACCGACAACCATCGGTAATGTTTACCCATTAAAATTGGGTAAAAGGGAATCATGAATTCGTGAAAATGTAAAAAAACAGCCAGAAGGAAGCATCTCCGACCCATCTCAGCATCAACAGCCGAGTCGATCTAGCCATGTCTGTCTGTCCGTCTGCCAGTATGTATGAACGCATCGATCTCCCAGACTATAAGAGATAGAGCCACAAATTTTTAGGAATCACATTACTTAATACAGGGTATTTTGCAGTCGGGTCACTCGACTTCAACACTCTTACTTGTTTTTCAAGCAGTTTGAACACTAAGATGCGGGTACCTCTAAAATATGACCTTTAAAGCAGTGCTCACATGCAGTGGATCTGCTTTTACACTAAGAAAAAAGTAGAACGAATAATTTGAGTACGAACGCTCTTGAAAACAAATCTATTTGTTATTGAATTTTCAAGAATTTCGCTCTTGAAATCGAACTAAATTCGTTCTTAATTTAGTTGTGCAGGATGTGTGCAGAAACTACTGAGAGGAGAGAGCTATCGGTTTTTGAGAGCAGAACACTGACGTTGTCAGATGTTTTAATATTGAACATTTAGAGTATGAAGAAGTAAAGTTTAAGGATTATACAAAATAAAGACAATGTTAAAAACACCACAAATAAAAATAAAAAACAAACATTAAATATTTCGAAAAATGTAGATAATGACCTCAAAGTTGGAAAAATGTTAGTGTCTATTACACCGTTTACCATCATTGATATAGCAAGATCGTAGAACTGTGGTGTCTAATCTCACAGAATCAAACATTGCGCTTGTGTGCGTAGCAGCGAAATACTAAGTAAACGTCTCAACAACAAATTCCTCCTGAGAGAATAAAAAGCCGAACACGCGCATCGTAAGATAGCAAGCCGCCGAGTGTGCTATTTGTAGAGCACACGTATTCTCTCTTTCTATACTTGTGCCGGCTGCGACGCCGGCAGATTTATGAGTTCCTATCCCATGGAATAGGATTTTGGTATTTTGGCATTTTGGACACCACTCTCGTAGAATAACAAACAGCTACATACATAGCTACACAACCGTTACAACAAACAATTATTGCCAACGACAGCATAGAATCACCTGCAAAGATAGACAGATGGGCCAAGAGCGACAAAGAAAAGACAACTGTTTTTGCAATTCACCTTAGAAATATGTTTCCAATCAAACTCCAACTGTTAAAAAAGTTATTGAATGGATTTTTACTGGGCAGCGGGAGCGCCCTGGTGCATGTTCACGAGAAGGCTCGATGATAGGCGACGTTATTGTCAAACAATCAGCGGACTACATTAAGGCACATATCGGCTAGGAAGGCAACTACTTTGAAGAAGAAGGATAAATGGTGTCAGAGACAGAGAAAGACTTTTGAGATTCTTCCCTTGGCAACTTGCAAGATGACGTATCTGAACCTGCCAAAACATCTTACGAACACTAACCTAAGCCCATATAAATTCATAGTTCTAATAAAATCAACATATTGCGCAAGAGGAATGCTTGAATTTTTAGTCCCAAAATGGGCAAAAGTGTCCTGTATGTTCGTACATTTTTTCAGTATCATTTCTGGCTATTCTGCAAAGTTTTTAAGCTTTTAAAATTTGTTATTACATACAAAAAAATGTTAAAGGTTTTCTTACAGGCGGTTTCACTAGTGTTAAATCGAATCAGACAATGTTGCAACCAACTTCAATTGGAAGCCTCATCATTAGGCTTTCTTTCTCAGTATGTGTCTATGTTTTTTAAGTTTTGGTGTGCTCCGAATTTGTCAACTTTTGTGCCAACAAAACACAATTTTGTGGGAAAGTTAACTTATCTGCTTTCATTTGAAGAAAAACGCAGCTGAATTCCATAAAAGCTTTTCGGGAACATGCTCTAAGCGCAAATAATCTTTCGGGCCATACGCCAAAATCGACGCCAAAGACGAATATTCACGGTGGCAAGGTAATGCTCTGTACTTGGTGGGACCAATTGGGCGTGGTGTAGTATGAACTACTACAACCGGGTGAAACCATCACAGGGCAACTCTGCCGAACTCAATTGATGCGTTTGTGTGGAGCATTGAAGCAAAAACGGCCAGAATACAAGCAAAGGCACGACAAGGTAATTCTGCAACATGGCAACGGTCAGCCAAAAAGTAGTGGCTTGCGATGGGCAATACTATCAAAAAAAAATTTGTAACAAATTTTTCACAATAGTACTGACGTTTGTCAAACTTGAAAAAATCCATTAAAACTTTTTTGTACAGGTAATATAAAACGTATTATTTATGAACAAACCGAAGACGTTAATAAATCGATTTCCATGTGTGCGCTATCAAGATGTATCTTTAAATTTAAAATCGTTGAATTTAATAAAAGTTTTCATTATCATTCTTTTCAAAAAACTGCCAAATTAAACTATAATTTTTTGGTTTCAAAGCCGTTTTTCGAAATATGACTTTGTTATTATATACAATTTTATGCCAAATATGAGTAATAACATGTGAACTCAGCCACCCAAAAATTTTTTTATTCTTGAAAAAAATTTGACAAACCGCTCTCTAATGGTCTACACATCCAGAGTATAATGATCTTCTCCTCTATAAGCTGCTTAGGATTTCGTCATATTTAAAAAATATAAACCAAAAAGTTCGGCTAAATTCTGGCACTTCAAATCCCGAACCGCAAGGTAGTCACCTTGGTCGTTTGTTTTTTACATTTTTTATTATTGACCTGCCCACAATACTATCTTATTCTCGGATACTTTTGAGTGCCGATGACGTAAAACTTATTTTGTCTTTCAATGACCCGATGCATTCCATCAAATTGCAAGACGATTTAAACTCCTTGGTGTTTGGTTAAACAGTTACACCTTAATTGCTCCAAGTGCATGTTTATGACTTCCCATCGTTGCAAACCTTCGCTGGCTATTTATACGATTGGCAATGAACCCTTGGAACGAATATCTACAGTTGTTGATCTTGGAGTTCTTTTTGACCCCAAATTGAGTTTCAATCCTCATATTTTCTCTATTGTTAATATGGCAAACGGTGTACTTGGATTCATTAAACGTTGGTCGAAGGAATTTAATGATTCATACACCACAAAGCTTCTGTAAACTGCTCCAGTCAATCCCAGTACTTGAATACTGGTCGTCCGTCTGGTGTCCGCAATATGAAAAGCATATCGATCGTATTGAATCATTACAAAAGCAATTCTGGCTTTTTGCTCTTCGTGGACTAATTTGGGACCCCAACCTTCGTCTGCCAATGTAACCCAGCAGAACAGTAGAACAGTCCTATGCGTTTCTTTTTTTCATAAGCTAATCATTGGTGATGTAGACTCTACCGAACTCTTAGGTTGTCTTAACTTCTCCGTTCCTTCTAGTCCAACTAGAAACTATTTACCTTTAATCTTGCCTAGATGCACAACTTTTAAGTTTTACGGATACATTTTATATTTTTAAAGTTTACTTTTAAATGATTTTTTTTTTGGTTTTTTCTCTATCTCTGTTTTATTTAAACTTATTATATTATTATTTTTTTTTTAAATTTTATTTTTAATATTTTTTCCTTTGTTCCTACATAACTATAAGTTTTTGTTTTTGCTAGCTCTAATAACGCCTCTAACTACAATTGACTGTGAATAGGGGCATAGCTGGCCGGACGGGGAAATAAAATTCCCTCACCGTGTCGGAGTCGTTGTTAGTTTTTTTATTATCAGAACATTTTTCAGAATAATTTAAACATGGGAAAAAACTGAGATTATCAAAATATTACCATATTTTCCATTTTGAAATCAAACAATTTGTATCTTCTGAACATAATAAAAACTTCACGTTCGGTTTTTCTGTAACGTCCATTCAATTCAGCTTATAGTAAATCCAATTTGGCTTAAAAAAGTTACTTTATGTGTCCACAGGACCTACAAATGTAATCGAACCTCGCTCAATGCTCGTTTATGCAAATCTCGTAAACCTGACGAGCTGGGGCAAAACGGACAACTGATTTGAATTCAGCTGCCAAAAATACATATGGAACGTTGGCTATCTTCTCTAGTGCAAAAGCTTGTAAACCTGTTTTATGAACCGTGGGTATATTAAGCATGGACAGCGCTGCAAAGCACTTCAAACATCGGTTTAAAGTAGCTTTGGTAGTAGCTTTGGTATCGATGCAGTTTCTCATTTTCATGCAACATCCCAAGGCAAAACAGCTTGTGACGGGATAAGTGCCATGTTTGAGCGCGGAGCAAGACGGAAAAGTCTACAGTTAGTGGTCGGTCAACCCATCCTCACACCAGGGTCCCTATTTCTATGGGCAAAAATCATTTTAGAGTAATAAATTTTTCGAGAACAAATTAAAAAGATTAAGGGCCGATTTCTCTTCTTCTAGATAGCTGCTATGTTTTAGATAAGCTCACAATTTGCTCTGCTATTTGTAAGTTTATGTGACATATGTGACATTATGCGACAGCTCTATGTAGAAGATGAGAAATAGAACCTAGGATTTTAAGAAGCCAAGCATGGTCGAGGCATTAAAAATATCATTGCTTTATTCCTCTGTCGTGAAAGATATTTATGCAAAGATTTTTATCCATGGAAAATGTATAATAAAGTTTTCTTACATATTAAATATTGTTTTGAATTTTTAATTTACTCCCTTGATTCGAGATAATTAAATATAAGAGAGAAAAATGAATAAATATAGAAAAATGCCATATCAGCGAAATCTTTGACGAAGCCATCGTGGGCTTTTTTCTATAATATGAATATGGACAATCTTTACAAGAACAAAAATATTTTATTTAAAAAACCATTAAATTTCACTTAAACCGGGCTTAAGAAGGACTCCTCATTTTTTATTAATTATTCTTGGATAGGGGACACGAAAACAGTAAAATGACACTTTGATCCGTTTTAATCGGATGCACCATTGCAATGTTATAATTGTTTTAAGATTTATGCTCTTTGTCGTTTATCCCGCGAACTTTTAGTGGTGTGGATGTCAAACAAATAGGAATATACTTTGGATATGTAGACCGTTAGAGTGCGGTTTGTCAAATTTTTTTCAAGAATGAAAAAAGATTGGGTGGCTGAGATCACAAGGAATGATCATATGTGAATAAAAGCTCGTCACTTCTAATTTACAAAAGCTATTTGTTACTTCAATCATTTTTCGAATGGACCAAGCTCATTATTATTATAATTCAAAACAAGGTCTTTCACGGCTTCCAAAAGGGCCTGTTCTCAGAAATTTTAAAATAGGCCCTACCTTCTACGTGCCCTAATATTCCACGTTAGTATTAAAAGACAGCTTGAACCCTTTGTTCGGCTCAGGACCAGCTTGCAGCCTCTTGCAGTCAATAGTAATGGAAGTACGAAAATATATGCTTTAAGTACAAAATTCCTATATCAATTACGATTTTTTCAATCCTGAGAATACCTGATCTAGAACCGTATATTAGGAACATTGTCAGCTATATTAAAATCTTGTTGAACATACTTTTATGTCTCAAAGTAAAAGGCTGATTCCACTGACACATATATGTACATTCGGCCAAATGTACATATTTTTGTCAAGGCCTCCTATATACATTTTTTCACCCCATCTTCTACAATTTGAATATATTTTGTTGCTTGCCCCGAACACTATGGGCCCCTGTATTTCGAATGCAAGTTGTATAAACGCTTGTTTAAGTGACAAGCCAATCGGGGTTACTAGATTCCGTCGTCCTTTTCTCTCGAATTGAATTCACTTGGCAGCAGTCGGTTTCAGCTGCTTAAACAATTTCGAGGTTTATAACCGTAGGTATAATTGTCAACTTCTATACAACGTTATGCGAAATGCTGCGAAATGCTATCGTTTACACGAAAATCGACTCGAAGTTCGGAACAGGCCCGTATGAGTATTTTTTCCTAAACGCATTAGTTTAGTTTTTTTAGTTTATTTGGTTTTTTTTATCCCAGTGCATCAAGATTATATCTTTTAAATTACTGTCACGTCAATGTGTTACAATAATTTTCTTTTTATACTTATAATACCTTAAGACTAACAATGTTTTGACGAATAAATATCGTCTCTATAAACATAAATCACACGCGAAAAGTGGTTATAAATACATTTAAAAATTGATAAACAGGAGCAAAAAAATAAGAAAACAAAAAAAGTATAATAGGTATAGTAAAGTTGGTATTATATGATTCGTCTCTAAAGATGTTCTTTAAGTTTAAGTTTAAATTGCGAAGCGCTTTTTATGGATTTTACAGAATTTGGTAGTGTGTTCCTGTGGCGAGCGGCATATATGAAGAACTGTTTCTCAGAACTAGCCAGTTTAATTTTAGGGCATATTAAATTATTAGTTCTAGAGGATATGGCAAATCTAAGCTTCTCATACAAGTAATTTGGTTCTCTGCGAGTGATTATGTTGTGTAAAAAGATTAGGGCCCTAGACTTTATCCATTGGCTAAGGCAAAGATCAAAAATTTTATTTGCAAAAAACGTTATGTGTTCAGTCCAATTTCTATTGAATAGAAAGCGAGCTATAGAATTAAAGGCGACCTTAAGATTATTCCTACTAGCTGCATGACAATCACACAAAATAGTGTAGGAATCAGATACATTCTAGCTACTGTCATTCGAATTTGAATTGGTAGAAACTTTTGGGATAAAGAGAGCTGCCTAAGTAACCCATACAACCTTCCGTTGCCCTATTGATGTGGTCATTCCACGACAACGTATTATTGAAGTGGATACCCAAATTGGTAGCATCATCAACATAACTTATTTGCATGCCATCAACACATAATTTAGGCAGCTGCAGCTCATCAAGGGCCTTTTTGTACAGCACCAAGCCTTTGGATTTAAGCGGATTCTGTCCCAAACCATTTTCTATAGCCCACATATTTACTTTTGTAAGTTCTTCATTAAATATGGGCATTTTCACAGAAAAGTTCACTGAGACCAAAAAATTAAAAGTGCTTAAAAACACTATTTTTTATCATTTTTTCATGAGGAAACAATTAAAATGAACTAATACGAGCCAATCTTAAATATATTCATAGCCCAATTCGAGACTTTCGAATGCAAAATCGCACAAGCGACATTTTTCTCATTTGGATACGTTTTGCTGTCATAAAAATGCCTTCAGATTGCATTGATTTTTGGTCTCTTAAATATTTCTAAGGTTACAAAGGGTAAAAAAATATTACATAAGACACCATAAGAAATTATGTGATTGCAATTAACTGTAAGTTTTTGCTTTATATTGTAACAAAAATAATATAAATAAAATGAGGAAATTTGAGTAACGTAACGCCAGGTAACGTCACGTCAGATACTTATGCAAATAAAAAAAAATTGAGAAAATATTTTTCAATAAGGCCATAAATATAAACTTGTATTATTTTAAATCCTACCAAAAAAAATGTTATACAAAAAGCTTTGCCCAATTTGCAGAATTTGGCATTTTTCTAAAACAAGTCAAAACCCACTTCCGTTTTATGTAACGCCATCATATATTTTTGCTTATATCTTTAACTCCTTATGATCGATGTATGTCATTGTTTTTGCTGATTATAGTGCTACTTAATTGCTAACCAAATGTAAAACAATCTCTTTAAAAATTAAAGATTTTCATATTTTTTAAAAACATTTAATCGTACAAACGTAACGTAACGTCAGTTTGGAAATGCCCATATAGAAACACACTCATATAACCGACTTAGCGGACGACTCGACATACATCTGGACATCGTCAGCGCACATATGTATCTTACAGATGGACAGGACATTAGGGAGGTCATTAACATACATAGAGAACAATAACGGCCCAAGAAAAGATCCTTGGGCTACACCTCTAGTAATCGAAAGAAGATCGGTGGTGCGCAAACCTGCGACTACAGCCTGTTGTCTATTGCTTCGATAGGATTTAAATAGCTTAGTTGCAGTGTACGAGAAGTTAAATAGCGCGTTGAGCTTTGTGCACAGTATTTGATGATTCACGGTGTCGAATGCTTTACTGTAGTCACGGAGACATAGGAAAGTTACTTGTCCATCATCCATTCGACTACGAATGTCCTCCGATATTTTTAATATTGCCGTCGTGCAACTTCTGTTTTTTCTAAAACCAGATTGGCAATCATTTAGTTTGGAGTTTATCGTTAGAAATTGTTGAATTTGAATTGCCATTCGATAGGTATGGTAAAATCGATATTGGTCTATATTCAATGGATGATTTTGGGATCGGAAATTTGGCAACCTCCACATATTTGGAAAGATGGACGTGGTGAAGGCAGTGTTCATAACATAAGTGATATAATCAAGTATAAGGGTAAGAAGTAATTTAATTAACTTTGGATTCATATCATCAAGCCCCACTGCATTATGCTTTTTTTTGAGAATGTACATTTCTAGTGGAATCACCAAATTTGAAAATGTACATATACATATTATATATGACACATGTCAGTGGAACTAGGCTATAACTCTTCATTCAAGCTTTTTCTGACACAAAATAAGTTAATCGAGAAGACCAAGCTAAATTCGTATGTGCCGAAGTGTTTCTACACTTGAATATGCTTTTTTATATCAGAGTTTAAGCCCTCAGAAAAATAACTGCCAAAGCTGTAGGTTGATCGGGATAGAATTTATACCGTTTTGTACTTAAAATATCAAGTATATTTTGTTCTTGGGTGTACTTAAATTAAGGGAGAATCATTTTCGAATCAAAAACGACCGTGAATACAATTTTAAAGAGGACAAACTTTATTAAAGTAAAAACGTTTAGTATTTACAGTAATCCGAAAAGTTTTAGAAAACGTGCTCTTCACTCAAGAAAATAATATCTTGGATTGAGAACAAAAAAGAATAACAATAAAAACTACTAAGAGCATGCAATATGCGAACTATTTTAAAATTAATCTGTTTTTGAAATTTCCTCCTGGTTTTAACTTTGCTTATGGAGTAAGGGTAGATTCTGATATTTTGGTTATTAATTCATTATACTTCATTATTTAATTTTATACAGAAACCTGTTTTCAAGAACAAATTCGGCTTTAACCAAGAACACTCTGTTCATATTTAAAGTACTTTTATTTTGCTTCAAGAATATATTGGGTTTGACCTTTGAATTTATGAGACTGATATTTCGAAGTGTTAGCGTATTGGATCAAAAGATTTTCTGGCTAGCTTGTGCTTGAAGTTGGAGGAAATAATAAGCCAAATGGGTGTTGAAGGTATATTTCGTACTTAATCATAAAAATTGTGATGATGAAAATAGTTTTTTGGCTTTCTATTAGTACGAAAAATTTTTGATTTTAGAATTATTGTTCTTATTTCAATAATTTGCACGATCGGTTTTGGATGTTAGATTGTTTCGTACTTAATTTAAGTACACCCAAATACAAAAAATACTTGAAATTTTATGTATAAGCATATGAACGCCACCCCGACCGTACTAAAACTTAAACTGCCGCTTTTTCCGAGTGTAGCTATGCAAAATGTGCGGATAGTTTAGCAGTTGCTGCTTGACACTTATGTATTTTCAGTGATAGACCGATCCAAATATATTGTAAATTTCATTTTTTTGTAAATGAACAGTCTAAAATGTACAGTTCTATTAGCCAAATCATGTGATCGAACCGCCTTGGTTTAATTTCCAACGTCTCAATACAATAAAAGCTTTTCATATTTCGCTTAACTCACTTGGGCCTTTAAATCAATTTATAATATTATTTATTCATTGGATTCAGGAGAGTTGGCCATTTAATTCATCTGAACACATCATATTTCACACACAATGCATTTCCACTCAAGGAGTAAATATATTTTCTTGCCATATTCCACTTACCTGCTTCTCTGTAACGTTGCGGCAACTTGTTGACTTTAATGAAAATGCACTCGCTCAGTGGTTGCACAGGCAACAACAAGTTAATATGGATTAGTTTGTCGTTAGTGTCTCTAGAGCGGTTCACAAAGCAAGAACAGGCAATAAAAGTACTTCAAATTGTTCTTACACACAAGCACTTGAAAAAAAACTGCGCTTAACTTGTACTTGCCCATTCAATTAGCAATTTTGATTCACTAGCCCCGGGGCCAATCCTAACGAGAGAACTTAGCAGAGTCTTAGCATTTATGTAATGGCGGCTGTAAAGCTTACAGCGTTACTAGCCGGCTTCACTCCTCGGGCGTGGGGATCGGAACTGCGGAGGGATGCCTTTTATTTTTGGGTCTGGCCGCTCAATTAAGACTTTTTCTACAAGTTCAATAAAGACTGCTCAGCTCTAAACTGACTGGTGGTTGTACTGCTGGTGGCTACTGGGGCTGACTGAAGGCAGTGCTGCGCGTCCTTACTGAAGGAGCAGCCGCGTACAACTGAATGCTGGTGAATGTGCAAACTGCGATTGTTGCAACGACGCTGCCTGTGACAAGAAAGCGCAGCAGTAGCCGCAGCCAACACATAGATGACGTCTCTACATACATATGCATATAATGAACGTCGGACGAGCAAACTACACGAAGTCGGTCGAAGGCGAAGGGTTGTGTAGCTGTTGCTGTTGTAGTTGCAAGGCGCAGGACATGGCCAACGCACAGTGGCAGTGGAAGTCACAGTCACTCGTGTTGCAACCCACACAGCAGCAAGGATAACGATGTGCAATTTGGCTTAGTTCCCTCGTCAACATCAGCTACAAGGTGCTTTACAGTTGCAGCTTACACAGCAGCACGCTCTCTCTCTCACTGTCTCTTTGCATGTTATGTTATGAAACAGCTGTTCAGTTTGCCGGCTCTTATCAGTTGACCGCAAACAGAGCTCTGTTCGGGTCAGCAGCAGTGCATTTTTGTTCAACTCTTATGCCCCGGTTTTCGCTTTGGTATTATGTAAAAGTACAAGGACATTTTTATATACCAGCGGGGAGTGCGTGCCAAGTGTTGGGCAAACAAGCTTAAGGCGGAATACATTTGAGACTTTAATCAATCCATGGAAATGGATTAAAATTCAAAAGCCAGGGGGGAAATCAATTCAAATAGAAACTAGGGATGTCCAGGTAATGCAAATTTAGCGTGCAATGAATTGGTTACACTTAAGACAAATTAAGGACAAAAGAATTCTATTTGCCCTCGGCGAGGCTACCTACCAGTCCGCAGCTAGTTGAACTAGCTTTGACTAGATATTTTCTTAAGAAAATTTTATATATTCAGATGTGTGTACATTAGATCGGACCTCAAAATGGCAAAATGGAAAAAAGGACGTCTCGGCATTTCCAAAGCTGATGTTTGTTGTATAATTAATAGTTGTGAATACCAAACTATTTTATTTTAATTTTAAATGGGGCCTTAAATTTTGAAAAAAATTAATCATACGACACGTTCACCAAATGCTAATTTTTACCACGAAGTTTTTAGTTCATTTCAATTGCTGTCATCTTTTGAAATTCAAAAAGGCAACTACATTTGAGGAAATGACAGAAGATGGTGCTTTTTGGTCGGCTTATTGAGCCCAATTTTTGATAAAACGCATTCCTTAAGGCTCGGCTGCTCGAGAATAAGATATTAATAAAGGATTGTCTAGTTGATATCGCATACATAAAATCATCAAATCCAGTAAATTAACAAAGTACTCTCTTTTTGGTTTTGTATTTATAAATGAAACAATTATGTGATAATAGGCAACAATGCGTATTCACAAAAACTTTGGAGCCTATTTGCGCCCGTTGAAACTCTACTTGTTTTACTTTTGTTTTTTTTTCGCGCATACTATACAAAAAAAGCATCATATAGTGGGGTGAGACTATGATCTTAAAATTTTCATATTCAGGAGATCCAATCTAGTATACATACATATTGACAGTGATGGGAAAGATACCAAATTTTCCAAAGTTTCGAATATTTCGTCACCTATTCTATTTCTTATTGGTGTAGGTATCTTTCAATAGGGGCAACAATTTTAACAATTCCCAGTTTCATCCAATCTTCCGTAATTTCTTTAACAAGACAATCTTTAAAACACTTTCCAATTTTGTTGTTTTTATTTGGAATCCCCATCAATTTAAAGCAAAAGTCTTTGCCTTGCTTGAAGTCAAGTTTTCAAAAGAAGAAAATCATTTAAAGCTCCTTCTTTAAGAACTTCTTTACATTGATCACAAAATTTCAAATTATTCAAGCATTGAAGTCAAAAAAAAATTTTAAATTACAACAAAATTTGCACTGCAAAGTTGCGATTAGTGCGTTAAAAATAAGTATCATCTTGTAGCATAAATACTGTACTCAACTTCATCTGCTGCAATATGGATCTGCTAACAGTATTCCAAGTTGCCGTTGCTTTTGCTAAGAAAGAATTGTACAACCGGTTGATAGAGCCTGTTAACGTCTTTGAAGTTCAATGTGTGTGATGCGCATCTAAAGTGCATTGGAAAAATGATTTCAGTATCAGCTGAACTATCCTGCTCCATTACCTTTAAATCAGACTCATCTAAAAACTCAGGCTTCACGTGTCAAAACAGTACACCTTAAATGCTTTTTAAAAGTTGTATACATTTTTTGTAACTGTTTAGCTTTTTGATATCTCTAAGTCGGTATTTGCTATGATCTTCGGCTAATATGGTAGCAATTATTTCATGAGTGTGGGAATAAGGCACACGCTTATTTGGGAGCACGAGAGAATGACGATGAAGATTGGTATCTATATAGTGGCCCGTTACACGAAAGTAACTTTTGTTATTGCAACTCCAGATATCGGCAGTCGTAACATATAATATGAGTATTTTGGAAAATACCGGCGATATTTTTCTTATACATTTTCCCCATTTTCACTTGTGTTAAAATTTTGCGATTTAAAACCGTTTTTCAGTACAAAATTTGTCTAAAATCGCAAAAGGTTTGCGATAGTGAAAATGGGAGCACGGCTGATAGTCCGCCTTCCTCTTATGTAGCATGCATCGTATAGTTTTTGAACAGGGAATGTTTAGCGGACGCAGGGAATGTAATCGGAGCGAAAAAATCACGTACGTTAAGTGCCTAATACCTTACCTATTGACAAGGTAAATGAAAATTAAGACCTAGGTAAGGTAAAAGGTACTTGAATTTGAAAATACTGAGGTAAGGTGCATATGGACATGTGTCTCCAAAATGGAACTATCAATTTTATGTTGATGTGCAGAAAGAAAACGTTCAAATTTTCTTGTTGACGAGTAGTAATCGGCATCGTGGCATCGTACGATCATAATCGTGACATCGAAAGGGAACAATCTAACTAAAAAACGAGAGCGTAAGTTAAAGTCGGCTCTAACCGACTTTGATATACCCGTTACTCATGGAAAGAAATGTTTAATAACCGACTTTAGTATACCCTTTTACTCTACGAGTAACGGGTATAATAACACTCAACATCTATATGTTGGTAATATTTTAAGATTGTTCTCAATCTTCTCTTTTTAGTTTACGAATACAATGTTCGACCACTGTATTTGAAGAATTCGCTATTTTTTTTTATTTGTCTCTTTAGCTATTCATTTTCAATGAAGAGTTGGCCACGCGATGACCATACTAACTACCATTTGCATTTTGGTTTTTGTAATTAAGGCGTATTATTTTGGGGTCCGTTCCCCTATCTAAAACTGGTCCAACTTGAGCTGAAAGTATTTCGCGTTCATTTCCAATTGGAATCAGTATTTACATTGATAAACATATTAAAAATTAGTACCAAAATACTTGGAATAATCATTATTTAGAGTTGTGTGGATTTGTACAAGGAATGTTAAATTTGACTTTGTTCTTTGCATTGTGAGTGTAAAAATGGAATAGCATCCAAGTTTTCGGCCTTAAGATTTCTTCGCCGTTCTTCACTATGGTGATATAGTGCACTATAGAAGCACTTGATGCAGGTCTACAACATATTTGCGTTCATAATTTTTCAATCAGAGGAAATTTCTTTCCGGACATCTTTCACCAGTTCAATATATTATTGAAGTATGCATATGTCACTGGTGCTTGAGAAAATATGTTTTCGCAGGTTTTATGGACTGCCTCCTCTATCACAACACATTGCCAACAAATTCGGAAGCATTGGCCTCCCCAATCCTATCGTAGAATATCCACACATCGCTAGAGCCATTTGCTTCAATTTGCTGTACTCTCCCGACGCTACACTCAAAATACAACTCGCCCTAAAAAGTGCCATTTTAATTAATTTTTATACTCTGTACCGAAGGTACATAGAGTATATTAAGTTTGTGCAAAAGTATGTAACAGGGAGAAGGAGTCGTTTCCGACCCTATAAAGTATATATATTCTTGATCATAATCAATAGCCGAGTCGATATAGCCATGTCCGTCTGTCCGTTTGTCCGTCTGTCTGTCTGTCTGTCCGTCCGTATGAACGAAGTGATCTCAGAGATGGTAATAGATAGAGGTTTGACATGTATGGGACATATATTTCTTATACTTGCAGGCAGATCAAGTTTATTTTCAATTTTTGCCACGTCCCCTCGCGCCCCCGCAATTTGGAAAACACGTCATATCTCCTACAGTTTTGATGATAGTTGGTTCGTACTTTCTAGAGATATCTAGTACTCAAAATTATTTATCGATTTGCTGAATTAATGATAAAGATCGGATGAACGATACTCAAGTTATGAGCAAATCTTATTCTACAATCTTAGTGAGAGAGAGAGAGAGAGATTTAGAGAGCGCACCGTTTGACTCGTGACCAAATGCGAGCTGCGACATTAAGGGTGCAGAGTATGTTATAGTCGGGCTTGACCGACTTTCTTTCTTGTTTAAAGTCGATTTTTAGAAGTCGATTTCGATTTTAGGGCGATTTTCTTAAATATAGAAAAATTATTTTCTGAGTGTAGCTATCTACATATGTCCAATTTATTTCTTAACAAATTGAATACGACCGGCACGATTTAGAATCAAATCAAAAATTAATTTGACTTAAATAACAACGAGTAAAATGATTAAAACGGTGCGGTCTCTACGATTCAACGGTGCCACGGTGCCAATTGTACTGCTAGGTAATCGTACTCGCTTGTAATCATACTCGGCGATTATTACTTGCTTACTTTTCTACGGGTCTCTATTGTGTATATTAACTTTTAAAATGCAGTTACCTATGATTATGACTGAAACAGAAACAATATGGTATACATATTATTATTATGTTATTAAGTTAAGTACTTTTAATTTAACTAAGTTCAATTGATTTAGTTTGATATTTTTTAAATGTTTGAATTTTTTTGTTGTTGTTGTTGTAAGTGGTTTGAAAGTTTTTGTGTAAATGTCTGTGAATTGTCGATCAGATGTGGAAAATTTCTATTTCGTGCTAATTATGAATTTTGTTTTTAGCGATGAAGAAAACCTTAGCATAACATACAGATACAGATACAGTATATCCCTTCTTTTCAGAGTTAATAATTTTGTGCAGAAATATTCAGAGCTGCGGACATATACAGCAATCAAGATTGATGTTATATATTTGATTAGCAAAAGTTGATATTTGATCGGTCCTTTTCTTATTAAATATATATCTGGTTATATCATTGCCACATTTAATTTATGTTTGTAAAAAAAAGCCTTACCGATCATATTTCTCGTTGTTGTGAGTATAAACTGCTTTGGTAAATTTAATTCCGTTAAAACTCCATATGTTTTTCCAAGTGCTTGGTTTTTATGTTCATCCCATGTTAATGTATTGTTAAATGTACATCCTCTTAGTACTATAAATTTCAATCTTTTGCAATGTGTCTGTTTTATAACCTTTCTTATTCACATATAATTAAGCACTTTGATTTTTTAAGATTAATCTTTAGCCCATATCTCCTAGCCCAATCATTAATGATACTTAGTTCGCTATTACAAATACTAATACACTCAGAAGTTTTGGCT
Source organism: Lordiphosa magnipectinata (assembly GCA_037044535.1). Taxonomy (NCBI): domain Eukaryota; kingdom Metazoa; phylum Arthropoda; class Insecta; order Diptera; family Drosophilidae; genus Lordiphosa; species Lordiphosa magnipectinata. Next base: position 1,122,772 of record JBAMBO010004113.1, read on the forward strand.
AACGGATGACTGACATATATTTGCACATCATCGGCATCACACTTAAACAAATCACTGGACAGGTCATTGATAAAAAGACAACAATAATGGTCCTAGGACAGATCCTTGTGGATCGTCCAATTTTACTTCGAGAAAAGATGACACTTCCAATTGGGTAACAATAGCTTAGCTTCTATCGTTCAGGTACGATTCATTAATTTTACAGCAGTCTTAGAGAATTTGTATAAATTTCTAGCTTTTTACATAGTACTTCGAGTCTTTTTCGAGTCCTCTGTCAGATTAAAATAGTCATAATTGCGCTCGATTTCTGATCATAAATGATACTATCAGGTCGGGAGAAAATGGTACCCTAGCCGCGACACTGCTTGAAGAGTCGTTTTCAAACCCGTTTTTCTAATTAGTTTCGACTCATTTTCGAGTCGTATTTCCAAGCATTTTGGAGTCATATTTTTAATCGTTTGCGAGTCTTTTTCGATCCCTATTTCTAATCGTTTGCTTTGTAATAAAAAGAAATAATTAATTGAAGAATAACATTGGAATAAGTTTATTAACATATTGCATTACATATTTAACAAAAATTGATGTCATAAAAAATTGACAAATAAAATCAAAAATTCAAAAAATTCATTTCACACGTTTTGTTTTTGTCACCCTATATTTAGCGTGAACAAAATGCTTTTACAGGACAGCGCTCATTTCCTTGTCTGTACATTGGAATTTGATATAGCAATTATCTAAGAGAAAAATTAATTTATTTTATTTACCCAATAATAGAAATATTTACCTACCTTTAATGGTTGTGACAAGGAAGCACTTTTCGGTGCTTGGCTTAGTGTTGGCTCCCTTCCAGCTGTAAGCAGAAGCCCATGTGTCCGGAAATATCTTTCGAATAGCTGCTCTAATAAATTGTGCGGGTCCTTCTCCACCTGTTTTTGCTAAGAATTGTTTCTGAAAATTTTGTTTAATTTATAACCAAATGAACATGTCCACCTAAAATACGTACAATCTGCCTCAGTTTATTTTAATTTTTCAGCATCTCATCAATTTTTCCCAAATCAGTATTAGCGGCGAAAGGAAGTTTCAGCAAATCTGACATGTCGTCGATTATTACGGGGTCGCTGTGGTGCTTTCTGTTTTCCAGCTTGACAGAGCTGTAAGGACTGACCTGCACAGCACTATACAACTGATAATAATGAACAGAAATGCCGAATTTGACATCTGCATTAAGACTTGTAAAAAGAAGTACCGTTAAGTTCAGAACAAAGAGATTGCAAGCCGCTTGGCATCATCCAGCGGGGCGAAATATTACTGCATAGCAACAGCGTATAGTAAACATTTCACATTTCAAGCCTCTGCGTGATCAAATGGCGATTGCTCACATTTTGAACATATGCATGAGGCATTATCGAGTCTTCTCTAAATCGCACATGAAATTAATCTCTTTTTCACGGACTGTCTATCGTTTATTAAAAACTTTTTTTCCATGAACACATTAATTCGCTTAATAAATTCATTGACAGTAAAGTGATCTGTCCATCTTCCAGGCCATTGGAAAACAAGAAGTTGTCAAAGCCGTAATGAATATGTGCGTAACATATACTCAGATTTGTGGTAGAAGGATTTTTAAAAATTTTGAGTCAATGCTATTTAGCCCTGTTGCATTTAATTTTATTTTGAGAATTGATTCCAAGACATCACACTGACTGACACACACGAAACTAAAACTACTATCACAGCTGTTATTTATCAGGGTGTTCAGGTACGATGTATCTAAATTATCAGGTACTAGTGGCTGTACGAATTTTTTATTAAGTTCATTTAAATCAATACACTCAGCCACTCCAGGTCTTTGTCTGTAAACTCCTAGCTGTTTTGTATTTCTCCATACATTTTGAGAAGATTGCTCTGATAGTGCCAAAGGATACTTTGAAGTATTGTATGTTCGTTTTGATGCATTACATAGACTCGTTAACATTCTTCTAAAGTTTTGGTGTTCATGGAGCAATTAATCCGTCCTATAGCATTTCCACTTTAAGAAAGCCATGCTAGATTTGAATATAAATGATTTAATTTGAACTAACAATAAATAAAATTTTAAAGACGCAAATAAATAATTTTCTAAAATGTACACTTCATGCCACATTGCAAAAAGCTATCTACGATATTAGCATTATCTAGTTAATATGAAAATGATTAAAATCAAGTTGTAGTCCTATTCATTTGGAGTTTGTCATATTAAATTGTATGTTGAGTGATTTATATTATGAACACTCTAAAAAAACCAGTCGGTCAAGCTCGACTATAACGTATTCTGAACCCCCAAAGTTTGTATGTATCTGATCTATTTAAGTTAGAGGCCACACAAAGTAGAAAAAAAAGCCATAAAGTGTGTGAAGTGATACCCAAATCTATAAATAATACTGATTACTAAATATGGTACGCATAAGGTACGAACCACCTAGCTACAAAATTGTGGGAGATATGACGTTTTTTCCAAATCCCAGGGGCGGGAGGGGGCATGGCGAAAATTAAAAATAGACTTGATCTGCCTGCAAGTATAAGACGGACAGATAGTAGATTTGAAAGTACTATGCAAATATATAATTGAAATAAATTGGTAAATAAACATTTTCAAAAAAACCATAGCCAAAATTCAGGCTGTGAATTTACAACATTTGAATTCCTCTGTCTTTATTCGCCAAAAGAATTAGTTCAAGTACCAACTGGTAGGTTTGTTTGAAGTGTGAACAGCAAAACAAGTCCGCTGATGAGAGAGTCTGCTAATTCTTGAAACAGCGATTGTTGTACGGACATACCCAATTGCTATTCCAAACATGTTGTCATTAATATCTGTTGATTTGTGTTGATTATATTGAATTATAATCAACCATTGACCTTGAGCCAGCCAGAGGCAAATTTTTAAAATAATTGAAATAATCTTCATAATTAATTTAAGTTTTCCCCATACTTGAAGTAAAAGGAAAGCATATTAATATCAAACTTTGAACTCTTAATTTGAAGAATCCAATGGGCAATATGAAATATTTTCAATTTAACTACGAAAATTATTTAAGTTGATGTTAAACATAGTAGACAATTGTTTGTGTTCTTTAAGGTGTTTTGCAGCACTGTGACGCGAGTGCTTGATACTTAGTCGTGTGCGCTAAGATGCCGACTTTTGTGTTTAAGTTCCCGAGGTTCTGAAATCGTATTCAAGACAAGGTAAATTAAGAAATTTAAGTTTTACGCTTTTCAAGAATTCTTTCCCCTTTCCTCTCTCCCCTCCCCTCCCGCTGCACCGTAATAATCTTTTTTAGTCACTGTTTACAACACAAATAGGGCAAACCTTTAATAAAAAAAATCAAACCCCACCGGGCCACACTGACAGCTGGCTATTCCGAAATGTGAAAGGCAATCCTCGTTCTAATTAATTTCTAAACTAAATTCCAATCATCTCACACATTCGCTTAAGAATCTGTCAATTTTACAGCAAATCACTCTAAGCATTCCTCCAGATTTAATCTGCAATTAGAATCTAAATGTGCCGCAAATCCCAGTGGAAAGTTTTTCGTATTGCTTGGGTGCTTGTTGTCAACGGACGAACACTAGCAGTGCTCTGTTAAGGACGTACTGTTAAGTAGCCGGCACGTGTTCCTCTCCCACACGCACACAGACGCACAACTTTTTGATTCTGTTTTGATTAATAGTTTCGTTGCAAGCTTATCACACACACACACACAAAAGATAAACAGGAAATGCAACAATGCCACGTGACCGGCATTTTGACTCTCTTTTCCTAGTTCTCTCTCTCTCTCTCTCTCTCTCTTGCTGTGTCGCTCTCTAGCCCACTGCAGTGCACTGTAAAGAAGAGAGCCGCCTGCGCTGTTTACAGAACAAACTCGGCCACAGTTAACTTTTTTGGCGCCCTGCAGCATGCAACAAAAGTGCGTGCCGCATCGAACATGTTGCATGCAGCCATCCTGCTCACACATTTCCCCTTACAACCAACAAAAAAAAAACCGAAAACAAAAGCAAAACATAGTTCTATCGCCTGTGCAACAAAAAAAAAAAAGGAACTATTACATAAGTCAGTGCTCCACCCACGTACATTCTGCGGGCTCTTCTTTATTGTACGTTTGTGTGCATTTATATGGCAGATCGGCTGTCGGTTCTTTGGTTAGCGAATGAAAACTGCGAAATTTGGCAGCTCGTTTTAATTGTCAGGCGAAGTTCTTAAATTCAATAAAAGTATAGCACAGTTTTTGGGGCAGCACAATTCTCATCGTTTTGCCAAATAAATTTAAAGAAAATAGTCTTAAAATAATAAAGCATCAATTTTCTAAATAAATTCGTAAAAAAAAAAAGCATTGAAGCTAATTATATTTTGGTCTATCTGTTTTTAATTTGAACAGAAAGAACTTTAATAAGTAAAACAACTTTAAATAGTTTAGTTAGGCTGATCAAAGGTTGTTAGAATGGCTGTACATTACATTAACTAATAATATAAACGAAGATCCAATTCTAAGAAATGCCCAAAAAAGAACAACTGCCCTACCAACTTTGTCCTTAGTTCACGTTGTGTCATGTCATGATTTATGAAATTTATAAAATTTATTATTTTTAATTTATAAAATTTTTATATTTTGTTTTAGTGCAGGGGTCGACTAAGTTATAATATTATATTGAAAATATCAAGACTCTGAACTTCCAAATATGAATCAAATGTTTAAGGTTTTTCCAATTTTTTTTGAGTTAACACAACTATACTTTAACTTTAGTTCGAACCTGAACCTAGGATTAGGGACCTTCTGAGCCCGGTCCATTAGACCGAACACAAAAAGATTCACGGGTTCCAACCCCGGAGTAAACCCCTCTCGACTTTTGGCAGGTTTGCAGCCCTGATAGAAATCGAATTCTCTGCCAGCTTAAGGTAGTGCAGAATCTGAAGAACCCTTGACCACTATTGGAGAAGCAAAGAGTTAAGCTGCAAGTGTAAAGGGAGTACCTTTTTGTTGTACGATATAACCCTGCCACTCATCAACTCACAGTCACGACTCTGCTAACATTGAATTTACTTATATCTGTTAACGTTTCCCTTCGTGGTTGTAACTCATTTGCGAATTGCCTAGGTCTGACACAGGTATTTACTGACAGCACCTCTCACTTATCAGCAATAGTTAATATTAAATCTTCCAACTCTTTCTTGGTCAGCTGTTGATAATTCGACTGATTACTTTAAGCAGCTTAATTCAGTCGCTAGCCACAGCCTTGTGAGGTGTAACTCGGACTTCATCGTCTCATACTATAACTTTACATCAATAAGTTAGGTCGTTGTCGGAATGATTCTGGCACTTGGCGTCAAAGACTTTATCTTAAAAGAGCTAACAGCTCACGGTTGATACTTTAATATTTTTAGTAATTTCGACTGGCGGTCCAAAGAAGAAAATCAACTTGTTTCCCGCAAACCATATAAAACATGCCGTGAGATATACATCATAACATCGGACACACCGATCTCCAAGTCATTATTGGAATTTTTTCCATTTACCAGACGTTAATAAATATCTTCACAATTGACCAAAGCATTTAGGTTTAGTTTATTCGTTAACCATCTAAAGGTCATTTTCACTGATTCTGAAAATTTTTTTTAAAATCTAAGTTTGGTACCCACATAAAAGTGAAGTGTAGTTTAAGTGACATGGAAGCAAATTTGATTAACCTGAAAGGTACAAAAAGTCACAGACTGAACAAATGCAAACCAAATTCTGTAGGGCTTAGCAAAGTTGGATTTTCTTTATAAATTTTTTTTTTGAGATGAATACCCTCAATTTCAAGCACACCACGAATATTTTCTACACATCCGAGGAACTAACTCATTGTACATAACACATTGATTAAGCCATTGCCCTATAAATTTTTAGTAGTACTTTATTATAATCACAAAATATGTAGGTTGAGTAATTTTTACCGCATAAATGGCCTCCTTTCATTCAATAACAATTAGAGTTTTCTGGGTTTCGTTGATCCAATTAGTTTCATGATCCAAAACCACCAAAATTCTTTATGAGTGTTAGGCAAGGGCGTAGCCAGGGGGGGAGAGCAGCCCTTATTTTGGAGGTGGCAATTATTTACAGAATAAGTATTGATGATACTCTTAAATAAATATTTTTCACATTTCGCACTCACTGGAAATTTCGTTTGTAAAGTTGAATGTATCGTTCACACAGGAAAGGTATTTTTTTTACTTTTAGATATTACACACATTATTACACTACGCCTGACAGATCGTCACGGTAAATGCGATGGTAGTTGCGATGCAGTCGTTGAAGGAACCTGTCCTTGGCAACGTGAAACGAGATAATGCCCAAAAATATCTGCAAACATTGTTGGAAAAGTGAAGGCGATCTTAGGTATGAAAGATATATGTGTTCTTTACTGTAAGTTGCGGTCGGGCGTGGCTTACCGGTTGTATGTGTGGCTGCTGGTGCGGGAGGTTGTGGGTTCGATCCCGCCTCGGACCATCTAATAGAAAAAGTTTTTTCTTTCTTTAGAAAAAAGCTTTTACACACCCGATCACCTTCACCAGCTGCTGGCGCCAGCTGTGAAGTAACTAGCCATGAAAAAGCAAAAATTCTCTAACTATTTGCCGTTCGGATTCGGCGTTAAACTGTAGGTCCCTTTCTCTTGTGCGAAAAATTATAAGCACACACGCCAAGAGGTTGAGAGAAGCTTGGCCCTGGCCCTCCTGGAGGAGGTGCTGTTTGAGCCAATTTTACTTTTACTTTACTGTAAGTTGACGCAATATCATGGATAGTCAAATGTGCTAAGATGCAGGTCGAATATTGTGATGGATAGTCAAATGTGCTAAGATGCAGGTCGAATATTAAACAATCCGGATCTGAACGGAACTGAACCAAACTGCACCGAACCGCATATTGGAGCTCATACGCCGCACCGCGAAGCGAACCAGCATTAGACTAAAAATGGTGAACCGAACCGAAAACCGCCAACAAACAAAAAAACGTTTCGGTTCATTTCATCGACAAGTTGGTTTCAAAAATGTCTGTAAATTAAGGAAATCATACTAGAAAACTAAACTACTATAAAAAGCCTGGCATTGCTTTAGCGTTGCAAAGTTTTTCTATCTACCTCTAAAAGGACATCAATATGTCGGTAGCAGCCAGACTCTCAACAACACCTTATATTGTCCACCTCCTGCAATTGTTGTCTCTTTTCTAAATATTCGTGAATTCTTTACTTGAAAGTTGCAGTTTGAATTTCCTGAATTCTGAAAATCCATCAGTTGGTTGTGCTTCTCGACCGTAATATAACATAAGCACTACTAATTGATTCAGATTGAGAGATTGAGAGAAGCTTGGCCTGGGTCCTTGGGGGCTGTAAAGCCAATTTTACATTTACCATTAATTGCTTGCAAAGAGATTTGTACTTGTTCCGAAAGTTTATTAATTGGCAGGCACGGTCTCGCTCTAGTTTATAGCCACATAAAGAATGTGAATTATCTCTGTTGAATTGGGTTGATTGTATTGAATTATAATTAACCAATGACCTTAAGCCTACTTAAACCAAAAACTTTGGCGTCATAATTGTTTTTTCTCGATTAAAATTATTTAAATAGCAAAAAGTAACAAATTTCTAATTACTCAAATACTCAGAGTTAAGCAATGTATCAAACGAAACCGCGGGTTGGTTTTATTTAAAAACAATGTTATAAGCCAAACCGGTGATTCAAAAACTACTTGAACCACTGAGCCGAACCGGTCATATTTCCCCACCGGTTTGCATCCCTATAAAAATTGCTATGAAAGATGTAGTCACAGCTTAAAAGGGGGGTGCTCGTCTACACTTCCTTTCCCCAAGGAATTTTCAAAGCTAAGAAAAGGAAAAAAAAATTTTAAACGTAAAAAAGATTTTCAAATTTACATAGATACATTTGTTAGGTGCGGCCAATTTGTCTACTGCCCGGGCAGCAGAACCACACGCTTCGCCAGTGCTAAAATATCTTAAGATCTATCATATTCAGGAACAGCGATCCAATAGAAACTATGGGTGGAGGAGCAGCAGCATATCCCCAGCGCTTGTAAAATAATTAATATCCTAAGAGGTACATATCCCGCTCCCTATTCCTCCCGGAGCCCCAAAATGTGATAAATCCGCTTAGAAAATTATCCCCAAAATCAATCAAATTTTTTTCCCATTTGAATTTAAAATGTTCTTGAAAACGGAACTATATCAACTCAAATCACGTTCATAAAAACGGAACTATATCAACTCGATTTCACTTTTTTTGATCTCAAAACAAAAAAGAAAGTCGGTCAAGCCCGACTATAACATATTCTGTACCCTTACACTCCCATTTGCTCAGGAGTCAAACGGCCAGTTAACACCCCGCGCACAACGCGGTGCGCTCTCTAAGTTTCTCTCTCTCTCTCTCTTTCTCTCTCGCACTAAGATTGCCTGTGTTGAACGGTTAGGGTATGTTGCTGTGGTTGTTGGTGGGGGGGTGGGTGGTCTTAACAGGCCGTTTTTTGCCCATAACTTGAGTATCGTTCATCCGATCTTTATCATTTCTTCAGCAAATCGATAAATAATTTTGTTTACAAGGTACCTCTAGAAGAAACGAATGATCTATCTCCAAAACTGTAGGAGATATGAAGTTTTTTCAAAATTGCGGGGGCGGGAGGGGATCTCTGAGATCTCTTCGTTCATACGGACAGACAGACGGACAGACGGACATGGCTATATCGACTCGGCTATTGATGCTGATCAAGAATATATATACTTTATAGGGTCGGAAACGATTCCTTCTCCCTGTTACATACTTTTGCACAAACTTAATATACTCTATGTACCTTCGGTACAGAGTATAAAAATGTTCTTGGAGTGAGAACATTGTATTACAAATGAGAAAAACTGTTCAAGCTCTTTTTCGGGTAACATTTGTGCTCATCTTTAGTCGAATGTTCTCGGTTTTTTCCGTCTGTGCAGAGACATCGGAAGAGTGCGGAGAGTTTCTATGTATTGTGCATTTCACTTCTGTGAATATTATTTGATTGCAAGGGAAGGGAGGCAACTATTATTTACAAGCGCGCTGGATATGCTGCTGCTCCGCCCTTATTCCTTAGGATCATCGCTGTACAACAAACTTCAACGACCAACTATTTACTATACTGCACCCGACTTAGTTCATTTCAGTCTTTCAGAAAAACACAGAAAACATTTTTCCAGCTTGACTGGATCCCTAGACCTTCTGCACTTAACGAACAACGTATGGAATAGCGTGCCAGCACATTCCGCCCTTGCCTACTTTTGTGTGCGGTGGTTGAGTTGAGTACAACTTTATTAATTTTAAAAACATTTGGAACAGTTCTTCTCATTTTGACGTCTTGTTCTTATTTTAAGTTAAAGGCAACTTATTTTATGATCTTCTGATTTTTCCCTCTGTGTGCGTGTATGCAGATCCAAAAACTCCATTCATGATCCATTCCGTTACTGAGCTATACAATTGCTGTAACTGATTATCTTGTTTAAAACAAGTTGTTTGTCTACATCAAATTATTAGATCTCCGTTGCCGGTCAGTCGATGAAAGCGGCACCTCCTATTAATTTCGAATATTTTTTTAAGAATTGCTAAAACAAAGACAAAAACACTAAGGGCCGATTTCTCATCGTCTACATAGAGCTATATGTCACATAATCTTACAAAAAGCACAGTAAATTGTAAGCTTATCTGACACATATCAGCTATATGCAAGTAGAGAAATCGGCCCTAAGAAGAAAATTTAGGGAAACAAAATAAGGAGGGAAAATATAAGGAAACAAGAAATCGGAGATTAAAATATATCAATATAAGTAATCCAAACTCGGCGAAAGTTCGAAAAACACAGTGAAAAGTGCATGTCGAATTCTTCAGTCTACCCATTAAGTATTTATACTCTTGCAGAGGGTATATAAATATTGTAACGCATAGAAGGAAGAATATCTTGATCAGGATGACGAGCTGTGTTGACTCAGCCATGTGCGTCTGTTTCTATGATATCTCCTCCATCAGTTTTAAAGCTGTCTTTACCAAAGCTTGCACGAGGTCTTGTAATACAAATACGCTGTACATTTGTCGAAAGAAAGACCTTTTCTGTTTTCAGGCAAAACGGCCCCAAACTTCGCATTATTAAGTTTTCTATGATTTTTCATAGTTCCACCAAGTTTTATAAAAATCGGACGACTATATATATTACAACTGCTATAGATACATGTTCTTAGATATTGAAACAGTGCGTTTGAGTGTAGGTACCCGCAATGGATGCGTTTGGGATTCAAGTGGTCGGGGTACCAAAATAGACTAAACGAGAAGGCCAAGCTAACTTCGTCTGTGCCGAAGTTTTTATACCCTTGCAAAAGCTGTTTTTGAAATGACAGAGTTTAAGAACGCTTAGATAAAAATCAAAAACTTTTGTAACTAAAATCCGTTTTCCGTCAGATGAACATCTGATTTCGACCAAATTTCGCGATTTTTTTTGAAAACATATTAAATTAACAATCGAAAAGTTTAAGAACGATAAAATTGATAACAAAAAAGATTTTCTCACTAAGACTCATTTTCCGACCGATAAGTCCAACGGCAGCGTGAAGATATAGTCATCTGATTTCGAAAAAATTTTTCAAATTAGTTTGAAAGCGTTTAATATTAATAATCACAGACCTTAAGAACGATATACATGAAAAAAAAAATTTTTATTTCACTAAGACCCATTTTTCGACCGATCGGTCCTATGGCAGCTATAAGATATAGTCATCCGATTTTGACCAAAGTTTGCGAATCTGTTTGAAAGCATATAATATTAATAATGACCGTGTTTGGGAACGCTAACATTAAGAACAAAAAAGTTTTTCTCACTAAGACTCATTTTTTGACCGATAGTTCCTATGGCAGCTATAAGATATAGTCATCCGATCCGGTCGGTTCCGACATATTAGCAGCGTGCAGTAAAAAGAAGACTGTGGAAAATTTCAGCTCGATAGCTTTAAAACTGAGAGACTAGTTCGCGTAGAAACAGACGGACAGACAGACAGACCGACAGACAGACGGACAGACAGACAGACGGACAGACAGACAGACGGACAGACGGACGGACAAAGCTCAATGAACTCAGCTCGTCCCCCTGATCAAGAATATATATAGTTTATGGGGTCGGAAATGAATATTTCTATGCGTTGCAAACTTCTGGGCAAAATTATAATACCCTTTGCAAGGGTATAAAAATGACAATTTTGAGGCAAATTGGTCCTGTTATAACTAGAATATCAAGAAAACTAGGTAACGAATCGTATTTTGTTTTTGTTTCTATTGATTTATGTATTTATTCAGCGTATTATAGAAAAAAAGTTTTACTGTTTGCTTTGTATTTCTCCAGGTAAATCGCTATTTACCAACTGCCAATTTTTTCACTATTTTACAACTTTAATGGAAAATTCAAAAAAAAATTTTATTTTTAATTCTGTCATATTTTCAAAATATAATATGTTCTTTGATTATTTCAGTTGCTTATTCGACTGCTAGAGGTAAAAATAGTAAAAAAAAGTCATTATTCCAAAAATTGTATGGCATTTAAAAGGCATATGATAGATAAGCCCAGCCTATGAAATAAGTGTTTGAAATATTTCTAACACTGAACTTATTGTTTCATGATTACAATTAGTAGTTTCTAGAGTTACAAATTATTAAATTGACCATTTAAAAATAAAGCTTTAAAAAATAATTGGATGGTGGAAGTCCACGTTTAATCGTTCTCAAACTTCAATGAAGTTGTCTAGTAAATTTTGGTGTGTTGCCTTTTTAAAAAAAAGTCATTGTTGGCGAATCGCAATAGTTGATTGCTTCAATCGAATTGATGCTCATAGGAAAAAAAGGACGACGACCAAGTTTCCAAGGAACTTAAACTCTAGCGAATGTTCGGTCGTAAAGATGAAGGTTTGGTTCGCAGACCAGTTTTGTTTCGAATAGGGTGATGTACTGAAGCTACGCCATCTACAAGGTTTGTAAAGACATTTTACAAATGGACTTTTTTTGTTGGACTAGAGCCCCTTTAGATACGAGACTCTGCCAAATGATGCTCCGATCTACGACTTTACAAATATGCATGCTCTAGAAGAAGTTCATTTTTTCCTTTGCTTTGTGAGAACCAAACTAGTTTTTGAGCTGCAGTATTTGCGATGTTTATTCCAATTTTTATGTGTCAAATTGTATTTTAAATTGTGAATCTTTAATGTATAACAGGCCGTTATTTGAAATTCTCTGCAAACTGGTTAAACTTTCTACCTAACCAATTGACATATATATTTCTCACCAGTTGCAGTTAGGGAAATATCACTTTTGGATTACGCACTGAGGCTGACAGCAGATGAAGCTTAACTCCTCCCCTTGCAACATGTTCGGCGTAAATTTCCCCTACAAGGGGCTCCCTACAGATTTTGCATTTACTCCACTACCTTTTGGCCATTGCCAGGACTCCTGTTGTAGTACATGTCACCTACATGAACACACACACACTCACACATACGGACAACCGACGAGTGCGTGCGCCATTTATATAGGCTCCATGCCCAGGCAACCAACCAACGACGTTCATCCAGGTCGCCTACATCGGCTCTATACATACACACGCGGGGGAGACGGGCGGCGGGCGGCATGCCTGTTCGCCGCTCTCATTCGTCGGCCACTTGGCGGGCCCTCGCCCACATTCACAATTTCCTTGGCCATGTTCACATACAATGTTGCTCGTTTGGCCTCGTCATCGGGCTTCGTAAGCGAGGCGAGGCGATACGAATGCGTAAAGTTTACAAAAATATTTGCAACAAAATGCATTTAAGCCCCATGCCTTGGTTTCTGCTTTTTGCTCGTTTTTTGCCAATCCGTGTGCTCTTTTTGGTGGCATAAATTTTAATCTTAATTAAATGCGATTTTAATAGCATTTTAAATTGCATATCCATGGAGGTACACACACACACTTATTGTACTACAAGTACAGGCATCAGGAAAGTGGCTGCATTTGCCGTTTTAGCCAAGTTTCCGCCACAACTGCATTAGTAAATTTCCAATTCCCAAAATGCGCAAACTAATTTAGCTGAAATGTTTTTGCTTACAAATGGGCCCAAAAGGCTAGAACTCTGCTTGCTTTTCATCATTTTATCAGAGAGATTCAAACTTGGCATGGCTACCCGAGTTGATTCCAGCGTGAAAAACAACGACATCAGTTCATAGTGTTTTCTGTTTACAGCTGAGAAGCAGCCAGGAGCAGTCCTTGCGTTCGCATTACAGCCGGCGACAAGCAAATGAGTCGCTTCTCCATGTGTGTGTGTGTGTGCGTATTTCTTCTTGATGAAAATGCCAAATGGTTTGTGTCTCTTTATGGGAATTGTTGTTTGTTGTTCCGGGTTTTAGTTTTGAGCTTCTGCATGTTTAGCAAGCAGATAAGCAGCATTATGCTTAGAGTGAAAAATGCCGAGACAAGTATTTATACTCCTCAATCTGGAGATACGGAGGGAGAGTATGCCAGAACTCTGCCCTTTAATCTGGAGATACGGAGGGAGAGTATGCCAGAACTCTGCCCTTTATGTAATGAAGAGAAGGAAAAGTGAATATGGATGGAAATACCTTTAAAAGATAAGATCTATTTAAGATATTCGCATTAAATATTATTTACATTTTAGAATCTAATGTATAACTAATTTAAAAGCGGATTGTTCCAATGGCTTCCTTTTAATATAGTTGTTGGAATTGCATAAAATTTGGTTCAACTATTTGGTTTCAAATAAAAATTCTTCATAAGTACAACAAAGATTTTTGAACTAAATCATATTCGGTGACGAAATCTTTCTGTTCATATCTAAACTATTTCTATTATTAACATTACGGTAAAGTTAACCCATTTAAATTTTTAATTTGTTACCATTCGACAAGCCGGATCTTCCTTTGGCAGCTAATCGTTTTATTCTTTCTAATATTCTTTCTATTTGCATTAATTAAAACAGAAAGAAAAACAGATAGATTTTCTAATAAAGAAGCTTTTTTGTCCGATGGTTCCGAAATCCTGGTGATATGACAGCCCCAAATGGTTACGATGTTGTATAAAAATATTTCTTTATTCATTTAGTAACCTTAAGTCTAAATGTTTACAATTTACTGTTACTGATTAATAATAACTTATATTGTAATGTGCGTAGTATTTCATTTGTAAGTCAGTTTTTGTGATGTGTTTGTTTTCGAGTAGTTCTAGTTGTAAGGATTTTAACTCCTAGTTTTATGTTTTTCTAGTTTGTTACTCTTAAGCGTGGTTGTTTTTTGCAGTGGTGAATTAATTAAGTTTTAAAATTAGTCCTAATTAAAGTAAGTATTTACATTTATAATTACAGGTGGGTGTTCATTCATAGCAGGTTAGTATATTTGTGACTAACAAACCGGTAAGTATTTTCAGATTTGGTGTGTGTTTGAGATCAGGTAGGAGTATAATCAGGTGAGTATTTTGATTGATAACTAACTAAGATATGTTTTTCTTTTTGTTCAGGTTTTATTGGGTAATATATGTAGAGTATAAGTATAGGATAAATGGTAAGTTTGTGGGTTATAATAGGTGGATATGTTTTAGCTAGATCCTTCGTTCAGCCAGATCGGTTGGGTGGGTCCTATGGAGTCTTATTCTAGCCCGGATCCCATTGATCGTTCGTCTTCTTAGGAGTCGTCTGACGAGGTTGTTTGGGTGGCACGCTACTTTGTAGTGGTAGCGCGCAGCCTGTTTGTTGATGGTGTAGCCAATCATAGGGACTCCACAGTCGCGCACGATGTCTCGTGTACGGATGTACCACTCAGCACCGGTGATTCTTCGAAGCATTTTGGGCTGAAAACCCCTTATTTTTGCCCGGTGGGTTTTTGCGGCAATGCCATATACCTGTACACCGTAACGCCAGATCGGAGCTAGGATGACCTCGTATATGAGGAACTTGTTTTTTAGTGACAGTTTGAGGATGTCGTTGAGGAGCCAACTCATTCTCGTCGCCTTGCTACGTAGTCTGTCAGCTACATCGACGGCATGCTGTTTGAATGTGAGTCGCTTTTCCATTGTCACTCCAAGGTACTTATGGCCCGTCTTGTGTGGAAGGACTTCTCCGTGCAAGAAGACACCAGGACTTATGTCTCTTCTGCGTGTGTGAGTGACACAGGCACACTTCTCAGGATTTATAGATATGTTCCAACAGCACGCCCAGTTTTCGCTTCAGATACTCTTGCAAAGTATCAGTTGCCCTGTAAATACACGGGTCTCTTGCCATTATAGTAGTATCATCAGCAAACGTGGCTATAAGGAGGTCCTGCGGGTCTTCTATTGTTATATCACGCGATGTGGGAATATCCGAGGTGAAAAACTGTATAAGTTTGGGTCTAGCACGCTGCCTTGAGGTACTCCTGCTCGAATCCTCTTCTTCTGGGATGCAAGGCCATCCTGGACCACTCTGAAGGTCCTGTCAGAGAGGAATGATTTGATCATTAAGAAGATTTGTGGATTGAGCGTTCCCTTGATCATAGTGAGTAGTCGGTCGTGCCAGACGCGGTCAAATGCCTATTGGTTATCCAAGTACGCTGCCACAACGTACTCCTTGGCGTGGAATCCTTCCAGGACGAAGTTGACCACCCTGTGAAGTTGTACAGGTGTGCCATGTCTCAGTCGAAATCCAAATTGGAACTTTGTTATCTTCCGTTTGACTGCAGATGTCTCCAAGATTCTCCGCAAAAGAAATCTCCAGTAATTTGCCAAAGGTTGGGAGAAGGAGGATTCCAGCTCGTCTGGTGGCTTCCCTGGTTTGTGCAGCATAATAATATTTGCGCTTTTCCAGGCGCTGGGGAAATACCAGAGGCGGAGCGCTGCATTGAAATTGAGTTGCAAGAACAATATTGCCTTACGAGGGAGCAGCTTTATTGTTCTGTTGTCCATCTCATCTTCACCAGGGGCTTTGTTGTTCTTCAGAGAGCTAATTTCTCTTTTAACCTCCTCAATGGTAATTGGAGCAGATGGCGACATTTGCGCCATTTCGTAACACATGAAATGAAATGGGGGAAAAAAGCAACATGTACCACATTCGATTGCACTTACGTGAAACCCGGAACAATTTTTTAATTAAAAATTTAATGCTTCGCTAAAAAATTCCATAACACAAAAACTAAAATTAATGTGGACAAACGGGTTTTTGTAATGCTCTACACCCGAATATTTCAACGGTGAATGCTCGGAGCATAAATTTAAAATATTAGACTTTCTTATATTAGTGTTGTTAAGAAAACATTTCATTTGGGCTGTAGACAAATTTAGCAGCAAACAGAAAAAACTAAAAACTATTGCTGGACAATAAACTAAATTTTTTTAAATTTCAAATAAGCAAAGATTGAACAATGATTACACACTGGAACACTCAAAACTGCCTGGAAACGGGACCAACAAATTATGAAACTAGAGGCATCAGGGAGCAACACCTCATACCCAGATTTTCTTGCTCACGTCAAGTTCGCATTTAATGGGCACATTTATAGTAGCAACACACAGCTACAACATCTGTTGCTGATTAAAAAAAATGTGAGAGCTAAAATTTTGGAAAATTCACCAAAGATGAAGGGAGTCACCACAATTGTTATACTAAATTCCCGCCATCAATGGACAAGTGGTTAGTACCCCGCCCATAGAGGCCTAACTTAGAATATGGAATTAATGGAAAACCACTCGATAGAATTTTGTAAGATTTTAAATATATTGAGATGCTGACCTATAAAATGTGTTCTTTAGAGGTGGTAACATGCATCGAAAAACCGCGATAATGGATACCACATTTGACATCATCCATTATCGAGTCCATATAGGCCATAAACTAGAGATAAAAATAGACCGAATTGCGTTTTTAGCTTTACCAACGAAGCCTTGGTTCGCTGTTTATAGGCATTTTTGTACTAGCAATTGCCTTAGAGCAACATTGACCATTTGGGTATCAGGAGCTTCTCCAAAATTATGAAATCAATCCTTTGATTAAAATTCGTAATTTCCACTAAGAAAAAGCAAAAACTGTCGGAAAATGTCTTAGGTGAACAAACCGCGATACGCAAAGCCTTCAACTGAAGTATTCAAATGAAATTACCTGTTTTTCTATCGGTAATGAAGCAATTTACTCATAAGATTAATTCCATAATTTTGGTGAAGCTGGTTTTGCTTAAATGGCCAATGTTGCTCTAAGGCAATTGCTAGTACAAAAATGCCTATAAACCGCGAACCAAGGCTTCGTTGGTAAAGCTAAAAACGCAATTCGGTCTATTTTTATCTCTAGTCTATGGCCTATATGGACTCGATAATGGATGATGTCAAATGTGGTATCCATTATCGCGGTTTTTCGATGCATGTTACCATCTCTAAAGAACACATTTTATTGGTCAGCACCTCAATATATTTAAAATCTTACAAAATTCTATCGAGTGGTTTTCGATAGTTAGGCCTCTATGGGCGGGGTACTAACCACTTGTCCATTGATGGCGGGAATTTAGTATAACAATTGTGGTGACTCCCTTCATCTTTGGTGAATTTTCCAAAATTTTAGCTCTCAGATTTTTTTTAACCAGCAACAGATGTTGTAGCTGTGTGTTGCTACTATAAATGTGCCCATTAAATGCGAACTTGACGTGAGCAAGAAAATCTGGGTATGAGGTGTTGCTCCCTGATGCCTCTAGTTTCATAATTTATTGGACCCGTTCCCAGGCATTAAAAAAAGTTGAGTTTTGTGGCACTGTGTTATACTTCACGATGTGTTCGAACCTCCGGACGGGACCTTCTGCGGAATTTTAGAGGTTTGCACTGCAAACCTGCAAACTTTGCAGCCCTGACTAAATCCATTTGACTAGATAGTTAGCTATGTTAGCTATTTTATATATTTTTTCATTTGATATTCATCAAACGCGGCCAATTTGTGCTAAAGCAGCAGAATAATTGATCCCTGAGAAGGTATCAGAAAAAAATGATGTATCGACTAGTTCCTGCTGTTGGAGCTCCCTTTATTACTTTAACTGAATTATATACATATACTTCTTTGATACATGCTCCTGTGTCATGATATTGCTCCAAATTGGCTATCATGATCGAGTTCAGTACGAAGATTTTTGCAAATTTATACTTGATTAGGAAGACAGTTTTTCTGCTGAGCACGGCCAATATTAAACGTTTTATTACTGGGAGCTCGTACTCGGGGCCGTTGGACTGAACTCAATTGGAATGCCGTCTAAAATACTACCTATATTGAATTGGATCACTAAAGACTAATTATTCCTTGCATATCGCATAAATGAGACCTCTTGTAATTCTCATGTTGGAATTCAGTGCATGGACAATATAAAAATGGCAACTGATATTTGGTGTTTAAATGTGTTTTTAGTAATATCATACTACGTTTATACGCACGTCTTATTTGCAAATAACAATTTTGTGAGTGAAAAATCATTGCGTATAAACACTGATTTAATTCGTTATTTGCAAATAGCTAAGTCACGAAAACAATTACTGATTACTGACTTATTTGCAAATAGTGTGCTAGGCGTTGCCACTCTATTCACGGATTTTGATGTTTTCAACTATATGGTAGCACTGCTATATCGTAAGTGACATTCATATCGACTGCAGGCGAAGGAGAAAGGGAAAATGTATAAGATAACAACTGAAAATAAACGTTGCAATTGGACCAAGGCGGACACCAAGGTTCTTTTTGGACTAACGAAAGAAAATAAGGCCATGCAACTGCTTGATGGCGATCAGGCAGCACTAAAAAATACATTAACTTACGTATGGTGTTTAGCGCATAAACAGTGAGTTAACTATTTACAAATTATTTCTATTTGCAAACAGCTGGCGTATAAACGTAGTATCAGACAGCTTGTTGTTTAATATTTTAATACAAAAAGGGTGTATTAAAATCAAATATGATTAGAAACTCTTTAATACGAAGTATCGGAACGTTTGTATTCAAACCAAACCATTTTTGTTCACTAGAACTATTTATATGCTATAGTCATCCGATCCAGTCAGTTCCGATAAATGTGCAGCGGTTGTTGTATAAGATCTTTGTGCAAAGATTGTTTTTGGTAAAAATAGACAATAAACTTGATCTGCCTGCAAGTATAAGGAGTTTCTGTCCTCTACATGTCAAATCTTTATCTCTTACTATCTCTGAGAACAGATTGTTCTAGAACTCGCCAATATATGGTCCACCAATTTTATTTTGCTGATATGTTTACCAAAAGGACAGTGACAAATTTTAACAGATTCGCTCGCTCACTCGACAGAACACTTGACTTTGTTGTTTGCGTGTTTACTGCTTCATAGTTCCCGATGAGAGAAGCACACTAAGCTATCTTACGATAACCGTTTGAAAGGGATTCTTTCGTTTGGCTCTCAGCAGCTGAGCATAATCAAACAATCCAAGTGTTAGAACAGTGTCATCTTTCTTGTTGTTGTGCAAAGCGTAATAGAGGAAGGGGGACAAAATAGCACACAAGCACGCATACACACTTGCAGTTTACTGAGGCACACGCAACACACATACATGCGTAAAAGACACTTTCGGAAGATTCTGCCCAGCAAAGTGTCTCATGGAAACAGATGCACAAAAAAGACGAAAACATAAAACAACCGCAATGGCCCAATAAAAAATTACACACGAAAAAAGTCTTGTTGATTGAGCAAATATCACGTTGAGCAAAGACAGAGGTAAAATGTCATTTCGTTTCCCTTATTCATCGTGTCTGAGGGTGACTGATCAGAAATATATATCCTTTATAGGGTCGCAAATACTTTCTTCGAG
Organism: Lordiphosa magnipectinata; assembly: GCA_037044535.1. Taxonomy (NCBI): domain Eukaryota; kingdom Metazoa; phylum Arthropoda; class Insecta; order Diptera; family Drosophilidae; genus Lordiphosa; species Lordiphosa magnipectinata. The sequence goes on from JBAMBO010004113.1 coordinate 1,142,662, forward strand.
AGATAGAGCCACAAATTTTTATGTCGTTTGGTGCTTACCATACCTATATCAAGAAGGTTTAGCATTGGAAAATTTCTCTGTGTGTGTCGTGGGTGCATGTATACATTCGGACTAAATCAAGGATACAGGGTATTTTGGAGTCGGTGCACGGATGTGTCACTCGGCAAGCACTCGTAGCCACTCGATGCCGAGCTTCAAATCAACACTAGCCGCCTCTAGTGTTGCCAACTTTTGCCGAGCAAAAAAATCCGTTTTCAGCGGGTCGGAGAGGGTAAAAAGCTGTATTTTTAGCTATTATTAGCTATTATTATTATTAGCTTAAGGCAACTAGGGGGGGAGCTTATAATCGGCGTTGGACCATGGCAAGGACAACATCTGAATCGCAAACGAGGCTAACTCAAAAAATCTTTTGTTACCAATCCAGTCAGTCTTTGAAAGTCGATTACTTCACTCCAAAACTTTATATGCTTTCAATCGTTGATTCTCACCATTTCACCGAAATCGTATGTCATTATATCTGACGACTGCTATTTTCCCAATATCGTTCGATCGGTGAATAAAACTTTTTTCGTTCTCGAAATCGTCGATTACTAATGCTTTGTATATTTTTAGTCAGATTCGCACAGTATGGTCGAAATCGCTATCGACTTTAGCTCCAAAACAGTAATGAAAGCTTTTTTGTTAAATAAAGCCGAAATCAGCTTTTAAACAAGCCAGTATTATCCCGACTTCGCCGCTGTTTGTAAATTTTTGCCGCAATCCAGTTGTTTAAAAAAGCTGGAATATGACTTGCGGAAAAGACTGATTTGGAGCAACACTAGCATCTACACTAGCGGACTCTGACATATCGTGTCCATTACAGAATCCCAAAAATTCTAATGATGCCGGTCAGATTGCTGCTGATTCGCTTAAAGCTTTGGACAGTCCCTCTGTACTGTCTGTCGCGTCTATGCTGGCCTTTCTACTGCATAACTAGTAACTACAGTCAGTTTTGAAGCTATCGAGCTCAAATTTTGCACAGCAGTCTTCGGTTTTTACTGCACGCTGCTAATATGTCGGAAAAAAAGGAAAAAAAAAAATTTAAAGAAGAATTTACTTTTAGTTTATTCTGCAAATATCGAGTTTGTTCTCTTTCGCAAAATTTGGTAGCATAATTTTGACCTTAGTGGTAGTTGGCAATTATGTTGTGTAAGTCAATCTGAAATTAAAAAGTTAAATTATCTCTTTCAAATTTATTATGATATGTAATTTACCTTGATTTCTTCAGCCTCCACTGTTTTTCTATTAAAGGCTTGTATCCAGCACTGCGGAAAATTCCTGCCAGGAATTTGCTAATTATTTCTTGTGTGTGTGGAACATAACTAAAGCAGGGTGGCCATGCACCTAAAAGGTGTAAGGTCACTCTGATTAATCAGCTGTTAACACTGTTAATTATTTGAAATTAAATAAATGTAGAGAAAAAAAATTATATTTTCCGGGGAAGCATGCATCGCGAAGTAGGTGCTACTTAATGCTATACTAGAGGATGATAGGCCGATGGCTGAGCATGACACTTTGCCCGGATGGCGCAAATCATTAATGCAGCATGTTGTTATCTGCACAACTTTTAAATGCTATAATCTCCAAAGTAGTATGACTTCTCGGTTGGTCGCCAGTCAAATACAATAAATACATTCACATTAATATTAAGGATTTTGTCAACTCAGAGTGCAGATCAGTACCTTGGCATTGGTCGATGGGCGAACAGCTGGAACATACCCGCTAATCGTTCAAAGAGTCATGAGACCCGCAAAAGTTGCTCGAGTGCGACTCATAGGATCAAGATTCCCATATACGGATACCGGGGTTAAATACCTTGGCTTGTCTCTGGACCGCCGCTTGACCAGGAAAGTCTATGTGACTCGGGCAGCAGCTACGGTTGCAGCCTCGTAGTGGTATTTCGCTGCGATCCAAAATCCTTGATCATCTTGCTTTCCTGGACCAGGGGATCCCGGTATGGGGTACGGAATGCTCCACTGCCCTCACTGGCCAATTATCGATAAGAAACTGTGGGTTTCGTTCATGTTGCTGGATACTCAAGCAACGAAAAGGTAAACTAAAAATTCCTGGCACAGTTTTTTTTATATGAAGTTTGCCAGGAATTTTTAGTTTTCGCGGTGCTGGATACCCGGCTTTAAAAGAAAAATGAAAATTTTATTAATTGCTTATACATACAAATGTATAGTACGTCAGTGGTGGGCACCCTTTTTATGGCAGTATGGAAAGTCGCACGCCAGAGTGGGACAGAAATAGTGTACAGAGCATGATACAACGAAGAAGGTATGGCGAGCTCTCCGACATTGATAGCTGAGAGCTTTTCTGAAAGCTCGTGCCTATAACATTTCGCAACACACTGAAGACTTGCAAGCTGAGTTGTAAGATGAAACGGAGAGCGAGCTGAGAGCTTGCATTATCTGTATTAGGTGTATCATGGTACAGAGTGTCGACTGTTTGACGTAATAAATTCATCCGCCGCTGAATATGTACGTACTGACAAGTACGTAGCAGCCGACAGCATGCGCCATGGTAAGGCAGGTTATTGTTCCTAAATGTATTAATGTACATAAGCATGCACATAAATGCTTACACGTGTAATATTACTAACCTGCTTTTGCCCATCCTCCAATTTAGCAAAAAAAAAATAATTGCTTGCACAACAAAAGTTGGTGGCACAATGAAGAAAAGCTGCTCCAAGTTCAGCACGCGGGGAGCTTCTATTGACATGTCGTTCTGTAATGTAAGTTAAATATTAAAATCAATCAAGAAATTTTAATTATATTTTCTTACCGCAAAAAATTTGACCGAACGCTTGCCCATTTAATTTAATGAGGAATCCAAGGAATCCATTTTTAGACCGATGCGCACACCTTAATATGACTGAGACGCTCCTCGCCGGGCTTGCTGCGAAAAGCACGAGCTAAATGAGCTTTGTATAAATGGCTGCACATACACATACGCATTATCGAACGGCGATGTCTTCTGCGCAAAAGGAACCGTAATACCGTTGGCGGTGCTCTCATTGAGCTCTATTTTCGCTTCACACATCCGTTTTACCGTCTTTTTCTCTGACTTATAGAAATGCTTTTCAATCATTTTCGATAAAGTTAGAGTTTTTTTAAAGCTATTTTAGCTCGTTTAGCTATTTTTTCGAAATTCTAGAAAAGTTTTTCTTTTTATTAGAAAATTTTTCTAAATACCTGGGCAAATTTAAAAATAAGGCCAATTTCTAAAATACATGCAAGATTTTTTTCTGAGTTTACTAAAAGAGAAAACAAATCTGTAGAGCGTGGATAGGTTATAGCCTATTTCCATTATGAATACATATTTCAAAATGTACTTTTATTTTTTTTTAGCTTTTCGATAAATTATGTACATCTTTTGGTACAAAAAACATGAAAACACCTTTATACCACTAAAATGTGAAAACCTTAGAGGCAAATGAACACATATTTGAAACATGTACTTCTTTTTTCTTATGGAGAATATGTGACATATTAGGGATTTTCACAGATGAGCAATCGCGCTTCCCGATTCGTTCCTATGGCAGCTATATGCTATAGCCATCCGATCCGGCCGGTTCCGACAAATGTGCAGCGTCTTTGTACCAAAAGACTTCGTGCAAAGTTTGTTTAAGGTAGCTTTAGAACAGACGGACGGGCAGGCGGACAACTCAGCTTTTCACGCTGATCAAGAATATATTATATATACTTTGTGTGGTCGAAAAAGTTTCCTTCTATGCGTTACAAACATCTGGACAATTTTAATATACCCTCTACTAGGATATAAACCAAAAATTTCGGAAAATGCTGGACCCAAAATTACAAAAGAAACCGGTACGGTTCATAGATAATTTTGAGGAAAAATGTAAGTAAATTAGGAAATCCCATAAAAACCGCACCGTTCCCAAGGTGCTTACGATCTTAAAAAATTTTTTTACGACTTTAATTTTGCAAATAAAATCTTAAAGTCCAAAATGGCCAATTGAAAAGTATTAAGCGGGAAAATTGACAGAAGCCCAGTGAACCAAACCGAAGTTAGTCAGCGGTGTCACAGAAATCTCTGGAGATTTCATTGGGTGGTGAATTTTGCTGTCTCCTGACAAAACACAAGAGATTTGAAACCAACTGAAAGAGATTTCTGTGACACCGAGAATTGGTTTTGGGTTGGAATTTGGTTGGAAGAGATTTCTGTGACACCGCTGAGTGAGACCAGTTAGAGACCGATTCGGTAGCTTAAAACCTCAATAAGCCACTGAACTGAATCATAATTCCCAGTCAGTTTGCATCCCATATTTTTATACCCTTGCAAAGGGTATTATAATTTTGCCCAGAAGTTTGCAACGCATAGAAATATTCATTTCCGACCCCATAAACTATATATATTCTTGATCAGGGGGACGAGCTGAGTTCATTGAGCTTTGTCCGTCCGTCTGTCTGTCTGTCCGTCTGTCTGTCTGTCCGTCTGTCTGTCTGTCTGTCCGTCTGCTTCTACGCAAACTAGTCTCTCAGTTTTAAAGCTATCGAGCTGAAATTTTGCACAGAGTCTTCTTTTTACTGCACGCTGCTAATATGTCGAAACTGGCCGGATCGGATCACTATATCTTATAGCTGCCATAGGAACCATAGGTCGAAAAATGGATTTTAGTGAGAAAAACTTTTTTGTTTTCAATGTTAACGTGATTAAGCTCGGTCATTAATTACATTATATGCTTTCAAACAGATTTGCAAATTTTAGCCAAAATCGGATGACTATATCTTATAGCTGCCATGGGACCGATCGGTCGGAAATTGAGTCTTAGTGAGAAAAACTTTTTTCAGACGTTTATCTGTCGGAAAATAGGTTTTAGTTAAAAATTTTTTGATTTTTATGTAAGCGTTCTTAAACTGTGACATTTGCATTTGCAAGGGTATAAAAACTTCGGCACAGACGAAGTTAGCTTGGCCTTCTCGTTTTATGTATTTCTTTTTATTTTAGTAAACAATTTTTTTACCATTAAGCATTGATAATATTATAACTTTTTGCATGTTTTCATATAAATATTATAATTATTTCTTTAAAAAACTTTTCTTTCTTCCATTCAAATTTCTGCTTCTCCAATACCAATAACTATGCATCCACTTTATGTTTTCGCTCCTGCATGCATGCAACCATATGTAGAAGGTAATATTTCTTCTGGGATGTACGTGATCCAAAATGGACAGGTTGCGATGATGATGCCCGCAATGCCTGGTTCGATGGGTATTCGGTAATTGTCCAGCAAACCGACCTAAGCTCGAAAATTCCGAAAAAAATTTTTTCGATGGACAGCGAATTTTGAAGAATTATCGAAGAATCGGAATCAAAATCACTTGCACGAAAACCCCTATATGGGAAAATATGTACACGTTTGCTATTGTGGAAATAGGCTATTTTTTAGCAAGAGAGATCAAGCTGCCTCGAAACCAATTCATGCTTTAACATAATGCTCAGATCTGGTTTGATCCAAGGGCCATGCTTCGTCCAAATAGCAATAGCATGATCCATTTTAAAAGACCTTTGTTTTCTTTTTAACTTATTCTCTCACCATTCTCTTCAAAAGTTACCCTGGTGGAATAGTTTCCTGTTAAAGAATGTCTCCGCTGTACAAATGAAAATTCATTAAATTAAATTTACCTACTCTCGACTGGTCTCGTTCATGGCTCGTTAGTTAGATCTGAACCATAGCAGCGCTCACGCTTATGCTACAAAGAATATGCCACATCCGGCTGGTGCCATCATACCAAACTCAAAAGGAAAATTCAACAAAAGGTACAGGCCATCAGGAAGTGCAACACTCGCAAAACTTTCAGCTGCTGCCGGCTGCTTAATTTTAATTATGCGCCGCTTATAAATTCAATTGCATTTAACAATTTTCAACAAATTCGCTTGGCAAACTTTTGTGGGAGAGACCGACAAAACTAGACACAGACCAGACAATTTTTACAGGATTAGTTGGCGACAAAAGGAACATTAATCCAGCAAGTTTTTAGTGTTAGAGGCTGCGTTGTCCTTGAAAATGACTTGCCTAAGCCTGGCACTTAATTTTCATACAATTTGGCCAAGTCAGCCACTTCAGTTAATGATGGCCTCGACTCGTTGTGACAATTGTCCAAAAATTAATTATTCAAAATGCAAGTTAGAAACTTGAATACAGCGACCAGACAATGCCTTTTCCTCGCCTTGAAGTACATTAAGCTAATATTTATTTTGCACCAGGCCTTTCACTTGAACCTGAGCATAGTTTTTTTGCAAAGCCCTAATCGCATAACACGAAGGCTGCTCAACATCTAAATATGCAAAAATAAAGTTCCAAGGCTTGTCTGCCAGCCGCAGGCGAGCAAAGAAAATAGAGAATGGCGCAGCAAAAGAACTTTCACTGATTCAGGCAATACGTCCGCCCTCGTCTAACCGAAATTGAAAATCGTGCGTGAAATTATAAAATATTAATCGGCAACGCATTGCACATCTTTGAGCTAACTCCACTTGGGTAATTCGTACGACTTCATTTTGTCGCGACGTGCTCAAGTTTCTCGCCAGCCGGGCAGATGAGATGTTTGCCTTGACAAAACGAGCAGTCAAACAAGACGCAATCCGAAATATACAAATGCCAAAAGTGGCAAAGAAAAACTAATTTCATGAAAATGGCAAGTGTGAAATAATTTCCACAGAGCCAAGGCAATTCAACGGCAAGCAAAGTCCAACAGCCGTCAGCTTGTTATTGGGCGGCCATTGCAGAGACCCTCGGGCAGATTAGAATTTGTTTTTTTTTTTTGGTTCTCCTGTCAAACTCCTTTTTTCCAATTAGATGTTTATAAAAATGTGTGTGCACTGAGGTGGCTAAAAAGTTTTCCCATTGCTAGCTTCAATAGGTAAAAGAGAGCGTAACGAATGCTTTAGGATGCTTTAAAGGTGGAACGAAAAACCCAACAGTTATAAGTTTGAGAGGTTACATACTTGATAAATCATCCAAAACGATTTGAACCAATAAGATGATAATAAATATTCATGCAAATAGTTGCCATTAAGTAGAAATCGATCTCCTCTGAATCGCTTTTATATTAATTTTTGATTTGTTTAACACAGGAAAGTTTTAAATATTTTTCATTTTTTTGCATAGTTTGCGTATATTGTACTTGGGCAAATATGCAAAAAAAATTAACATATGCATTCTATTCTTGATATGCAAAATACGAGGTCTTCCATTCAACTTTTTTTAAAAACCTGGCATTAGACGCTTAATTTATGATAAAAGGGAAAGAAGTAAGTATCACCTCATAGCCAGTTTTTCAAATAAAGCTTCGGTTCGCGTTCTATGGATACTTTTGTACTCGCAGCACACAGCGAAAACAATTTTAATCTAGTTTTTAATTGCTTAAGGTAAAAAAAAACAGAATTCATAAAATGTGGACAGACTAATTGGAAACGCAATATAAACAAGTGAGAAAGTCGGTCAAGCCCGTCTAAAAGATACTCTGTACCAGTTAATGCCGTCGCTCGCATTTGCTCGCTCGTTATACGTGTTTTAAGCGTAATACGCTGTTTTACTCGTTCTATGCGTTATACGCTGTTATACGCGTAATACGCTGTTATACGCTCATCTCTAAGTTTCTCTCTCTCTCTTTTTCTTCCAAAGATTGTGATTGCTTGAATACAGCGGTGGTTGGCTGGAAGTGGGGGAGGGGGGTGCCGGTTAACTTTTTTTGCTCACAACGTGTGTATCGTTCATCCGATCATTATCATTTTTTCAGCAAATCGATAAATAATTTTGATTACTAGATTTCTCTAGAAGGTACGAACATTCCAATCATCAGAACTGTGGGAGATAAGACGTTTTTTCCAAATTGCGGCGGTAGGGGGCGTGGCAAACTGTTAACTGGCCGTTTGACTCGTGAGCAAATGCGAGTGTAAGGGTACAGAGTATGTTATAGCCGGGCTTGACCGATTTTCTTTCTTGTTTTTCTTAATTTTTTTCCCAAAATTTGGTCTTGTGTCCAGAAATTTACTGTATTAAGCTGTAAATGGGAAATCGAACAGTTCTAGAATAGTGGACTTTTGAAAGGTTGAGTGGAAAAGTTGAGTGTCCAATTTTTCATGAAATCACCCATATACTTTATGTGGTCGGAGATGATTTCTTCTATGCGTTGCAAACTCCTGGGCAAAATTAAAATACACTTTTCAAGTGTATAAAAACCAGGACGATGTATACAGAAAGGAGACAATAAAATTCTTCAGACTTCGCCTTGGACACTCTAACCTCACCCACTAGTTCACAATAAACAAACGGAAATTTGAGGTTCGAGGTTTTTGGGCGTTGGTTGTGGTTCGAACCTTGGATCGTTGCACGATTTTCCCAATATATTGTAAGTCCTTATTTACACGGTAGAGAATACATATAAGCAGACGAAAGTAGCTTAAGCCCAAGTAGCTATAGCTATATACAATAGTGGTTAGCTTTAATTTGTAATTGCTGCGCAACCAAAATATAATTATAATAATAATAATCGGATGAACGATACACAAGTTATGACCAAAAAAGTTAACCGGCACCCCCCACCACCCACTTCCTGCCAACCACCGATGTACTGAAACAAACACAATCTTTGGAAGAGATAGAGAGAGAGAAACTTAGAGATGAGCGTATAACAGCGTATAACGCATAGAACGCGTAAAACAGCGTATAGCAAGTATAACGAACAAGCAAATGCGACCGACGGCATTAACTGGTACAGAGTATCTTATAGTCCGGCTTGACCGACTTTCTCACTTGTTTATATTACGTTGCCAATGACTCTGTCCGCATTTGCTGAATTTTGTAGATTCTTATCTTTTTCTTTTCTTGTTCTTCTTGGCCCGAACCGCTTTACGGCCGAGACCGCTGCTACTAATGCCCGCCAGTAGTTTCTGCTCCCTGCGAGCTGGCACCAGTTGCTCAAACCAATCTTGGCAATGTCTTCCCGCACCTGGTCTTCCCATATTAGTAGTGGTCGTCCCTTCAGGCCTTTTATCCCAAAGTCTTCCGTAACCCGTTTGTAGATCTTTTTATCTGGAGCTTGTTCATTCGTACGGTTAACATGTCCTATCCAGCACAGCCTCTGTTGTTTTATGCGCATGACTAGACTATTGTCCCCATAGAGCTCATACAGTTCATCATTCTTTCGGATGCTAAATTCATCGCCCACTTCTGTGCCGTATTGAATGACTGGGATCTTCTTCGGATTTCCAGACTGTTGTTATTATCGCGGCAATCATCGTTCCGAAATAGACAAAATGCTCTACAACCTTTAACTTGTACTCTCCCATTTTCACAGATTGTTTAATACGCGTAGACTTTTGTAATTGGAAACTAGGTACTTCGTCTAGCCTCGTTTTTAGCTTAGCCCATCAGTTTAGACTGCTTCTCGATCTCTGAAAACGCCCTGCTTACCGCCCGTTCGTTTTTGCCGAAAGTGTCAATATCATCCGACAATGTTAGTAGCATTATATCTTTATAAAAGATGGTGCCCGATCTGTTAGCATTTGGACACTGGCGCAGTATATACTCCATCAGCAGATTAAAGAAGTCACACGATAAGGTATCAGCCTGCCTAAAACCTCATTTGGAATCAAAATTTTTGGAGAGGTTCTTTCCTAATTTGACGATTTCTATCTTAAGCCATTAAAAAATAAGTTAAAATTGTTGTCGTTGTGTGTTGCAAGTACCCATCAAACGTGAACATAGATCTTATTCGTAGAACTGGCTGAGGTGATGCTTACTGAATTCCCTTGTATCAGAATTTAAGGGTCTAATACCGGGGTTTTTATACCCGTTACTCGTAGAGTAAAAGGGTATACTAAAGTCGTGCAAATGTATGTAACAGCCAGAAGGAATCATTTCCGACCATATAAAGTATATATATTCTTGATCAGCATCAACAGCCGATTCGATATAGCCATGTCCGTCTGTCCGTCTGTCTGTATGAACACCAAGATCTCAGAGACTAGAAGAGCTAGAGCAACCAAATTTGAAATGTAGACTCCTATTGTCTGCACGCAGATCAAGTTCATTTTCAATTTTTGCCACGCCCCCTCACGCCCCCGCAATTTGGAAAAAACGTTATATCTCCTACAGTTTTGATGATAGATGGTTCGTACTTTCTAGAGATATCTAGTACTCAAAGTTGTTTATCGATTTGCTGAAGGAATGATAAAGATCGGATGAACGATACTCAAGTTATGAGCAAAAAACGGTCAGTTAACACACACCACCCACCCCACCCATAACCTAAGCATTGCGTTCAGCAGCAATCTTAGTGAGAGAGAGAGAGAGAGAGAGAGAGAGAGAGAGAGAGACTTAGAGAGCGCACTGCGTTGTGCGTTGTGTGTTAACTGGCCGTTTGACTCGTGACCAAATTCGAGCTGCGACATTAAGGGTGCAGAGTATGTAATAGTCGGGCTTGACCGACGTTTTCAAAAGTTTTATTGTCTGATCTGTTTATCGTGATGAATTTGGAGTCATTTATGTTGGATTTAGTAATTGACAAATGTCTATTAATATCTGGCGGATAATAAATAGCCGAGTTAAAAAATGTTGCATACTTTTCGGCTGACCCACCTCAGGCATACAGGAAGGCTAATAAACATTTATTTCCATGAGTAACGGGTATATCGAAGTCGGTTAGAGCCGACTTTAACTTACGCTCTCGTTTTAGTATTGTACTGCGATATATACACTTTAAGGGGTGGGAGATACTTTCTTCTGGCTGTTACATACATTTGCAAAAAATTTACATACCTTAATGATCCTTTGGTATAAAGTATATAGTAAAACTCAATCAGATGAAATCTTCACAGGTTTAAGCAAACTATTTCATTCAGTTAACCCCTATTTGCTTTTAAAGAAGTTTAGTCATTTTGGTTTTGCTAGCCACTTTGTAAACCGACTATTTCAATGTCATAGGCAAGCCGAACACAGATAGTCTTTTATAACAACACTAACTTTAAGTCCGACAGCGTCACTTTCACCCTGATATTTACTTAATTATTGATGTATGCAGATGATTTTAAAACTACGCAGTCATTGTATAAGGCTGTGTTATTAATTAGCGCCAGTTTGCATCCCCGGGAAAAAATGATTCGAGAATGGTTTTTAAATTACGACATTAACGGTTGCATGATTGTTCATTTTGGCTACCAAAATCGCTTTTAGAGTGGACTCTTTTAGTTGGCAAGCTACACTTTTCCTAGTTAATAATTAATTTCTGCCTTTAAGTGCAAAATTTTACTAATTTTGTTTTTAAACAACTTAAACGAAGATCCGCAAATATGCAAATACTGGCTTTGGCTTGCCTGCCAATGGCATTGCGCTTTCTTTTGTCTGCGATATTGGCAAATAGTTTTCATTTTAAAACTTTTGAAAATTGCATGCATAAAAAGTGCCGACATTTAATTTCTCATTAAACGGCAAGCACCGACCGGCTGCCGCAAGGATGACGGCGTCAATTGTAAAATATGAAAATATGCAATTATAATTTACAGTTTCTTTTGGATTTTTCGACTAGCTTGCCACATAAATTGCGGAAATTTCTTTGCTGAAGCAACTTTGTGCCGCTATACTCTTCTCTCCACACATCTCTGCTCCAAGCACTAAAATAAAAAGATGGCAAAAGTTTTGCTGCTAATCCGGCTGATGCTGCACTGCACGAAACTGCCAGTCGGCAAACACTTAACAATTAACTTGCCTTGCATCTGCCCCGCTTCAGCTCGACCACCCACTCATCGCCTTATATACGCACCGAAAACCTGACACGATGAGTAATTTATGTTAAGCACTGCATTTTTATGTTCAAACAAGCGAAGAAGCTGCTTAACATACGAGAAAAACGCCACCGCCGTTAACTCAACGCATTCTCAGCTGCATTTTCATTTAGTCTGCTTCTTTGGCCATGGCAAAAAGTTAATTGAAACACAGGCAAGAATGAAACATGACAGAGATGTCAAAAGCGGCACGTTTATGCGAGCGCCATCATCATGTAATCAGGCAAGCCGAATTCTATAGAAATATCGAATCATTCCTAAGCTTTTTCACCATTTTTGCATAGGTTTTTGCTAGTTTCTAGAAATAACTTCTTCATATTTTAGAATGATTATCCTATATTGGGGATCTTGGTGTCTAATTCACTTACCGCACACCCTCAGATTGTTCACGTAGAATGTTTGAAACCCACGTTCATATCGTTTAGTTTGGGCCAATGACGCCGCCGTTACTAAAGTTTTTTGTGATGATTGTTCGACCGCAGTTCGAAAATTACTATCATTTGGACGTGTTGCCGCAAATCGCCATCTAAGTCAAACAAGCGATAAGAAATCAGCATGGCAGCCAGCGGGCGCATCCATTGTCCTTAGCTCAAAAGTCAACTGATTTCCCGTTAATTGAAACTTTTTTTTAGTAAATGATATATGAATTCCGAAAAGCGGAAAATCTTGTGCTTAGAACTTTAGAATCAATCAAAAGAAGTCTATTAAGATCATCTTCTTCAATACTAGTACTATGGAAACTTATTTATTTATACCGTTGCTACATTGCATTTCCGATCCCATTAACCATATATATTCTTGATCAGGGCAGAGTCAATTGAGCTTTGTCCGTCTGTCTGTCTGTTTCTATGCAAACTAGTCTCAGTTTTAAGGCTATCTATTTCATACTTTACAAAGAGTCTTCTTTTTAATGCATGCTGCTTATATGTCGGAACCGCTCGAATAGCATGACTAGCTGCCATAGGAATCATCGGTCGGAAAATGCGTCTTAGTGAGACAAACTTTATTGTTTTAAATGTCAGCGTTCTTTAACTCTGTCATTATTAATATTATGTGTGTTTTAAACAGATAAGCAAAATTTGGTCGAAATCGGATGACGATCGGTCGGAAAACGAGTTTTTGTAATAACAAATGTTTGATTTAAATGATACGTTCTTAAATTCTGATGTTTCAAAACGAGCTTCAACGAAGTTAGCTTAGACTTCTCACTTTTAAACACGCGCTTCTGGAGTATTTTTTAAAAGTGTGTGCGCCTCAGTCCATCGAAAAAAGTATATTTGTATGCAGTAAGGTACACGTTCACTTTATCATTTCGCAAAAACTTTTCTCTCAAGCACTCCACCAACATGGTCCTGTTTATAGGTGCTTGTAATCAAATCAATGCTGTATGCTCAATCAATGAGGGAAACCCTGTGAAGAGCTCTAGCTTTTATCCACACCAATCGATGCAACGACAAGCTTTAGCAAAAAAAAACAATTTATGCACCAAAAAAAAAGTATCAATATCAATTTGATACGCGTTGTCTCAAATTGAACCGAAACCAGTACTATTTATTTTGTGTTCAAATAAATCTAGAGAGTATCAAATTGATATTTTGGGTATTCATTTGATCCTTCGAATATTAATTTGGTACGCCAAAGTGTTAATTTGAAACTAAGAAAATGTTCAATGATTACGAATAGTATTCGAAAAGTCATACTCATATGTGAAACGAAGTATGCCAAATGTCCCAGCTGGCAGCTCAGTCGATGCTTGACGTGTCACATTTAGTGTTTTGATTTTAGTGCAGAGATGGGCATGCACACATATCGTCACACTTTTCACACGCATACAAGCACAATTTGCGTGCGCCGCATTCGTGTTCTATAAATAGCTTTCAATGCTTATAGCGTACGTGTGATTTTGTGCAGTCGGCCACGGCAGAGGTCCTATGCACACGCTGCCTCGTGTGCATTGGAACGTCGCGTCGCGCCTATCTCTGTTTTAGTGCAAGCACATTAGTACTTAGTTAAAATTAAATGGTATGGAAGACACTTTCCCAGAAGACGAGCTGAAGATAAATTAATGAATTTTAATATGACGCACGAATTTCTATATTTACACGGTAAGTTTAAGCAGCTACATATGCAAATAACAAATGTGACTCTTTAGAAAGGACATATACCACACTAAAATGCTGTTGTGTCTGCTTCAGCACTTTGCAAGATGACGCCCAATGCAGGAGGTTTATTTTTCGCGTTTTTCACTTAGGTTCTCTACTAATGCGTAAATATCCACATGTGTGGGTTTAGCATGAGGCACACCATTACAGTGTCTTCTGATTAAACAACATCCGCGTGGACACGGAGCATGCAAAGTGAGAAATCAATGTTTCCCATCGTGAGGTCCTCACACCTGACGATTTCATTTCATTAGTGTAACTAACATACATTTTGTAAGAGTTCAAAATAAAGTAAAATGTTTTGATTGATTTTACTGCAATATGGATTAGAAAAAATATAAAATCAGTTTAAAGCTCGTATCAAAACGATACTAAAACCTTGGCAATAGAGATATCAAATTGATGAGAGCTAGAATCAAATTGATACTTAAACATTAATACAAACGAGAAAGCAAAACTTTCTTCGTTTGTATCGAAGTTTTAATACACTTTAATACACTCCAACACATAGCAATTTCAACCATATTTAGCAGATCCGTTTAAAACATGTAATATTAATAATGGCCGAGTTTAAGAACGCTAACATTTAAAACAAACAAAATTTTCTCATTAGCAGCTTCAAGAAGTAGTCATCCGATCCGGGCTGTTCCGACATATTAGCAGCGTGCAGTTAAAAGAAGGATCTGTGCTAAATTTCAGCTGGATAGCTTTAAAACTGAGGGACTAGTTCGCGTAGAAACTGACAGACGGACAGACTGACGAACAGACGGACGGACAACGCTTAATCAACTCAGCTAAACATGCTGCTCAAGAATATATATTCCTTATGTGGTCGTAGATGATTCCCTCCATGAGTTGCACACTTCTGGGCAAAATTATAATACACTTTTCAAGTGTATAAAAAGTGTCAACCTGATACAAGTTAGTATCAATTTAATATCCTCGAAACATCACTTTAATACTTTCGAAAATATCATCTTAATACTAGAAGCATTAATGGAATTTTAAATAAATTAATCCGATCGTGCATGATACCAAGCAGTTTTGATGTCAAAAGTACGGTAAGACGGAATATCCTTTGATCCAAGCCGCAAATACTGAAATCAAGCACGAACTTTGAGATTGAAATTCTTGGCTTTAAATTAAGTCAGCTTCATATGAAGCATAGATCTTCTTGGTTGTAAGCATGGGAAGTATCAATTTTAAGCATAGATCTTTTTGGATGTAAATAGAATATCCTGGAGGACATACCCGAGCAAAACCACACCACCACCTACTTTTTTCTACGCTGTGACTGATTTTGATATACCATTAGACATTTTTTTTACTTACTTTACTGGGACTTGTACTTGGGACCTCGAAGACTAAGCACACGGACGACAGCTCCTAAGCTCTCTCGACTATCAGGCATAAGCAAGACCTGGCGTCAAAATCTTACTCTCTCTTAAATGTAAGCAGTTGGCACTTTACCGCTCAGCGAGCAACAAGGGCCGTGGTAGTAAGGGTAGTAAGAGCATCGTTTTTGTTATTATTTAATTGTTTTTTTTTTCAGGTGTTTTTAACATTATCTATATTTTATACAATAATTGAATCGATTTTACACGAATTCGAGCATTTTCGTCTTTAAAAATTCAAAACGAAAAATATCTAAATTAAAGCCGATTTCAGTCTGTCCCATTTCCCATTGTCCCAGTACAAGTTTGACTGAAATTAAGACAATATTGATTTTTCGTATAAAAAATATAAATGTAATACTTGATACGATTCCAGAGTGACCCTGTTCAAATGAACTCAGTTTTTGGGGCCGCATCAACATTTCAATTGAGGTGTAGACACAGGTGACTTGAGTCCCTGCATCTCAATGCCGTCCCAGCTTAAATCCTTCAAGCTGTATGCGGCCGTGCATAATGCTGAGCAGAGCCAGAGGTTTACCTTTTCACAATGCAATTTTAAAGCCACATAATTTGCAATTAAATTATATTTAAAAAAAATTGTATTGTAAAAAGTATGCAATCACCGCAATGAACACAATCGCAGGATCGCATTTATTTAATTAACAACAATATTACGGCAGAATTGGGAGTCCGAGCCTCGATGTCTCCGCTGGTGGGGCCAATTATGGCTACAAAGTGTCTTCATTAAATTATAAATTCACAAGCTTAACATAATTTGCATGCCAATGCATTTTATGGAGTACTTTGTGGCCATGAAAAACCCAGGAAAAAAAATATACACAAAAAATAGCATTAATGGAAAAACATGGCCTGAAACCAGGCCTCGTAATTGCAAATGGCCAGCGGCCTGTTGACACTTGCGGCATGTAAATTACCAGTTATTATTGCAATTTAAAACTACAATGCAAATAGAGCAATAAATGTCGCCCACCGGCTTTAAAGTGGCAAATTGATAAATCGGCTGGCTTAGCTAAGTCCTGCACAATGCTTTTGTATGCCAGGCCATAAATTATTATTCGTTATAAGCAAAACCAAATGCGCAACAGATTTGCCGCACGAAATCTATTTATTGTTACCATCGCCGCCATATAGAAAAAAGGCTTTGCATTTTATTGGAGTGTTTTATTTATGGGCTACATTTTTGATTTCGAAGCGTTGGCGGGCACAATAGGAATAGAATGGTCCGCCAACCTGTGGGCGGTGGCTGCAAAGCAAAATGAAATTATTAATTTGCATGTGTGATTATTTTCATATAAATAAACACACACGCTTGCATACAAATGCAGAGACATTTTTTTTATGCCCTGCGGCGTTGAAAAGTATGCTATGGTTCTACGACCGCGACCAAGGCTCTGCCTGCGAAGTGTGTGTGTTTGTGTGTGTGCAAATTAAATTTGCATATGCGGCGCATATTTTCTTTACTGTGGGCAATGCAATAAAAAACTCACACAAACACACACAATTATGTTTTTTTTTATATAAGCTTAAATCGGCTTGGCAAAACTGAGTTTCCACCAAGCAACGTCTGAGAACATAAAAAAATGCACTAGGGGTGCATATTACTTTATTTTATAACTATTTATATATTATTACTTTAAAAAAAGGGCAATTTCATAAATCTAAGCCAGGGGTCATCAATTAGAGCAAAAAAGTAGGCAGAGCTTCAGCCGGTTTCAAGCAATGACCGTTAAAGCTTTTAATGCTCGGTCTCTGCTTGCTGCATGGGCAACGGCCGACCAAAAAAGTTCAGCTTTTGACCAAAGCTCTTTGCCCCTTTTCTGTATATTTATGTGTGGCAGTGGCAGTTACTCTGCCCTCGCTGCCGACCACTGACCAAAGCACAAAGCAATAATTAATTTAAGGAAAATCTATATTTAAAACGAGAAGGCCAAGCTAACTTCGTCTGTGCCGAAGTTTTTATACCCTTGCAAATGCAAATGTTACAGTTTAAGAACGCTTACATAAAAATCAAAAAAAAATTTTAACTAAAACCCATTTTCCGTCAGATAAACATCTGATTTCGACCAAATTTAGCGAAGCTTTTTGAAAACATATCAAATTAACAAACGTCGAGCTTAAGAACGATAAAATTGAAAACAAAAAAGTTTTTCTCACTAAGATTCATTTTCGACCGATAGGTCCTACGGCAACAATAAGATTTAGTCACCCGATATCGATCTACTTTTCAATTTAGTTTGAAAGCGTTTTATATTAATAATCACCGACCTAAAGAACGATTTACTTAAAAAACGAGAAGGCCAAGCTAACTTCGTCTGTGCCGAAGTTTTTATACCCTTGCAAATGCTGTTTTTGAAATGTCAGAGTTTAAGAACGCTTACATAAAAATGTAAAAAAATTTTAACTAAAACCCATTTTCCGACAGATAAACATCTGATTTCGACCAAATTTTGCGAATCTTTTTGAAAACATATCAAATTAACAATCGCGGAGATTAAGAAAGATAAAATTGAAAACAGAAAAGATTTTCTCACTAAGACTCATTTTCCGACCGATCGGTCCTATGGCAACCATAAGATATAGTCACCCGATGTCGATCAACTTTTTCAAATTAGTTTGAAAGGGGTTAGTATTAAGAATCACCGACTTTAAGAACGATTTACTTGAAAACAAAAAAGTTTTTTTTACTAAGACCCATTTTCCGACCGATGGTTCCTATGACAGCTATAAGATATAGTCATCCGATCTTGACCAAAATTTGCAAATCTGTTTGAAAGCATATAATATTAGCAATGGCCGAGTTTAAGGCCGCTAACATTGAAAACAAAAAAGTTTTTCTCACTAAGACCCGTTTTTTGACCGATGGTTCCTATGGCAGCTATAAGATATAGTCATCCGATCCGGTCGGTTCCAACATATTAGCAGCGTGCAGTAAAAAGAAGACTCTGTGCAAAATTTCAGCTCGATAGCTTTAAAACTGAGAGACTAGTTTGCGTAGAAACAGACGGACAGACAGACGGACAGACAGACGGACAGACAGACGGACAGACAGACGGACAGACAGACGGACAGACAGACAGACAGACGGACGCACAAAGCTCAATCGACTCAGCTCGTCGCCCTGATCAAGAATATATATAGTTTGTGGGGTCGGAAATGAATATTTCTATGCGTTGCAAACTTCTGGGCAAAATTATAATACCCTTTGCAAGGGTATAAAAAAAGGTTTTCTTCACTATGACCCATTTTCCGACCGATCGGTCCTATGGCAGCTATAAGATATAGTCATCCGATTTTGACCAAAATATGCAAATCTGATTGAAAGCATATAATATTAATAATAGCCGAGCTTTAGGACGCTAACAGTGAAAACAAAAAAGTTTTTCTTACTAAGACCCATTTTCCGACCGATGGTTCCTATGACTGCTATAATATATAGTCATCCGATCTTAACAAAAATTTGCAAATCTGTTTGAAGCATATACCATTAATAATAGCCGAGCTTGAGGACGCTAGCAGTGAAAACAAAAAAGTTTTTCTCACTAAGACCCATTTTTCGACCGATGGTTCCTATGACTGCTATAATATATAGTCATCCGATCTTGACCAAAATTTGCAAATCTGTTTGAAAGCATATGATATTAATAATAGCCGAGTTTAAGGCCGCTAACATCGAAAACAAAAAAGTTTTTTTCACTAAGACCCGTTTTTTGACCGATGGTTCCTATGGCAGCTATAAGATATAGTCATCCGATCCGGTTGGTTCCGACATATTAGCAGCGTGCAGTAAAAAGAAGACTCTGTGCAAAATTTCATCTCGATAGCTTTAAAACTGAGAGACTAGTTTGCGTAGAAACAGACCGACAGACGGACGGAAAAATCTCAATCGACTCAGCTCGTCGTCCTGATCAAGAATATATATAGTTTATGGGGTCGGAAATGAATATTTCTATGCGTTGCAAACTTCTGGGCAAAATTATAATACCCTTTGCAAGGGTATAATGAAGGAAAGGGTAAGGTAAGGTATTCAGGGAAAGATGTGTTCAATAGCCTTTCCCAGTGGCGTAGATAGCTTTTTGCAATAGAGGGATGAAGACAAAATAACAAAAAAAAAAATTCTGGGGTTTTTAAAGTTTTATTTATTATTATTGGTAAATGTTTAGTATTCCGGCCTTCTCGCATAAAATTAAAAAAACAAAAACATTTCTTTCATGAGACAAAATTGAGGGTTTGTCATGGTTTCTTTTCAAACGAATTTTGAAAAATGCAGATTTTATACAAAACATATGTACATATGGGTATTTCCATGATGACGAACGCGACAGTCGTATACGCATTTAAAGTGGAATAGAAGTCAAATTAAAATAATTTTTTTTTTCTTTTGTTACTTTAACTTATAACACTGTTGCAGCACTTTATTTAGTGAGAAAAAAGTAGAGCTCACCTAGTGCTGGTTCCAATCAAAAAACAATTCGCACGCGATAAAAAATGGAAGTGGTGTTTTTGGCCGTCAATATAAAAGCAAAACTCTGCGAGATCTGCCAAAACCATTTATTGCGACTAGTTTTAAAATATTATTGAATAATTTAACTGTGTATTAGAATTTATTTGAACGAAAAATTTTCTTTTTTTTTATTTCAAAATAAAATATGATTCGATACGTGACATCTTGAACGCGACTTTTTTCCATCATTTTATTTATGTGGTTTCTGTTATAATGCGAAGCAAAAACTTACGGGTAATTGGAATCACATAGTTTCTCATGGTTTCTTATGCATTCTTTTAAAACCTTTGTACCCTCAGAAAGAGTTAAGATATCCAAGGTAAGTGCAATCTATAGGCACTTTTATAAAAAAAAAAGCAGGGAAAGCTAACTTCGGCTCGACCGAAGTTTATATACCCTTGTAGCTTGTTTAATTTATATAAATTAAGGTTTTAAATATTTTTCGTCAAACATTCTTAGCTGAGGTATTTTCCAAACTCCACTACTTTGACCATTTGCTTGCCAGTTTGTTATATGGCAGCTATACGATGTATTCATCAGATTTGGATCAAACTCGTCAAAATTGTGTGGAAAGCGATAATATTTATAACTGTAAAGCTTAAAGACGCTACCATTGAAAACAAAAAAAAATTTATCACTAGAACTACTTTTTCTCCCGATCGTTCCTATGGCAGCTATATGCTATAGTCATCCGATTTGTTCCAAACTTGGCAAAATAGTGTGGTAGCATATAGTATTGATCAGTAACAAGTTTGAGAGCGATACCATTGAAAACAAAAGTTTTTCTCACTAAAACTAGTTTTTTGACCGATCGTTCCTATGGCAGCTATATGCTATAGTCATCCGATCCGGCCGGCTCGGACAAATGTGCAGCGTATTTGTACCAAAAGGCTTCGTGCAAAGTTTGGTTAAGATAGCTTTTAAACGGACGGAGGAGATTGCATGGAAACAGACTGACAGACAGACGGAGAGACGAACATGGATATATGAACTCAGCTCGTCATGCTGATCAAGAACATATATACTTTATATAGGCGGAGATGCTTCCTTCTATGCGTTACAAACATCTGGACATTTTCAATATACCCTCTACAAGGGTATAAAAATATACAATATTTATGTCCAAATTAGAAAATTCGCGCTAGCGCAGCCGTCAAACCGAATATTTCGGAATAGGTTATGATTAAATGCAAGATTGGCTTACATTAGTTCAATTTAATTGTTTCCCCTTGAAAATTTGATAAAACAGAGTGTTTTTAAGCACTTTTAGTTTTTTAGTCTTGGTGGACCTTTTGGTGGAAATGCTTTTCGTCAAATGTCAAAAAAATAATGAACAGTACCAATTTTTTAAACGACTTACCCCAAGAGATTAAGGAATTGAGGAAAATTTCTTTGATGGACCGCGAATTATAAAGAATCATAATGCAATAATAGAGGTTAATTCATCATATAATTTTCGGTGACAACGCGAGTTTTCAAAAACTCACAACCACACACAAAACATAATACGGATCTGGCGGGATGTAAAGAGCAAATTGAAACATTTTGCCGCAAAAAGGAGCAATATTTAATTTAAAGACACAAGCCGCAAACATCAAATTTTTGAACAAATGTTTTCAATGAAGTTAAATTTTTGAGGAGAAAAATATTTTTAAAAACGACATATCTCCGCCATGTTACAAACGACATATTTCCGCGCGGCGGTATGTCGTTTTAAAACGACTATAATATTATAATACATCCAAGGAGTCACGCGTTGATCGTGCAATATTTTTATTATACGCTCTCTCTAAGGTTCTCTCTCTCTCTCTCTCTCTCCCAAAGAGTGTGTTTGTTTGAATACAGCGGTGGTTGGCTGGGTGGGTGGGGGTGTGTGGGTCTGTGTGTTTCGTTCATCCGATCTTTATATCTCCAGAAGGAACGAACAATCTATCATTAAAACTGTGGGAGATATGACTTTTTTTCAAATTATGGGGGCGGGAGGGGTCGTGGCAAGAATTGAAAATAAACATGATCTGATCTATAAAAAATATATGTCCCATACATGTCAAACTTCTATCTCTTACCATCTGTGAGATATGTGCGTTCATACAGACGGACAGACAGACGGACGGACGGACGGACAGACGGACATGGCTATATCGACTCAGCTGCTGATGCTGATCAAGAATATATATACTTTATAGGGTCGGAAACGATTCCTTCCCCCTGTTACATACTTTTGCACAAACTTAATATTCTCTGTGTACCTTCGGTACACAGTATAAAACGCGTCATATCTCCGACAGAAAAAAAGCGTCAAATCTCCAAGCGGAGGTATGCCGTTTTGAAACGTCATATCTCCGCCGCACAGTGGCTCGTTTTCCAAAAACTCCTTGCGAAAATAAAATATCGAGTTGTTGAATTTGGAAATTCTATTGATACACTTTAACTAGGAATTGATCAAGCTATATAATTACGTTTATAAAATAATTTTACAATTTTTCATCTTTTGAAAAAATAAAAATAAAAGTGCCTAAAAGGGAAAAGTTAAATGCATGTCTCTGAAAAAGCACTAAACACAGAGACTTAATTTTTTTCCCTGTTTTAAAGGATGAATTTAAAAGACTAATTTGTAAATTAGGAAAAAAAATAGTAATTTTATTTGATTAAATTTTTTTTAACTTGTATTTATTCCTTATTTTTAATAATTAGCTTGACTTTTAAAAAAAATTTCGGATGACCTAAGATTATTATGAAGAATTGATGGATGGCAATGTAGACTGATAAATACGAGCTGTAGAACAAACTGTTAAAAGAAACGCGAAATTTGTAAATTTTTCATATGACGAAAGATTATTGTGAAGACTAAATGGACGGCAGTATTAGACGGGTAAATATAGGAAGTGTGTATATATAGACCAAACTTTAAAAAAATCGCCAAATTTCCAAAATTGTCATTTGAGCTTAGATTTTGTCGCGAAATTTGCAAAAATTCTATGTGATTTGTGAATTTTTAAGATTTGATAGATGACCAATAATGTAGACGCGGAAATGGTTAGATCCAACGGTTCAAAAAGTCGCAAAACTTTCAACATTTGTGCATGAGTTAGACCATAATTTAGACGCGTAATTTGAAGGATCCGGAAATATCCTACATATTATGATTAGTTCAGATTATCATGAAGATTTAATAGTTGGCAATTAAAGACGGGTAAATAGAAGGTGTGCGTCAATCAGCTCAAAGAAATTTTAGCATTTGTAATTTATTCTAATTTGAGTTTAGATTGACTTGAAGACGGGTAAATCGACGGGTAAATAGAAGGTGTAGATCAAAAGGACCAAAAAATTGCGAAATGTTAAAAAAAAAATTTTAATGAGTTTAGATTATCATGAAGATTGAATAGATAGATGTCCTTTTCAAAGTAAGCTTTACTTCTTTGTTTTGTGTTTAAAATTCTAAACGGTAGTACCCGGCGGGAACCTGCTAGTTAATAATATTATCTGTTTTATAAACCGATCTACGAAATTTGGAAATTCAAATGTATAAAAACTTCGGCACTGACGAAGCTAGCTTTGCTTTCACGATTAAGCTTATTTCAATTAATTCTTATTTGTTATTTGTAAACTCAATTATCCTTGTGTAAATTATCCGGCTATTAATGGCAGTGCCCATGGTCAAGGCCTCATCTGCCCGTAATAAGCCAAGGCAAACAACTTATACAAATAAATTTGCTACGTGCCTGCCATGAGTTATCGCCTGGCAACAATAATAACAATAGGAATAAGAACCAGAAGAGCAACAAACATTTGTCATGCGGCAATGGCGATAAAAATCAACAATGGCAAACGAGTGCGAAGCCTGTTAAAGCACTAACCTCAAAGATAGCGAGTACTGGCCGACCGCATGCTGCCATATTTTATTTATGGACGCAATTTCGTTGCACAAATTTGCCACCTCAGCGCCTGGTTGCATTTTGGCCAAGTAATAGACCCATAACGGAGCTACGTGCTGGCAAATTTGCTTGTTTGCAGCTTTAATTTAATTTTTAAAATAAGCAAGTGCATACGAACAACCAACTCTTGATGTTCCTCAAAAGGATTTCGATAGTAATAACAGACTAATTTGACGGAATAAATTTTTCGTACATGAAATCTCAGTTGTTGCCATTTGTACGTTAGTTTAGTTAGACATCATAAGCTTGGCCGAGATGTTTTTGCAATTTTGAGCTGGACCGAATAATTTTTGAGCATATAAATGTGCAAGCAATGTTAACTTCGCTTGAAAAAGCTCGCTCCAACGGTTAGCGAACTCGACAAAATTACGCAGATCAATTTAAAAACATATAATAATATTAAGGGCCGAGTTTCAGAACGCTAACATTTAAAACAAAAAGTGCGATCCGGGCGGTTCCGACATATGAGCAGAGTGCAGTCAAAAGAAGACACTGTGCAAAATTCAGCTCGATGGCCTTAAAACCGAGAGACTAGTTTGCGTAGAAGCAGACAGACTGACGGACAAAGTTTAATCGACTCAGCTCGTCGGCCAGATCGAGAATATATATAGTTTATGGGGCCGGAAATTAATGCTTACATGCGTTGCAAACTTTTGGTCAACATTTTTATTCTCACAGCTTAACAATGGTTCATCCAATCCTTACCAGTCCTTTCTCAGATCAATTAATAATTCTTATCACTAAATATGTCTAATCGGTACGAACTAAGTATCAACAAAACTGTGGGAAATACGACGTTTTTCCAAATCGCGGGGTCTTGATCTGCCTGATTTTTTTTTTATTCTTTTTTTTAAATTTCTTTTTTTATTTAAATTCTTCTGATGTTTGTTACGAGTGGAAGGAAGCTTCTCCGACCACATAAAGTATATATATTCTTGATCATCATGACGAGCTGAATTGATATAGCCATGTCCGTCTGTCCGTCTGTTTCTATGCTATCTCCTTCGTCAGTTTTAAAGCTATCTTAACCAAACTTTGTACATAGTCTTTTGGTACAAAAGCACATTTGTCGGAACCGGCCGGATCAGATGACTAAAGCATATAGCTGCCATAGAAATTATCGGTCAAAAGCGCAAACGTCCCCGAACCTCGTATTTATAAGTTTTCTATGCTGTCACATAATTCCAGCAAGTTTGATGAAAATTGGACAACTATTTAGTATAGCTATAGAAATTGGGTGAAGAAAATGTATTTAGGAGGCCTTGTCAAAAATATGTACATTTGGCCGAATGTACATATTTGTGTCAGTGGAATCAGGCTATTAATTTATATTAATTATACAAGCTGCAAGGGTATATAATCTTCGGTCGAGCCGAAGTTAGCTTTCCTCTATTTTTTATTGTTACATCTTTTTTGTCACTTTTTTGTCAGCAACTTACGATGTACTCGGAAAGTTTAATGTTTAATACAATCAGTGTTTGGAAGTACCTAGGTCAAATACCTCGGTACTCATACCTAGATACATATTTTGTGTACTTTTTACCTTACCTCGGTATTTTTGAATTCGAGTACCTTTTACCTAACCAAGGTCTAAGTTTTCATTTACCTTTTCAATATGTAAGGGACTAGGTATTTTTCGTACGACATTTTTTTCGGGAACCTTTCAGGAACCTGTTTGTGGCTTTCGCTGGACGTCCGGCAAACATTTCCTAACTAAACTATACGATCCATGCTAGATATTAGCCGTGCTCCCATTTTCACTTTCGCAAACATTTAGGGATTTTTAGACCAATTTTGTACTGATTACCGGAAAGTGAAAATGGGAGCACGGATGTATAAAAAAATATCGCCGGTATTTTTTAAAATACTCATTTTATTTGTACGACTGCCGATTTCTGAAGTTGCAACAACAAAAGTTAATTTGGTGTAACCGGCCACTATATAGAGCAATCTATATTATCAATCTTTCGTGCTCGCATCTAAGCGTGTGCGATTTTCCCACATGAAATACTTCCTACTATATTAGCTGAAGTTCATAGAAAATACGGACTTAGATATACGAAAATATGTCAAACAGTTACAGACAATGCATCCAACTTCGGTAAAGCATGTAAAGAGAACAGTTTTAAAGAAACAAGCGTGAAACCTGAGTTTTTAGATTAGATTTGCTGAAATTACACATCTCACATTTTCAACTTAGTTGTCACGAGAGATGCTGAACAGGCTCTGATAAACACATCATTCACGCGGTTGTACAATATTCCCTAGCGAAAGCTAAGACAATTTGGAATACTGTTAGTAGATCCACAGTAGCAGCAGATAAAGTTAAGAAAATTTGTAAGCTTAAATTAATAGCTCCTTGCGCCACAAGAATTGAATAATGGTACTGACATTTTCCTAATTAATCTTCTGCAGGGCGAAAGATTTTATTGCTATTTCGGATTTTTGCGTCCTACTTTACTTCAAGTAATATATAAACTTAAATGCTTGATTATTTTGAAGCATTGTGATGTGAAAGGAGTTTTAAAACGATTTTTTTTTATTGAAACTTGACTTTAAGCAAGACAAAGACTTTGGTTTATCCCCTATGACACTTGGAAAATTTAAATTGAAGTGAATTCGATATTACAATAACTAAATTGTAAAGTGTTTTAACGATTATCTTGTTGAAGAAATTACGGAAAGTTTTGAACCTGTTCTTAATGAGAGTTCAAATACAAATTAATCTGAAACGAGAGAATTGTTATGAAAATTCTAATATTGAAATGGAAGCCTTAACTTATCTTGCCTATATTAACAATTCTTTCGATTCTATGATTACTAGGTGAGAAAAAAAATTGTCAGAGTACCTTTTTTGTACCTTTACCTCTACCTAGGTACTGGAAATTCCGGATACCTTTTACTTTACCTAGGTATATTTATTGACATTTACCTTGTATTTTTGGATTAGTGTCAGATTAGTCTTAGATGTTAAATGTTATGACGGCTAATTTACGTCGTCTTGGAAGTGGCCAAGGGAAGATTCTCAAAAGTCTTTTTCTGGCTCTGACACCATTTATACTTCTAGCCTTACTAGCCGATTTGGGTGTCCTCTGAGTCTCTCAATGTAGTCCGCAGATTGTTTAACAATTACGTCGCCTATTATTGGGTCATTTAGTTCCTGTTCCAGCCTTTTCGTGCACATGTACCACACCCAGAAAAAAGATTTTCCTTAAATTTTAGGAAAATGGATTTTATAACCTAAAATGTGATTTTCAGGAAATAATTTCCTAAAATATAGGACATTTCACCTAAAAAATCTTGTTTTAGGAGTAAATTTTTTACTAATCCTTTGTCTTAAAATTATGCCATTTTCCTAAACTTAAGCTGCTTTTACACTTGTTATACATCTTAGAAGAGACTCTCTGACGATAGTGTAATAGCAAAGCAAATAACTCTAAATATTTGGAAAATGTTGACTTTTTTTATGTAATTTGACAGGTTCAATTCGATAAGAGATTCTCTTTAGAGAGGTTTGACAACCTACTATTTAGAGATACAAACATGTAAAGTGTAAAGGCAGCTTTAGTATTATTATTTCATATATGGGAAATTATTTCTGAAGAGGGCAACTTTTTTTTTTCATCGGCTCCAAACATTTGAATTTTTTATCAGGCTATAACCGCAGTTTTCCACGATTTTTAATATTTTGTGCAGAATTTTAAATTGTGGCATGCAAAAATATAGCGATTGTTTTTTTTTTGTTAAAGTTGCTTATAGCTAAATATTTTATGGGTCTTAAAAAAAAAAAATATTGTTTTTTCTTTACTTTGTGATAAAAATATTTGCGATGCTTAAAGTGATGGAAGGATTCGCCGAAACATAAGAAAAAAAATTTAATTGCGGTTTGTGAAAAACGGCCATTTTAATATTTTTCAAAAAAATTGGGAGTAATCCTTTGTATATTCTTAATACTCTAAAAATGGTTTCATGATGGCACAGCCATAGCTTTCCGCGAAATTCACTTGCAAAGAATGAAATAAAAATTTTATATTAAACATGCTTTGACACTGAGCATATCTAATATTGACTAGCGGAAAATCAACCGTTTTATGGCCATACATTGCCTACAATTTTAGGTCACATATTTCCTAAAAATTAAATTTATTGCGTAGGTAATAGAGGCCTGAAGTTAAGTCCATATATTCCTTGGCTGTCATTTTAGGTAAAATGTACATAAATTTGTGATAATTTTCAACAATTTTAGGTAATATTTTTTTCTGAGTGCAGGGCGCTCCCGATAGTCTGCGCTGTACTTTGGCTTGGAGGACACGGATCTTGTGTATATGCTTTGTAGCTGCAATACCAAATACTTGAAGGCCGTATCTCCATCCGGGTGCCATGATTGCCTTGTATGTATATATGTACCTTGTTTTTTAATGACAATTTGATTCTGCTATTTAGCAGCCATCCCTATTGAGTAGCTCTTCTATACAGCGACCTTGTGAGCTGGTTTATGTGCAAGCCAAAAGTCAGGCGCCTGTCAAGGCACACTCCCAGTAAACGTGTCCTTGATGATGGGCTAAAAGTAGATCTTCCATGAAAACTCCGGGGCAGTCGTCTCTCCTTAACGGGTAGTTGAGATTGGCACACTTCGCTTTATTGATACCAATATTCTAGCGCCTTGTCCATCTGCAAAATTGCTACATGTACTGTTGTAGAATGTGCGTGGCGCTGTGTACACAGGGATGTCTGGCCAAATGGCTGTGTCATCAGCAAAGGTGGCAAGGAAAAGGTCCTGTTGGTCATTGCTAGAAATGGAAACTTCCCTGTGGAACTCCTGCACGTATAGTTCTTGTACTCGATTCAGCTCCATCAAGGACGACAGAAAACTTCCAGTCAGAAAACAAGCTGCGCACCAAATCAATCAGCTGTGGTGAGAGAAGACTCTTTATCTTGCACAGAAGTCCTTCACTTCCTGCCACACACGATCGAAATCTTGCTTCACGTCGACGAATACCGCCACGACGTACTTTTTGGCATGGTACCCTTCAAGGATAAAGTAAGTTACTCTGTTTAACTGTTCCGTGCGACCTTCTAATCCCAAAGTGAAAGGGCGGATTGCGTTGGCTGAGCTCATCCAAAACAAGTATTCTGCTCAGCAGGCACCTCTCAAATATTTTCGACGAAAGCAAACTGATCGGCCGGTACGATTCAACATCTGAAGGACTCATCAGGGCCTTCGGACCATAACGATCTGGGCTTTCTCCCAGTCTCAACACTGAGTTGAATATAAATACTATTCAGAGTATGGCTTTGTCAGGGAGTGCCATCAGCATCTTGTTTTTAGTCCCATCGTTTCCAGGAACCTTTTTGGGCTTAAGCTGTTTGATTTTTTCTTTCACAGCCGTAAAAGTGATTGCAGAAATTGGCAGTTCAAGCTGACCAGGGGTGTCAAGAATACGTTCAACTCTGCGAATTCTGGATTCAGGAAAGGTTGTTAACTGTATAAATCTCTCCTCAAGATTTTTCGCATGTGCATCCTCGATGTCCTCCGGCAGAGCGATTTACAGATTTAAGTCCAAAGTTAGCTCCAGATCCCTCCGAAAGGACTCTAAATTTGTTCCAGGTGGCAGCAACTTGACCCTGGGTCTGCAAGTTAAAGATAATGTAACAGAACTAAGTGTATCCATACATGGCAATTCTTTTACCATCTCTGAGATCTATTTGTTCATACGTACGAACAGACGAACGGTCAGACGGGCATGGCTATAGAACGGGGTCCGGCGAAAAACGCCTGCACATTTCACACAGTTCATTTTGCACTGTGTTGTTGTTGGCGAACCAGCGCAGCTACAAGCATGTACTGTCGGTGTGTCGACTGCGCTGCTGTTGAGCTCTTTTGTATGAACAGTAGATAGCGACGCGCCGACCCCTGCTCGCAGATGCTTGCTTCTGGTTGTTACGTGCACTCTCTTCATTCATTTCACTATCTTAATATACTCTATGTATCTTTGGTAAAGAGCATAAAAAAAGTGTATTGTTCATACGGATTTGACCGACTTTCTACTTGTTTTACATGGCTTACCGATGTTTGAACCCAGTTCTGTGTCTTTCGTTCAGTTCTGTTTGAATAACTTTATCTACATATTTCTGGTGAATTCAAAAATGGGAACACCAAGGTTTCAAAAGGTGTGTTCCATACATTAATTACAAACAAGCTCTCCCAGTGCTCAACGAAATCAAACCAAATCACATAATCGCCCTACAGGCGGCAGGTCTTGTAGCCGAAATGCCTCTTTCCGTTATTTGGCATTTGTTTATGCAGCACACGTCGGCAGGACAAATGCTATGCAAACTTTTGCACAAATTAACAAATTTTCCAAACACACGACGACAAAAATAAGTTCTATTTGCCAATGTCGCAGTTTGTTTATGCTTTGCCCAGGGGGCGTGGTCAAAATTTGCGGTCAGGCCGCAAATGCTGCAAACAATTGTGTTTTTCTTTAGTAAATAACACGACAACTAGAACTAGCTTTGACACTTTTTTGCTGCATACTTTGCGGCATGCAAATTTAATTGCCAGTGCCTGAAGGAAATATTTGTTTTTGCATGGAAGCTGGATCCCCCTCTTGATATATGTATGTATGTATTTGATTAAATTATGAATTGGATTTGTTGCATATGAAATTATGGCAAAAAAAAATGCAAAAATAAATACATTTATAGCATATTTTCTTAGGAAGAATGCAAAAAGGACACGGAAATAATTGCATTTTAAATAGAAAATTGTGATGAGCTAAACTTTGTTGAGAACCAGTTGAAAGTGCCTGATTGGGTCACAATGTGGTTTGTTTTCTAGGAACAGAAACTAAGGATTGGCAACATGGCCTGCCAGGACTTGCCATACTTCATTTATATTTTGATGACAAAATTTTAATGCAATCTGTGCCTAAGGACTTTAGGGAGTTGAAACATGCATTTATTTTGTCGAGTTTGTCTCGGATGAACTTGGGTTATGCTTGCTAATTTTTTTATGCTTGGCTCGCCAGGAGCAAGAGCATTAATTAATGGCTCGTGTGTGTTTGCGTGTGGCACGTACTTAGATGTAGCGAATGAATTTTTTATTTAATGAGCAAGTAGGAGAGAATTATAAAGAATATGCGGTTCATTTGTAGCAATTGTTGGCCCATCTTGTGTGGCGTACCACGTACTAAGATTAAATTCAACTGAATTCGATTAAAGTAGCGGAAATTTAAACAAAGCTCAAAATTATTGTCGACATTGGCCCAATTTCTCAAAAGTTCCGGTTAGGTACCGGCCGGTCAAATTTGCCGCCCGGAATTACCTGAGGTTAAGTCTTTCTTAACGGCAGGTTTACCAGATAACGATCTAATTTTTATCGCGTGCCATATGTGTGACCTGACACTGTCACTGAATCAGCTGTATGTTCAAATATATTTGAACAGAGCAATTTGAGCACTACCTGCGTTTGGGAGCTCAAGTGCTTGAGAGTGATGAATCAAGAGTGAAACACTCGAAAAGATCCAAGAGCGAAGAACTTTTCTGCATCTGAAGAACATTTGCTTGTATACTTTTTGAGGCAAAGAAATGCATTCTTGGCGAACAAAATGAGGGATGCGGAGAACTGGAAGCAGAAGGCCTGGGCTATGGAGATCAGTATTGCCCCCATGCCGGAGTTTCAGTACTTGACCCTTGGACGAAGACTTCTCGAGATTTAAACGAGAATTTCAAAAGAACGATTCGAATAATTCGCCATTAAGAAGCGGTAGAGACTTCTCAAACTGGTGGCGGCATTCCCAGCACCGACTGGAGTCTTGTCTATTTCCAAAAAATATGTTGCACCACGTATCAGCGGTTGGATCACTATCGGTATACCACCATCGCATGAGGCAATTGGTGGTGCCATTGGCCAGGTGGAAGCTTCGATTTTTAGACAGACGGCGGGTAGATGAGTTTGCCTGCTTTGCTATTGCGTGCTCATTCTCGGACTATGACCGATGGTGGCAGGCAAAACATTTGCCATGAATGCGGCGGCTGCTATTCTGCTGAACAGAAAGTTCCACATCGACGCCTTTGTCTTCTTGTCTTTCCGTCAAAATCTTCCATTTGCATTGCGTGGATATAAGAAATTTCTATATTTATAAACATTTTGTTTTGGCAATTGCACAACAGTAAACAATACATATTTTGGACACAGGTGTTTGTCGATCGATAAAAATATCAATAATTCTATCGCAACTTGCCGGCAGGTTAAAATGTGACCCCATCACTGAGGCAGCGGTTAACTTTGCCGCTCGGTTCTCGCCAAAGACAGCATTAGACACGCGAATTCGGCTAGCCTGTCGGAAAGTTTGACTAATCGGACATTGAGAACATTGGGCCAAAGGAAACAAGGTGGTTAGAGAAAGACGGACATAGTCACAAAAATAGCTCAGAGAGTCAAACAAAATAACTCAAAGAGCCAAAATAACTGCGAACAGCTGACAATAATCTGAGTGAAAAGTTGTCGACACAGGATATTGTGGCTTCTATGTTGAGACATTTTCTTTGTTTATTCGCCCGATTGGAAATACACTAAATATCGGCTATAAGACGAACCGTTTGTATGCAAAAACTTAACATTTTAAAACAATTTGTGCAATTTTTATATAAGAATTTAATTACTTGTATGCAAATATCGCTGTGTATGCTTGCTTTGTTTACCAAAACTGAAATTTTCCAGCATTGTTCCTGAGAGCTCAACAGATGACTTTGTACTAACAACTGCAGAAATCTCACATATTCAATATTCAAACAGCTTAACAAACAATAATCACGAGAAGTTTATCTAACCTCAAAAATATTAAGTCACGGCTCTGCAAAAAATTTAAAAAATCTGGGTCCCGCGTGGATTTTGCCAAATATTCGGTGGCACGATCCAAATTGATGGTTCTTAACTCAGAATGCTATAAGGACTACTTGGTCAGGTGTAAGTTGTGCTTTCAGGATGGCTGAAGCTATTCTGCATCGCCTATTAATTTGGTCTCTACATATTCTTATTCTGTTGCAAATTCCAACTGCATTGCATGCCCTGTTGTAGATGCAGATAGAGTTTTATCCAGCTTACGATCAATCAAGTCGTCTTTCAGTCCCGGTCCTGACAAATTGCCCAGCTGAGTGTTGAAACTTTGTGCCGACTCCTTATGTGTGCCGCTTGCAAAACTATTCAAATTATCTCTTCAACTGGGAGATTTCCCTAGTCTTTGGAAGGAATCCTATATTATTCCTATTCATAAGGGAGCACATTCAATCATTTCGAACTATAGGTGTGTATCGAAACTATCGGACATTCCTTATCTTCTTGAAAAGATTCTGACTTTCCAACTACAACATTATTTTCGCTCGGTAATATCCACATCTCAACATGGTTTCATTCAGAACCGCTCTATATCTACGAATTTACTGGAATACACTACTCTTGTAATCAATGGATTTGTCAATAATCGGCAGACTGGTGTAGTTTATACTGATTTCAGCAAGGCGTTTGACCCAGCCATTTATGGGCTTTTAGTACATAAATTGTGTTTGCTCGGCTTCCCACCAATCCTCCTCACTAATAATAAAAATAAAAATAAAAATAAAACGGCACCCCCCCTTCCTTCCAACCACCGCTGTATTCAAACAGACACAATCTTTGGGAGAGAGAGAGAAACTTAGAGATGAGCGTAGAACAGCGTATAACGCGTAAAACAGCGAATAACGCATAAAACAGCGAATAACGCGTATAACACGTGTAACGAGAGAGCAAATGCGAGCGACGGCATTAACTGGTACAGAGTATCTTATAGTCTGGCTTGACCGACTCTCTCACTTGTTTTACTTTTTTTCTCTAACTCTGACACAACCAGCTATTGGCGCCTGCTGTGATAATCTAAAGCAGAGATGGGCGCGTCGCGACGTTCCAATGCACACGAGGCAGCGTGTGCATAGGACCTCTGCCGCGGCCGACTGCACAAAATCACATGTACGCTATAAGCATTGAAAGCTATTTATAGAACACGAATGCGGCGCACGCAAATTGTGCTTGTATGCGTGTGAAAAGTGTGACGATATGTGTGCATGCCCATCTCTGATCTAAAATTATTATAAAAATTAGCAAATGTTCGATTATTTGGTCCGTTCACCCGTCAATTTACCTATCTTCGTGATAATCTAAGTCATACGAAAATTTTGAAAACTTTTGAAACGACTTTTTGGTCCGTTTGATTTAACCAATTAGTATTTGTGAAATCCCCCCATACAATTTTGCAAATTTCGCGTTTTTTTCTGCCGTTCAATCTACAATCAGGTATACCATTGCTTTCTATCAAATCTTTATGTCTAAACTCTTCACAAGTTTCCAGATTTTTTGGAACGTTTGATCTGTTTACTCGTTTTTATGAAAATCCAAACTCAATTGAGAATCTTTATCATTCCTTTAGCAAATCGATAAATAATATTGATTACCAGATATTTCACGAAGGTAAAAAATATCTATATGCGAAACTGTTACCTTCTTTTGAACAAACTTAATATACTCTGTGTACCTTTGATACAGAGTATTCACATTTTTTCCCAATTGCGGGGGCGGAATAAGAAGGACATGTCCCATACATGTCAAAACTCTATCTCTTATCATCTGTGAGATCTGTGCGTTCATACAGACGGAAAGACAAATGGACATTGCTATATCGACGCGGTTGTTGATGCTGATCAAGAATATATATACTTTTTAGGGTCGGTAATGATTCTTTCACCCTGTTACATACTTTTGCACAAACTTAACATTTTCTGTGTACCTATAATACCAGAGTATTAAAACGTGGCTATCAAATTTTGGAAAATATACCCCCAAAGTAGGAAAATTCACGGAAAACTGTTATTTGAAACTCTTATTTTTCTTGCGGTCAAATTCGAACTCATTTTCAAACACCTTTATGAAAATTCAACAATACCAAATGATTAAAATAGACATTCTAAGGAGTTTTAATTTCAAATAACCAAAAATCTAGACGTTATGGACTATTTCCGAAAACAGATTCGTATTCACTACTCCAACCCTTCTATATACTGGAACTTGTTGCTTAGAGTAATTAACAAAACGCTGCTTGTAAGGCAAGGGCAACAGGAGACGTACTTGTCCCTAGAAAAAGATACGGCGAATGCGAGTACGAATTACTTTCTCTGGACTCTTACCAAGTGCTACAATCGACAGGCAGTTCCGAAATGTCCGATTTCGTAAAGCTGTAGGCACTTGGAATACCTCCCCGTTGAAGCGTTCAGAGGCTTTTACGAAGAATCTGAAGAATCAATTCAATTTCGGATGGTGAATTAGCTCACGAACAAATAGGCTCCAGAAGAAGTTGAGATTACAATAAATACTTGGTAGAATTTTTGAAAAAGCGTCTTAGTTTCGGGTTCCATATTAATACAGTTCAGTATACCAACTATCGAGCTTGGGAATCCAGTTTTCAGTTTTCTGCACCAAAAGTATGCAATTAAATTGTGAGTCCGTTCATAAAGCGCATCTCTTCCTCAGCTTGACGAACGCAACTTCAATGTACTTCAGCCAGATATTTAATAGTCCAACTGACACACAAATAAACAGGGAGTTAGCTGCGTTTCATTGGCATGGCAGTCTCTTTTATGTCGGCCTTTGTTGGCAGTACAAAAACATTTATGCGATTTTGTCGTTACGAACTCACACAAACACGAGCACACACCCGGACAGGCACACCCAGCAAATAAAAGTTTATGAAACACACAATATGAAATATGTCATTTGTTCTGTTTTGCAGCCCCGAAGAGATATGGAGACGTACTTACGGAGAAACGACTCATATTTGCAGTTGTCGAATTGAATTAATGTTTAACTGGCAAATTGCTTGTGCTTTTGCTGTCAAAGGCAAATGGAATTGGTGCATTTTTAAGCCAGCCAAGTAATTTGCTGCCCAATATTCTGTGGTCCTTTGGCCATTTAACAGCTAGGAACAAATACGAACGTGGGTAATAAAGTGCCAAAATAAATGCAATAAAGCTGTTGAACAACCTCGAAGCGGGCATAAATGTTTCTTCCGGCTTTTATTACAAAACACACTCAAAACATACTGAAATAAAAATGCAAATAAATAAAACGAAAACTGCCAAACAATTGAAAATTTTCACAATGGAGCCATGGACTTAAGTGCTTACTAAAGGCAGCTGGCGGAGCAGCGCCCAACAACAATGCTCAAGAAGCAGGCGAAACAACTCAATTTCAATGGTTAAAGCGAGTCCAAAGTGACGGAGGTGGAAGCGATAGTGGTCGTGGCTGAGGAGTGAGCGACAGGATTACAGGCAAATTGCAAACGTCTTTGCATGTCTCACACTCACACACACAGGAAACTAATTTTATTGCCGAACACATTCATTCCGTCTTTGGCAATCGTGTGCAAAAATTTTAACAAGAAAATTGTTTAAGTGTTTTGTCTTAAGTGGCCTCATGGAAGCGGAAGGAGGCAATGGGTAGTGGGCAGTCCCAAATCTTTAGGAATCCACTTCAAACCGGGTATGGATGAGTGGGGAAAATATTTTAAAAGTTTTTAGTTTAATTTCTTCCACTCAATCTTCCCATACTGCTTCCCTTTTGCTGTATGCCAGAAGAAGGCCATAAGTCATCCGATAATTTGACGCTTTTAATTGAAAGCGTACTCAGAACATTTTCGGTTTGGTTCAACTCGGCAACAGAGTGCCGATCAAACTTACTTGTAAATGTTAAGCATCAGCATCGGAAATCTTGAACACTTGGCTTTACAACCCCAAAGGGAAAGGCAAAGCTTCTCTCAATCTCTTGGCGTGTGATCTTGAAATTTTCGCACAAGGGAAAGGGACCTACAGTTTAACGCCGAATCCGATCGGCAAAGTTTGTAATGATATTAGCCATAATGTGGTTTTGCTTTACTTTGGTCACGCGTGAGCTCAAACTGGGGTCAACACTGGGAGTCTTTCGGCTAGGGCTCGTCGGACGGGGAGGATCTTTTTCTCATGAACGTAACTGGCTATCACACAAGAGAACGTGTTGCCCTTGACTTTCATAGATATTATACTGAACTAGGAGATACTATTGGATTTGATGTTATTCCAATTACCCACCCTTCAATGTTAACAATGGTTCCTTCTTTGCATGTTAACCCTAATACTTTATCGATGCTGGCTTATTTCGATACCCCTCCACCGTCCATCATTCACAAACTTGGCTTTCATGGTTATACATAGAAATTCTAGGATAAGGATAATAACAAAATTAATTACACTTTTAATTCAAATAATGTTTAGAAATATATGGATAGGTCTTTATAACGTTTTGGCCATTAAAGCATTTTAGCTTTATGAGGGTGCAGATATAAACTAAAAACAAATATGAGCTAATCCCACTTGTACACTTTAATGGTCCGCAGTGTAAGCAGAGCTTTCACTCAACATCCCAGCTAATTACGTTGAAGGTCACAGGGCCGTTTGAAGGTCAAGTTAATGCAGCTGAATAGCTTCCAAAAAGCTTCGCAGCAGCACTTCACTTGCTATCAAACCCTAAAAAGGCGCAGACGCATCGGTCTTTGCATTAATTTTTTTGATCAACCACGTTTTTGGATTTTATATACATTTATAAGCATTCGTGGCTTCATCTCGGGTGATCAACAAGATCTTCAAGTGTTTCACCACCCCTGCTATTGAATAATAAAAAATAGAGGAAAGCTAACTTCGGCTCGACCGATGTTTATATACACTTGTAGCTTGTATGATTTATATAAATTAGTAGCCTGATTCCACTGACACAAATCAGGGATCGTAACGGTTATAGTTTTTAAAAATATATAAATTACTTTTAAGAATTATTTTTATTACCTAATTTTAAAATAAGACTTATTTTTTAATTTTTTTAATAAAAATTGAAAATAAGACTTATGTTTCAATTTTTATTTTAAAAATTGAAAATAAAAAGTAGTCACATATCTATGACCTGTGTATACTACCTTTCCATTGATATATATCATGTCCTTGAAGGATCAATATTAAGGATACCAAAATTTTTTTTATCGATTCAGTGCCACTGTTTATACATATCGCTTACTTAATGTCTGTCATAACTGAAACAATTAAAAAAGTTGGTCAAGCCCATCTGTAACATACTCTGAACCTACAAAATTGGGTGCCCAGAGTTAATGTAAGTATGAAAGTTTTACAGCACTAGGGATGCATTATTTATTCAATTTGAGGAACAATATTTATACTCTGTACCGAAGGTACATAGAGTATATTAAGTTTGTGCAAAAGTATGTAACAGGGAGAAGGAATCGTTTCCGACCCTATAAAGTATATATATTCTTGATCAGCATCAACAGCCGATTCGATATAGCCATGTCCGTCTGTCCGTCCGTCCGTCTGTCCGTCTGTCTGTCCGTATGAACGAAGAGATCTCAGAGATGGTAAGAGATAGAGGTTTGACATGTATGGGACATATATTTCTTATACTTGCAGGCAGATCAAGTTTATTTTCAATTTTTGCCACGCCCCCTCCCGCCCCCGTAATTTGGAAAAAACTTCATATCTCCTACAGTTTTGGAGATAGATCGTTCGTTCCTTCTAGAGATACCTTGTAAACAAAATTATTTATCGATTTGCTGAAGGAATGATCAAGATCGGATGAACGATACTCAAGTTATGAGCAAAAAACGGCCAGTTAACACCACCCACCCCCCCACCAATAACCACAGCAACATACCCTAACCGTTCAACACAGGCAATCTTAGTGCGAGAGAGAAAGAGAGAGAGAGAGAGAGAGAAACTTAGAGAGCGCACCGCGTTGTGCGCGGGGTGTTAACTGGCCGTTTGACTCCTGAGCAAATGCGAGTGTAAGGGTACAGAGTATGTTATAGTCGGGCTTGACCGACTTTCTTTCTTGTTTTTTATTGAATCTGAAGACAAGTTGTACCTCAAGTCAGACATAACCAATTTTAGAGCAGAAAATGTCCTTTCAACTGACACTTGGGTTGCTGACACGCAATGGAGCACTTTCGCCAATTGAAACAACCGAGGATTATTGCTAGTTTGTTCCGTCTATCATTCTTTAAAAAGTCCTTCACTGCTAGTTGTAGGGAACGAGCGGCACACTTGATCGAAGCTATTGAGTGACTAAATACATCCTTCAAAAGTTCCTCTTCATCAAGGTATTCACTCACTGCGGTGTCGGGGTCGTGGTTCAAGAATTCCACAGCTTTAATAATGTTTTTCTTATTTTCCGATGTTATGGAGTAAATTTGCTGCTTGGAAATTACAAACTCTTCTAATATATTTTCTATTTCCGTACTTAAGTTCATTCCAGAATGTTTTTTATGCAGCTCAATTATTCCCAGTGTCTTAATTTCAATGCGTTGCTCACGATAATACTGGGCATTAACGCCCAAAATGCCTCTTCCATGTCTCGAAGCGATATCAATATTTAAGGTATTTAAGGATATAACTTTGATCTTCAATAATTTGAAAAGATTTCCCTTAACAAAGTCATATTGAAGGGCGACGAGTCCAAGAGGGTGAATGGCATCTTCTCTTCAGTGACCAATTGCACACAAATATCTTTTACTTCAACTTCCGTAAAAGCCACTACAAATTTAGTTTTCTTCCCTTTAAAAGAACGGTCACAAAGTTTACACTTTGAAATCTTTTTTTCCGAGTCTAAACTAAAAAAATTTCAAACAACTAACTCCCGACTACGACCCATCGCGATCTACACTCTAATGAAATGAGATTTGATAGTCAATTTCGAACTAAATTAATCAGACTTCAATCAGCCTATAGGTGCACTCACTTTGACATCTCATTTCCACAGTCAGCAACAGCCTACAAAGTTATACATTCTTATTCTTTTAATAATACGACATGTTCAAAAAAACAATAATCGGCCTTGTTTCGAAACAAACTTCGGGTTTCGTGTAATCGTATGAATTGCCCATTTTATTATTATGCCCTCGAAATAGGGGAAAAACGTCATATTTTCTACATTTTTGTGGATACTATAAATTTTTGAAATAAAAATTGAAAAATATGTCTTATTTTCAATTTTTAAATATAAGTAAGAATTATTTTTAAAAGTTTATTTAAAAATTGACAATGAAAGTTAACGCTGTTTTTGGATTGGTTCCTTAAAATTCAGGCA
The DNA here is from genome assembly GCA_037044535.1 of Lordiphosa magnipectinata. Classification (NCBI taxonomy): domain Eukaryota; kingdom Metazoa; phylum Arthropoda; class Insecta; order Diptera; family Drosophilidae; genus Lordiphosa; species Lordiphosa magnipectinata. Next base: position 1,182,735 of record JBAMBO010004113.1, read on the forward strand.
TGGAGTGTCTCCAACAATATCTAGGACACTTATTTGGCTCTGATTTTTTTAAAGCCCATAACTGTTACTTGCGATCCCTGACACAAATATATACATTCGGCCAATTTTCTACACCCAATTTCTATGGCAGCTATACTATATAGTTGTGCTATCAAACTTGGTGGAATTATGTGAAATCATAAAAACTTATAAATACGAGGTTTGGGGACGTTTGCGTTGAAGACAAAAAAGTTTTTCTCACTAAAACAACATTTTTGACCGATGGTTCCTATGGCAGTCATATGCTATAGTCATCTGATCTGGCCGGTTCCGACAAATGTGCAGCGTATTTGTATCAAAAGACTTCGTGCAAAGTTTGGTTAAAATAGCTTTAAAACTGACGGAGGAAATAGCATCGCAACAGACTGACGGACGGACATGGCTATATCAACTCAGCTCGTCATGCTGATCAAGAATATATATACTTTATGTGGTCGGAGATGCTTCCTTCTATGCGTTACAAACATCTCGACAATTTTAATATACCCTCTACAAGGGCATATTAAGTGCAGCTGCAAGGTGACACAAGCAACAAAGTGTTCTGAAACGGCCAGTGTTACGTTTGTACATACGAGTGAGAATTAATGTTACGCCCAAAATTTTTCTCCAGAGCCTTCTATGGGTCTCGATAAATGTGCGGGTCACCTGCGACTCCCCATAGCTACAGGCAGCAGAATTGGTTTTGTTGATAGCCTTTACTTGGCATCCGCGACAGCCTTGGTCTCCAACTTTGGCAGACGTCTTTCACGGCAGCGATTATATAACCTAAACACCTGTAGCGGTTTGGCTACGACCTCAGTTGGTACACCTCGCTGCTGCTCCAGCGCTGACACCCCCCATCTGTGACGCAACTCAAGTACTCGGCCGCATATCGCAAAACTCTCCCATTGGGCCTGCCAAGAGCTCCATCAGCTCTTATTACCATTGTGGCATTTCTTCCTAATGGCTGTGATAAGTATATAACTAAAGCAAACATTTTTATATTCCTTGTAATGCCCTTTATCAACGCCTACTAACTATTGCCTTTGCCTTCGATTAGGTTATCATGATTGGGGAGATCGTCCGAAACGATATCTATTACATATATATTTATGCTAATCATCACTCCCACAACAATCCAATTTGGCTAGCTGCGATCGCCTACGTCATCAGGCCTGCTGACATCGGTGGACTCATGCGTAAGTACGGCATAGCCGTAAAGAAATTGGAAGTTCTAAAATTAGAACTGATACATACATATGTATGTATGGGATATTATCGTTTTGAACCGACTACTTCTCCCTTGTCTTCGCTGAATGTACTTTCGCATTGTTGTTTACCTATTGTATATTAACGTTTAAGAATTATTACATTAATTACAACGCTAAAAATGAATTGCACTCCTAGTACTAACTATTTTGAATATTATATGAAGTAACCCAAACATGAATTAATATTTTTCTTCTTGGCGCACCAATGATCTGATCGCCGCTTCAACTATCGCAAAGGGTAAAAGCCCCAACTACAGGCTTTTACAGGCAGGGTGGGCAAAGAGAGAAGGACACAAGATCTCGTCCTTCGCGATAGTACACTAGCTTCCTGAATGTGGTTATTCCCCCAATGTCAATACCTTTAGCTCTGTCAGCTTTTTAGTAAGGTGATGCTTGCGTTGCTCCAGAAGCAAAAACCCACGCCCAGGTCCTGAGCACAGCCGCCAAGATTAGACAGAGCGGCTTCTGAGCCGTAAACCAGCTTGACCGCGTTCGTCACAGCTTTTGACAAGCACAACACTTGTCAACATGCAGCACGCAAGTCTTGGATACATTAGCTTTAGTACAGAGATGGGCGCGTCGCAAAGTTCCAATGCACACGAGGCAGCGCGCTGCGCGCTGCCTCGTGTGCATAGGAGCTCTGCCGCGGCCGACTGCACAAAATCACACGTACGCTATAAGCATTGAAAGCTATTTATAGAACACGAATGGGGCGCACGCAAATTGTGCTTGTATGCGTGTGAAAAGAGTGTCGATATGTGTGCATGCCCATCTCTGCTTTAGTACTTTAGTATATCAAATTAAATCAAACGATTAATTCATGATCAATACCATATGCTGCACTTCAGCTTTGCTGGGTCTTTTAACAACGAATAAGAATGGGTTTGTTTCGTACTTACAACTTATACGGCGATCCATTCAGTCAGACTTGGTGCGTTGATGCTGTACTTAATATAATGAGGTGATATTAAAACTACTTAGGTAAAGGTTCAAAGAGTTGAACCACAGCTTTTAATTTTCAGTAAGTTATCCACATGAGGCAATGTTGAAGCTTGGATGGCTCTTGATCACGTGCATAGAGGTTAGGGCTTTTGCATCCGCAAAAGTGAAACTATATCTTAAAGGCCTGTTCTGAGAAGCGCGGAAAATTTAGCTCGCTAAATTGCACATAATAAATTTAGCATCCACATAAATTATTAGTGAGCCCATATATAAGTCAAAGAGACCAAATACAGAAACGGCCACACTGGTAGTCAGCTGTTTTGTTTTGCTTACAAACAAAAGTTGAGTGTTTTTTTTTTCAAAAATAGTTTAATTAAGCTGCGCAACAGGAACACAGATATGTATGTTGATGGAGGTAGCGGCATCAAATTCCGGTTCAAGGCGTTGGGCGAGGATCAAATTATTGCTCGTTTGAGACACACTTGGAGTAGGTGCAGATCGAGGAGGAGGCCTACAAGTCTATTTTACGGATATTGGGAGATGATATGCGTCCTGCCATCGTCTTAATGGGGTCGAGCATGTCGTCAATAAGGCTGATCTGTTTGAGATGTCGGGCATAATCCCGGACTACTACTTTAAGGATTATTTGGAAGTCTGCCGTTCCGGCAACTGTAATCGTTTGGAGAAGTTTGTACAAGAGATTGGGTCATCCGCCTACAGTGTGGGTCAGCTGAAGCAGTTTGTGGAGTACATAGTGCTTCATGCGGCCCTGACGAATGCCCAGATATGCGACAATATGGGGGGTAGCACTTTTGAAGCTTGATTCAAAGTTGGTTGAATATGCATTTCTTTGTAGGAATGCTGCTATCGTCTCCAGGACGGCGGCTCGGAGTATCTGCAAATCATGGATTTGGGCTGTGCCATCATTTTGGCTCTCAAGTGAAACGCAATGCTAAAGATTGGAAAATATATTTTTAGTTTTCATACAAAATTATTGTTTTATTTGCCGTAAATTCAAAATCCTGCTCCTGGCGTTCACGTTTGACAGCCACGCCCACACCGCTGGAGCTGGCAATGCTGCCCACAGCAGTCGATCGCTATCCAACTCTATTTTTAGCTGGTCCGCGGTGGTGGTAAACTGGATGACCGGGTTTGGATGTCACCACCTGTTTGTTTGGCATCCACGCTTGCGTCCGTTGGCATAGGAGACGATTTTAGGGGTATGGCACTCCAGTGCTGATTTCGTAATTTTCTTGGGCTGATTTGTGGCCCTTAGCTTATAGTTTCCTCGCGATTGAATCTCTCGGTGCGTTTCCCTTTGGGTTCATGTTTCCCCTGCATTGTCGATTTTGACGTCAAAATAATGAGCTGATCATATTTTCGTAATGGCATCAGCTGTTCATTCAATCCACTCACGACCCACACCGCTATCGATACGTCAACTATCGATAGGCCAATTGTCTATTTATTTAGCGCGTCTCAGAATACAGAAACTAAATTCAGCCGCGGAAAGATTCCGCCACTGTTTTTTTTATATGGAGTGCGTCATAAAAATTTCTTTTCCGCGCTTTTGAGAACATGCCTTTAACAACAAATAAAACTGCGTACCAAAAATTACGATAGCGAATTTAGTGTTTTTTTTTATATTAAAAAATATGATGCACATATAATTATTTGTATGACGTATAAGTGTATATGCAAAAGCACAGCCGCGACGTTATGATTTTAGGTACAAGTCTTTTGATTCAAACAATTAAGAATCATTCTGATTTGCCAGCCATACGAGCAACTCGACTTCAAACAACTTAATAATTTTACTGGAATAATAAACATAGTATATGGTGATCCTGCCACGAGGACAGCACACTGTGTGGACCCAACAAGAAGACCGCCCCTTTAATTCACAAAACTATTTCCATAAGGACTACAAGACCTACTTTAATCGTTAATTAATCGTTTGGCTATCTAAGCGCAACAATTCAGCATAATCACACATCCACACTAGACAGCTTTAATGACATCGAAAAAGGTTGCATCTTCAGCAATAGCAACAATTCCAAACGACAACAACAACCAACAATCAAATATTGACCTGTGCAGCCCGGCACTGGTACCAGACGATAAACGCTCTACCGTTTGAGGGCCTATTCAAACCACCAATCCACTGCTGAAGTAAACTGATGACCGACAGCTCACCAAAGTGCGACAACCATTTAAATTAAGAAAAAATAAAAGTAAGTAACAATAACAATCAAATGAATTGATGAAATTGTTTGTAAAAGTCCTGCTGCTTCTAGTGACAAAAATTCGTTGAGCAGAAACTTGAGTAGAAACTTGTAATAGTTTACGAAATTTTTTTTATTTATAATTTTTTATATTTTCTCGAACCGTTTTGAAGTGCGATAAGCATTTCAAAACTTCTCCTGGAGTCGATTTATATCAAAAGTCATAAAAAAGTCTTTCCTTTTATCAAGCGAAGTTATAAATTATTCATCATTTTAATATACTGCTTAAATTTGCTAGATTACAATTTTTTTTATTTAAATTTTCTATAAACGACAACAACATTGTCATAAAAATACACAAGCAATAGTAACAAAAAATATTCCTTTAAAAAAAAACATGGGCAAAACACAATCTAGAGTAGAAGAAGCCGCAGCTAGTCTGGGCAAAACGCAATCTAAAGTAGAAGACGCTGCAGTTTCTGTGGTAAATGGAGTAGAAAAAATGGAGAATTCTTTTGGAATGATCGAAATCATGATTCTGGTTATCGCAATCGTCGTTGTCCTCCAACTATTATTAAAAATGTACACTGTTTGTACGAATAGCTTGAAAAGACGGTATATGAGAACAATGTCAATGAATCAAGTTTAAATTTTATAAATTGATTCCATTTTTGCATTATTATTATTCATGACTGGGACAAAGTCTTACAATTTCTTACATATTGTTACAATACTACACCTTTTTAACCTATTTTGGCCAAGAACCCACCCAAATATGACTTTGTGGAGAAATCCACGGTTGACCCACCTTATAATCATGAAGCTTACACAAATGTACAGAGAATCAGGCTATTATTTTAAGCCTATCTTTATGAACTGCAAATCTTGTCTTCTTATCTGCTAAAGTATATTTATCTCTCTTCGATGCTTATTATGGAAAACGAAACAGGACATACACTAGATATTACTTATAAAGGGCCCGAGGAAGTAATAAGCATCGAAGAGAGATAAATATACTTTAGCAGATAAGAAGACAAGATTTGCAGTTCATAAAGATAGGCTTAAAATAATAGCCTGATTCTACAGACACAAATAAGTAAATTATAGCAATTTTGCGAAAAGAACTTCGTGATGTTTGTATCGATTAACTTATTTTCAAAACAAAGATATATGGCAAAAAATGGTATGTTAAGTAAGATGTTAAAATATGTATATTAGGTCGAATGTACATTTGTATATGTACATATGTGTCAGTGGAATCAGGCTATTACCTATTAAAACGGAATATATCTGTATTAATAAACAACAATTAAAAAAATTGTAAACTAATCAAAATATTATTATGAAGAATAATTTCATTTCATAAAAACAATATTGTTTTTTAAAAGGGGAGGTGTTATATGTATACATTGGGTATATGTAGTCGCTAAACAGTGTACACGTATATTTCATTACTCACAAAGTTGCTAAAGGTGCAATATATTTTTGTTCCGTACATATATAACACACAGTATACAGAAATATTAAGTACTATAGGCAGCCAGCCATATAGCTGAGTCTGCAATTCCTATAAGCTAAGCCGCAGTGCCACTCTGTAATTTAAGCATTTTTGTTTACTTGTTCGCATATCCATAGGCATTCTGTATTTAGTTCTAAGTCTTCTGATTTATCCAATAAAGAACCATTCTGATTTGCCTGGCCATACGGGCAACTCAGCTCCAAGCAAACACAATATTTTTACTGGAATAATAAGCCGATTTCAAAGTAACTAGCCATGGAAAAGCTGCTCAAATTTTTGCCGTTCGGATTCGGCTTTAAGCTTCAGATCCCTTTCGCTTATGCTAAAATTAAAAGCACAAGATTCTTACATGATTTTTTTTAAGCCCCTCTTCTGGTCTAGGCGGCTGAATTTTAACTGTTTTTTTAAAACTTGCGGAAAGAAATCGGAAAAAGTTTTTGATATTCTGTTTGATGTAGTTGGTTGCACAATTCATTAAACACAAGAAAGAAAGTCGGTCAAGCCCGACTATAACACTGTTAACTGTCTGTTTTTTGCTCATAATTTGAGTATCGTTCATCCGATCTTTATCATTCCTTCAGCAAATCGATAACATTACTAGCATTGCTACTTTGATTATTAGATATCTTTAGAAGGTACGAACAATCTATCATCAAAACTGTGGGAGATATGACGTTTTTTCCAAATTGCGGGGGCGGGAGGGGGCGTGGCAATAATTGAAAATAAACTTGATCTGCGGCAAGTATAAGAAATATATGTCCCATACATGTTAAACTTCTATCTCTTACCATCTCTGAGATCTGTGCGTTCATACAGACGGACAGACGGCTGTTGTCGACTCGGCTGTTGATGCTGATCAAGAATATATATATTTTAGGGTCGGAGATGATTCCTTCTGGCTGTTACATACTTTTGCACAAACTGTGTACCTTTGGTACAGTGTATAAAAATACAAAATTAACAAGTAAGAGCGCTGTACATGCGGCCTGCGCAGGCAGCGCTGCCTGCATGAAGTGAACGCCTCGAACATTCTTGGCAGATTTATTTCCCAAACTCAGCAATAGATGGCTCAACTACTTTGACCATTTAGCTACGAGGGTTTAATGTGTAACTAACTTTATTGAATATCACTTAAGCTAACAATTATCGTCAAGTCGAACGGAGCGATGCAGGCGCGTGCCGCGCGTGGCCGAAGCCAAGCCAGAAACTAAGCGCCAGGGATGGCGCGTGTTGTCGTTCTGCTATCGCGTCAGAGATGGCGCTCGATGAATGGTGTGACCAGAGGTGGCCAGGGCTGCCACAGTACTCCTCCTCCAGAGACCATATGGGAACGAATGATCTTCAAGTTTCGAGTAAAGCTGAGATGAATGTATGTCCGGGGGAGCATCTACAGGATTGTGCAAGTCCCAATGTGGAGGAATTCTTGCGTATATTTCTCGCTGTGATGTTTGTGTCGTAGCTGGGTCGATGAAAACCTCGCGTTGAGGCCGTTGCTTCAAGTGGTGGTCGACAAGCAAGTTCGCCCAAGCAGGGTTGAGGTTGCCTCGCGTTGAGGTCGTTGCTTCGATTGAGTGTCGATAAGCAAGTTCGTTCGATCAGGGTTGAAGTCGAAGAGTCAATAATACTGGGTATTGTACCCCGAGTAGAGACTTTCGCTTGCCACTCGTTGTGGACTTTCGCTTGCCACTCGTTGTGGACTTTCGTGGTGAGATCGAGAACTTGTAGGTAGACTCAGGCTGGCATCAATTGCCAAACAAAGAGCGTCTCGAGTCGTAGCATGTTGCTAGTGGTCGGTCAGGTATGGGGATCGTTGTGCCTGAGCACCGGCGACGACGAAAGAAGCGATGATGATCCGAATTCAGCTGCGCGACGTACTTCCATAAGTTTGATCGATCGTCTGGCAGGCTGCATACAATGTAACATCTGAAAAATTGGTCGGATGCTTGACCAACGTGAGATCGGTTACTTGTAGTTGAAGAGTCGATTGGGCGCACGTAAATAGTAGGCGTTAGAAGTAGATGAAGGGCAGGCTGGACGATGGACGTTTTCGTGGGCAGCGGTTGGTGGACAGCCTGGGCTGCAGCAGGATGTGAACGATTGGACGTGCAGGACCGGGCGACAGACAGGAGGTCGGTGGACAATTTGCGTGGGCAGAGGTCGATGTCATGCAACGCTCATACTTTCATGAAAATTCTGGCAGATTGAGCGATATAAATACATACATATGCATACATATGACCACATGCGTTGGTGTCTGTGTGTGTGAATGTGTGTAGGCGTTGCCGGCGTCGTTTTCTAACCAGGAGGTTTGTCGATGGTGTTTCACAAATTGCAAAAAAATTCCACTGCCAAAAGTACGAATGAGCGACTCCTGGTTGGAGTGAGGCCTCCTCAATGATCGCCAGCCGTGTGACTTGCACAAAAAATTGCTGTTTGTACTATATGTGTGCGCGCTGGTAGATGCTGTCCGTGTGAGAACGCGCCAAAATTCGCCTGCAGACGCCGTCAATATGTGTGTGTGTGTTTTGCCGGCGTCATTCGTGTGTGTGTGGGACACACTTGGCTAAAATGGCTAGAGATGTTGCTGTCGTTGAGTTTCTGGTTGGCGGAATCCATAGTGATTGAGTTGGAGTCGATTGAACTGCAGGAGTGGTCAATTACTAATTACCGTCCAATGGACCAACAGCCCTGTCGCCACACTGAAAAGTTTTGCACCGTTGTGAAATACATCCATACATATGCACCTCGATGGCGTGTATGTGTAGAGTACTTGTATGTGTGAATCTGCTGTCGTAATGTTTTACGCATTAGACAATTGTTGCAGAAGTTGCGTGTTTGTCGTTTTTCAATCGTCGCGGGTCACCACTTTAGCTACGAGGGTTTAATGTGTAACTAACTTTATTGAATATCACTTAAGCTAACAATTATCGTCAAGTCGAACGGAGCGATGCAGGCGAGTGGCCGAAGCCAAGCCAGAAACTGAGCGCCAGGGATGGCGCGTGTGTCGTTCTACTATCGCGTCAGGGATGGCGCTCGATGAATGGTGTGACCAGAGGTGGCTAGGGCTGCCACAACCATTTGCTTGCCAGTTTATTATATGGCTATACGATGTATAAATCAGATTTTGACCAAGCTTCCCAAAATTGTGTGGAAACCGATAATATTCATAACTGGAAAGTTTAAAGACCATTCACAACAAAACAGTTTTTCTCACTAGAACTGATTTTTCGACCGATCGCTAGGACTATATGTATGACTATATATATATATAGTCATCCGATACGGCCGGTTACGACAAATATGCAGCGTCTTTGTATCAAAATACTTCGTGCAAAGTTTGGTTAATATAGCTTTAAAACTGACGGATGAGATAGCATAGAAACAGACGGACATGGCTATATCAACTCAGCTCGTCATGCTGCTCAAGAATATATATACTTTATGATTTCGAAGATGCTTCCGTCTATACGTTAAAAACATTTGGACAATTTTCATATACCCTCTACAAGGGTATAACAAGTAAGAAAGTCGGTCAAGTCCGATCGCAATATACAGGCCTGTTCCGGTTTTTACTTTCGACAAAAATTGTCGAATTCGAATTTGTTAAATGTGCTATTGTATAAAATTGATTGGGTTAATCAGATCAAAATGTTTTAATTTGAATCCGTTAAGTAAGGGTAAATAGAAACTAAAGGTTTGATACGGATTTTCTTGATTATTTATAATAGAAAAGAGAATGTACAGCAGCGATGCCCAGCCGTATGCTCTTTGGGTACGTTTTGTTATTGTAATTGCACGGAACATAGGAAATCAATGATCGTATACATGCAGAGCGCGAGGCATACGAAACGACACACATGCTAACGATTTCGTGTGTATGCGACGCGTAGAACAAAAACCGGTTTTGTTCTCTTCTTTGATTGGTATTTGCGAGCGCAAGCAAACTGACCAACAACAAGTTCATTATTGGTATTGGTGCTTATCTGTGTGAGTATTGGTGAGTGCTCTGTCGTTTGCTGCTTTTGGGCATGCCTGATGTACAGCCAAGCTCCCATTTTCGCTTTCGCAAAACTTACGATTTCAAACCGGGTTTTGTACCAAATCTGTACTCTAAATTGCAAAATTTGTACGAAAGCGAAAATGGGAGCATGGCTGAATATAAAAAATTCGAATTCGCTTTAGTGAAAACCGGAACATGGCAGATACTCTATACTCAGTAGCAGCTGAAACTTCTTTTAATTGCAGGCAGACCAAGTTTTTTTTCAATTTTTTCCACGCTACCTCCCGCCCCTTCCCGTCCAGTGACCATGTGGAACTGTTTTCGTTGAATGTAGAAACCACCAAACACAGATTTGCATCATTGGAATACCATCTGGAATCGACCCCTAAATTCTGCACCCGCTGAAGCCAGTAAAGATGGTTTTAGTGCTTCCTATTTTGTTTATTTAATTAGAAGTAGGTCCCGATGATGCAGTTTCTAAGCTTTTTCTTATGGATCGCTCAAAATGAGTCAGAAGTGCCTTCATCACCTAACATAAATTAAACTTTCGTTCATGTCTTCTTGTGCACAATTGCCATCAGATATTTGCGACAAGCATCCAAGGAATGACGATTTAGATAGCACTCCTGACTAAAATATTTGCCACACTGGCCGCACTGGTGTTCCCAGCTGTGATGACCCATGGTGCGCTGATGAGAGCGCAGATTGGAGCTGTTAGTAATGAAACTTAATCTAAATAAACGACCTCAGAAAATGTAGTCAGTACCCACCGATCGGCAAAGGACTTCTGGCACGTCTGCTCTGGACACACAAATGGCCGCTCTCCAGTATGGACGCGTGTGTGGGCTACCAGCATCCAGGAGTGATCGAATTTCTTGTTGCAGTCGCTGCATTGGAACTGCTCGCCCTGCTGTTTAACGCGACGTCGCTCCGTTTGTCTTTTAACCGGCACTAATGAGGTGGGAGGGGCTGTAGGCGCTTTTGAATCCGTGCTCGTCAAGCCTTCCCTCTTTCCAGGCTGAGCCCGAGCAGCCAATGAATCCTTTTGTCGGGATTTGGTCGTCTTCAGCTTATTTAGAGGAGATTTAGTGTCCTCATTCTTATTAGGCAGCATTTTAATAACGCCCAGCTTAGTGTTTGTTCCATTTGTGACCTTCTTCTCTTTGGCAACGTCTTGATCCCGCTCGGGCGTTTCCAATTTCCAAATGGTGTGACTGAATTCAACAGCGGAGTTCGGTGGCTCGATGGCCATTAGTTGAATACCGTACTTCTCTTCATATTGGCGCCGCACCACAATAGATATGTCATCGCTAGCACGCCAATCCTCGCTTGGTTCACCACTCCCATAATGAAAGCTCATCTTGGCGCTGTTTTTGGACTCGGCATTCAATTTGTTGGCCTGGAACGAGTTTCTGGTGCTAGTGCTATGGGAGTTAGCGGTGGGCCGGGGCATGGGCGGTAAGTTGGGTATGTTACGGCATACGGCTGTGAACAGAATGATTGGAAGTGGGATTGATGCTGGTGTTGAGGACCACTTACCCTCATAACGCTCGTAGAAACGCTCGTGCTTGCCACTATATCGATCGGAAAAATAACTGCGAAATATGTTTGGCATTGTAAATGCTTTACCAGACTAGCTTCGAATTATTTTAAGATTGTGGGGTTGTTTGACAAATGCCAGATAACCAATCGCCTGCTATGATTGGAAATTTAGTAAGGTTGAATTAATTTTTTCTTAAAATACAGTATGTCAATAAAGTGTTTTGACACATGATACATGCGTTGCAGGTCAATAAAAATTCTATTGTTACGTCACAAACTCACATTTTTAAGTTTGTGTGCTGCGCCAACAGCAGGTGATTTATAGCCTATTTCCACCAAAGAAATGAAGCTTCATTTCTTGAAATGACAAGAAATGAAGAAAATGATATCATTTCTTCCATACAAATTGTTGTTGCATTTTCCCCACGAAGGAATTTGGTATTTTTTTTTAAAGTACTCGCTACTCTCTGTCACTACTCGTTACTCTCTGGAAATAGAAAGTGTCATCACCAATAAAATGTTGATATGAATTTAAAAAGTAGGCGCAATTTTGTTTAAAATATAAAATAGTCAAAAAAAAGTTGTCTATTTAGCTTTCTGCTGATAATTCAGGGCGTTAACAATGCGTTCTCACAGGGTAATTGCTTTCCTGTCGGGTATGTTTTTTTTTTGGGTATAAATTGCAAAAACTCCCCGTGAGTTTGAAAGTGGCGCCTGTTGTTTAAATCAAACCATTCAGCTGTTTTTGTCAACGTGGCATTGCGAATATCAAAATGAGGACGATTTGTCAATGGAAACAGCATCATTTTTAGAAATGAAAATGATAAGAAATGAAGCCAGTGGAAATAGGCTATTAGATTAGATTTAAAACTTAATCTACCGCTATATTAAGGAAAACACAAATAAAATAAAATATATAGCATGGATGACTTATTTTGAAGTATTTCTTTGTTAAGTTTGCGCATACTTAAAACATCCTGCTGCGAAAAAATTGTTGGCGCCAATCCAAGATGTTTTTTTTTTCAAATAATTTCTTGGAAAATCTCCCGCAAACAATGCTATTTAGTCAGGCACACTGAGGGATAACATGTAATAGCCTATTTCCACCAAAGAAATGAAGCTTCATTTCTTGAAATGACAAGAAATGAAGAAAATGATATAATTTCTTCCATACAAATTGTTGTTGCATTTTGCCCTTCATTTCCTTCATTTCTCAAAAATGATGGCATTCCCCACGAAGGAATTTGGTATTTTTTTAGAAAGTACTCGCTACTCTCTGGCACTACTCGTTACTCGCTGGAAATAGAAAGTGTCATCACCAATAAAATGTGGATTTGAATTTAAAAATTAGGCGCAATTTTGTTTATAATATAAATTAGTCAAAATAAGTTGTGTATTTAGCTTTCTGCTGATTATTGAGGGCGATAACAATGCGTTCGCCCCACGTAATTGCTTTCCTGCCGGGTATGTCATTTTTTGGGTAAATATTGCAAAAACTCCCCGTGAGTTTGAAAGTGGCGCCTGTTGTTTAAATCAAAGCATTCAGCTGTTTTTGTCAACGTGGCATTGCGAATATCAAAATGATAGAGATTTGTCAATGGAAACAGCATCATTTTTAGAAATGAAAATGATAAGAAATGAAGCCAGTGGAAATAGGCTATAACACTCCGGTGTACGTGCCTTATCTGAGTGTACTGGTGGTAGTGCGATTGCATCCCTTCCGCGGGGGCGGCTAGATACAGGGTTTCTATCTTAGAGAGATCCTGGCTAATTGTAATTGTGCGGAGAGAACTTACTCTATTAAATAAAAGTCTTCTGTCATCCCTCAGGCCTTAAAGAGGTTGCTTCGGCCCAGTGACCTGACCGTAAAAACTAACTCACTCAAGAAACGGAAACAAGCCTCGGACACCTTGCGGATAATTGTTGAGCAGTTTACGGAATGGAGGTCTCCACGCCTTCACTTCTCCGAACCGGCTTGGACGATTTTAATGACTTGGAGAAGGCACATCGATGCCAAGAGGACTAACGAAACTTAAAGCTAGTCAACTACACTGGATAATGAATTCCCGCACTCCACTCAGCTTAGAGCTAAAGGTATTGTTGTGTAACACTACCATAAAACCAGCCTGTCTATTTGGCGTACAACTATTGTGAAACGCATTCAAAAATTTCCAAAGAGTGCAAAACAAAATCTTAAGAACAATAGCCGGCGCACCTAGATATATCTGGAACCAAAACATCCAGAAGGATCTCAATATACTATCCTTAAGGGACCAAATTGCTTGCCGACTAACTAAACACACAACAAAGTTATCATCTCAACCCAATCAATTAGCTAGAGCACTTATCCAAGTCAGTAGCCACCCTCGGATAAAAAGAAAAGACCTACCAGCCCAGCCACCAATGTAAGGGCCGTCCATACCAACCAACCATCCCTCTGTAACCGAAGGACAAGATCATAATTTATATTTAAAGATTTGAAAACTTATTTGGCCCTGTTCCGAATTCCGAGTCGGTTTACGTGTAAATGTTTGCATTTAAGCTTGGTACGGAGATACTCGCGAAATACCCGCGAAATCAAAAACTCCATATAAAAAAATGATTTCGCACGGATTGCGCAGATTGCCGTTTCGCGAGTTGGTCTGGAGATCACACGCGAAATAGTCATATCGATATCACAGCGTTGCCAATCGACGTCAACGTGTCACGCGATAGTCACCCGATAATCAAGCGATGAGTGATTATTTCGCCGCTTTGAAATATATGCAAAGCATATTTTTCGTTGTCACGTTGTGGCGCGGAGTTTAAAAATTTGTAATAACTTTTCATTGGTGGAGAAGTTGGCCCTTATTGATTTAATAAAAAAAAAATTGACCTGTGGCAGCATTATGATGGCGGGTTGTCAAAAGTCATCTGGGAAAGTAAAGGTGCTGCCCTTTGAAAAGGATGGTAAATATAGTAATTTTTGAGCTGATTTACGTAATTGACAATAGTTTGTGTTTTCTAGGAGATCATTGCAACCCGGCTTTGGCTTCGTTAAAGAACAGTTTGCGCTGCCGGCGTGCTGAGCACGCCATCCTTGTACGAGATGGCTGATGATGAGGAACTTTGTCCCAGCTCTAAGTGATTCATTTGTGGACGACGGAGATTCTGTATGTCGAACGAAGAGCTCCACAACTTAGCAATGGTCGGACTATGGGACTTCTTTGTCACCGCAAGTCGTAGACCACATCTCCTTATCTATGCCGTTGCATTATAAGTAAATTATAACGAGATGCCATGGCCCAAACAGTCGATTCAGTCCCTTCCCTAATTGTGTCCATAAAGAACCATTTACCTATTAAAAATAAGGGTCACGATGGATCTTAAAACCATTTAATTATTTGCAAAAAATATTAACCAATCTCTGTCGAACCCTAGGCAGCTAGGGTCACTACCGCTTTTTAAAACTTACAGAAAGCTATTGTATCAACTATTGCATCTTTGAAGGCCACCATAACAATTCGCTGTTAATTAATTTAAATGTTCCCGCGAAATTGAATTTGTAAACAAAACATTTAGAGATGGTCGCATTTTTTTCGCACTTGCCATCGGCGAAATAATGTGCAGAGATTTCGCACACATTTCACAAGTATCTCCGTACCAAGCTTTAGAATTTAAACTTAAAAATGCTATATGGAAGGTAACTAGCAAATCTACGCTTAATAGATCAGGTTTGAGGGAAATCGAAATTGATTTAGCAGTTTAAACCGGTTGGTCAGTGCCAAGTGGATTCAATTCGTCAAATGAAGACGACCTGATCTAGTAACCACAGGTATTCTTCATATAGATATTCTTACATAATAATTAGTGAACCTTTTATTAGAAAAGCAGCGTTTACACGGAAACCGACTCGGAATTCGGAACAGGGCCGATTGTAAGTCTGTGTAATAAATAATATACCAAAAAAAAAATTTTTCGCAAAAAATGGCACGTGCAACTTTACACAGCACAGTGGTAAAAATGACCGAAAACGTGGCATAAAGATATCGGATTATAATCAGGGCTGCAAACCCAAAAAATTTTCGGAACCTCCGGCTTGCTGTTTCAAACCAAAATTTACCTACGGTTAAGGTTCGGAAATTTGAGGTTCCAGGTTTTTATACTCTGTACCAAAGGTACACAGAGTATATTAAGTTTGTGCAAAAGAATGCCCCCTACCGCCGCAGCAATTTAAAAAAAACGTCATAACTCCCACTGTTTCGTAGATAGATGGTTCGTACCTTCTTCAGATATATAGTAATCAAAATTATTTATCGATTTGCTGATAATCGGATCGGATGAACGATACTCAAGTTGTGAGCAAAAAACAGCCAGTAAAGTTCGGTTTGAACACGTATTTTAAACTTTTTTAGCGACTTATTGAAAATGGTTCGATTCGGCATACTATTTCATATAGATGTCATATAACTGATCTGTCCGATTTGCTCCAACTTTGCGGTATTTTACGCTATTGAGCTGAAATTCGGTTTGTACTTGTATTTTTATCTCTAAATACGACTTACAAAACTTTTTGTGTTTGAGGCTACCAAGCAAAAAATTTTTTTTTATCTCTTTCTCATGTAATCTATTCAACTTAAGCACGAACTTAGCTGCAATAAAGACGATTTTCTCGAAAAGTCGCACGTTGTAGCAAGAAGTGTTTATTACTCATAAATCTGCACACTTTAGTTAACAACTTTGCATTTGAAACCCTGTGCAGCGTTGTGTCATGCTTAACTATTATTCCACAAAACACAGTTACACTGGTTAGGGCGAACCTGAAATTACACATTAACAACACGCAGAACAATTGGGGGACCGAAAACAAAAATGACAAACGCTTTATTAACTTATAATCTTAAATATCTGGACAAAAAATTAGCATCTTTACAATTTTTATTTTGCTTCTAACTTTTTAAGCAGACGCACTAAAAGTTGGAAAATATTCGCTGCCAATTTCACAAAAAACACGTGGCACACAATCAGCTGACTTCAACAACCTGTCAATAAAACAGTGTTGCCACAAAGTTTGAATATGTTTTGTTTTTTTATCTAATAGGAGTATGTTAATATTAAAAAACAAATAATATTTTAAATCTGAAAAAAATTTAGTTTTGGGTTTATGCCAAAAAAAAGCCAAAAAAAAAACACTGTGCACTGGCAAATAATTTGACAAATTTTTAGGAAATATTTGATGAAATTAGTAGTGAATGGATAGCTTATGTTTTAAGTCCTGCAAAATCTTTTAACATGGCTATTTATCCAAATTTTTCTCAAAGTTTCATAAAAATGTGTCAAATTATTTGCTATGTGAACTTGACTTTAGAATCGAATAATGAATCGAAGTTGAAACTAGTATGTAGTATTTTGAAAGCTCCATACACAGCAAGCTTTTCGGCTTCTTTATCTTTCAGTTTCCGCCATTTGCCGCCTGCACAGCATGATTTTCCAATGACTGCATCCACTTAACATTTCAAAGCAACGCCTCAGCCATTGGCCAAGTTTCAAGTGCGTAGCCCAGACACGATGCAATTTCGTCCAATGCAACTAAATTGACTCATTAGCAAACAAAGAGAGTCGTTTCTTTAGGCGGCCAAAAACATGTTGGGCTACCTCTGAAATTGGCAATGGCCAAAGTTCCAAGTGCTTCGACTAAATCAAACAGAATGTGCGCCAAAAACTTTTAGCCGCACGCTTCTTCGGGTCAATTTATGATCAGGCAGGGGGGGCAGCGACTATAGGCAGCTTCGATTGCGGTTAACCTTGGCCGCAGAGTAAATCCCACAATGGCCAACAGTATTTGGCGGCAGCAGCTGCTTGGCCAAATGCAATGGTCGAAAAGCAAACAGTTCGATGCATATCCGGTGCAGGGACAACGACTAATGCGCTAATTTATGGTCACCAGATAAACAAAGGCGGGGGCATGATTTAAAGCTCCCCTCCCACCCAGAACGAAACGAGTGTAAAACGTGTGTCCACTAAAATGCAATTACTTAAACGCCAGGCGAACAAGGAAACGAATGGCAGCACAAGACCTTCCGGGCAACCGGCCAAATGTTTTATTAAATATTTGATGAGCTCGAGTCGCAGGCGACAGGCGTCACATAATAACATTGTAAAACGCGAAATTTTATTGACTGAACTCTCCTAAGTTTTCGTCGCTTTCATTGAATCTCCTGGTGGGGGGTAGCTGGAGCTAAGTGAATTTTTACGCCACCCGGAACGCACGCCGCGCTGTTTGCCATAAAAACCGAAAAGATGAGCAGCCATAGCAGGAAGAACTGCTCCTTCAGCTGGACAAAGTAGTATTTTTAAACTAATTTTCCAACTGGGAGCATTTCGGTGGCATTTAACGTGAGCGAAGCTATCAAGTGCGGACAAGGCAAAAACGTTGCCAATAGTTGTCGTTGGTTATTTAGTTAGGTGGGGTCCAGTTGAGCCGTAAATTATTTTAGCGCTTCAATTTGTCCAAAAGGCTGAGGGTGGGCAAGAATGTTGAAGTGACTCACCATAAAGTTGCCTTATTTGATTTTAATACGAATTTGCGCATTATTTTAAGAATGCATTGAGATAAGAAAGTACAAAATATTTGACTGACTAAGAATAAACAACTGAAAATTTCAGCTAAATTTTGATAACTTACTTTATCCCCGCATCCGGGGTGACTTGATTGCGTTCCAACTAAAAATGCCTTATGTAAGCTCACTTCATTCTGTCACGGGGGGGAAGGCCATCAAAAACCAACCAGCCAAGTAAGATTTCCAGGTCGTGAAAGAAAACGTCAGCAGCTTGGATAATTTATGACCCACCATCTTACATAGGGACAACGGAGACAAGGCGTTTTATCACTTTAAGCTGAATATTAAGCAGACAAGACCAAACTATTTTATTAAAATGGTATAAACGGCTTTTTATCGAACTCCGGGGCAATTTCCGTGAAATGGAATTGAACATGAAAATGGAAACGGACAAAGAACCGTAACATCTACATTGTCAAACACCAAACTTGAATTCAATGCGAGCTCCTTATGCTTGGAAACATGTTCGATTCATAGAAATTGAATGGTTAATTTTCTTATATTTTCAAAATCTTTATTTATAATATTTATTTAAATCTATCATGACACTTGACAAAGTCTTCCTTCGGAATGGCCTTCAGAGCCTTCTGCGGTTTTGCTTTTATAATCTCAATCGAGTCAAAACGGTGTCCCCGGAGCGGTCTCTTGTAGTGTTGGGTTGTTCATGAGTGAGTGAACAAAATTTAGTTGTTCTTTATACTGAACATGTTCTTCTTTAATTGTTCATTTTTGTTCAGCGAGACTTTTTCAGTCTAACTTGTTCAATCCATCTTGTTCTGAGTTGTTCTAGCTCAGAGTTGTTCTTGAGTTGTTCTAAGAGCTTTTCAGTCTCTTTTGCTCAGAGAGTTTTTATGTCTGTCTCGCTTTGTGAGCTTGCTCTGTCTTGTTTCAAGTGTTTTTCTGTGGGCTGTACCAAAGATTTATAGATATTACAGATGACGCATGTGACGCAAAAAACGATTGTTCTTGGGAGCTGACATTGGATCCCAAAAACGAAAAATTAAAAAAGTTTGTATGAGTTCCGGTATCTACTACATATATGTAGTGCCTTTGGCTGTAAGTACAACTATAACAAGTTTGGCGCCAACATTTTGAACTAAGCGCGCGAGAGAGAGCGGGAGAGTTAGCGCGAGAGTAAAAGACGTACATACACACAAGCAGAGAGGACTAAATAACCAGAGATGAATTCGCTCTCTTAAATTTAGTCCGAAAAAAACCATGAGGCTATCTAGGCTCTGGCAGTTTTCGGACTGCTTCTTTGTTTTTATTTTTTGCTTGTGTTTCTCTCCTCTCGCACATGTGCGTTGGTTTTTGTTTTTGTAATTTGCTTATGCTTATGACGTCAGACCAACGTCGCGAAGTTGGCACACCGAGCTCGTCGCTGAACTTCGTTTAGTGGCTACACACATACATGCCAAGCCAAAATGTGGTTTTGCTTTTTGTCGTCCACTGCTTCAGACCGAAAACGTGAAAATCGTCAACACCGCAAATTTGCCATGCATTTGGCAAAGGCGCCATGAAGGATGCATTAGCGACTGCCGATTTCTTGTCACAGATGGACAGGGGATTCGACTTACTCAACAGCAGGTCCTCGCAGGCGAAGTGTAAGACACCTTACAGCCGTACAAGCCACGTTAAGTCGGGACTTACCGATTTTCTCTCATACCTTGAGTCAGTATTTTTCGTTAACCAAAATTACTGCCATCAAGGTATGATCGACACGTTGAAAAATATCGTGGACTTGTGCGAAGACTTGTTGGATGAAGGAGTAGAATTTGTTTTTACATCCAAGCTGAGTCAGGACAGCTTAGAAAACTTTTTTGGTGCAGTTAGAGCTCGATTGGGAAACAACACCAACCCATCTGCTCGAGAGTTGCAGTTCCTGACTGCTCGCCTTCTGTCGATGAAAATCATTACCAAATCCGAGGAGGGAAAAAACTGCGAAGAGGACGATGCAGTTCAGCTAGAGTGGATTGCAAAGCCCGACGAGCAGCCGTCGGTGGAGGTTGAGGAGGCGCAGCAGCTGGAGGTAACTACTGAATCTGAATGCACAGAGAACATGAGTGATGCCCTGATTCCAGATGCCGCCACATTTAGTGAGCTTGCCTCGCGTAGATATTTTGATGGATATCTCATTAGCAAGAAGAAGTTTAATTGCTCAGCTTGCGATGAGATTCTTTCAAAAATTGACGTGGCGCAGAGGCAAGCGAGTGAGAGTCTTATTTTCGCAAAAAATTTTACGGAGTGGTTGGCCTTAAAGAACCCAACGGACTCGTTCTTCGGCGTGTGCAATGTGCACTACCAGGTATTCCGCAAGGAATTTGCTGAAAACCCTTATCGCGCCAACATCTGCACTTTTATTTTTGATAAGTGCATAAGGGAGACGCAGAAGACGCATCCGCTGTGGTTTGATAAAACCAACCCGTGCTTTGACCATCGCCAGAAATTGTTGAAAACAATGCTGGTCATTTTGTTGCGAAAATGGGCCAGGTGGCACCACGAAAACCTTATATCTGGCCGAAAGCAATCGAGACGTGCCGACAATCAACATCAGTCAGCAAAAAAAATCAAAATCCTCTCAAACTCCTGATTTCATAAATATGCAAAGGGATTTATAATTTTTCCCAGAAGTTTGCAACGCATTTCGGACCCCATAAACTATATATATTCTTGATCAGAGCGACGACCTGAGTCGATTGAGCTTTGTCCGCCTGTCTGTCCGTCTGTCTGTCCGTCTGTCTGTCCGTCTGTCTGTCTGTCCGTCTGTCTGTCCGTCTGTCTGTCCGTCTGTCTGTCTGTCCGTCTGTCTGTCCGTCTGTCTGTCTGTCGAACTAGTCCCTCAGTTCTTAAGATATCGAGCTGTAATTTTGCACAGAGTCTTCTTTTTTCTGCACGCTACTAATATGTCGGAACCGACCGGATCGGATGACTATATCTTATAGCTGCCACAGAAACCATCAGTCGAAAAATGAGTCTTAGTGCGAAAAACTTTTTGATTTTCAATGAGAACGTCATTAAACTCTGCCATTATTAATATTGTATGCTGTGCGAACAATAAGCCTTGAACTCTTCCCAGAACTCCTTTTTCTCACCTCGAACTTCATACCCACCCCCGCAACCCATTTCCCACCATTTGTCGTGTATTTTCCAATCACGGGAAATCACATTAAAATTATTTTGCCTACTGTCCTTACCGTGTATTAACTCATACGGATGTTAAATAGTGATTTCCATACAGAGTTTTTCACACCCTGGGGGCTGATTTTCCAGCATCGGAAACTGAAATCACAAATTATTTGGCATTCTATCCTTACAAACCAAGTTTCAAGTCAATGGGATGAAAAATGCGATTTTGCATGCAGAATTTACCGGACATTTTCCTCGTGGGCGGATTTTTCAAAATCGGGAAAACACGTGTCGAATTATTTCGCGTACTATGCTTACAAGCCGAGTTTTAAGTCAATCGGATGAAATAAATTTTCCAATACAAACTTTTCCGGCGATTCATTAATTAAATAATTTTTAAAACATTTCAATAATTTTCCCTTATTTAAATTCTTATAAAATAATGTGTTTGTATTATTTATACTTTTATTTTTCACCCTCCACCTCATCCTATCTTGGGGAATTAATTTCGAAAATGGGAAAAAAACATATATTTCGCAAACTATGCTTTCGGATGATAAAAATAATTTCCATACAAAATTTTCAGTCAATTTCCTTTGTGTGTGAATTTACCAAAATTGGAAGCTTCCCAAATTTTATTTCAAAGTGCACGCCTAGATAAATTAAAATAAATGCGAACTCGATAACAGGTGCCATTAGACAGGCAACAGGTTATCATTCGCTTAGGCAATAAAATGAGAAGTCACTTTGGTGAAGATTGGCAACAATGCCGACAATGACAACAATACGAATTTCTAACAAACAGTCTTGGCAACATCACATAAAAATATACAAGAGATACACAAACAGAACGAAATGACAGAGAGCGATATACATGCCCTCCCTTTCGCTTGTGTCTTTTCTCTATCGCTTTCGTAGCCAAAACAAAACAGCACGCAGCTGTTTGTCTTTGCTGACTCCGAAAATTGCAACACCTCGATGGCCTCGTGGTTTTCTTTCTGTTAACTTAACAGTGAGAGCGATTTCATCTCTGGTTATTTAGTCCTCTCTGACACAAGTTTAGTATGTGTGTACAACAAAAACAGCAACGCGGTCAGTGCAACCGAAACCAACCCCTTAGAAATGCCGTCGGCAATCAAAAACAAAACAAGAATACGTGCGCTCACACAACCTTCCGCCGTAGACATAGACTAAGATATCTAGACATAGAAAAACTAACATAGAAGCACACTTTGAAACGCCCCTTTTTTTTGAGTGATGTTAACTCCATTGTGACAAGTAGATACTTCATAGAGACAACAAAATCTGTTACTCAAAATTACTGTCGACGTAGGAAAACACGGTGGTTAGAGGGAGACGGACATAGCTTAAAAAAAAAATCAGAGAGTCAAAAAATAACTCAAAGAGCCAAAATGACAGCCAACAGCTGACAAATATCTGAGTGAAAAGTTGTCGACGAAGCAGATTGGGTTTCTATGTTAGTTTTTTTATGATCTAGATTGAACGATTGAGCAGTCGACACCGCTTCTGTCAGAAATTAGTCAGCTGTTCCCTCTAACTTACGCTCTCTGGATACATTTGGGAATATGTCCGTCTCGCTCTAACCACTGTGTTTTCCTACTGGCTCTGTAAAGTATCTTTTTGGGCACTATAAGTATCTTTTTGGGCACTATCGTTTAGCACCACTCATTCTCCACGTCATAGACCTAGAACAGGTGAACAAGAACAACTGAACAAGTGAGCAATTTGAGTGAGACTTAGAAAAAAGAAGTGAGCATGCTCAGTGAAAAGAACAACCTTTACCCAACAGTATTCTCTTGCCATAAGCCAGAAGACACACGGAGCCAAATCAGGTGAATAAGCAGGCACAGCTGTCACTAACAGCGTTACCAAGGAACGGAACGAAAAAAATTATCGATTGGAAAAACCAAAATAAAATAAATTAAAAATTCACAGTAGAATGTATAAAACTATCGCCGGATACAAATAATTTTATGGTGCCGACTCTGCACATTTTGACTTCGAGAAGGAAATAAAGTATAATTCAAGTTGCTTAATGGAAAATCAAATCCGCTTACTAAAGTACATAGAAGGTGTGGCTAGCTATTAGAGCCCAGCAGAGTATACTTGAAGAGCCCTTTGAATCCTCTTCCAAGAAACAAGAAAGAAAATCGGTTAAGCTAGCATTTGCTCACGAGTTATACGCGATATGCGCAGTGTAATACGCTGTTACACGCTCATCTCTAAGTTTCTTTCTGTTAATCACTCTCTCACTAAGATTGCCTTTGTTGAAAGGAATGCTGTGCTTTTGGGTGGGTGGGTGTTGGGTATTAACTGGCAGTTTTTTGCCCATTACTTGAGTATCGTTCATTCGATCTTTATCAATCTTCAGCAAATCGACAGATAATTTTGATTACTAGATATCTCTAGAAGACACGGATAACCTATCATCCAAACTGTGGGAGATATGACGTTTTTTCCAAATTGCGGGGGCGGGAGTGGTCGTCGCAAAAATTGAAAATAAACTTGATCTGAATGCAAGTATAATGAGTTTTTGTCCCATACATGTCAAGCCTCTATCTCTGACCATCTCTGAGATCTCTTCGTTCATACGGACGGACGAACGGACAGACGGACATGGCTATATCGACTCGGCTGTTGATGCTGATCAAGAATTTATATACTTTATAGGGTCGGAGATGATTCCTTCTGGCTGTTACATACTTTTGCACAAACTTAATATGCTCTGTGTACCTTTGGTACAGAGTATAAAAACTGTTCGAGTAAATTAGATCAGAAAATGTTTTCTACTTGAGTCTTTAAATATAAAAACGCTCTTCGGCTCACGTTCACCAAGCAATACCGATTTGAACTATGAAATGTAATTTTGTTAGTCAATTTTATTTAAAGTAAGGCAATCGATTTAATTTCTTGGTTTCTATCATCTTTCATTAAAGGAGTTCGCGGTTTAACCCATTTTACGAGGCGCTGCACGAAGTATTTTATTTAGAGGTGAAAGTAACTTTTTTTGAGTTATTAGGTAAACACGAATTCAAAGTCAAAATAAAACTACCTATGTATAATAGTTTCGCCAGGTTATACTGTTGGACTAGTCGAACAACGGGGGTAGGGCACGATTCACACAGCATGTATACATTCAGTTCCAATACACCAAATGTACTAATACGTTGCACAAAAATGTAAGTTTTCTTGATTAAATTTAATTTTTATAAAATACTCTTAATTACACAAGGCAACAAAATCAAACTTTTTTCGACCTCCATCAACGATTCCAATTTTTTCATATTATTTGGGTTGTGTTGCTATCAAATCTGTCATCAGTTTTTCCACATCACCCTCAGTTTCCAAGATATAGCGTAAACTGACATTTTGACATTTTGAATTATGTGGCCGATATACACTTGGACCGGTATTCAACACATCAACGCTTCGTACAAAAAATGTTTCACCTTCTTAACATCGCCCTAAGCGCTCAAAGTTAAAAACTAACCGAAAACTGATGGCAATCTGTTGAACAACTGGGTGATGTGGAAAACTGATGACAGATTTGGAATCAGGACGATGGCGTTTGTGGAGATTTTTTCGTCTTGCCTTGTGTTATTTGAGTTAAGGGTCTTATTTATAAGGCAATTTAATTTCCACGCATTCACCATTAAAGATTTAAGGACAGCTAGCCAAAGAAGCCACCACCACTTCTTCGATCTTATCGAGATGCGATAGTTCGACACAGCATTGTCGTGAAGGTCGACCTCCCATAAAACTGTTGTAGTTCCGAATTAATTTTGGCTGCTGTACAATGACTTTCCCAGGCTGTCCATTCTGTTGTCTCTGTCTTCGTGTTGTGGGTACAAGTAGGTAAGCACCGGTGAAGTTAGATAGCAGTCACCTCACACTTATCTTGCCAACGACGGCAAAAAATTTGATTTTGATTGGGTTGGTCTAACTTACCATGAAATTCACCTAAATAGTATACATAAAAACTACACTTTTGCAATATGAACGTCAAATTTCGTTACGTTTAGGCAATTCTTTTCCTGTCCGGAACTTTGGAGCAGGTGTGCCAACACGATTGGTATGCACAGTTCCAGAGGCGCATTTTCGCCATTCAGCCAATAAGCACATCAAGTATTGCGTGGTAAAAAAGTTGTCAAAATATAGTTGATGCCGGGCAGGAAACTCTAAATGGCTTGCCATTCCCATGACCGCATAGGCTCCCAATTCAATATTTTTATCGTAGGTATCGGCAGCACCACCATTGGGAATCATACGAAAGACGTATCCGGTGAAAGCCGCCAAGCACCAGCACTTACATATATCCTTTAATAGGTTTGTGTTCATGTACACTTTGCAGCTCTGACGACCAAAATATAATATTATTTGCTTATCACAAGGCAAATGTTCTTCAAAACCACCATATAGCATTAATTTCTTGTTTAATTTTTCAAAGAGTGGGCGGACTTTTGTATACTAGTTGAAACGATTGAGGCAATCATTGTCCTTGAAGGTTAGATTTTGATTTGATTGCTTTCTTCTAGCTTATATATGTTGAAACCTTGCACTACATCCGATGCTTTTAGTAAAGATAAATCCATAATTTTTTCAGAAGTCTATTCGCCTTCTCGTTGTCCCTGATCATAAAGAAGAGATCGCGACATTTCTTAACACGTCGTCTTAAAGCCTGACAGAAATGAAACTGCAGCCAGTCAACGTTGCATTTGGAAATACTTTTAAAAATGCAGTTCTCATTATCAGTTGTGAAGGTTCTTGGGTTCAGTTGAAATATGTTTGCATTTATATAGCATAGAATATATAATCCTATTGGACATTATTAGACATCCAACAGCAAAAGCCAAAAGTAAATATTATAAGATTAAATAAAGTTATTCCCATGTTTTCCACAAGGACACAAATCGTATGGGAATTGGGTCGTTTCTAGATCGGAAGCGATTTGTAGAACATAAGGGTTTGTTTAATATAGTCTAGTCTCTGAGATCTAGGTGTTTATACAGACGGACGGACAGACGGTCAGACGGACATGGCTATATCGACTCGGCTGTTGATGCTGATCAAGAATATATATACTTTATATGGTCGGAAATGATTCCTTCTGCTTGTTACATAAATTTGCACGTCTTTAGTATACCCTTTTACTCTACGAGTAAAGGGTATAAAAAGCATGTAGGAATATATATCTTCAATTACAGTAATTTGATCAATTTTATTATTGGTTTGGCTTTGGCACATCCCGAATTCCACCAGCTGTTTATCGCTTTTAAAAACTGATATGAAGTCTTGGGCCAATTTCGGTGCTTTTGGCACGGCACCAGCTTTGAGACGTCGTAAATTTCTCTCCATAATTGCAAATGATAAAAGTATCTCATCGACAGCAGATTTTTAACTCTCCTCGTAAAATGCGAACGCTATTGTTTTGCAATGTTGGTACTGACAAAGCATCTTTATATTGTTTGGATGGTTATGATGAGAATTTGCTGCCGCCATTAACGCTACGGTAAATTACAGATGACTGGCAGCCATTTTTATAGCACACGCAACTCTTTATAGAGGCCACATTCTTCATGTAAGAAGTTTTGAGCTCATAAATTTGTGCCTTTTCATTGATATGCAAGAGACAGCTATTTCGTTTTGCGCCCTGCAGGAACTCAAAATCAAGCCACATCTCTTTGGTTATAATTTCAGGATTTTTATTAAACTGGAGGAAAAGTCCGACGAGATGTGGGCAATATGTCCGAAATTAATGTGGACATAAGGCCCATAACATTTTTATACCCGTTACTCGTAGAGTAAAAGGGTATACTAAAGTCGTGCAAATGTATGTAACAGCCAGAAGGAATCATTTCCGACCATATAAAGTATATATATTCTTGATCAGCATCAACAGCCGATTCGATATAGCCATGTCCGTCTGTCCGTCTGTCTGTATGAACACCTAGATCTCAGAGACTAGAAGAGCTAGAGCAACCAAATTTGAAATGTAGACTCCTATTGTCTGCACGCAGATCAAGTTTATTTTCAATTTTTGCCACGCCCCCTCACGCCCCCGCAATTTGGAAAAAACGTCATATCTCCTACAGTTTTGATGATAGATGGTTCGTACTTTCTAGAGATATCTAGTACTCAAAATTAATTATCGATTTGCTGAAGGAATAATAAAGATCGGATGAACGATACTCAAGTTATGAGCAAAAAACGGTCAGTTAACACCCAGCACCCACCCCACCCATAACCTAAGCATTGCGTTCAGCAGCAATCTTAGTGAGAGAGAGAGAGAGAGAGAGACTTAGAGAGCGCACTGCGTTGCGCGTTGTGTGTTAACTGGCCGTTTAACTCGTGACCAAATTCGAGCTGCGACATTAAGGGTGCAGAGTATGTAATAGTCGGGCTTGACCGACGTTTTCAAAAGTTTTGTTGTCTGATCTGTTTATCGTGATGAATTTGGAGTCATTTATGTTGGATTTAGTAATTGACAAATGTCTATTAATATCTGGCGGATAATAAATAGCCGAGTTAAAAAATGTTGCATACTTTTCGGCTGACCCACCTCAGGCATACAGGAAGGCTAATAAACATTTGTTTCCATGAGTAACGGGTATATCGAAGTCGGTTAGAGCCGACTTTAACTTACGCTCCCGT